>JBAJFE010000060.1:0-727605 GCA_037903355.1 Trichuris trichiura
ACCGCTGAACTGTTGATTGGGACAATCTCCTGGCGCATTATTCTCCAGGGCTTCCCTAAAATCTCCTATAGCCCCCCAGGGGGCACCAGGGCCCACGTTGAGAAACACTGAACGCCACATGACTTACTTGTTCCTGCCAGCAGGACAATGATATGCAGTAGCAGTAATTAGCACAGTGTTTATCTTGGAGGGCGCCGCAAAAATCCGGGGCAGGGGGCGGCGGGCTGAATGCCAAAGGGGGTTGTTGGAGGGCGGTAAGGCGCTGGGGAAACTGCGAAAGACCAGGGGCAGTGATCGGCTCGGGGGGAGAGGGTCAGTACGCCCCCACCGCGAGCCCTGCGGCCGCAGGCGCTGCAAACATGCTGACTTGAACTACCCATCGCTAAAGCATACGTGCTATTAGTCACCCCGCTGAGCCGGGGACTATCAGTCACATGTGCACGACGCGCTTTTTGAGTTGGTCCTTTCGCTGACAGCAGGTGCCTCTCTGAGTTTCCACTAAGAGCAAATGTCCTTCTGCGACTCTTTTTCCAGCAGCAGCTACTGACTCTTCATTCTTGCTGCATAAATAGCCGCGCGTTTCCTTACTCCGAATTTAGCGAGTCTTTGGTCTTCTTTGCCTGTTCTGTGCATTTCTCCTTTCCAGCTGCTATCATCCGAACTCGTTTACGAACTTCAAAGAGCCCGTCATGTTTACAGACGCGTACCACTTCCACTGCGAGCAGGTGAATTTCTGGATCTCTACTAAGAGCAGATATGCTTCTGGGAATCCTTTACCATTAAAAACTATTCACAATTCATCCTTGCTGCATAAACAGCCGCGCGTTTTCTCCAGCGTTTCCGACAATGACACAAGACTATGCTCAATTCTGCCTACAAAAGCAAACCCCGTCTTCGTAACCTTGTCTATGGTTTGTTGTAAAAAGGCTGCTAATCTCCCTCCGTTAGTCATCGTTAGTCGAGCATTGTTTTAGCGTCGTTGCCGTTACCGTAACAAAATAGCGCAACCGCTTACAAATGCTCAATCCAGGGGATCCACAGCTTCGCGTGACGACAATGTAGCCCAACAAAGAAGACATAGTTCGCTCGCATGTGCATCACCAGTCTCTATAACGTCACTTCTAACTGATGTGGAATAGTAAAGTAAAGCAGACTGGCACAACACTGTCAGCGAGGAATATCAAGCTGACATGAAAGTCGCCGAAAAATTGCCCTCTTCACCCTTGCATCTTTTTTCCTATTCACTGCGAGAGCCGGTAGTTTTATGCGCAAGAAAGCAGTGGCGAGCCCAGCCGCGAGAAACACTGAACTAGAAGGTTCATTATGCTTTCGCCATTCACAAAATCGTCCAACTTACACTTGCTAATAATCTACCCTTACCGATCGCTCTCCTCTTAAAAAAATCAGCCCTTCCAATTTTTTTTGCATCAGGCACAACTTAATTAAACGTATTGTTGCCTTGCCACTTGCATTACTGCATTTATTATGCTAAGCTGTACTACATTCCTTCCTTTCAGCACCATCATCTTCATGAAAAATGATCTCATGTAAACATCTTACTTTTACGTGCAGTCGCTCCCTTCTGGACTCCCACTAGTATTATTGCGCAACACCGCTTTTCTCCTCAACCTTGCTCTCCTTCTCTCTGTCCTTAAGCAGTCGACTAATGGTATCGGCTTAGTACCGTAAAGTAACGATTCCCCGATAATTCCATTCCGTACGAGTGCGTTTGAGTAAACGTACACCTACCTAAAAAGCACACAATTTTTGTGACTCTTCAATACGTACGAATTCGCATCCGCACTTAAAGCACAGTGTATGTAACTTTCGTGAGCCCAAATTTTGCACAGACGTAACACATCGCATTCCTCTAAAGACGTTCCTTTACTGCTACTGATGTGCAGGTCAGTTTCCACCTGCCTTTACTAGCTGCATGTTTTTCCTGTTCATATTGTTGTTTTCCTTTTCCAATTTTTATGTAGACATGCATTTCATAGTGCTTTGAAAAATTCCCGTTTGCCCATTTCACTTGTTCAACTGCTACCTGAAGCTAATTGCGCTAGGCAACTTCAACACCTATTGCAACCTTAGTTGTTCGTCCAGTTTTCTGGCTGTGCGGAACTCTTGCATGGTTCGCAACTTTTGTACAGCTTCTTGCTAAATAACTGCTACACGTGCACATCCCGAACTTAGAATCACGTAGTTACCGTTTCAGCAAATAAATTAGGACTATATTGCTCCACGGAAGTCTCTTTCGTCTAGCATGAACTAAGCCCTGTTACTCAAGTACTAAGAAAGCAATTCGCAACTTCCGAATTAATTGCTTCGGTTAGCCTTTCTGTGTCCAACTGCAACTGTACCTTTCCAGATTAACGGCGATAAAATACTCCTTTGTTTTTATGGATGAACAATCGGTACGTGACCATCAAACCGTTCCACTGATCTATTATGTAACAGGGAGTCAAAACAAGATTGCTGAAATGAACGACTTCTTTGCCAAACACACGCAGGTACGTCCCCCTTTATGTAAACGTAGTCTTGCACAACAATTTGCTTGCCGTTTAATTGCTAAATGATGATAATGGAAAATGATTGCAAACTTCTTACTGTTAACCTGGGAAGGATGAGGAATAAAAAAATTGAAGGCGCTACTCGTGCACACATACTTTCTTACGTGGGCGGCAATTTGTTGCTACCCCTTAGCAACAATCCACCACAGTCAAATAAACGATCCGTTCATGTACGGAATGGATGTGCATTTTGTCAATAATATTGTTTTACAGGTGCTTGTCAAGTACATTGATCTACCCGAATATCAAGGCCAACCAGAGGATGTAGCAAGGCGTAAATGCGTCACGGCGGCGGAAATTGTACAGCCAGTGATCGTTGAAGACACTTGTCTCTGCTTTAATGCGTTAGGCGGTCTCCCTGGCCCTTACGTAAAATGGTTTTTAAAAGCAGTCGGCCCTGAAGGCCTTTACAAAATGCTGAACGCCTGGGAAGACAAAAGCGCTTATGCACTGTGCACATATGCTTACAAAGACGGATCGTCGAATCAAGTTCATCTGATCCAAGGCAAAGTTGCAGGCACAATTGTTAAACCTCGCGGTACAAGTAATTTTGGTTGGGATGCCTGCTTTCAACCAGATGGGCATGAGCTTACGTATGCAGAGATGTCCTCTGAGGAGAAACGAACAATTAGTCACAGGGCACAAGCACTACAGAAACTATCGGAATTCCTGCGGCTACTTTATCCACCTGATTAATACTTCTATTCCATCACCAACTACAAACATTCACTGTTGCTTTCCCAAAATGGACTACTAAATTTATAACCTTACTTATACACCGCCCTAGCAATTTTACAAGCCGCCTGCTGTTTCGTTGCTGGTAATTTTATACATTTTCGACTGCCATGAACACTTGCGCAAACGAACGTAGCAGCAACGCGTACTTTTCTTCCTGAACTTTGATCGCGTGCAAAACCAATGTGAAACTACAGTCATTCCCTGTTGTAAAATCGAACAGAAGTTCGGCCATGCGTACAGCTGACGCCATTCCGCAAGCCGCAACGTTCATTTACTGCGACATGTTCCAGAACATACTACAACGCTCAAGCAATTTTTTAGGTGACACATAGTATCGGACAGTACTACTGTTTGCCCGCGAGCGCCACCGATTCTTCTTTGTACGAATCGCTCCCTTGAACCGTAGTTCACTGTCACCGCAGCTATCCACTTGCTGATGCAAAGTGTTTACAGCAGCATCGCACTTGTCTTCTTGCACTGACCAAAACTGTCACTTCATCCTTTCTACCTTAATGTCTTCCTATTTGCAACAGCTTTTTTCGTCCAGAAATGAATGACAGTTCACCTCGCTGCTTGTGCAACATTCACCGTAAAACTCGTTGCACTAATGCGCTGCTAAATCTTTTGCTCTTCTTCATTCCCAAACTGCTACAAATCTGAGGTATAATACGTTCATGCCAACACACTGCAGGCACGAAGATCCACAATCTTTCGGGATGACATTTACCGCACGCGCACGGGTTGAACATTCAATTTCTCATTTTGAACGCACTGCATCGGTACGCATGCTCACTACCTTGCAATTTTCACATAAACGATATGAAAAGTTGCTAAACCGAGCCACCAATGTGATCCTTCACTTCGACTTTGCATTGTGCCCTTCTAGAATTGTTTCTATTGCGTGCATGCCATGACGCATGTCCATTTGCCTGTCTCTCTAGCCTAACGTGTCTTTTCGGGACACGTCTTGGCTTTTCATCAGCGCCATATGATTGATAATGAAAAGGTTAATCACAACCGAGAACAAACGAACGCGTTAAACGTGGAAGCTACGATTTCAATCAGCGCAACTTCCTTCCGTTGACACATAATTAAATACCACAAGTCAAAACGAAATCGTATAATCAGACAAACCTAAAGACACATCACTAACGAGACTTATAAATGCATAAGCATCTTCCCAAGCGTCAGTAAAAGAATTAAACTGTACCGGTCAAAATGCATAAATGTCTCGTGCCCATCACTGTTCAATATGTAATTTCAACTTTTTTAAAGCAGTTTCAATAGTGCCTCCTCCCTTCTCTAAACCGTCTGTTTCTTCTGCTTGTTATCAACTTCAACCTGCTCGTTACTACTGTTTCCGCGCTAATGACAGGACACTGCTTCCCTGACAGCTACGTCAAATAACAGAGATAAAGAACTGAACGGGCACCATTCCGTGCACTTAACAGAAACCATGTGCACTCTACTCTAATTTTCCAACAAACCATATATGTTCATTTCCAACCAATGTGTTTGCTCCTAATCGTCCAACTTTTCAATTCACGTTCGATCCAACAGATTCCAAGCAGCGTTCATTCCAACCCTGCCTTATCATGTCACCATTGCATGTTGAAAGCGGATAGTCATTAGCGTTTACATAAAAATCCTACTGCAGCAATTCAGCTTGTCCATACGTGTTCTTCTTCTTTTGGCAAACATCTACAACCTGACCGAACAGTAGCAGCGCCAATGCTGAAATGGAAAAACAAGCAAGCATGAAACCCCCGTATTCCCATCTTTTCCACTTGAACTACATTGCGCTAATGTTTCTCTAATTTTGAAAACAAATAAGTCATCCTATAAACTTTTCTTCCAAGCAATTCAACGATACGGCGATACCGCACTGATAACTGGAATAAAGGTCACCCTCGGTGCAGATAAACGGAATGTGATGCCCAATATGCATTTAAACCTTACCGCCTCAACGACATGTAGCACGTACGTGTACTTCGTCGTTTCCCAAAAAACGCTTAACATCGGAGATTACCTGGCGTTGTACACCCGCCAATCTCTTTTCTGCCCGGTAAAACGACTCACTTTCATCCTTCGCACGTTACCACATTATTACCGTACTCCCTCCTTCCTCTGTCTTTCTCTCTGCCCTAAACCAATAACCACGCAGATACCCAAACGACACAAAAACAATTTTGCCAATGCCTTTCACAAACAAGCTGCAATATATCCATACTGCAAAATTTCCATATCTGCGGGGCATACGTTCAAGAGGTCAACGAGAATAACAGCGAACGCCTTTTACGCAACTACATTGCTTCACTTCAGTACGAAAGCACATCAGATTCAGGTTACAAATTAGTCTTTTCTTCTTGACGCTAACATTCTCAGATAGCCTATCATCAAACCGCTGTTCCTCCAAGGTGGCTGATCACCAATCAGTTTCCTCCTGGAACCTCCGTCGATCAGCGAACGAGCACATCGAGCCATGTGGCTTAGTTCACACGCCGCTGTAGCAGCGCAAGTTAGGCGGTGCTTCGTAACCACCAAGAGATCCGCTCTGAATGCACATGGGCATACTGACTCACAACTTTCTTTGAATGGCACTCGTAACAATGAGTAGCCATTTACCGAATACATGTTGGGCGCGGCAATAACCCCGTAGGTTATCGACAAAGAAGCGCATCTTGCCATTACCTTGTCGCCGTCTAGCAGTGACCACCTAAATGCTCCTAGCTACAACTAGCTTGTCTGAACGAAGACAGTGTACGCAGTCTTATAAAACTGACATGATGGCAAACCATAACAGTTCCACAAATAAGAATACGCTTAATCGTTACCTTGATGCGCACTCACTGCCAGCAACCGTTATTCAGCTACATATCCGCCACAACCACAATTCTCTTCTTAGGCAAGCTGAGAATTACGTGACAATATATTGCGCGAGCGCAGGAGAGACTAGTCGTGCATAACTAAAACCGACAATACGGAAGCCTGACCGCACTTCTTCCCTCCAGTTTCCTGCCACATTAGATAGTTCCTACCATTCTAAACATATGCAAGCAACGCTTTACCTGATTAATAATAACTCGTACAATTGCGTCCACTTGTCAAAGTGGTGCGCTTTCGAAAGCAGCGACAGTTAGAAAAAATCTTAAGTCAATTAACAGAAGTGTGACAACTTCTGTGCTGCTGCAACGGACATTACCGTGATCAATTCACAGTTATCGCGTTAAAACCTTTTAACTGAAACAAGTACTAGTCCGCAAGAAACAGGCAAATGTTATCAAAGGAAATGAGGCGTCTCTTGACCAGTAAGTAGTCGAAACATGGATGTTCGCATTGTTTTCATTTGGATCTATCAACGAAACGGTCGGCAAACTGAAGCCAAATCGGTAAAAGGCATACCTCTCCAACGGCAGTGGCTAACATGGTAACCACTTTTTCGTGCGGCACTGCCACAACGCTCTGCCCATTGATTTCGATAATTCGGTGACCAACTCGAATCCCACCTCGTTCGGCAATACCTCCTCTGAGAAGGCTGCATATCTGCAACACGAATAATGCGAAGCGGCAATTCGCCTGAAAACCTATGCGCAAGACGACAACTCCTCACCACCCCGTTTTGTACGCTGAAGCCCAACTGGTACTTTGTATCCGGACGCTTTATTCGAACCTCTACTACAGGCGGCGTTTGAACAATCGTTATCTTGACGGCAGTTAAAGAACGAACGTCCTAAAAATTATTACACGCCAATCATACGAAACGAATACCACTTCTCTTCTCGTCAACAAAGATAATCAATCAACTTTACATTATTTTTTCGACTTACTAATTTAATCTTCACTCACAAAGATACCTGTGTCACCTGGCAATAAGACGGTAAAACTGTACTGCGCAACACCGCAAATCTACCACAACAGACTTTATTGAATTCCTGTCTCAGAATCTTTGCAATAGCTCCGCTTTGCTGACCCAATCAGGAACTTGGACAAGGGACACTTCCAGTCTCCATGCACCTGCTTGCAGTGTTGACACGCATCACTCCAAGGAAATCAACGGCGCTACACCCAACTAACAACTACACCGGCCGACCACACCCACTTCAACCTGCCGATTTAACCGTTACCAAGCGCCACCGACTAACCAATCATTCAGCATTACTGTTACGAACTCACGCAAACGGTTCATCTAAACAGTAACTGCAACTAATCGGTTTGGCAAATCCGTATCCTTCCAGAAATATATTGAAACTGAATTTCATTGAATCGCCTTTTTACGGGATCACTTTACAACAAGAACAACGAAAAATGGTTTCCAAAACATAACTTTTTGGTAAACGACCATAGGTTTTTATGTTCTGATTGTTTGTACGGAGATTGTCCCGTTGAAAAGTACAAAGAGATTTTTATTGGTAGCATGTGGCTTTTGGGCCGCACGTAGCCCGCCCTCAGCGGTAATAAAAATTAATGTAAATAGCCTAAACAGTCTACAAGCCTCTGCTGTAACGATACACGCGGCACAGTGCGACCAGCCCTTTCAACCAAAAATTTCATGCTATGAAAGTAACTTACGCTTACGAAGAATTAAAGTAGCTCATTACACATTAGACGAAATGAGACATAGAACCGCAATCAACTAGCGGAAATGAGTGAACTATGGACTACCATTATCATGCCCTCCAATTGATGCTCATTCAATTGAAAGCACATGAAACAAAGTCAAAAAGAAAAAAATTGAGCAACATACATAAAACAGCGCAACTGTCTACATAGAACACCACAAACAGAAATATGAGTGGAACTGGATAAATTTATACGGAACAAAGTGGAATAAACAAAAAATGAATTAACGTATATGGAACAGGAAAAGAAAAGTGGACATAACAAATGTGAAATGAACAATGGAGTACAATATGAGAAAGGGAATAACATGTACATAGTACGATGCTACAACATAAACGCAACACGCATGCAATTGGCTGACAGAATCAGAGAAACTTCACTAACAGGACTTTAAAACAACCATTCTCAACGTGGGGCTTCGGGTCCCCAGAGGAGGCCGACAGGGTGTCGGGGGGGGGGGCACGAGGCCGTCAAAGGGGGCTGAGAGGCCTTATTGGAACTAGTGTACTTAGGTAGATCGGAAAGGTGAGAATTTATGCCAATCCTCTATAGAGGATTGGTTAACCGTTAGCAACATCCCTCTATAGAGGATTCGAATAAATTGTCACTCGACTGGACGAAGTGGTTTCATTGTTAGTTTCGAAGAACCCCAAGTGCTCTTTTCAAATGATTTGACGACTATATATTCTCATTTTGTCATTGCATTAAGCCAATCCTAGGAGGTTGCCGTTGAAAGCTGATTAACACTATACAAAAAACTTGAAAACTGGATGTTTTGTAACGGGTTGAATTTTCATGGTTGTAAGGTCTTCTACGGCTTTTCCCGTTTTTTCGTTGTGCTGTTATCTGTAATTAAACTAAACAACTGCTCTACCAACGGATGGATGAGCCGTTATTAAGAAAAGTACAGATATCAACGCACTCAACTGTTTTATTGTTCAAAGCTTTCGGAACGCTCTAGTTCCGTCGTCAGTGAGGTGGTGGAGCTACCAGTGAAGGTGGAGGAGTCCACCACCTCACTGACGACGGAACTAGAGCGTTCCGAAAGCTTTGAACAATAAAACAGTTGAGTGCGTTGATATCTGTACTTTTCTTAATAACGGCTCATCCATCCGTTGGTAGAGCAGTTGTTTAGTTTAATTACAGATAACAGCACAACGAAAAAACGGGAAAAGCCGTAGAAGACCTTACAACCTATACAAAAAACTGAAACAATTAATCGACCAACAGGAAAAGGGTGGCCTGGCACCTAAGGACACCTTCCAAGGGGGCCTAGAGCAGAAAAGGTTGAGAATGGCTGCTTTAAAACACTCATTTTAAACCGTTAAACCGATTGAATGGCGATGTCACGTCGCTCGCTATTTACATTACTTTTTCGTACCGCTGGGAACGGGCCACGCGCGGCCATAAAACCACAGCCTACCAATAAAATCATTTTTGTACTTTTCAACGGGACAATCTCCGTAAAAACAATCAGAACATAAAAACGGAAAATGATAGAACAAATAATGTTAATTTTTCATCATACCATCATGAAGGGAACAACGAAATGTTCACGTACTCACAGTACATGGGGTCACGGACGCGAAGAATTTAACTTCACCACGCGGACGATAGCGGCCCAAGTTCATTACAAACGGTGCACTTTACTCTTTTACTTACGATAGTGCCACATGTCGTACGATAATAGCCTTACCAAGTTGGGCTGCTAGGGTAACACAATCGCTAGGGTAAGCAACTCAGACACCATGGTAAGCGGGGATTTATCACAAAAGCTACGCTCTGCCATACACCTCTTCTACGACAACCGTGCGTGCTTCCATTCTTTCATTTTTCTTTTCCAACATATCACTGCACTCCATTGTTTCTCCTCGATCACTACTTCTGTACTTACAGTATATTGAGCTTTCTGCACCGGAGCAACGAGTTTTTAACTAACCAATTCATTTTCATCTGAACTGAAAGTGCGCCAGCGGTTCTCTGAGCTACAATTACGCTTTGCGTAATTTTATCCCGACCACTTTCCTTTCCACTGAAACATCAACCCGCTACTTCTACTGAACAGAGAAATATTCTCCAACTCATCTTTGCGTGTAAACACAAAAACAAGAAAAAAATGGTCCCATTGCAAATGCACACGTTCGGTTACAAGAGGCACTATTTACGAATGTGAAATTGCCTGGACCTCTCGCTGTTCTCATTGTACACCTTTTGCACCGTCCAAAGTATTCCATACAACACACCATGACTGAAAGCATTCCAAAGCATTGATGTCTTCATGCAATCAATGCCCGTGCTTGAACGTTCCAGCCACTTCACAGCGTTTCTGCCAAAAAATGATGTTCCAAAACACGTAACGCTCCTCCAGTAGGTTACACAGCCGAGCCTGAACGAAACGTTCCCCTCTTATTTGCTCCATTAACGACCACAGTACATCATAATGCGCTCGCTTACTACGGCGTGCCCTCTGTACAGCTTACGCTAACGGAACTATTAATTTTACGCATGATTAATTAACAATGCTTCATGTTCGCATGACAGTACTAATTTTACCCGTACGCTTCGCGTTTCCCCATACTCTCAGAAAACGTTACGAGCAGGCGGTATGAATAATTCCTAAAGCGCAAAAATAAAACACGGCACAAACAGTAACACCTTTTCAACTTCACCTCTACCCGCACAATTTAAGCAGTGTGATCACAACGCAAAAATCGTACCTACTTGGATGAAACAAATTTAGCTTTCCTACCTTAATATGGCTTTGGCATATATGCAGCGGAAGGCCGACAAAAGATATTCCATTAAGAGCTATCACGTGATCACCGATGTTGATCTTCTTGCACCGAGCAGCTGGACCTTCAGGAAGCATGTTGGCAACTACAACAGTGGGAAGCATGCTGCCCCAACCGGATTCAACCACAACGACACCAAGTGGTTCATCTTTCTTTTTTGGTATTACAATCTTAAAAAACAGTAGCTACGGAAAAACGTTTGTCAGCAAACACAGCTACTAGTCCGCAACGTACATCCTTCTGCATCTCCTTGCTGGAAAACATTTCCAGTTCATCGCAGTAAATTTCCTGCGAATTCAGCACCTCCTGATAGTCCATCTCTTTAATATACCTTGGCTCCTCAATGCCGTGAGAACGGAGAAACTCCATATAGGCAACTTGGAATGCCTGTCCAATCGACTGGGCAATGAACTGAGCCTACAAGGAAAGAAGGACGAAAAGCGCTCCAAGCGAAACCACCCTGACCAGCCATCACCACTCTTATGGCAATATACCTCTTCAGACTCGAATACGTGACATATCATTTTTGGTGCAGACTTGATTGCTTCTCGATCAGAAGATGACGCCTGCGATACTCTTCTAGCCATTAGCACGAGCAAATCGCCAATGTCCGCTATGTAACTTTAATAGAAAAAACCATTTACCTCTCACCGTTTGTACATAAAAGAAGTCACGTTTCGCCTCACCTTATTGTGCGCAAATTGTGGTCCATCATTATATCCTGAAAGAAAACGGATGTTTCCATTCCGGTGACAGCAGCTCACATTGAAATAAGCAGCAAATCACACAACGTCTAACCACAAAGCTTTCACTTATTAACAGGCAAGCAATTGCGCATCATGCTGCTACAGCACATGTTACGAAAGATTCAAAACAGAAGACGACATTGCACTTCAAGTTTAGCAGCTCAACGAACACGCTTACGACTCGTTACTAAGCTTGCCTCACTTCTGCATGCATACATAAAAGAGCTACCTACCTGACGAACATCAGTTTCGGAAACCCTCTAAAATGGCAAAAAATTAATTTTCATACGCCCTACGCATGGAATACGTATGCACGTTTAACATGCATGCCTCATACAACTTATACAATGGGAACTACGTAGCGGACACGCTGCTGCCCGCTATTTTAGGCAACAAATAGGAAATTGACGAATCAGCTAGTACATGTAAAGCACCACATAATATGAATGCACGAAGCGGCGAGGTCCTTAACATTAAACAAAGCAAAATAATCCTGTCACATGCATGCAAAACGGAAAGCTGCACCACCGTACGAGATGAAGAAAAGCACAAAAGAGCAAACATTAAAGCACACTCTTCCCTTTTCTCTCTCTCTCTCTCACCTGCATATCTGTATTCAGCACCATGATCTTCTCAATTGAAATAAACAAATCAACTTCAACGTGCGGCTGGCTTTCCCCATTCGGAGCCTTAAGCATTTGAACGTTCAAGCCGAGCTGGCTCCGTGGGCAAAACGAACAACACGAATACCTTAATGCATGAAACAGCTTCTTGAGCTTGTAGCATCCGTGAAGCTTTAGTAGTTGGACCTTCGCAAACTATCTGCGTAGAACCAAGATACCTTGCGCGAAACAGAACACCTTCAATCAGGACAGCAGGCTCGTGAATGATGGCTACAATTAGTCAAACGTTCTACCAGTTTTGCATTTTGCTTTCCAGCCACGTACAGCAACAATTGATTCGCATTTAAAATTACTTCTCCCGTAATCTAGTACTAGGCACATCCCTGTTCTCACACGAAAGCTGCAATGCGTCACACTTTATGACATGCCGAAATATCTGCATTCACTACATTAACGCTTTGCAGTTGGTCCACCTGCTGCCTCAGCTAAAGGGATCGACAGACCGATCAACTGCCCTCCCCCCACGTTTCTCCATCCTGTGCAACATAGTAATACTATCAAGAATAGAAAATCGCCTAGTTAGCCAAAACGACCTAGAACGAACAAGCAGCGAACACAAGTCTTACTTTCTTTCTTTTTTCGACTGCGCTTCTGAAAGCGTTTACTCCACGTAACGACTTATTTTAACTTAAACGTACATCTACTTCACCTGAACGGACAAAGAAGTAGCTTTCCGTGTGCTTGCACTATGGCTAGGATCGCTTGCGACGTCTCCTTTTAACAGCTTGTCCGTTTCATCCTCGATTTCCTCCCCGTCATCGCCTAAAACTACCAATGCAAGCAGTTTGGCCAACCTGTCACAAGAAGGAAACAAAATACCCGTCGTTGGTGATAAGGAAAGTTGGTCGTCGCACTTCTGCTCCGGTGAAGCATCACTTCCGCGTTGCTCTTTCATCTGCTCGAGCAACTTCCTGCGACGAAATGAAGACCTATACATGCACACGCACAAGGAAACGGGCGAAACGTTTAAAGCTCAACAAAGTACCAACCAACCTGAGTATCCAGACAGGATTCTGACCACCGGCAAATGTGTCACCGCCAACCTCCGAGTTTGTTATAGAAGAACAATTCGAATCCGTATTGGAAGACGGTGACCGTCGCCGCGAACAGCACTTGTTGTACAAAGGCGAATCCAACGTAGGCTGACTTTCCACTCTCCTCATCTGTAAGGCAAAAAAATACTGCCCCTTCAAATGCGAAACAACACTCAACAGCTTACAGCATCCGGTTCGCTACAGTTGGCACGCAATAAGGCTGCGTAGTGCTCCAATTGGCATGCCAATTCAAGCGAATTTTTCGACGGTTGAAATGGAAGCGTATCCAGCGACGAAGTAGCTGTTTGCTTCATCACTTTCCCGCTGTCCATATGCTCAACGGAAAGGGACGAAAAACTGTCCAGACGTGACCAAACAACACCGGCGCCAGTCGGCTGCTCAAAAGGCGCCGAATAATTCTCCGCGGATAAATCGCCGCCATTGCCAACGCCTTCTTCCTTTGAACTGCACACTGCATTCGACTGATCACACGCTGCTGCCAATGCAAGCTCGTTCAACGTTCTACGCTTTTGAGTCGTCGTTTCAGCCTTGGAAAAGCGATCACATTTACAAAAGCCACAACCATCATACTAACTGCTCTCAAATTGGGCTAACAAAACAATCAATCCATTAACCTAAGACGAGAAGAAGAAGAAGAAGAAGAAGAAGAAGAAGAAGAAGAAGAAGAAGAAGAAGAAGAAGAAGAAGAAGAAGAAGAAGAAGAAGAAGAAGAAGAAGAAGAAGAAGAAGAAGAAGAAGAAGAAGAAGAAGAAGAAGAAGAAGAAGAAGAAGAAGAAGAAGAAGAAGAAGAAGAAGAAGAAGAAGAAGAAGAAGCTATGACACTACGCTATGACACTTAATCCCACTCAATCAGGCACAATGCTTTGTCTTCATCAACGATGCTCGTTCATACTTTCGCAGCGCAAAGGACTACGCGCAAGAAGTCCGTACGACTAAATGCGCGACTGTTCCTTACGATATGACAAAAAGGCGTCCTGCGAAAATTAATCGCAATCAAAGACCGATTCACTCGGCACTCTCAGGGTTCAAGCTACAACGAACGACTGCAATAAAATTGCATGCGCTTTGCTCATCAAACAAAAATCTCAATACATTACCACATGCTGCTTGTTCTTGTTGTTCATCATCGAAGACAGCTTCAAATGGACCTCTTGAATTTTCTGGTCCACCAACGCCGCCGCATTCGTTCTCTGCGACTTCGACGAGACGTCAACCGCAGTTGGAACCTAATAGACACGAATAACATCATACAGCTAGCAGAAAACAACCTGCAATCACTCCGCAACCGCCACGACCGTACAACGTCCATCTGAACGATGATCAACGGAAATGATACCTTCAACATTTTACCAATTTTGTAGCCGTTTAAAAATCAAGCCAATCTGCTTAAAGCACCTTTCTTAAAGTAACAACAATTACAATAAGTTTATTTGCACCAAAAACTATTTTCCCCATTTTAACCGTACATATCAAATTGTCACACACACGCTTCTACCCTATGCGTATGAAACAATTACAACATTCAAACAGAACAAGAAATTTCAAACTTGAACTACACATACTGTTACCACTACCGCAAAGCTACTTTACACTATGCCCTGACATGTGCGAATGAATTAGAAGAAAACATTCAAAAACGCTACTGATCCGCCTCTTCAACAAACGGTACGGAACAGAATACACACGCAATGACAGGATAAACGGTACGACGCATCTACAAATTAACAAGCAACAAAGTCAATAGCTAACATACACAGCGCTTCATAAGCGAACGGCCGACTGTACTTTAAATTCAAATCACACAGATACGCACTTAACTGACAATAAGCAAAACTTATTTTGCTCAATAAAAGGCATCAATACGCTAACCGCATAATTTCTAAGGCATAACAACTTGAGCATCTTGTCTTCGTTGTTGATTCACCGTGCTCACTCACCTAGCCAAACAGGCTAAAATTTCGTCTTTCCGAAACATTATATAGACCTGCTGTAAACAAAACGCCCTTCCCCTTCCCAACTCTAACGTTTCGGTTCCAGTGCGCTTGGCGTTTTCTGCTTATACCCGTAAAAAAATTTACCCTGAACACGGAAAAATCTAAAACAGCTTTTCTACATCACATAAAGTTTTTTTTTCTCAAGGACATTTCGCCTTGCAGTATCAGCAGCAGCACCGATATAACTGTTCCATCACAATCTGCTTGCTGTATTACCACGCGTCAAAACTATTTTCCTTTTTCACCATTATTATACTGGAATGCGTTATTCTCATACATGCGTCCTTCGCATACTAACCAGAATGTACAGTTACGGACAACAAAAAGACTTCTTCACTATCTCGTCAATACCTGTACTATCTTTTTCTTTCACAAAGTAAGGAAAGTAAACGAACAAAACGAGCATCTGAATCGATTACGTCACCCACTAGCTTTTCTACCTACATGCCCATACTATGAAGGAGGAAAATAAGAAGAAGAAGAAGAAAAACAGCAATACTAATAACAATGAATGTGAGGCGCGAAATACTCTTTTGCTTTTTCTTTTCAATCCAAAAAACTCGTACAATCAATGTATACATTAACATTGTTTCTTCAACGTAATCTCCCTTGCGATCAACAACCTCCTGTCAGTGCTCTGCCAGCAAACGGACGCAGCAGCGACAGAAACTAATCGACGTTGATCCGGACAAGTGAATCACCATTCACTTTTAGGCAAATTCCAAATAAGCTGAGCAATAAGTGAAACGACAGCGAAAATATAATTGAAAAAACAAACGGGGCAAATCATACTGCGGACTTTGAAGCCGAGGTTCGCCTGAGGTTTCTCGGTCTTTAAAAAACAAGAAATGCTTTTTATGCTCTCGCAAGACAAAACATTTCTTTAAGTCCAACAGTTCGGCTAACACACTTTTAAGGCAGCCTACCACTGCCAGTTACTATGCTGACACTACTAAAAATATACAATATCGCTACGCTTGCATACGGCCGCGAGCATTCTCACCCAAACATTCAATATCGGACAAATAGCGTCCCGGTACAGCTTCGCTGATTAGGCCCTGCACCATTAGAGAACCGGCGACGCGAACGATCTAGTGCTCTTTTCTAAACGACCATTCTGCACCGTTACGTACAGCAACTTTTCATATCACTCTTTCCGCCACACTGTTTTAGCTTTCCAAACAGAATAATTGCCAGTGAATAAAATTAAAATTAACTTCGGAAGAGTGCATCTCCAAAAAAAAGACGCGTCGATGCGCGATCCCGTCATGAAGCGGGAAGAAATGACATTGCACAGCTGTCGTACACCAATAAATAAGAAAGACGAGCAGATACTCTTTTTGTAAACGGAAAGTGCAAAGCAGTGCTCACCGCAACTTTGTTCGTGCTAACATGATGCTGACAAAGATTGGGAAGCGACTGAGCACGATGACGACTTCCTAAAATAAAACAGTCGTTGCTATCACCCAATCAAGCAAACGCTTTGCAAATACAAACCAACAATCTGCTGTATTGCGCAGGATAGGGACTTTGCTTCTCCTTGCTGAAAGCTAGTGTCGACAGCCCAAGACCTATCCTACAAGATGATCAGCCAACCGTGAACATATAGTCAGTAGTGGACGTTCTTAGCTTACCATTGCCATTCGACGTTCACCGTCTTTCCAATCCGGTGCACCTTTAGCGGGCAAACGACGAACTGACGTGCTACCTCCGTGATCACGCTTTGCCGAATCAACATTATCGCCATCAAATGTCCTCTTATCGGTCGTAGTAGTCAAACAGTCACTTGGCAAAAGGGTATTTTCTTGTTTGTCTATACAAACGATAGATGGCATAGCATCATTGGCTTCCGAATACGACTCTGTACAGAATGGCAACAAGTTGTTGGCGTCATCATGGCCATGACAAGAAGCAAAATGACTATGCGTGCATGATGCAGCCTGTTTATCGCAGCAAACGTTAGTCACCCTTGGCTCTACGCCACCTTCGCGATCAACACACTGCGGAAGGTGAAGCTCACAGAGATAGTTGGACGGTTTATAACACGGAAAGGTCACTAGATGGCTTGTTATCCTGGAAGATGGTGGTGACGAAAGTGAAGAATCCTCTTGCCTCGCCATTCGATCTTCCAGTGCCACTTTAATTCACAACTGCAGCCATATTAGCAGGATAAACACGGACAATAATATAAAGTTAAAATAAAACCCACTGCTGCTAGCCGGCCCAACCACCTTTCTTTCACGTATCTCATCTGCACGAAACAATTCCACTAGAAGATGAAAATATAACTTTACCGTAAGACATGATGTTCGCAGGCAAACGAACTCCTTCAATCTGTTTCATTGCATCTCTTCCAATATGCTCATTTCGTGCTTCCTTCAGGCAGAAAGGCATTGCACATTGCCGACATATCTCTTGCAACATGTTAATAATTTACTTCTCACGGTATTTGATACAATTTAAAAACCTACAGACAGTAGGGAGAAGTTGACCTTTAAACCGCCTACCAGCTGAATAATATTTCTGCTAGCTTTTACGTAGAGTATGCTTGAAAGTTTATTTGCCTAACGTTTGCTTACGACGCGCAAGAGTGCGTAGTAGACACAACTGGAAACATGCAATTCATTGTCCATCGTGTCTCCTCCCGCAGTTCTACAGTATCCATTCCGATAGACGCAAAATACTGCTCGCTTGTGTCTGTTGCTTATGGTGAATTTATTCGTTTACCTTAAGTCCATGAACACTTTCCTGAATACTATACCATTCGCTATGAACACTGTCAGACGAAAAGCTCAGCTTTCTGTGTTAATACCAGTACAACGCTTTGCAAAGGTCAGTATCATTTGTAGGAGTAAGCAGCAGTACGAAATTTACTTCTTAAACACTTCCGTACATTTGTTTTGAACAAGTATAGGAATCAGAACCGTTGCGGACAACGTTTGTTTTGCAAACGCGCTAGCGCTAACCGTGCACCGTCGTTCCTCACGGCAATGCCCTGTGGACTGATTGTGATGTCGGCTGGACTTTAAGATGGAAATCTTAAAGAAGAAAGTAATTGACAAGCGTACAAACGAATACCAACAATTAAGGAAAACAAAACGCAACCTAAAGGGTACAGAACAAAAAGGTAATAAGCATGGATAGGGCGCGCACATTCTCAATTTACACTTTCTTCTTCACAGCTTTTAACTTCTGATATCTTACCTATGTCAAAGTCGGGCCAAGCAGCATTGCTGAGCCCAGCGACGAGGTCCTCAGACCGCTCGTGCGCCTGCAGAAAATGTGCAGAGGGCACAATAGCTCTAATGCGTACATTTATTCAAGGCAAATAAGCAAAGTTACTACTATTCCTGCTTGCTTTACCGCTGAACCAGACGAGAACGGCACAGAACGTACTGTTTTTGAAATGTGGAACAGTACTGCAACCACTGATGCTTTCGTACACAGTAGCACCTGTGAAAAAACGTAAATCACGATCGGTCACTGTTCCAGGATCAATAAACTATCCCTACAGAACTGCTAGCAAAAGAAAAGGCGTAACTACAATACAGTCATACGGAAAAGTTCGGAAGTACGCAGCTAGCCAGTCGCTACATTAGCTTCTACTTTTGGATGACACAAGCGCTTACAAAAGCATGCTACTGGGACTAAATCAATTCAATAGGCCAGTAGTACTTGAACGAGGACATCGCGTTTATTGAACCACGTAAACAACTTTCAAGGCCAGTGACTAAATTCAACTGCATCCTGCGCTTCAACCCGAACATGCAATTATGACAAATAATCCACTATTTAACAATTCAGTGTTTCGTTAAACACTTTATTCGGCAAACTGGCTCAACGAAAAAGCGGAACGGTTCATTCATGATGCTTTCTCCGCTCTTTCCGTTTCCATGCAAGCCTAATCTGCACAAGCGACGAGCAACTGCACCATAAGCACTGCCCACCTCATTGTAGCTGCTTAACCAGTCAATCTACAGTGGGTTACGTACTCACATGCGCGTATCAAGTTAGTGACCAAGAAGTACAACACTTTTTTTGACCTCAGGCATTAGACAAAAACTTACTTTCAATATCCTTGCCCGCAGTTGCGTTCCTTCCGAAAATCACTGGCTACCCGATCAAACATTTTATTAGATCCTTTATTTTCAAAGTGTAACGCGCGTTTTGCGTACGGGGTACAGCTTCTAAGGAGTTTTCACATGCATAACGGTTGCTTATTACAAAGTGCTCGTATACCATATAGTAGTTATGAAAGTAAGCAATATGTCCACTGACGCTTCAGCATGGAAAGTTGCTCAGTGAAAGACAAAGCGGCTCTGTGCAAATCAACATCTCTCCTTCACCATCGCATGCTCCGTGAAATGATGCATTGTGCCAACGATTCTTCTTGACTTGCACTTGTTCTGCGTCAACAATACATTTTCATGTTTTAACCAGTGTTGTCACAGGCAAAAAGAGTGTTGACGACCACGAGAAAAACGCTCCGATTAGTAATCCTGTTTTGGTAATATTCGTAGTCAACCACTTCGCAAATGGTGATCCTGCAGCAATGCTCGTTAAAAAAGAACAACAAAATCAAATGCTAATGGATCAACCCAACCAACGACTGTGCCAGTGCAAGAAATACGTGTCACTTTCGCTTACGGGTAATTCCATATAGGTAAAAATCCGCAACTTACTTCACACACAAACTCGTACATCTCCACGCTGCTTTCATAGGCAGCTATAAATCATATCTGCACAACTTCAACTTGCCCATATGTTCAGCACAATGTCAGGTCAGTTGGCGATTTACTTTGTTTGATAACACAATCTACTACTAATCATAAATTAGGTAAAATTGGGTAAAAGCGCATGCAGAAATTGACCATGCAGGTGACAACACAATGGTGCCTTCATTGCAATAATTAAAAGCGTCTTATTAATGCCATTACGTCATTGCCATCAGTAGTTGGCCAGTCAGCGTACCAGCTACCTCAGGAAGCCAAGCGCAGCAATGGAAGAAACGCACGTGCAAGAACAGGTCGCGAAATCGGGTGACCAGTGGAACAATGTTAGCATTATAAACAGAGAATAAAAGTTGGCTAGGAACAATTTCTATTTTTCTTGGCCACTCGGACGGGTATAAATTCAAAGTTTCGTTTTCCGAAGCGTTTGGGACTAATCTGGTCCCGTCGTGAACGTAATTGACGCTAGATCGCATCGCGCTGTCTTTATCCCCACTATCCCATAGGTTACCACAATATTAATGCAATGCGCGACCTCTCGATTCCGACAATACTGCCGATGACAGGTTTACGGTAGTTCCGAGAGCTCTGGAAAACAAAACTTGCAATTCGAAAAACTTTCGAGAAAAAAAAATTGCTATGCATCGTTACCCCCAATGTCCGCTGTTCAGGAACATTCTGTGATATAGATTTTAAAAAAACAATGGCACGATGATCAAAGCAACAATTAACGGTCACCTTCAACAACAATCCATTTAATATCGACGGGTCCTTGGAATTTTTTCTTCAACAACTAACAAGTCGTGCAAACATTCTTGCCAACGATTACTAGTACACAGCAACTGCGTGGCAATGCCTGCAAGCGATAAGTTCAGGTGCGGTAGTGTTTTCCGAATAAGTAATTGTATTGCATCACTTGAGTCAACAACGGTACAGCAAAAACGAAATGTGATTAACGTTTTTAGGAGATTTTTCAGCTTCGGAGCCTAACATTAGACAATGTGTCATCCGCCTCAGTTTTTACTTCCTCCTTTACCTTTAATACTTTCGTCGCACTTGTTCGTCATGACTACAAGTTTAAAACGAAAACCACTTGGCGACGCTTTGTTCGCTGAAAAACAATTACAAACAAGCAGTCTTGATGAGATGTGCATCACAAAGTAAACGCAAAAAGAGTGGGCATATGCTTTAGTCAGCTGCCCACTTGGATGTTCGCTGTATTTTGGTAAGGAAATATAAGCCACTCGACAAGAGAGATAGCAACGGCGTGCTCGCCTTTTCGAATATGCTGTACGTGCTCTGCTTTGCAGCCGTAACACTAACGTCTGCTGGAAATTCGGTAAGAACGTTTTGCGATAATCGCTGAATTATTTGTACACTGTTAAGCTGCAGTGTGCACGTCAGGCAAGGGAAGGCATCTTTCCAGCACCTGATGTAAACTAATTGTGCAACTTGTTCTTGCCCCCTGTGTTCACTCTTTTAACTGAACGTACGCTGCCAGCGTCTCCGAGCGTACTTTGTTGCAAAGAGGGTGTCTGCAAACTGCTCTAGCACTTTGCTTTGTGAAAGAAGATTTGACGATAGCATTGTGCGTCAACAGTGATTTGCAATCCTCAATACTGAACGAAAAGTTTTGAAGTATACCTTTAAATAGAACTCTGCTCACTAATAACAACTGTATAAAGAACGCATAATTTATTGGCCCGTCCACTTTGCCAAGAAAGTTTCAACAAAGTGGCACAGAAATGATAGAGCAGCGCCACGCTAATGATGAAGAACTCAATGCTGCCATGCTGCTGAAGCAGTTTGCCAATTAGTAGGCAAAGAAAACAGTTAAACCTAAGGACGGGAGTCCATTTGTCATTTCAAATCGCTTTCTTGATCAATTGCCCATGCTGCACAGGAAGTTTTAGCCAGTCCAAATTACCGCAGCTTTAACAGAACAAAACAGACAGTACAAAAGTTTACCGAAATATGGAAATTTCGAAACTGACATTTACTATCAAACTGTCAAGAAAGTGTCCAAAACTTCTCCAACCTTGCCCGCTTAACGAATGTCTCTTGATCAGTATATCCGCCTCTCATCAATTCCAATGATCAAGTGCACACTATCGTCAACACAGCATGCATACAAGGCTTAATACAGCTTTACGTAAGCACTGTTTCTATTTAAATACACATTACTGGAAGAAAGTGAGCAGAAGTTGACAATTTAAACGTACCATTGCCTTTGACAGATAAACGCAAATTATATATCATTATTGCTTCGTGATAAATGAATGCTACTGGGCTAATTTCACTTCTTGGAAGTACCGACCACGCCTACTACAATGATGACGATCGCTGCACAGATTAAATTAGCGCGCAGGTCAGCAGCTCTTGAAATCACTAACAACGGTCCACGCAGCAGCGACATTGCCGTACGCTGTTCATCATAAAAAATCGCTGCTGAGAATATCAAGCTGCAGGAAACTAGTACTTCCTCAGCTTACGAGGTGAAATAGAGATGCAAAT
Source organism: Trichuris trichiura (assembly GCA_037903355.1). NCBI lineage: Eukaryota > Metazoa > Nematoda > Enoplea > Trichinellida > Trichuridae > Trichuris > Trichuris trichiura. The sequence goes on from JBAJFE010000060.1 coordinate 22,443, forward strand.
GTGAAACATATCTTGAGCGGAACTCACATCCATAACATGAAAATCATCTTCGGTAGACAGAAAGACACCGATCCGTTGAATCTGTTCACATTTCGCATGACTACTCCTCTAAACTGCAACTCTTTTACTGTTGCGTAAACCCCATTTCAACGTGCGTCCATGATAAGATGCACTTAAAATTAAAAAACATTCTTTTAGCTCAGACGCAAGCATCCATCGCGGAAGCAAATTTTTTTATTTCACTTGTCATGGAAAAACATACCGTCCCTGCATGGAACGTTTTTGCACAGAACATTTTTGTCAGAATACAGAAGCTGTCTGTTTCAATTATAAAGGCATTAAATGCCCAGTTGGAATGTTAACGTTTAGGCCCTTTGCATTCCAAAATTTTAGATTTCACCGATTTCATCCTAAAAAATAACCTTTTTTACCTGATATAGCAAAGACACCATTCGAGCAGCAGCTTTAGTGCACTTAGCAAACCTTCGTCAATCGTTTTTGCCCTGCTGAATGATTTAAAACAACTCCAAATACCGACATCAGTTCACTTCTCACCGCGTATCGCATATCTGTTCCATTCGTTTATAAGCTACACCGAACACGTGACAATCCTACAGCGTTCGTTTTCTACTTCGTTCAACTTGTCGCACCATTATGAAGCAATATCAACGCGCTTTGCTAAACATCAACAGGCATTTAAAACAGCTCTTTGCGTTTGGCGAATTGATATTTATTAATAGCAAGGTGGTAAACCTCAGCTAAGAACAGCTTAGTGATTTTCAAACCCTGGCGCCTTCGTGTATGCGAAACCACCGCAGAAAGAGATAACAGCTTCTTCGCACGTTAAACTGACATAGCGCTGTTGTTACAGAAACAGTCATCACCGGCTTCCAATTCAAATAGAATCGCAGCGCAAAAGCTGAACGACCTTTTGGAATACGACGACTATTACGAGGCAGAAAAGCTTTCTCACATCTGCCAGTTTGCAGGAGATAGTTCCACAACAACTGCAACTTTCCTTACGCTAGTAAGAACTCAATGCAGGAAACAACAGGTAACACAACTTAGTTCCTTCTTAGTTCGACGACTGACCCGTTGAAGCGAACGATTCAATGAAAGGAATCTTTTAAGCATCTAATTTTTTTTACACACCGCAGTAGTACGGGACAAAAAAAACAAACTTATTTATTATTACTACTACTACCACCACTATTGTACATACATACATTTATTATTATTATTATTATTATTATTATTATTATTAGCGTCATCATCATCACCATCATTAAAAACACAAGGTGCCATGACTGATTTAACTATTATTTTTGGATACCCTTTACTGCTTTCATGCCTGCAAGACGAGCTGTAATTCCACATTTAGAACCATAGCATCGCAAAAAATGATGATGGCTTGCTCAACTATCTGTTATAGCGTACCACTTTTTACGAATGAAACGTAGAGCGCAAGTACCACCAGAATGCGTTAGTTTCAAAATAAGCTGTAGTTCCAAGGTTGTCCCCTTTTTTGAACGAATCGAGCGTCTGAAAAGAGGGTCCCCGTTTTAGTTTATCTTTCCATAATGCTGAATTTCAATCGTCAATACACTTTGCAGCTTCCTTTAATTCTAACTCTTATTGAGCCATCCTTACTGAAAGGTACAATGAAAGCATTGCCATCACAAATTACATTACAATACTTCCGTTCGCATTCTATCAATTCCCGTGTCCTGTTAAAGTGTCCGGAAGACTGACTTTTTTCAATGGTCACCATTATCACCGCCATACCTGCCCTAACCCTTTGACCACGCAATAGTTACTACTGCTGTTATTATCACTACCCATTTTTCACCAGTTCGCGTTGCTTGCAGACGAAGACGAACTACTTCAGCTGCGTGAAGACTGAAAAAAGAAAGTATCTCCACTGTGCTCTCATAGAAAGAAGTACAAAACAAGGAGCAAGCCAACCACTTGGATATATTTGCGAGCGCGGTTTAAGGGTGCGTTTCATTGCTCTTACATCACTTGCCATGGAGAAACTTTAAAGCGTCAATAACGACTGTGTTTAAGAGTGCAGAAAATCAAGAGACGCATTTCACCGGTCCCACCACTAGCCTAACTAATTTTACATACCAGCTGATTCACAATTCTATGTCCACATGAAATGTCATTTGGAGCGTTCTGCGAGCTAGTGCGCACGGCCGCTTGCTAAAAATGCAGCAGCATTTAGCAACGAGCAGCCTAATAATTTTGTGACGATAAATAGCAATGGACATGCTGAACATTTTACCAGTTATACGACAGTCAGTCAAAGCTGTACAGATGACGTTAAAATTTTTTTCAGCATCAACAATCGCCATTCTTCGACTTGAATCGCAATTGCAGTAGCTTATTATACGATTCTTCAAAAGTAAGTGGAAGGATCCATGCCAAATCTTCTTCAAAAACGCAGCATTCTGTTAACAGGACGCTGTTCAAGTGAAACTTCCCCACGAAGACCAACCGTGGAAAGAAAATCTTCCTCTTTACATGCCTGTGGACTGTAAGTGGAACTCTTCCGCAAAAAGAATTATATCCAGAGGCGCAAAAGAACCCTCAGAAGACAAAAGGCCAAAGAATCCACTTGGAAGACAAGGTGTTTCCGGTCGTGGCAAGTTTCAACACTTGGGAGAGAATGCGTTCGTCCTACCAGTAATTGTCAGGTAAAAGGAGGTACACTCTATTTAACCATTCAACGATCAGTCAGAACGAATTAACGCATACACCTAAGAAGCAATCTTTCCAATCGATCAACTGTTTAGTCGCAGATCTCAGTTAAATCTTTGCTTTACACGAAATTTCACTTTCGCAGCTCTTCTACTTCTAACAGTACGACGCACATGCACGACCTATTATACCTTGAGCAAACGTATGCTTATTCATTCATACTCCAATTGACTGCCACATTTCGTGAAGAAATTATGTCTGCAGGTGAGATCGCTTTATTTTCTACCTTCGGCATCCTGAATTCCACTAGCATCGCAACCGTTTATAAGCTTAAGTGGTGTTGGCAACTTACAACTGCTCATTGTTTGTACTTTTCATAAAGCGAACGGACATGTAGAAGCAGACTATTTCGCCGAAGTTAGCTCTTCTCAAAGCACAGTACGCTTGCAACTGTGACAATGAGCTATTGAAAAATTAAATTAACTTAGCTTAAGTTCGCAACTTTTTCTGGAACAAAAATGTCACACAGATAAGTTAACTGTAATAAAGTAACTTCACGGATATAACGCAACAGCAAATAAACCGCCTAGTTACAATTACTCAGGCAAAGACTAAGCAGCTGAATAAGAAGAAGAACAATAGGAAGAAGTCATAAGACCAACGCGTAGAGTCAACCAGAAACAGCTACCCATCACGGAAGGTTGTTTCCTGTTCGCTGACCAGGTAGACCAGCATGCATTGCTAACCGTGCCACCCAATCAACAATCCTGTGCATGGTCGCCACTTTGCAAACAAAGACATAAAGTAACTACTGCAACAAGCAAATATTCCAAAATGAATTGGCCCTATCAAATGTTTTCGCCGCACGAAACATTGCAACGGAGTTCTTTTACAACAGTTTCAATTTTCTTCTTCTTTTCTCAATATTTCCGTTTCTACTGAAGCACCTGAATACTCACAGCACCAATTAGCAGCCGATACTAACAGGTCAAGCGCTTAACAGCAGCTAATCTTGATCCTTCTGTATACGTTGAGCATTTCGCTGGTGTTTGCAGCCAGCGGTAGGATGCAGCCGAGTCAAACGCTCAGCTGCCGTACTTCACCTCTGAATTGTATGACATGTTTGCTCTTTTGGAATACAGCGGAAGTAACATTTTGTTTGCAGGCGTGTAGGTGACCAACTGCAAGTTGTTGTTCAAGAAAACAGCCAAGCACCTTTCAGCATTCCGCTGCCATGGGTACCTTTCAAATGGTAACATGTCATTTTTCCCAATCTCGCTTTTAATTGCAGATACCCTACCCTTCATACTTCTACGAAGATCCTGTTGGCAGAAACCTGACAAGATATCTTCACAAAATGTGGCTCGACGCTTACGAAGACAGCGGACATTTCGAGTACTTCATGTCTGTGGAGCAAGAGATTGTTAGCGCGCAATGTCGAAGGGGCGCAGGGAAATTACTCCTTTCTGCTCATTTCAGATTTACGCGGGTCCAATCCGTCATAAGCACAATACAGACAATGCATGGTTATCTATCCGTTTCTCCGTGATTGACGACTCAAAATACGAATTCATGTCTGAATTTCCGTCGTTCAGTGAGTTCTACTGGAGAAACATCACCGAGCAAGAGTTAACGCACATAAAGCAACATTACGTTGACGTTAAAGAGCAAACGCTCCTATGAAAAAGCTTTACTTTCAGTTTATATGGTGCCGCTGAAAAGTAAAGGATGACAAAAGCAGCACACGTTCAAATAAGAAGTTCCAAATTATTCAGTGAATATATAACCTGCGCTTTCATGATCACAGCTACGGTAAATCAGGTTTAACATGGCGGGATAATGGAATGCAGGGCTTTCACTGGTTCGTTGCATCTCAAAGTTGCCCAACGCAATTCCGCATTTCGATTTTTACCTACGAAAAGTAATCCGCCTTGTTGCACGATGTGCATTTGTCTCTAATGTTTGTTTCATCCCCGTTCTTTGCTCTTTTACCAATTCTTCTCTTTGCCGTTTACCTATTCCAGCCAGCATTTCATGCAAAAACATTGACGCATCTAATCGGCAAAATGGCACTACGTCTAGATAACCTCATTTCTTTAACGCGTGATTGCAATTCAGGTTGTGTAAGCTACAAAATGTCACTTCAGTCTTCCCAAGATTGTTGCCCAAATAGAAAAGAATTGACTACAGCTGCCGAACAACAATAACGCGTCGTACAGAAAGCAGCGCGCCCTCTCAGAAACGAAAATCACAATTGGATTGAACAACTTCAAACCCTGCGCAACGCGTGTTCATTAATAGTCTTCGGAACTACTCTTACTTTCCATTTAACGGACACTCCATCCGTAGCTTTCAGCATAATCTTTGCCTCACTTTCAGCGGACGCTGAAAAAATTCACGTACGGTATTGAGCTGCAAATGCTTTAAGTTTTTTGTTTTAACTTCTGCCACACTTGCCATTCTGCTATGCTTGCCTACTCATATATAACGATCCTCACTTTTTTTGACGAAGAGGAGAGCTTCAAAAGTTACCAAATTGCTTAAATGACCATTGTGGACTGAATATACGGTGTACGGGGTAACGAGTGCATTCTACTGGCAAAAACATTTTTGCGCAAAGACAAACCCGTTATGAAAGTGTACTGCACTCAAGTAAAAGGTCTTGCTCTTCGTCCGCTTTATTCGCGAGAACAGAATATCGTCATACTATGCGCATGACACGCACGCCCAGTCACCAAAGAAACTGCGCAGACAAAGGGCGTACTCTCCTGATGAACGGAGCATTAAGGAATTTTCTGCTGTCGGTCCGTCTTCATCGTCCAGGCGAATTAATTCGTTTTTGCCTTCCAACAAAAACGCCTGTTTTTTTCAAATACAATTGACACTCGACCTATTGAAGCTGTTGAACACTTCGGCGCATCGAAAAAACTGCTTATTTCGCGCCAAAAAGGAAAAACAAACAGATAGTAACGGACCGTTCGAGACCCATCTATTCCCCCGTGTCAGGGCCTTTTCGCTTGCTCCATACCTGATCTGCTACACAAAATGACGTGAATGTACAGAAACTATAGCAACCGAGAGTGACATGACTGCAACAGTTGCAATTTTATCAGTAATTACCTTTAAGATGCTCACAGTACAGCGAAAAGGGTACAAAGTCAGGCGACCTTGAATTCTTAGACGACTGTTCAAGTGTGCATATACGTGCTTTTAAAGAAGAGCGATTCACGAATAAGACTGTCGTTTTCCCGGAAGCTGTCATTTACTTAGCGATCAATTCAACTTTTGCTGCTGATCATTGCCTAAAATTTTTTGCAACGGTCTGCATTAGAACCGGCTGCGCTTTCAAGGGCAACAGTGCAAAACTGTCTTCTAGCAGTGGCGGACATTCTCCTTGCTTACGGAGCAATCAGCCCGTTACGCGAGAAAAGCAGGTTGTTTTCGCGTCCAAACGGGAATACTCGCAACTGCCGCAAAACAATTTTGCATGGACGTCTTTGAACGCGCGCTGCCAGTTGCAATGCAAACCTCTGCGAGAACTTTCAGGCAATGGTCAGCCGTGCAAGTTGAAAGGCTAGTTGTAGTGCGTGGATTTGCTAGGGAAAATGACCATTGATGATCAATCGCCTTTCTGCCAGCAAATAGCCACAATTCAAAAGTTTCCTACGAATTTAGGTTTGAACATACTTTGCCGTATCAGGGCCTTCAAGCAGACACTGATAAATCTGACGTTTACACTGCAATCCCCATTGTTTTACTATAAATTCTGTACTTTTACGTTGTCTCAATTAGCAGAACACAGATGCGGCATTCAACAAAGACTGCGACGCTGAATTAGATTTTCGTATCTTGACTGTTCACCGTCACTTCTTTTTATTCTTCTTCTCTTGCTCATCGGTTAAACGCATCGTAGTTCCAACAGCAACGTTACCATTGAATAGCGACTGATCACTGGAAAAGTCTTTTTCAAGGTTGAAATCATTCAAGAGTAAACCTTCTTTTGGTCTACACGCTATTACACCTGAACAGAAGTGGCAACCAGTCAGGAGACTAGCCACTGAAAGGTACGGGCACACGTCCGATGCTAAGTGACACGAGCGTGGACAATTCGTTTTGCATCGGGCAAACTGAGATTAGTCAAACGTGTGTCAGAGTCAAAAGAGTATATCAAGTCGTCCGAGTGAATGCAATTAACCTTACGCGAAAAGTTGTATTGCAACCCTCACCCTTCAAGACATGCTAGCGGGAGACAAAACTAATGCACACCAATAGCAAACACTTGGAAACCGCAGAAGAAAAAAATGCATGAGTAGATTCTTATTGTGCAACTATCAGTGCCATGCTGCTTAGTAAAAGTTTACTTTTCCCTAAGCCATTCGTGGCTAGCAATGACATCAGCAAATGGAAGCTGACAAACGCCTCTCCATAACCATTCGGTCAAATTGAGCAAGCCAGATACTATTGCGCTCTAACGTATTTTAGACAATCATTACCGAAAAACAGCAGCCATTTTAAAATTTATTCCCCTGAGCAAAGAATCCCGTTCAAATGATTTGTCCCGTTGCGCTCGTTTTTCCGCTATCACAAAGCTAAACATTTGCGCCACTTGTCTCATATGCTCTCAATTCCCCGAAAATAGTAAAGAGCCCCTGGAGCAACCCAGTTTATCAGCGCTTCCAAAAATTCAGCAAAGCAACTTGTGAAACGAATGGATGCAAATCATCAGTTCACACGTAGGCCTTTATCAAAAAAAACAAATGCGCGCAGAAGCCGTCACTGCTTCTCGTTCACAGGGGGACACAGCGGAAAGTCGACGATACTATTTTGCATACAACTATTTCTACTGCACAGCCGTAGCAGAGCATCGCCTGATCACAATTGACAGACACTGGCCATACGTTGATTGATTAAACAGTAAAGTTAGTTGCAAGAAAAGCAAATTCGTTGGCAATTAAACAAAGACTGGCATAGGAGAGCATTGCGTGACAAAGCAACCGCGGGGCAAAGATCCCAAGGGAAAAGTAGCAAGAAAGACGTCATTGGCCACGAGCGAACATGAAACGAGCATTTAACGCGATCAATTTTCACCTCTTATCTTTGCTCGCATAAGCTCCCAACCAACGACACCGATTAAAGAAAACATTTTCCGCGACCGTTTCCGACGGATCAATGCAACCTGTACATGTTTCTGCAAGCGGTTGCAGAAAGGAACAGGCAAGCAAAAAGACATACCTTGTGCCACTTGTAAGTCAACGGATAGGGTTGGCCTGCAATCAGAGCGCAAATTGTTGACTGTTAAAGGTCATCCCACATTGCTGCTCATGTATTTTCTTCTCCAAACGATTTGCAAACAAAGAATAACGACCAATTCGCGCAGCAGTAGGTCCATTCAGTGAAATGTCTAACAATTCAGCAGGAAGCCTTTAATCGCGTCAATCCAACAGGTAGCCAGCTTGACGACGCGCACAGAGCAGCAAAAAAGTGCACTTTTACGACGACCAACTTCAACAGTTCTTTGCAGCGCTCCGTACACATTCTCTTTAATAACCTTGAGCTTCAATATACGCACAGACGAGTTCGGCAAGCTGCTATACATTTGAGGACAGCAGCGCTCAAAACTGTGAGACGACAACAATATTCGACTGCTAGCTGACCATTCAAACATAACGATAAACAGAAGCACTGATCAACCGTGAAAGAACAAACTTTAAGAGTTAAGCAGCATCACAGTAGCAATATGGTCATTGGCCATCACCTTAAACAAACAGTTGGCCAATTAAACGTTTACTACAAGCACATGCGCACGTACGTCTTACCTCAAATATAACGTCTTGCAATCCGAAGCAAAAAGTTGAACCAAACGGATTGCTGTCGTTATTCGAACTGCATCTGTTCAAAACGACCGGCTGCTGCAACTTTCGACTCTCCAACTTTTCTTCAGATAATGACGGTTCCTCGTCACAAGATAAGAATGATTCAATTTCTGACCACTGCAAGGAAAACATACGACAAATGGCACCGTAAAGTTGTAAAATCAACGCTTTATGCAGCAACGCAACTGCGGCATGACTAACACTGTCAGTAGACTCACTTTGCTTTGGGCTGTTAGAACAATCGAACTGGAACTGCCGAGGGCCAATGCAAAATTACAGCGGTAGTAACTGCAAACAATTGAAACGCACGATGCTACCGTACGCATTCGCATTAAGTGCTAGCTGACTTACATGCTGAAATCGTAGTGCCCAGGAAAGTTTGTATGCAAAATAAACTTCTTTGCCGTATTCATTGTGGCGTCAAAAAGGACGTCCTGAAAAATGGCATAGATAACACATGCACCTTGAGCAAATCCTGCGAATCGATGTCCAGTTGTTAATTCGCGTTAATAAGACTTCATGGCAAGCAATGCAATACATGTGTACGAAAGCTTTCCCATCAATGAACGTGGACCGATTAAGCGTTTCACCCTACGAGAGCTTGCGGTCAGTTGGTGTACTAATAAACACTACGAAGTATAACTACGATTTCTGCTTTCTTTTTAAGCTAACGAGCCTGTTATTCGCTTGTTCGTCCATGAAGTGCGCTACAGTCAAAAAGTCAACACTCTTACAATAAAAACCTAAACAGACCCAACAAAAACATTCGTTAACTGCTTGTCACTGGAACAACGTTCTAACAAAACAGGAGCTGCCCGAATGCTCAGGCGACAGTGCCAACCAAACGCACCTAAGCCTCATAAGATGACAGATGCATTATTAAACCTAGCAAATCGCGAATCTATTCATCGTCCAGTGACAAGCGACGCAGTCACGAAGACTTTAAACGAACAGCAGAGAAGCAACCCTTTCTGAACAAAGGTCCAATATCAGCAGCCAAGTTGTTTTACTTCAAACAAGCGCCTTTTCATTCCAACAAACCAGAAAAATCTTTCTCAAAGACGCACCATTTCTGCATAATTGCACGTCTCGTTTCAATTCAAGTTTCCACTTACGGCAAGTGTATAAAAATCACCAATGGGTCGAACAAGTCCTGGTATTTTTAAGAAACATTAAAACCGGAGTAAGCGCGCAATATTGCTCCAATTTAATCGGTTCAATTTTATCTCTACTAAGGAGCGAACAAGTAAACATGGGAACAAACAACACTTAGGCTACAGTCTCGCGAAAAGGGGATACTCGGCAAGTTTTGTTTCAACTGAAACACAAAGCCTGCCTGAGAAGTCAATTTGTGCGGAAGAGAAGGAACAGAAGAAGAAGAAAAAAAATTATACCATCACTGTTACGAATCACCCTGATTTTCAACATCATGAAGAACATTTCATACTGCAATTAAGCCTCGCACTATAGTTGAAATTCGTTAGCCGCTTGTTTTGCGTGCTGCAAACAAACTACAGCGCTCTTAAGAGCAAACTGTTCCATCTTCACCGCGACTGTCCGCAGCTTAGCGAGGTAAAAGGCGATCACAAGACGACCACCAGATTCGGAACAATATGCCTAACGACTGGACCCACCATACGCTCCACAAGCCCTGCAATCAGCGTACACGCGGGCAAACAAATTAAATAATCGCATTTTCCTTGAATCTTTTGTGACGTTTACGTTGACGATGTCAGAAAACTCGGAACAAACAATACAAATCTATGACAGACTCACTAATTTCAAAGTTGTTATTCATCCTGAACTACAAAAAAGCCATAAGTGCACCTCGGTGTATAAGGCTGTCCAACATTGAACAAAACACTTAGCAAAGGTGCCGCCCAATATTCGTGCGTCTAAACGCGCAATGAGGTTCAACGCCACACGCTAAGTTGACGTCAAAGTTACCGCAAGGCCGGCCAAACTACTTAACGCAAATCCGACCGCTCCCTTCCCAGCTTTTCAATTGATTTGGCAAACTTTCCAAGGGGAACATGGAGAAACAAACAATAGCTCTCGCTCTCTGACCACATTAAATAATTATTCTTTTCCTTCTAAAGAAACCAAGTCATTCGCCCATTGGAATTGTTATGTTTCACAAAAAGAAACCATTTAAGCTTGGCTGCGGCTTCTGCTGAATAGCAACAAGCAGGCCAGAAATGAAAAACCCAATCAGAACCAATCGCTTTAATATCAATGAAAATGGCCAAAAGTAAGGCAAAAGTGAAGACACGTCTGCCGTTAGAAAGAAACAGCAAAGGACAGCCAATTGTGCCAAACTTCCATTGAGGAGCATTTCACCAAACCCACTGAACAATCTGGAACTGGCTCAGTTGCAGATCGTGATTTCGTCTCACCGCTGCTACTAAACGCTCCGTCAATCGGTACTTCGCCAACACACAACTACGTTAGCAAACAAATCATTCCCAAATGATTGCTCCCACGCAAAGGAATAATTGGAATAGCGTTTCGTCGACAGCGAAACGAATTAAGCTGCACTGGTTAAGTGACAGCCGACACATTTCCTTCAAACAGATTGAACAACAGTGACACGTAGTGGACGTTACCTTGGAAATACCGCTAACGTCAAAGGATAACAGCAATAAATAATAAATATTGCACTTGGGTTCACATGAAAGTTACTGTTATTTGAAAAGCTCATCTTCTCGCTATCACCTACAGCAGAGGTGCCGGCACGACATTAACGACAGAAACAGCCCGAAGCAGGAGTACGGCGTACTACTTTTTCCCAAGCATAAATCCCTATGCACTCTTTGTCGTTGAAAAGTGCTGTCATAGATGACGGCAATTTTCAGTTCTTTCTCAGAGCTAGCAACGAACGCCAGTGGTGAAAGCAAGGGCGCACTGACCAGCCCGCAATGTTGCCAGTAAAGGAGAGAAAGAAGGCAACTCCGCGGCATAACTGTTCTCACATATTTTCAATGTCCTTTGATGGGAAGACGCTGTTGAACAGCAGCCGTAGAACAATAAAGAAAACGAATAATCCGGTGGACACGCGTTCAGCCTTCACCAGCAGAGTGGTCAAATAACAGATTTGAAGATTCATTGGGCCGCCCTTAAGCAGCGCCAAGTGACACAGTTCAGCAGTTCGTGCTGAAGTGTCGTTTCTGCCAAACTGGCTAACAACAATAGTGGACCGTTTACCATGAACACAGTGCGACAATAAAAGGCCACTTGAAACACTAATCACGTGCCCAACGGTCGATCGGAACGACAAGAAAGCATCTCAAGGGATTTCTGCTGCCGACTAAATAAGTACATTGTCTTAGCAAACGTTCAGGTCGTCAAGAGCACAATAGCCAAACAGCTGCTGCTTGATCATCCAAGACGACCGTGTCGAAACGCTCAAAGCATCAGTTGGAAGAAAAGCTCAACGGTCACATCCGGTGAGCAAAGAGACCACTCTTTTTCTTTCTTTCTCTCTCTCTCTCTCTCTCTCTGTCCTGCTCCCTTAGTTCAACCAATGAAAACACACCAACGTTTTCAACAAAACTTCATTAATTCCACTTTGGTAACTTAAAATTCCACGATGCAAAGGTCACAAAGGTACGAAAGGATGAATACAGCGTTATTACCACGTGCGCCTATCTCACACATTCACTCATTTGATCTAAAGGCAAAGTGGCCATTTTCTTTCCTATCAGGTCAGTGGTCAGCGTCGCTAACTGTGGCACCGAAAGACCGGCACAGCCACCCTCCCAATGGTCAGATCGCCCTTGCAAGCAATCAACCAACCAGCGCGTTTCAAACAAAGCGTCCTCTACGCGTTGTTTGAAGGAAAACTAACCGTGAACGCTGAAGGAGTGGCGGTGGCGACGGTGATCGGTAGTAGCAGAAAATATCTGCTCATGAGGAGCACAAGTCATCCATCAGGTGATTAGGGATTTGTTCAACTACCAAAGCGTGGGTGGCCAAGTTACCACTCTCTTCAAAGCAGCAGACTACGTCAAAAACGGTAAGTCGCAAGCTTAAGCCGCCACACACCATTACCACTGCCACTGCTCATGACTGACGGTGAACATTCGGACGAACTGGTCCATTTAAAGTTGTCGCGCCTTTTATGGCCAACAATCACCCATTCTAGAAGGGACAATTAGGCCTTGCAGACGGAAGTGTAACCGACAGTCAAAAAGCAGCGGCACAAGTAGCCATGTTCCCCTTTCTCGTGCTCCCTCTTTCTTTCTCTCCGCGTTATCTTAAGCAGATTTGGCATAGTTGACTTATACGAAAAGGACCAACAGCAACAGGTTGACCTCTTAGCTAGTCGCAGCAGTTCATAAGAGGAAAATCAATGGACAACAGGTCCTTCCCAGCAGTCTTTCACTCTGACAGCTTTATACGCAGGCAAACGTCTCTCAATGATCACATCTAACCGCCTACTTAAGCGTAGGCAACTGTGACCGTTGTACAGATCAAAAGCGGTTGCTACAACTCCGTACCGTGTAGATAGGAGGCATCGAAGCAACTTTCAGGAAGTTGGCTCAATTATGATTGTCTCCGTCGGTCGTCTATTGTCCCTCTCAGCGCGCAAAGTAGCACTAGCCGCGTGCACTTTTCCATCGTTGGGACAATTCTAAATTGGTTAATATAATTGATGGAGTTGCAAGCAGCGGGATACTCTGACCCAACGGATGCAAGCAGTCGCATAAAAGAACCGTCACATTAGTTGCATTGTTTAAATTCTAATCGCGTCTAATAAGGTGGTTGTAGTGGCTACCTGCGTTGCGATCAGGCCGCTTTCGCGAGCTGTTTGCCCTTGCTCGTTGTTTGGACAGCGCTCCAAATGCCAGAGCGCACAGAGACAACATGGAATGGCAAGAGGCAAAAGCCAACTTTTCTCTACCACCACCACCACCACCACCACCATCACCATCATCATCACTTGCACGCGCGCCAGAAGCAAGGCAGTCAAGTCAGCCGGCAAACACTTATTGACCGTTACGGACAGGTCCGCCGCCGGTTGGCACAACATTGCATTCTGGTACGCGCGCCTCCGCGGCTAATGCTGCAGATAGACGATGATGACGATGGCGAAAAAGACGCCTTTGTTGACCAACCGGAAAGTGTCCCCATTAGCGGCAATAAGTTCACTGCTGCTGCCGCCTTGAGGTGCAAACTTTTCAAACGAAGCGTCACTGTAACGTTTCTCTTTTTCCTTCTTTGGCAAAGAAGTAAACATCTCTCTGATCATTTTGTCAGCTACTTATCGCTTTTTTTATCCATACATTTTCGCAGGCAAAACGAGTGTGGAAAGGCGCTACCTGCCGGGAAGTAATGCTGGTCATTTTCTTAACCGCTACCGTGCCTCTTGTTATAATTGCCTCTGCTAGTTGTCGCCATCCATCGCAGCGAACAACGCCGGAAAGCAGCAGCACACAGTTGTGTCCAAACGAGTGCCACTGCGACGGACCAAAAGTGTGCTGTGGGAAGGGCGGGCTGCACGATCAAAGCTTTGTCCAGCTGATGATGCGTCTACCCAAGGATACCGAAGTGCTTTGGATAGTTGGTAATGGAAACATGCCAAACAATTTCAGCATGTCGCAGGAGTTTGTTCGTTTCCCTAAGCTAAGGCAACTGCATTTGCTCCACTGCGGGTTATATACGCTTGGCAAGCGGGTGTTCCAACGAGTCCGTTCGTTGCGCGACCTCCACCTGGAGAACAATATCATTGGTCATCTGACCGCCGATGCTTTCGATAACACAAATCATTTGGAACGGCTAATACTAAGGCGCAACGAAATGGCATTAGACGCGCTTCCGACCGGTAGCTTTGCCTACTTAAGGCGACTACGCCATTTGGACCTATCGCACAATAAGAAGGGCGCTCGCTTTGCCTCCAACCTCTTTTCTGGTATGACCGATCTGCGGACGCTTATTTTGAATGGAGTTCAACTGTTCAACGAAGACTTTCAAGCGTTCACCGACTTGCCAGCTTTGCAAGTGCTACAATTGAGCGGCTGCAGCCTGAAAACCCTTCCCATGGATGCGCTCAGCTCCAATCGCCAACTTCGGGAACTCGACCTTAGCGACAATCATCTAACTTTTGGACACATAACTGTCCTCCTTTCCAAGCTACCCTTGCTGCAAAACATGGAATTAGCTAGAAACGAGTTGTTGCACAAGGACATCGTTGCCGATGTATTCGCTCCCGCAAAACGGTTGATTCGTCTCGGTCTTGCTGACAATTCATTGGGTTCCCATATTGCCAACAACAAGAACAACAATTTTCACCTCGCCGAACTACTAAACAACAGCCACCTTACTCACTTGGATCTGTGCAACAATGGATTCACACACTTCGACAGCTCAATGCTAGCCAGCAGTGCTTCAACAATCGAACAGCTTAAACTATGCGCCAACGGAATTGAAACCATTGAGCCAACATTAACGCGTAACATGTCCAAACTGAAGCTCCTCAACTTGGCCAAAAATCGTCTAAAGGAACTGCCCCGACGCTTGCCGGCCGAATTTGGTCAACTTGAGACGCTCAACTTGTCAGCCAATGCGCTATCATCTTTAGATCGACGTCACTTGGAATCGCTCGGCTCGCTCAGGGTGCTCGACTTGTCGAAGTGCAAATTCTCCCGCCTGCCCCCTCATTTCACCAGGTTAATGCCTCACCTAGACCAAGTCTACCTGCAAGAGAACCCATGGAATTGCCGATGCGACATTGGAACTTTGCGAGAACTATTATTGACCAATAAACCTCGTCCTTCCGCCAGTCAAGTCCAATGCATCAGTCCAAAGGATGTGCAAGGTCTTTCAGTGTTACAGATAGATGAACAGGCATTCTGCACAGCCAGACGCCAACTGCTTCATACGGCCACTTTGTCCAACAGCAATGCTTTGCTCGTCATCGTCATTGGTATGATACTGATAGTACTTCTAGTCAATTTGACAATTGCCCTAATGTGCATCTACAACCGTCCCACTGGTACGTACAGAACTAACGAAGAGAAACGGAGCAACAATAACGACAAGATGCCTCAAGCGGCCAAATGTTCTAAAAATGGCGAAGTGGACAATCTGCTTTCTTAACAAGAGCATCATCTCCAGGCAACCATAGTAACATCTTTTTACAACTGTTCGCTTCGCTCCACATTTGCCAATCGAGTGAAAACTGCTTCTCTACTTATCCCTGGTTGCAAATTGCTTTTGTTCCTCCCTTAGAACCTGTCTGTCTCCCAACCTTCAATGTACAAAAGGTAGGTACTCTTGCATACCCACAGGTTTGAAAAAACAGCTGTTCATCAATGAACGCAACATGTTTGACGGAACATACAATGTGCGAAAATAAAATTTTACGTGACAATATGCTGGACGTATACTTTAACAGTTTCTCCCTACGCTATTGAAAGCCGCATACCTTTCCCTGGAGCTCTCGGTCAAAGAGAGCCATTGGCTAACAACCGAAATTAAGCAGAAAACGACGCTACACTCACCATGCCTAATGTAAAGTAATTGTAAAAGTAATCCGCCTTTTCGTTCTGCCTTTTCCTCTCCGTTGATGGCAGGTGGATCTTCATCTTGTCCTCGGACTTGTAATAAATGCTGTTCGGATAACCCAGAGCTCCAGCGATTTTCTATAACCACTAAGCAAAATGTAGCAACGCACAATTACAGTCTTTAAAAATGTGATAAACGTACTGCTTCAAAAAAAAAATTAACACAACACTATTTGCATTCTGAGCACGCAGGTGACCAAGACAGTAAGAAAAACTTCCTAACGTCCCAGTTTGCGTCGTTTCAGCAAAACATTGGCTGCGACTACATACACCAAAAGAAGGCATAAACAATTATTCATTGCCTTGACTTAAAACAGCTTCGACCCGGCAACCTATCACACCAACTAATCTTCAACTCTACAATCGGAATTCAGTTGCAGCTACTTTACGCAACGCCGAACTGGACGATGTTGGAACAAATAAGAAAATAACCAAGCACAAAACGGACAAACAACTCAGACCTTATTTTTCCTGCTTCAGTACCGTTGAACTTTTCCCCGTGTCAGCGACAGCAATTTACACATCGCGGATGAACTGACTACGCAAGAAAATTTTCCGTATCGTTTAACCGTCAAAAAGTATACTGCATGCGCTTTTCTTAATGAAATGAGGTGTTCGCCAAGGTTGCGCACTCTCAATCGCCTAGCAGCATTAATTTCAGTGTAGTACCAGCAATTTTCAAGTACCCTCATAAATACGCTCGTCAATTTCGACCATATCCAAAAGGCGATAGATGACCGCGCTAAGTCCACGAAAAACAGTGCGCTTCCTGATGTTCGACAACCTATCGATTCGCTGCACTGGCGGTTCGCTGGAACCAAAGTTTAATCTACTCGCCTGACTGACCAAAACATTAAATCTTATTAGAATAAAAAAATACTTGACTACAGGGCACTGCGCAAAAGTCAATAAAGCAAAACATAAAGGCTTCACATTAAACAGGCTGAAAACGTAGCATGAACATTACTGCGTCGTGTAAGCAGCTAATGCGAGAAAATAGTTGCTAACTTGAGAACACCTTAAAAAAGCTCTCCCCTTAGAGACAATGATCTGAACACTATACGACAAACTAACCAAACATCGCGATGCACAGCAAGGTTAGTCCGAGTTGATTAATTTCACTCCAAATCTACTTTCCAAATTACCAAACGGAGATCGTTAATAATTACACGCGCTGTCTAACGTTTACAGAAAATTTGCTTCAGAATTCACCTACACGTTGAAACGACCGTGCTACTAATAATCATACTAAACGGTAAAGCTTCTTCCTGATAGTGGTCATTCACGTTGTCGCACCGCAAACTCCTGCGTATATTTAACACCCTTTGCCGAGAAGCACTTGAAAGTGCATTATGCGGAAAGGTAACTACCACCTATCAGTTCATGTTTCGTTAAGGGGAACAGATAGCGTTTTCGTGTTCGAATGCCTTTTCCTCAATCAGCATCAACAAACAAAAAGATGCTTGATGAACGGAGAGAGTTTCATTAATAGAAAGGCCGCTTGAAACAATATCGAGTGGACTGATTAATACTCGAAATTAGCACCGCATATATTAAAGCGCCGCATGGACTTCTTCAGCGCACTGCCAAGAGAGGATGTATAAAACTAAGACGGCTGGGCGGCAAGGTCAACGACGAAAATTACAGAAGGCACATCGTGTTCAAAATAAACTACTTCATTCGTTGCGAACAGACGGACGGCGAAGGGCAGTACGCAACAACGACAAACTCGTCGCTGTGCGTTTGCCCAACGTGTACATTCAAAAAACGTCCTCAACGATAGAAACTGCGGAACGACCGAAAACCAATGAACAACAAAGACAAGTATCGCTTCGACTGTCAAGTATGAAAAAAGCATAATCGATACATAGAAGCAGAATTTATTAGGGCTACTACCAAGGCGCACTAATCTCGTGAAAGTTCGATTTCCATCCAGCGTGAAACAAGCGGACAGCACTGCAGCCGCACTTAAGCAGCAGAAAAAGAGGAAAATCAAAGTCGCCACACCATTACGCACACACAGTTACCGAATCAACGGAAGGAAAGCTAACCAGAACGGTTAATACACTTCGCAAAGCGCCTAGCACTTAACCCTTGTCTACTCATTTCAACAAAAAAGGTACTCTTGCAGAAGAAAAAAGATGACAACTTGTAAACTTTCAACGAAATCTATATAGCAAACGATTGTTACACGACTAGTAACATGATGGAGCCTTATTCATTATTTCCTAGCTGGCTACGACAATTTGTGCTGTCACGCATTTCGATTAAGCATTCCTATACAGAGAGTCCGCAGTTTACGTTACACCTTCATGAACGCTCACCATACGAGAAAATTAGAAAGCGTCATGACGCGCATTTCATGCTAAAGGCAAAGTTAATAATTCAATACTGTGTGCGTGATTGTGCCCCATTAATGCATGAAGGTTTGCAGCCCATTTCTAATCGATAACCTCTTGGCCACCAGAAGACGTCCGTCCGGTAGTCTTTGTTTAGAAGAGGGTCACTTTACACGGCACAGATGTGCTTTGAAGGCAACAACAGACGGCCGCCATTATTACAGGGAGCTGATCCCAATTCACCGACGGCCGTCAATCTTTTAAACAATCAATCAGCTAAAATGGACGACGCAGCTGCTGCTGACTTCCTTTCAGCAATAAGCTTGACGATACGGAAACAGAAATCTGCATCGTCTCTTTAACACCATCCAATAATACTACTCACTTGGCTGCAATCGCCAAAGTAGACATCCTTAGTCAACGTCTCCGATCGGCAATCCGAGTAGCTGCCTTGATCAAAACCTGCAATGGCCGTGAAGCGCCTCTTGTAAAAGAACCTTCGCTACGAAATTTTACGTTCGCATTTTAGTTTCACTCGCAGACCACTGGTTCTACCGTCACAACGAAGTACCTCGACACTGTCGCAGTAGCAATTCCCGTGATAGCAGGATATAGGCATTTCCGGGGCCCTGAAAACAACATACGCACAACAGGGGCACCAATAGTAGCATTTCAATATACCTCGCTTCTGCTAAACTGTTGCCATGATAGATGATCAATTTGGACACCAACAGCGAACAATCTTCGGCAAACTGAAGAGAGCTGAGACCATGGGCAAAATATGGGGTCACGTTCGAATCTGTTGGGAAGAGAACAGACAAACCACGCCAGCTCAATGTGTAGATCCGTTGTGATGAATCATAAACTTAAAAATTATTCCGTCAACAATAGGTATTGTTCCAAAAGACTAACCATGCAAGTGCGGTGAGCAGTAAGTAAAAAAAATGTGATTCCGAGAAAACCATTTCCTCCAGGTGCATAATGAATACAAAACAAGGGACGATACGGTCTCGCGCTGATAAACGTGCACCTCATAAGCGTCATTCATAAAAGCCAGAAAATGCCACAAGTGTTTTTCGATTGTATATACATATATATATATATATTTCAGGTGCTTATAGAACTGCGGCTTAAACGCGAACGAAAACACTACATACTAGCATACACGTATAAACCACACCTAAAGGTAATGAATAGTCACTTATGAGAAAAATCACTCCACTTAAAACACCCTTTGCTCAACCATCATTCATAGGAGATACAGAAATCAGGCAACTAGTGAATAAATTAACCCGATCGTGCATGTCAGAAGAAAAAGGTGTCAACAAATGAACTGAACAGTTTAGATTATAAGGAAAGTATGAGATATCGTAAGGGTTTTTAAGTGTGGAACGTTCGATTGAGAATAGGATCAACGAAAAGAGCAAATTTTTGAAGGAAAAAAATGTTCTGCAAATCGAGCGAAAGCACATGAAGAACCATCCTTTACTGGATCACAAGAAAGCAATTGAGTAAAAGAAATCCGCCGATACAGCATTCATTTCCGACCAGATATCACACTTATTTGCAACTTTGGTAAAGCTTTGTACTTCGGTGTTGGGCGCACAAGGTCATAAAAGTTGCGCTCAGTTCTTAGAAGTGGCAAAACAAAGGTTTTTTCGGATGGCCAATGTCCAGGACTAGTATACGACTTCAACTGTGACTGCAACGCAGTGGTAAAAACGGACGAAACATGCTACACCACTTATTCCAACACATTTTAAATATTGTTGAATTAGTATACCAAGGCAAAAACAGTTTAAAAGCTATTCAGATGACGCACAACACAACGATATGCCAATCTCTGCTGCTGCAATGCAACAAGCATTAAAAGTCCGCCTAGTTGCCGAAAATGCCTCGACAGAATGCCCAGGCACACTGCAACCTACTGCCCTATGTAGCAATGCAGCAGTTCGTCTTGAAAAGAGTCAACTAGGAACAATAACACGATTAACGAACATAATGGCTGTAAGTTTCTCACATTTCCAACGGGCACATAAACTACTCGGATTAGCTGTTGCTTAACATGGCGTACTAATGATGGCCTCCATCGTGTGGATGTGGATGGACTGTTTTCCTTTCTACAACTTGACGACAGTCAGAAAACGACGAGTTGCCAATGATGACGGGACAGATCCGTTTAAAACATAGGGAAATATGTGAGGTGGCACAGAACTAAGAAGGTGATTAATTTTTCCACCTCAGTTTCTCTCATGGAATTTTACTTTCCCCACGTTTGCTTGACCGAAGCCAAGCAACATCCTCGTTAGTTTTAGCGCTCTCAACGTGCCAACGCGATTTGTGTTGAGAACGGTGCACGGCTAAGCTCCGAAAGCCCCAAGTTGGTTTTCCCATTCGTCTTTTGCGCTCAAATAAATGGCCTGTTTCCGTATTAGAAGACAAGAGAATAAAGCAATTATCGCTGGTTAATCAAAACGGACGTCGCCATTTCGTCAAGAGAACCAGGCTCCCTTTTTTGTACACGGCCTTGACAAATGCAACAAGTTAGAAGAATAAAAACCTGTCGCGCCTCAACCTGCAGCTGCAATTCATGCCTAGCAAAAGGCCACCCGCCTCGCTTGTCAAAATACACCAAAACAACAGTGCTTACATCACCATCTTCACGCACTTTAAACGCGATTTCCATCGTCAAACTATCTTCGACTACCAAACTAAACGAAAAGGAACGCCCATTCGACAGCAACGCTTTGCAAAGGCCACATGATTATCAAAAGAAAAAGCTCTTGAATATACCGCAAAAATGCTACTGGCTACTCAAATAATCTACCTTAAAATAGTAGATGCAACTTCTTGGTACGGGACCGGGGAGTTTCATCTTAGGTTTCTTTTACGGAATGTTTGTCCCGTTGGAGAATTTAAATTTTTCCGGAGCTTTCGGGTCAAACGCGACCCGTTTAATACCGCGGAAGACGAGTCGCGTTTGACCCGAAAGCTCCGGAAAAATTTAAATTCTCCAACGGGACAAACATTCCGTAAAAGAAACCTAACATGAAGCCTTAAAATAGTCACCTAAAATTCTACAACAAAGTTTCATAGCTGATCTTCTGGTTCACAAGTTTGGCCTGTTGGATGTATCTGTAAGTAAACTTCAAAATGCCCTACCAACGAATGGATGAGCAAATTGTTAGAAAAAATACAGAACACTTTGGATACCGTACGTTTTGGAACTGCTCTTGTTCCGTCGTCAGCAGTGTTAGGGAGCTACGGAACGACGGAACAAGAGCAGTTCCAAAACGTACGGTATCCAAAGTGTTCTGTATTTTTTCTAACTATTTGCTCATCCATTCGTTGGTAGGGCACTTTGATGTTTACTTACAGATACATCAAACAGGCCAAACCCGTGAACCAGAAGATCAACCATGAAACAACCAAAGCCTATTAAAAGACACCCAGCCTTTCGAAACAACGCAGCAATATTAGTCCAAAGGACTTAGCTACACTACTCCGTGGAAAACATTCAATAGCAATCACAATACGAAGACCGCCATGCGAACGTGCCATTTCATCAGTTTCTGCGCTGACGACGGGACAAAAACCCTCGCCAAAAATCCGCTATTCTATTCACCTTTCTACTCCATTAAAATCAATTCACCACAACATTAACGCTGCCGTTACAAATCAGTGTCAAAACAACTCAAAGCAGCCCTTTCGTCGCAATAACACGCGAACGATACAAACACAATGTCAGGCACGGGCGTTGAGTCAGCAATCGCTTTCGAGGTACTCCCCTATTGCCATCCGCTAAAATCCCACTTTCAAGTATACATTCCAATGTGCATGTATACATGGACACAAAAAAACAAGACTTCTCCTCCTACGAAAACAAACGTGCAATGATGGTAATCGAAATTTCCCTTAATCAACGGTAAGTGCGTATTTCGCGGTTGTTTTGATATTTCCTCGAAGATGCCGTTTCCCTGCCAACAGGAACAACCTTAATCCACACTGTTTCATCGTGCACTGTTGTCTTGTTTACGACACCACGGGTTACTGACCACCTCCTTACCACGTAATAGCTTACGATGCCTTCCAAACAACCGACCTTCCACCGTCTTCAAAAAACTTGGCAATCTTTTGCACGATAAGCACCTTTTCCACGTCGGTTTAATTTACATTTCTTCACAACTCTCTGCATGGCCTCACAACTTTTACCGCTAACATTCAAGACACATCTGGCAACTGCAAAGAAGACCTCGGAGCGACCACTAAACAAAACCCGTATGCAGTAATAACAGTTCCATTAACAGCTTCAACGGATATAAACGACTTCTCCGGCAAAGAAGACCAGAATGAAAATCGTTCCACCAAATGCGCAAGACAAAGTGGTACAACCACGATTATCGCCACCGCTAGCAAGGTGTTCGTAATGGTAAAGAAAATACACTGCAACCGCTACTTGGACGGCAACAATGCAATAACAGCTTGCAAAAGGTTACCATTGCACTAGCTTAGAAAGGTTAACCAAATGCATGCCAACTACTTCAAACAATATTGGTAATTTGACCAAATGTAATACAACAAGCAACTACGACAGGATCATTCTGTGCTAGGTCAATTGTTACACCTAAAAGGTGATGCACTTTCCCACATGCCAGCGGAAACCTGGAAAGACTCAGATGCCTACGGGAACAAAAATGCTAACAATACCTATTTTACAGCAACAGGAGAAGAGCCATTTCAAAATTATAAATTTCATATGCGCGCTGGTTTCACCTTTTGACGAATAAGAGCTACGGTTTCACGTTCTCGATGAAAGAAAGCGCACACATTGGCATGAGAAGCCACAATAACTCCAAACGCGTACAATCTTAGTCCCGTTGATACAGTTCCACACTGACAATATAATAAACCTAATGTCCAAGAAGACCAAAGGAAAACACGAGAAACAGAAGATAATACTGCAAACCAGAACACAACTGACACAGCACAAGTCCTTAATCGTCGTGAAAGATTAAATAAAACTAACGCTTTGGGAAAACTTAAAACTTTTGCCGCGATCAATCGACTTGCACGCTCCAACATGCGCTACACGGACTGCTTCATCTCACGGTCAATCATTGGCTGTGCAAGAACAAAATTCTTCATTAGCATACAACAGCAAACGCTAACACGGTGTTCATTTGGCTTTCGTCGGGGCAGTTTCAACTCTTACCTCCAGGATGCGTAGCACTAAACGTCTGGTTTATTTTTTCTATGCTGGGCAAATCAGTTGGGCAAGAAAATAGGTGACCGCTAAAATAGAAACTTGGCGAGTTACCCGCAGCCATGAACACAGATATGCAAGTTCTACCAGTAACTCAAAGAGGTCTTCGTCATGTCCATAACCTCAATTACCTGCACAGAGTTAAAGTCAACGATAAGGACAAGCACATAAGTGTCCCTACTCACCTTGAGCAACTGAGACCAAGAGTCGAAAATGAGTCGAATACCGTCGTGGGATAAATACAGGATAATATCAGTTGACAGTGGATCCTTCAATTAAGCAACATCACCAAGCTTATTTCTGCTTGCTCGTCCGCTCACTTTATCGCTATACAAAAGCTCAATTCCCTTGAATAGTTGATAACGGCGTTGAAGGCAAGCAATGGTTTGGCATAACGGCATTCCTGAAAAATCATTACGCTGATCTCCATTATAATAAAAGAAGGTGCAATGGAATTATGCACCACCCATGAGCAACAACACGGGATACACTGTGCCCTAACAAACTTATGTTCTATGATAGCATACATCCACAACGTTAAACACGTTACCGATGGTAAAGCTAATGTGCTCGTTTTGCAAAGCATATTCAGGCACTACATCAAATTCCATGCCCAGCAAGTTATAGTAATGCTCCAACGTTTGAGCAAGTCAGCAAAGAACAGACAACAAAGTCCCCTTCGCACTTCAACCAAACAGATGACTTTGGCTAACTGTATTTGCAAAACAAGTGCGCAAGATGTTCAAACACTACTTGATCATTCAACTAGCGCATATGTGCTCACTTAAAGTTTTGCTTCCTACGGAATATGACATTAGCTTTCAGCGCAACGCTTGTAGTGTTTGAATTATGTCCGGATTGAAGGAAGCAGTTTATCATAAGCTACTTCAGCGAAATTAACATGAGCGACGTCTCTTCATTGCTTTAAAAGTGATTTTCACCAAGAACAGTCACTTTACTAACAGTTTTCGGAAGCCTGTTGGCGCTTTATCGCTTGGAATTACGCGCGCGAAATCTTCTGCTCTGCTATACGCCTAGGCAACCGTTGCAGTTCAGCTTTGCACCAGCAGTGCGTTATTACCTACTTTTATGCCAAAACCGTCGGTCCAGCACCTAATTTTTACTGCTTATGCGCAAATGATTTCTTTCACCAAAGGAATACATAATGAATGCTCCCGCACTTCTTCCAGGCTAAACCGCTACGTAGGCATGTTAGCGGTATATGCACCCTCAGCAACGATCCATCATAAAATCTGCTTTCCTTTGAAAGTAATTTTGCTTAACTGACAGCAGGTGCTCACTTTAAAGTTAATTCCGTCACCTCTACACTATGTTATCTTGTTGGTCCGGTAAAATTGATACGATGCTGCTCTATTGCAAAAAAAATTGGCAAACCTTCTGCTAACTGAACCTTATTGGCCCGTCAAAACAGTAACAGTATTGCAGCTGCGGAATGAATGGTTAGAAATGTGACTATGCAATGCAGTTATGCAATATGCTCTTTTAAACAACGAAATCGGCGCAGTTAGCAAGATCCGCTTTTTCAAATACTTCTGCAATTACATTTTACGGTTACAAATTTCAAATCGTAACAGCAACATTTACGAATTCAAAGTCAGTGCCTTTGAGCAATGCGTTATTTCCAACCTGCTAAACGTGACGCGCAGGATGCTATCACTACGGATACTGTAGTCAGTACCATTATCTTCAATTACGGGCTTTCGTAGAGAGGTAGTCAAAGCACAGTACGTTCATATAATGTCAGCGTGTAGCGCATTTGTCAGTGATAGAAGACGAGTTTGCTACTTTTACGATGGTAATTCTTTTGGAAATTGCATGTTCATCGTTTTTTCCAGTTGCATTGGCAATTCCAAACGTTTCCAGCACAGTTTGGATCCTCTCCCTGACCATTGTCAGGTCACAGATTTTAAGAGCATTGTATTTTCAGATGAGATTGCTACCTTCTATTACGGTGCGAAACATCCAATGAAGCCCCGTCGTATTGGTATGACTCACGATTTGGTAATGAACTACGGCCTTTATCGTGATATAGCAGTTTATGTAAGTATGCGTTATTGTTTAAACGTTTTGCTAGGTTTTTGCGCTGTTTCCAGAGGCCCAGGAGAGCTACTGTGGCGGAAATGGCCCGCTTTCACGCGAAAGATTACTTGGAGTCGATGAAAACTCTGTGCCCTGTACCTGAGGACATGCTTAGCGAAAAGGCAACGCGCTGTAAGCAGAAAACAATATATGCGTCAATAACGCATGCGTGCACCTCACAAAACATTTTATGTTTCAGATAATTTGCATGGAGATTGTCCCATTTTTGCAGGCATGAATACTTTTTCCTCCATATCAGCAGGAGGTACCTTGGGTAAGTGCGTTTACTAATCGTAAGGCATCGTTGGATTCATTTTTTTGCCCGTTCAGGATGCGCTTACATGTTGAATACAAGACAAGCAGACATTGCCATCAACTGGGCAGGAGGGCTTCATCATGCCAAAAAGGCGGAAGCTTCTGGTTTTTGTTACGTTAATGATGTTGTGTTGGGCATATTGGAATTACTGAAGTTTGTTCCTTGGCGCTAATACCATTAATCCGTCGGCATAACGCTACAGGTATCATGAGCGTGTCCTTTACGTGGACATTGACTGCCACCATGGTGATGGGGTCGAGGAAGCATTCTATGCCACAGACCGCGTATTGACGGTTTCATTTCACCAATACGGAGACTTCTTTCCGTACAGTGGTAGTTTAAAGGCAATAATTCATCAAATGCATTCTATTTTCAAAAGGTAAACACTCGGTTTGTTTAGCATATTGGCGTTGAGAACGGCAGTCTTTTTGCTGTCAATGTGCCGTTTCGTTCGGGCATAAATGACGATGCGTATGTGGCCGTTTTTGAACCGGTATGCGAATTACACAGGCGAATTTTGAACGTTTGCTTGCCAAGTCTGTCCTCCGTTGTTGTTTAGGTAATTACTCATGTGGTAAGGCGTTTTCAGCCAGACGTCATCGTGCTTCAATGCGGAGCCGATTCTTTGGCCGGTGATCGGCTTGGTGGTTTAAACTTGACTTTAAAAGGTAAACGTTCTTTTATGCATGGTGGCTTCACACGACCATATGAATGTTTTAAAAACTGACACTTTACAATAATAGCAGGGAGTTTGAGACATAGCATTGGGCCACTAATCTATTTTTTACAATCGATCGTCTGTCTTTTAGGGCACGGCCAGTGCGTTGACTTCATTCGAAAATTGAACATTCCACTTTTAATGCTTGGCGGCGGTGGATACACAATCCGCAATGTAGCCAGGTGTTGGGCAAACGAAACAGCTATCGCAGTCGGCAGACAGCTTCCGAACCGTACTTACACGGCAAAATTGCGGACGACCTCAGTTATTCCTCTCCTCCAATTTAGACTTACCACCGGGCCTCTACTACGAACATTATGCACCTAACTATCAACTGCACATTTCGCCTTTGGACATTCGAAACAACAATACAGATGATTACTTGAATGATGTGACGTAAGATTTGAGGTCAGCTTGCTTATATTGCATTTCAGCTTTTTGGCAATCGTAGAGCGCAGGTGTTGGAAAACATAGAGTCGATTCAGATAGCCCCGTCTGCGCCAATCCATACGGTCGAAGAGGATTTGTTTATTGCATTTAGTGATACGGATGCGTGCGATTTGGAAATGGCCACTGCAGATCAGCGCCTGCCGGGTATTACTCACTTTTGTCTCTTACGCCAGTGATTACCTAGCAGGTTGGCTTCATTTTAAGCACACGAGACAGATCGAATGATTGAACATCCGGCAGAATTTTATAATGAAATAGGCGACGACAACGGAGGCCAGTACATGCCGTATATGCCAACGCGCGAAGTTACCACTAGCAGCCCTGGTCACGCTTCGCCTACAACAAAGCGTTTTAAGGCTGCCGAAGAGGATGAGCACCACTAAAACAGGAATTCCAGCAGCCTTTCGCAAAGCACAGCTCATAGCTAACTGATATCCAGTTTATCTTTTACATGCTTGCACGGCTGGACCATCAGGTTCAGCAACAGCGACCATTATGAAAAGTGAGTCATCTAAACGCTAGGATTAGTGAATATACAATTTCTGTTGTTGCCCATTCTTATCCTACAGTATTAAAACATTTTTATCTTTCCTTCACTTTGTGGCGGAAACGATGTTCTCCATCGCTTTTCATCTCACTCCGTTGCAAATAGCACCGACCCACGTTAGACCTTAGACCAGTTTTTCTCAAGGCCAGCGGCGCCAGCGCCTTCAATTCCGATTGGTCAGTTTCGAGCGCCATGATTGACTGGAAGGAAAGAACGGGGCTAGCTCGGACCTCATAATGTAGGTGCTGCGCAAAGTTATGTGGGGAAAGCGTTTCCCAGATAATGTGTCGAACACTTACTTTCTCATCTCCGAGCCGGCTCCCCCCCCCCCTCGGTCCTCCCAGTCAAGCAGAGTTGCGGGGCGCAACAGAGCATGCAGCTTTCTTTTAGGCAGGAGGCACAATATCTGACCCGGCGCAGGCCATATCTTCCTGTGCACTTCAGCACGATCGCCCAGGTGGGACATATGCCCCCCACAGATCAAGAGGGCTCCCTTGGCAATTTAGGCCCCCCGTTAGGGCACATGCCCCACCGTGAGAATCACTGCTTTAGACGATTGCACAAGACTGCAAATGGCAAAGTGTTAAAACAATCAAGAAGTAAAATTCACGCTACTACAAGTGACGAAGTTCACTAATGTCACGGTTTCCTGCATCTGCTCAGTGGCGACAGTTCAATTGTAAGCCCTCTTGTTATCCTTGTTATAGATACGTGAATGAAAATCAAGCAATCATGATATCGTGTGGAATGGAGCTGAATAGACGCTACCATTTCTCCTTCATCCAATTAATGAAATGGGTAGCAATCTAGTGAGAGAATATATTATTTGCGATGGGTGGCAGAACAGGACAGTACTATAACCAAACTGATGTTTTACTTGATGTTTTACCAGTCACAAGCAACAACGCGCGTAGTTCGGCAGCTCGCCATACAACAGCAACATTAGGCAGCTGGCAAGAGTTCAGCAAATTGAAACATCCAGAGCTTTGGAACCATGGCGATCAAATGCATCGCACAGACGTGTCGTCAAAAATAGCAATTTGACATTGTCGATGTGAAACAGAAAAGGTCGGTGATCCTTGGAGGTCTAACCTAGGTGTTCAACAGCATGCCCACTCCGTAGGCTGCCGCATTACGCAGGTCACTGGCTATAACTCACCTTTGCATTCATGGCTTCAACGAAAGGGAAATGCTACCCTAGCGACAGAGGTTTTCCTATGGATCGCTTGTGCTCAGTGTTTAAGCCGACCGTTCGCTGCAATGTTGTCACAGTCTTAATGTCGAAATTGTGCTCAAACAAAGCGATCCAGGTTTCAATTTACAACAGTCGATTGAAGCGACAGGTGAAGAAGTAACATATCGGCATTGCTTTTTCAATCACCCATTAGCTTCTCTGTGCAAATGCAATTCCAACAGCATGACGACAGAGATGGTCATCTGAAATTGCTTCTTTTTTACTGTCGTCCACCTGCAGCTCAACTGTATTCAATTCAGACTTAATTGGAATAACTCAAAGATTCATTGCAAAAACTCTGAGTCGAAATCGCCAGCAAATCTACGTAGGTCCCGTTTGCTATTGCGTATTATTTTCCCATGAGCATTTAAAGTCTCCCAACTTACCTCCTGCTGAGCCCACAGGTGGTAGAAGGCCGGTCAATGGAAGTGCATCACTGCGGAGACTTGGCCAAAAGTTTATGCCACATCGTCAAAGGTGCTGTGGGATTATCCATCATACGCTGCCAGTGACCAAATTCTTTGCCGCTACAGCGTGCACCAACAGTGACGTGGCCAATGGTCGTGAATTCCGTTAC
Organism: Trichuris trichiura; assembly: GCA_037903355.1. Lineage (NCBI taxonomy): Eukaryota > Metazoa > Nematoda > Enoplea > Trichinellida > Trichuridae > Trichuris > Trichuris trichiura. The sequence goes on from JBAJFE010000060.1 coordinate 52,128, forward strand.
ACTGTGGGCTTCTCTTACGCTCACACGCAAGTAGACCCTCTGAAAATAAACGCAAAGCCGAAGCTAGATGCTGCACTATGAACAGCATTCATAAAGAACGACGACGCGTTCGCCTGTCCTAAGATGCCACTCATTAACGTGTACAATTGCGATAGGCAACAGCAAAAATTGACAAACTCTGACGGTAGTAAACACTCACGTTCAGATGAATTTGATTGAGAGAAAATATCATCGATTCGTTGAAACGAACACAGCCTTTTTCTGCCTGCTGAATCGATGTCTTTCTGCGAAGAACATTCGGTCCGTAGACGAGGTAAACCCGGATTACAATTCCTGAAAATTTGACAGTTGCCAACATTAGTCCATTCCTCCTCTTTGAAAGGGAACCTTATTTGAAACGCATAGCAACCATCGGCTACCTTCAATTGCTAGATCATCATTTATACCATTATAATACATGTGTTCATATTTGGTTACACACAAGAGATACTATAGCACGCAAGTGTACAAGCAGATGTACAGTTATAGGAGGTCCTCTACCTTGCTAACGTTGGAATCACAGCGTTCCGGAAGCACTTTCAAAACTGAACTGTATTCTATATTTTCCTGTTCATCCATGCATGGCTAAAGTAGCTGTTTCGTTTAATGCAGTGATTTCCAAGGGGACGTTGGAAACCAAGAGAGCTGTGAAAAGACTGGAGGAAGGCTGAAGGTGATGCAACATTATTGTCTGTTAAACGTTGGTCAATGATTGAGAGTCAATGGGCTGCAAGAAAAGGTACTCGCCGTTGAATTAGTTTTTCTAGCTCTCCAGCCGAGCCTGTGAAACCTCCTGTGGAACGCCAGAAACTGTGGCAGACAAAGGGCGAGACGCGTGCGCCGGCTGGGGAGCCCTAGCGACGTCCAGGTGGCCACTGGCGGGAAAAAGATTAAAAACTATGGTTATCAGCACAACGAAAAACGGGAAAAGCCGTAGAAGACCTTACAACCATGAAAATTCAACCCGTTACAAAACATCCAGTTTTCATGTTTTCATTATTGTTATTACTATTAGCATTACCATTACTGTCCCACAAAGTTGCACTGGCTTTTGCAAAACTGTTAATACAAGAGTGAGAAAATTGCTTTGTCTTAATAAAATTCGCGTTGCCTGAAATGCAGTGCCCTACACCTTCCCAACGGATTCAGCAAAGACCAACAACAACTGATAAAAACATTTACATGGCCTGGTCGAGTGGGTGCACTTCGGTCACTAAAAAGAGATGGTAGTACTGCTTTAGATTAGTTCATAAAGGAGCCTTTGTTGCCACTGCCGATTGCACTCTGACCTTCTCGATAGTCGTGTTCATTAAGTAGGGAAGTCCAGAAATTCAAACGAGAAATAGGCCACTTAAACTAGCAAGCACACTGAATCTACCATGAAAAGTCTCATTTTTGCTGATTCGAAATTCCAGTAGAAAGGGTAATCTTCAAAACGCACCTTTACAGTAACCGCTGTCTGCCGTTCTTACATTTTTCACCTTCATAATGACCACAGTGAGTCGCTGAGCTGCAGGCGAATACGAAAGAGAGAAGAGCACGTCTCCAACCTGCTTCTTCCCATCGTCAATGCCGTCAACATTTTGAACCTTAATAAGCTTGAATTAAAAAGGAAAACAGCATCACGTCACCTACTTTGCTAGCAGGAGAAAGAACAAGCCAGTTAGTGCAAGATTTTGTGATTCGCAAATCCCTTAACCTTATCTTTGATTGGCCAACCAGTTGAGCCGCTGCTTTATCGTCGGACAAACTGTGAGTATACATTTGGCAAAGCAAGGCAACTCGGCGTAAATCTTTTTCAAATATGCACTGCTCGAACTCCTCTTCAATTTTGGTTGTCACAGTGCAAGCGATTGGCTTAAAGGAAAAAATGGACGTTCCTCTAAAGGGTCCCATATTGCCTACCTTTGTTTTGAACAATGGCTTTTGATGAGGAAGTAGAAAGAGAAGAAACCAAATTTCATTTCCGGGTGGAATAAGGCGAGCATCATGCAGTTGCAGCAAATAAATGGACAGCATGTTGGTTGGTCTAAAGATGAGCGCCTAGAACTCTTGCTTTGTCATCATTTAACCGTATACATCTGAATGGAGAAGTGCCGTCACCACATCCCTTTAAGAAGTTTTTCTGCACTAAATGCCAATTTCTCTGTAGTTAAACTTTCGAGCATCGCTTCCTTTGCGGTTTATTACATCTCATTTAACTAAAAGATCTAGCAATGTATCCACACTTTTTGCATGCTTACGAAAGCGTACTTCTACCATTGTGAACTACCTGTTACATTATGTAAACTACAGCACTGGAGCAATTTATTCTACTTTAACATATTCATAGCACCGTTTTTCCAATCGGTAGTTAAATCCATACACACTGTCAAAATATTACTAACGAGCTACCGCTTTCCCATTTTCTTGAGCACAAAAAGTTTCTGACAGACTGGATTATGATAGCTCATCTTTTTCACTAATAGAAAAACAGTCGGCTTATGCAGCCTTTATACGATGAATGCTCGGAAAGTTCCTTGAAAAACGGTGCAGTGTCTAACAAGACGCCAACCGATCGGCCAAAACATGTTTAATCGTCCGTTATCCTCGCACTCGTACAGAGAGATAGCCTCATTCGACGCTGCGCCTGTGTGCTACAAGCTGCTCCTAAAGTAACCGTTTTTCTCGTGATACGAAAAATCTCCGTTTTGAGGTCAAAGCTATCACTAAATTTCTATCCAAGCTTGATTGGTAGCCGAAGAGGATTATTCAACTTTTGCAGCAGGTCTACAAGAGTGGTGTATCATCTAAACCAGTTGTCTATGAGTGGAGAGGGCGTTTCAAGGAGGGCACAGAGGCCATCGAAGACGACCGGAATGGGAAAACCAGCAACCGCGAACCAGCGGAAAAATTGTGGCCCTTGTACGGAACCTAGTAGTAGGAGATCACAGAATTATCATCAGAAGAATTGCTTGAGTGGCTGGGATCTCCTTCCATTCAGCATTTGGAATACTGCATAAAATCCTTGGTCGGAGGAAGCTTTTAGCTCGGTGGATCCCGAAAGCGTTGCGCGAAGGACAGCTGGTTCGACGCTTTACCCTTTTTCGGGAGCTTTTAACGAAGATTGAAGCAAATGAGACCAGGAGTTTTGACCATATCGTCATGGGACATGAAACGTGCATCTACCAATATGACCTTGAAAATAGGATCCGATCGAAGCAGCGGTTACTGAGGGCGTCAGCAGGTCTAGTCAAGTTCAAAGCGCAGCGCTCGGCTAGAAAGGTTATGGCGATCATATTCTAGGACTCAGACGGAGTAATTCCGACCGACTTTCTCGAAGAAGAGGGAACAGTCACGGAAAGTTATTGCGTAACAGTACTGCGAAACGTACAGACGGCACTGACAAGGAAACGGGGTGGAAAGTTGCACCTCGGTGTCCTTTTCCATCACGATAACGCGCCGGCTCATTCGTCAAGGACTGTGAGCACTGTTCTTTGTGAGTTTTGGTAGGAAGTCATTGTTCCACCCACCCTACAGTCCAAATGTTGCCCCGTCAGACTTTTTCTTCTTCCCAAAGTTAAAGATATGTTTAAAAAGTACGTTGTTCGAGTCAATGGATCAGGCGAAACGAGATGCCTCGACTTGGCGCAATACACGTCCTCCAGGGTGCCCACGGTCTGCAGAGTGCAGACACCGCCAGCAGAAGTGCCTAGACGCTGACGAAAAACAGGTTAAGAAACAAGTTTGACGTCATTTCAAATAAAATTTTTATTTAGCTTTTCCGGAAACTTTCGTACAACCTTGGTATCTTTCATGCTTTTCCTAACGCACAAATACTACTGTCCTTTTAGAACTGTTAATTGACAAATGCATCAACACTTTCTAATAGCGTCACTGTTGTGACATGCACCGCCTATACTGTTTAAACAAATAAACATCGGCTAGAAAGCCTTGCCATGATTTAATTTTTGAAGCTAGTTATTCAAAGCTTAGCTTACCCGTAGAACCTGAAGCATACAGCGAGGCACTTCATTTATGCTTTGCCAATGGCTTTACAGTTAAGTTTTCGTAGTCATCAATAACTCCAACCTTACTGATGGTAAGGTTAAACTGTTTCTTATACGGAATGTATGTCCCGTTGACAACTTTTCTGAAAAGTTTTCAACGGGACATTCATTCCGTATAAGAAACAGTTTAATATGCAAATCCACAGTCCCGTAGTACTAAGAAGTTACATTTACAATGGTAAAGGTATACCTAATAATCGATAAAACATTTAGGAAAAATGTGAAGCATTCAAATATTGGTAATATTCTTAGTTTTGGAAATAAATTTATCAGTGCATGTTCACGCGAAATAGTGTTTAATGTCGCCTGAAAGGGCTGAACCCCATTTTGGAAGCACGGTTCACAGTGACGCTGTGCCGTGAGAAACTACTGCAAGCAATCAGTCCGCCCGTTAATCGAAGTAAGAAATAGCATAAGTATTTGAGGCTCAAATTCACCTGGAGTAAGCCAATCGAACTTCCACTATCCCACAGTCTGATTCGTCACCGCTCAAATCTGCCATTGAAGATAGGGACAAGAGACTGTCACAAGAGACAGCAGGCTTCAGTGTGCTTGTGTCCACAACGAGCCGCTTCATTTCTTTATGAAAAGATTAATTGTAAAGCGAATACGGAAAGATAATAGTGCAAATACCAAGCGAGCTATTGGATGACGGTGAACTGCCAGACGAGGTGGTTGCAAGCAGGCGATCGTGAGGGATAAGTAGATCAGTCACTGGTCGCCCTGAACTACATTCTAACCATGAACTCGTTTGAGCATCCCGTTTAACGTTCTTGAACACTGAACTGGCGTCCTTTTCCTGCTCCATTCCAGTTCGGTCAAACAAGTTTAGGCAAGAAGTTGAAGTCGCCGACTTGCATACAACTGCTGGGCGTGATGCATCACTTATTGCACAATGTCGGTAAGGAACCAAGCAAAGGCGGTTATGAACTTTCGTAACGGCGCCATTTGTCTAAACCATCACTTTTATTAGTTGACTGGTGCCAGTATTCAGCTGCAAGGTAGGATTTTTTGTCTCAAACTCGCCTTCCAGTTATTTATATTTAGCCATGTTAGCAAAAGAGCCGTTCATTAGACAACTGTTTTGCTCATAGCTAGCACAAAGGGCTTTTCTGTGGATACACCTAGTCGCTTCAGCGGTACGAGCTTTGACCGCATGCAGAAAATTCCGCGTATGTTTTAGACTCCAGGAATGTTTGTGTTAGGAAAGCTGTAGATAAATGGTTTCGCTCATTTTCATAATGGGTGGCGAGAAATTAGTGCTCACGTTAAGTCAGCTGGGACACTGCACTGTCTTCGTTTCGTTTTGGCATTAGAACAACCAACACCCATTGTCACATATGCTACGCGTACGGAAAAGCGACTGCGGGCAGGTACGAAATGATTTGCCAAATTTTTGCATGAGAGCTTTAACAACTTAGTTGAACGTCAGTCTAGCAGTATATCAACTATGATATCCATCAGTAATGCTTGGACATCCCGCAGACAGAGCTTGAGAAGAGGAGCGAACAAAAGGCCCGCCAACCATCAGTGACTTCATACTGTTCCCAAGTGACTACAGTTCAGAGTTTAGAAACGTTTCGCTCCCATGATGTACTGTGCCGACGCCTTCCAGATGATTTGACACAAGCGAACAAAGTTTAAACTGCTAGTGTCGCTACAGAACTCTGTATTAAACGCCGCGCATTTGCGTGCCTGGGTCCTGAACATGAGCGTTGACTTTTTTATAAGGCGCTCAAGCGTGCTTACCCTTGTCTTCCTTCTGGTTCCACTGCGTCAGTGATGCGCTGATGAACACGAGAAGATACTTATTGTTCGCGTTTGATGAAATCTGCTCAGTACTACTGAATAGTGGTAGCTGCTTCCAGAAAGAAGCACATGCACGCTCGAACGGTATACCAGTCAGCAAGAGAATTCAAAGGAAACTCTACTGACATATGTACTGGAACAACCAAGTCTTCTTCTGGCATAGCAGATGCTCGCGGTTTTCTAAAAGAGCGCGGTTCGTAAGTACTCTGCTGTGCACTGTACTCCCTGGCCTTCCCTTCTTTGCATTACCACTTCCGCCGGTGTCCCAGAAACCATCCAAATTAAAAGATTTTTGCTATTTGCAAAGAGGTTTGTCCATTTTTTCTATTTGAAACTTGCCTCTTCCCTAAAGGAGCTCAGCTAAACAGATAGCAGAAGGTCACGGACAGCAGTGACGAATACGCGATCGACTGAGATTTTGTTGCAGTGAAACTGTGTAATTTTAAGACAACGCTGGCAGGATTTGCGGTTCAACTCAATTATTAATATTATGTCTGACACTGATGGAGAGACTCGTTTAGTCCTGAAACCTCTGTCCAAAAATGAAAGGCTGCACGGAGTTTGATCCATGCATATGATGGAAAATTCCCATACCCATGAACACACTGTCTTCAAAATGATTGTCTCTTTTTTTCGAATGGCAAAATCTCCGTCTGCTGTCGAATAGAGAAAAGAAGAACCGATTGATGTGCGAATTTGTCCGGTATCACTCCGTCTGCTGTTCGGAGTGGGCAAGCAAAGGGAGTACTGAGCTCATTACACAGGTCATAGAATGCAATTGCATTGTACCAAGGAATGAAAACCATTTTTCCATTAGTGAAAGTCTATTTTGAAAAAAGTAATGATTAAGTAATTATGTAACTTTACGCAACTTGAAAGAAAGAACGTCTACCGCTACTGCAGCGCTGCTTCGTTGGCCTTGCTCTTACCAGCGTATGAAAGAATTGATTGACACGGATTTTATGCTTCGCGCAATGTGACGACGTGGGATACCTCATATTAGCTTAATCCTGTACGAAGTGTAAATCGTTCTATTCTTTGTCCATAGGTAAGGAAGGATGCTACGCTGAATATTTTTGGGAAGCAGAACTTGAAGTTCCAACGTCAGGTTGTGAACACAAACGCTAAGGAGGTAGATATTCATGAGCACGGAACTTACAAATGGTGGAAAATTTTTCAACTTTGCAGCAAGTCGGTCGAGGCACAGCTGACGTCCAACGAGCTGACACGGTTTAAGCGTACTTTTTTACTTATGATTAACCCACTTTTTCCTCTGAAGAAAACGGCACTTGTCTCAGTTAAACGGCGTTTCAAAGCAGTTGACCTCTCAGTTCGTTCATTGAAACAGAGACAGTCAATGAATCAATTTTTAAAACGACATTTAGTAAGCCTGTATGCCTAAAAGGCACCTCCTGAGAAGGAAATTAACGGCAACAACTTATTAACTCATTTACTTCCACTCACTGAGCCCCGTCGAACTGCCATATAACGAAAACGTCGTTTACTGCAATGTTACATGCAAACGACAATCATTTTTCACAACCTAATGGCGTGAAGTGCAGAGAAGTGACAGTCGTACTGCGGAAGTTGTCTTTGACCGTAAGAATCACATCGCTCACTTTGATTTTGATTGCATGTTGAACTTCTTATCAACCTGTTTGAAGTTAAGCACAAATCTAACTTAAAAGGAAAAAACTGAAACTGCCTTGTTACTTACGCATTCCGCTTTCAGCCCGGTCAATAAGTAGTATTGCTTCAAACAATTGACGGACGGTAAAGACGGAAGTAGCTCGTTTTGGGAACTCCAGAGTGTAACGGACATATGCGCTATTGGCAACAGCGTAATTTCTATTCCTTAAACTGCCCTGCCGGAACACGTCTGTTTATAGATTCGCGCCATGAAATGAGTAACAATGAAGTTCAACAGTTGAAGGCTGACTTCGCAGCTCCCATGTGCAATGAAAATGATTAGACAAAACAGTATGATTCAGTTTTAACTAGAAAGAGCAGCAGTTTTCCTTCCTACAACAGTTCTTGCATACCTTTGCCTTTCGTGAGTGCGCTTAGAGATGACGTCAAACCTGTGAATATTTCGTCTTTTACGAAGGTTAACAACGATGCGCACGTTATGAATAATTGGGAACCGAGTCTAACAAGCGGCAAGAGGGCCACACACGTCACTGTGGCTCAGAAGCGTGCAGATGAAACATCAATACTTGCCTTTTGAAGTAATCTCAAATGAGTAACGGCGTTTGGTGTACCAGCTTCTTCATTCAGTCGCTCGTACTTTCGCCAGCACATTCGTTTTTGAATGAGGCTAATAAAAGAATCGTTTGGGCAAATTTGGGCAAGCTTCAGTCGTTTTATGAGTGCCGGCAGCAACAGGCAAATAACAGCGCCAATCAGCAGCAACAAAATGATAACGCCGTAGTCGATCATGGTAATTGTTAAGAAGGCGGATCGATTGGCTTTCTTTTTAGTAACTAATTCAGCCAAAATCATAAGGCTTCTAACCGTAAAAGCACAGGACACAATTTTGGTTCCTTGCGCAGTCGCTGCAGTTATCCTGAAACGGTAATTCCAAAGAATAGTGCAACAACTACACCGCTGCAGCTTTCAGCCTCCGCGCTCGGTCGTCAGCAAATCGGCTTACATTACCTTAATGACGCAGCAGTATTTATGATAGTCCTTATAGTCGCATTGAGTCAGGTTAGCTAGTAGAAACATCAGAAACTGTTGGGCAGTCAATGAGCTCTCACCAACCTCCGGCATAAGCTGACATGTTCACTAGCGCTAATCGAACAGGAGAAAATGGTTAGCTGCAAAACGAACGGTATCGTAAGAATCATGCTTTCTAAGGAAAAGGTCACTTGTGCGCTCACTGGCTGCCTGCCGAGTAAACAGCAAACGTAAGTTTCCGTCTATACGTAATTTCTTCACAATAATGACCGCTTGAACGGTATAGTGAAACAGCTGGCTTAGGCTAAAATCAAACAACTTTGATAAATTCAATAATCTTCTTCGGCCAGAGTGGGCAGCAGAAACGAAGCTGTATTACTGCTACACGTCACTGTCTAGGACGTGCACGGATCGGTCGATATCAGCCCGTTCAAGCGGGCTTTCCTTGCGCATAAAAGTTCATCAAAGCACTCATTAGTGCCTCCACGTGTCACCGACAACTGACCATCTATTCATTGTACACGATCGCGCATAAGCACTCTCATTTCTAAATTCCGTTTTTCACTGGCAAAATAACAACATCGCATTGTGCCATTATTAATATGGTAAGGATAGGTTCTCTGCCCGCCTACGCATCTAAATTGTAACTCACAACGATTTTCTTCCTTACATAACCACGCGCTCACGCTATATTGTGTTGCACTAGTTGTTTTATTAATAATAAAAGAAGGTTTTTAATTTATGCAACCACCACGAATAGCCTGAAGGAGCACTTGCGCCTCTGAGCGACTGACTAGACGGGTGACAAAGAAGTTGATAATAGGTTCTATGTTTGTCACTAAGTTCCGTCTTTAACGTCAACAAAAGATCTACACTTACGAAATGCTCTTCTCGTGAAAAGGGAAAAATAAAAGCACAAACAGCTAAAAAGGTGTTTGAAAAAAATAAAGCAGTCTTTCCTTTATTAATAATAACCTTCGCTTCTAAGGCAAAAATACTTGCTTCAGTTGCATTCTGCTGCTTGACAAGTCAGTGGTGAAACAAGCGATCAAGAAAAGTACCCGCGCCTTTTCTGCGTGCGTGCCACGTGTTCTCGCCATGTTGAAACATTAGAGCAAAACTACTGTAACCACTGAAACGGTCTCCACACAATGTGCCGCTGCTTTCTCTTCGCCGGAGGAACGTTACTTATAAAAAGATACCCAGTGCCAAACTGCACAGCGCAAGGCTAAAACATGAAGCCAGCAAGTCGAACGAGCTACCCTCCATTTCTGATTTAAATGCGAATTTAGACAATGTGCTCGACATTTGTTGCGCGCTTTCATTGAGAAAATACATATCGACAACAAATTAGTTGATATTCACATTTAATGGGTTTTTCTTGTCACTGCTTTTACGCAGAATTACGACAGAGCTAATGAAAAGTGATCTGTTGCCAGAAAAACTTCACTGTTCTTCAAGTGCTAATTGCCAAAAACCAAACAAACGCTTCATTGATCGAACATTTTAACCGTACTATTCGTCAATTTTTGCATTTGCTGAGCAACGCTCTAATTGCTTATTCATTTTTAGCATTAAGTTCGGTTCGCCTAACAGGAATGAATTATACAGTTTAAGCAAGCACCTTGGCGTGAAGTGGAAAAGAGTTAACAAACTTAACAAACTGTGACAGTCAATGTCCAGCTGCCGACCTACGCGATCGTTCTTCCCATCTATCAATAAAGGACCACATAAAGTATGGTTCCTCCAACTTACAAGTAGCAGCGATCCCTTCCCATCGTCACTCGGAAGATATGGTAAACAAAGCGGCATCATCAATTAGAGAAGCAATTTCCGTCAGCATGCGTCCCGTTGATAGCAATCTAACGAAATGTCACCATCCACCTTGCTTCTGCAACGTTCTTCATGCGCTGTTTTGCCAATTTACTTGAATCTTCTTGGTTCGCAAGTAAAAAAGTTCCAGTCAACTTTACGTCTGTCATGCACTTACAAACGAAACAGCGTGCTGATTAGTCTGTTGAAACGCTTGGAACAGAAAAACAACCTAAATGCCTTATTTTGCCATTTGTACTGATAATACTACTCCTTCTCATGTGCTTTTGTCGCTGAAGTAACAAATATCCCTTGGAATTTTAAGTGTAAAGTTGCTGGTGACTGTTAATGCTCTTAGACGTTCAGAAGGATTTTCATTTAGACCAGTGTTTCTCAGCGTGGGCCCTGGGGCCCCCCTGGGGGGCCCTGGGAGATTTTAGGGGAGCCCTGGAAGTCAGGGAGGCCCTGGAAGCCAGGAGGCCCTGGAGGATAATGCGGCAGGACATTGTCCCAATAAACGGTGGGCCCTTACAAGGATTAGGGGGGCCCTGACAAGGCTTAGGGAGGCTCTGGTGGGCTCTGACAAGGCCTAGGGGAGCCCTGGGGCAAAAAAGGTTGAGAAACTATGATTTAGACGAATAAAGCACACTGCCAACTTGTCAAGCTCGAGAACAATCCGCAGCACTTGAAAAAATGTGGAAAGAATGCTTCGTTAGTTCAAAGTGATACTTTTTGTTGTCGTTTTCCTAACTTTCTTTACCAGTCTTCAGAGGTAACATTTCAACAACAGCAAATATAGTTAGCCAGCAACGCTCAACAGTGTTTCAAAGGATAAAGTCATCACGACTGGAAGCCGCATCGTGCCAATCCGTTTCCATTGCTGATGCAATGGTCACAGATGTCTTGCATAGACAAAAATAGCCATGAGGCCAAGCTATTGACGCTGGCAAAGCCACAGATCTGAAATGAAGTTCTGACCTGAAGGTCTTTTAAAAGCTGTATAGTACGTTAAAACATTCAGCGGTGCTGTAGAAAGCTGATGCCTATGATGCGCATAGGTCAGCCTGACATTTTTGAACACTGCCTATCTGCTTTTCTATTTATGAAGTTCCTTGAATATCCATTAATAATAGAGCTTTCCCAGTTGAAAAATCGAATTGTATTCGCTCTGTTTGCAAATATTGTTATAAATAAATTAAAGTTTCAAGTCAACTACTTAAATTGAGTACTTCCTAATGAGCGTTCGTTCGCTAATGCTTCAGTTTTCGCTCCCACGGACCATTTAACTTCACTAGTCATTTTATTTGCAATTAAAAGAACTGCACATGTTTCACCACAGAGTGGATTGTTAATAGACGCCAGAACACAACGTTCAATTTACAGTTCGCATCTTTTAGCTCTTTTTAGCTTACTGAGAAAAAGTCGCATGTTCTCAAAAAAATACCTTTGTGATAACAGAGTCCGCTCCGTATGGCTCCAAATTTCTTGAATTCCTTCTCCATGAATTAAGAATTCCTATTTCCTATTTTATACAGTGATGCAGTGATCTGAAAGCGTTACATCACAATCCTCTAAGGTGAACCTGAATTCCTGTACTGCAAAGTTCAGAGCATCCAAGCTGCATGGGCCCATTGCAAACAGTAATTGAACATTAGTTCAGCTCCTGTTTCTGCAACTTTCTGGTAACGGAAAAGATTTCGCGGCATAAGCTGCGAAGTTCAGTCGATGTTCACGTCAGTTATGTTGGAATGAATTATCTCCGCTCTTAAAAATTTGAAATGCTTAGTTTTCTCTAAACCCTGTCTCGCGCGCAGAAGCAACATCGGCCTCTTATGACCACGTTTAGGATAACATATCCACATTATATCCACCGATCAGAACCCATCCATCCTGAAAGAGGTCGTACAGCCCTTAAGTTCATTCGTTCACCAGTGTTGCGTTTGCAGGAATGAAACCCTAAGTGGTCACAGCCCTGTAAGAGTAAACTAAATTTCCCTGCAACACTGATGCCTTGGCTTGAAAGTAATCATTAGCTCTTGCTATTGCCAGCATCCCTGCGTCCAGCAAAATTTCCGTGACCAAGGATACTTTCCTCACACAGTTTAATCTTACGTAGCAAGCAGCTTGCAAAACCAGATCCAGGCATTTCTGGGTGCGTCAGTCAGGCCAAGCAATTAAAAATTGCTCTGCCCGGAGCAGCGGTCAGGAATTGTCACGCCGTTTGCAAAACACTGTGGCCTTCTTTTTCTAGTAAATATGGTCACCAATGTCGCACGAATGTCACATTGCTAAAGGTCAATAAGTAGACATTGCTCTATGTTCCCTTGTTAAAAATCTACCAAGAGACAGCTGCACATTGAATATTCAGTAAATAGCTCAGCAGCAAGTACGAGCAACGTTCGCTATCACGTCGTCGTTGACAGCGCAATGTAAACGACTCGAAGGCTCTGAGTCAAAGTGTCTGCGTCAGCACTTGCCGCCCATATCCTGACGAACACGGGACAACGAAGCGTAGCCTAACTTGGGAACTCTCGTCAAGTCTGTGCCCTGGAACTCGCAGCTTAATGCCTGGTTCGATGGCTAGCTACCTATAAGACACTCTAAATCAGCGGCATGGATTAGAGCCGATAAGAATTTATTGACTTCATGCCGCTGATGTTAAGCCTCGGGAAATTCTGAAAGCTACCGTATTTCTTATTGAAACTGCAGTAATAAAAGTGCCTTCATAGTCTAACATGCATACAGGCATGATATCGTCATCACAATGAACGCAAAAGATTCTATTTGTTAATTCAAGCTGTCGTTCATGTGTTTGTCTCACGCAAGTAGAAAAAATATCTACACTAATACATTCCTTCTTAAATAAAATAAACGGTTTAATAAATTTGCGTGCAAAAGAAAAGATATGACAATGCTGGAGTCAAGATAACATTTTGACAGCCTTCATTACATCAGCAGGGCAAATTTTAAACTCACTGCGCACAAGAACAAGCTGTACATCAACGCACACTTCTGGATTGAATGACTAAATAAACTTTACGTTAAGCTGCCTGAAAATGCTAGTGAAATAGTTACTTTAGCTAGGCTACATGCTTATCATGCTAATGTGGCAGCCTATTTTTAGACCCAGCCCACGAGCGAAGATCATGATTATCCATCCCCCTGTGGATTGAAAAGTTCGGAATGTTTCCACCGTCAGAAATAGAAGGAAATCTCAGTGATTAGTAACGATATGCTCACTGCGCTTGCAGTATATTTCTTCCATAGCAGTAAAATGTACTTGTAGATCATCGGCTCACTTAAGCAGAATAAACATAGTGACTTTCTAATTCATATACACTTTTATTACAACACAGCGAAAATGCTGACAATTTATACCCCCAGTACTGAATTTAAATTCAAGCTCACGTGATCTAGTTGCTGCGCTACCGGAAAAGCAAACAACTTCTGCAGGTGACTGCGATTTAGCGTGCACGCAGATCCCGCGCCTAGATGCACAAGGGCCACCATATCCGAGACGTACTAGTCACGGGGTCACGGGTTTCATTTATTTGCCATCTTCCTGACAGAAAGAAGCGAGAAAAGTTCTAACGTGCCAACTGAGCACAGGCAAAAATGACTTTAAATTCGTCATCTTGTTCAACCGAGTTCTCACTTAATTGCAGCACTAGGAAAGCCACTATCGACAGCAAACGTTGCTGAAAAAAGATAGAATTGAGCATCCAAAATTATACCGCCAGACAGCTTGTTTTTAGCATCCACTATCTGGTAGAGGTTGGATAAATAAAAAGCAAGCGAGCGATTGGCTCTTACAAAATGCCTACTTTGCGAACAGTTAATGCAGCGATTCCCAAGAAAGACGATATCACTGCCAGGGTCAGGAGCGCATTAATACGTTTCCGGCTCGGATAGTCAGTGTCATTTATTTTCCTTACTTTTTTAAATGCAAGAACAGGAAAAAAATTAAATGTAAGGCTATAGACTGAAGAGATAGATTTTTAACTCACACTACTAAAAGCCAACAGCAGCAAGAAAAGATCCAATTGTAATACTTCAGTTGGCGATAAAACGCAGGCCGACGAAATAAGATTCTATTGCAGGTAAATGGCCTTTAATTGGGTCATACTACGGCTGGTCTTCTAGTAGAAAAACGCTAGTAGTCATGTACAGTATGAAAAATTTGCATACGCTTTTATGACTTCATCGCAAATTGCAGGGTCAACAAGAAACCTGACGGCATTCGAGCTTTATCAACCCTGTCACTAAGAAACTCCAGCTACATGCAACATTGCAAAAAACTTAACGAATTGTAGCGCGCAGGAAAACCAGCTGATTTATTTTTCCATCATATAGACTAACGAAAGAATGTGTTCATGCTGACTTACGTTTTAAAGTCAAGTAATACCGTTTAGCAGCTGAACGCTTGTAAAGGACAATGTCGGAACAATGAGTAACCAACGAGAATAAGCAATGTGAGCGTAAGGACGGACATCCCAGTTAGAAAAACTGTAAAAGTAAGAGGCATCATACATACTGTCTGTTTTTTCCTTTGAGAAGTGTATTCTTCTGCCGAGATCATTTCCGTTTCGGCTGAACTTCTGCTCAAACCTGCGAATCCAAACACATTAAACATTTGTTCATAGAACAAGAAGTAACCGCTTACCGCGCACTATATTATCACGTTGCAAATCTAAATCCAGCACTAGAATAGGCGACGCCATTATGTCAATATCAGTTGACTTGGAATTAGGAATCGCGTTGACAGTAGAATTAGTGGTCAGTCTCGACAGATCTCTTTTATTCCGTGGATTGGAAGGGAAACTGCAAATTGGTTTCTAAAATTTCTTACCTTCTTTACTGATCAACATAGTGAGAAACCTTCCCTACAGGACAAACGTGGCTGGGTTGTTCTCGCTTTATGAGTAAGCGAATTTGACAGGTAAAGTACACGTGCGGTTTGTCGGCGAATTTAAAAATTTGCGATTCAACGCCAGCTTCCATATCACCCAAGTAGCTCAGGTCAGTCAGTATGAAGTTATCTTTCGAGCAGCTGAAAACACACGAATGAACAAATATCAGCACTAAAGACCTTCCGTTTTGCTTGCCCGTTTTCGTCAATAATGGTAAAAAGTTCACCTTCGCCGTCGTCGGCTGTACAACTGTGTACTAGCATACAATACATATCTATGGAACTAAATCATTGCGTTTGAAAGCTTGCAAATGCAATTCTACCTGACATTGGGTATGAGCACAGCCATCGGTGGTAAATTTGGTCTCCAACATGTCCATGACTGACAGTTTCTGATCTTCCATTTTGTGTCACTTGGTAGGTGCACGTAGGGAGAGACGGGTTAGAGTCCACGTTCGTAGTCGGTAAACTACTGAACATGAAGGATGCTGAATCGATTGCAAAAAACACCGTAATTAGATAAACAGTTAAAAAATGGGTTCCTTGCAACTGGCAAATAACGTTTGATTTCTACCTTGGCAAAGGGAGATTATAAACCCTTTTATAAGGCAAACCTATTCCATCTTGCTTTTCACTAATGAACGAACTAGCAACGTACTGGTGAGTTAATTCGGTGGTTACCGGATTGACCTTTAAGTCACTATCAAAAACAGACACGAAGTTAGCTATAGAATTATGTGCGAATGTAAATAACGATAATTCCTTTTATGTCTGCATAAACGCTTTTAATATGAGCAGTTGGATTTATCGGAAAGTGTTCGCCAAGCTGCGCACTGTGGCGGTTGAATGAAACTAGACGACGAGATCGATTCACATTTTGAAAACTTACTTGTTAATGCACAGTCACTTATTACCGTTTACGTACGCTTTAAGCAACCGATTACTGAAACTTTTACGTCCGCTACGAATTAACACATCGACCGGTGAATTCGGTGGAAGTAATTACGCCGTAAATGAGAGCATCGTAGACCATATTCTTACTAATTAATACAAAGATTCACAGTTACGCGTCCTCACTCGAATTCGCTGACTAAGGAACAAGAACTAGCCTGGAAACTTTGAATTAAAAGAAAAACTTCTCAGCAGAACAGTTCTATTTCAACCACACACGAAGTTCTGCGTACCCATTACAAGAAGTGGCCTTTTTAGTCTAAAGAAAAGGTATGTTGTTATTGCAGTTTAAAGCCAAATTCGTTTTTGCTAATCTACTAAATTTACGAGCAAAATCTGCGCGTTCTCCCTGCCAAAATAGCTATACGCGCACTACAGGTGTGTGCTGAATTACTGCTTCTTTGTAGCAGCAAGTAACGGCACACCGTGTGCTGAGAATGCAGAATAGAAAATAATAGTGCACAATCCCAAAGTAAAGCCATCACGTCGTCAATTCTCAAAATATAGTACTAATCAAGGAGGCAACTAAGGCTGTGACGTCGATTTGAAGAACTGCAGTCAAAGAACAAAAAGCGCTTACAAAAAGTAAAAAAGAACGCAATATGTGTACACGAGGAATTGCTAAAATGTTCAACAAGCTCTACTGGTCAGGAGGACTACTTTTCCAGACAGGACGGTACATTCAAACATGCGGCATTGTAGTAAGCTGGAAGAAGCGCATTGTTCTTACGAACGCGTGAAGTTTCACAGTCTTCCGCGAATAAACTGCTTGCCCCTGTTAAAGGAGACTGAAAACGCAACTGAGTTTGCTCCATCTTTAGCGTCGGAGTTCACTCTGATGACAGGATGAAGTCTACCCTTCAGCTCAGCTGAATACAGACGACTAAATGAGAACAGGCTGTTTTCTTTAAAACATCAAGACGACATTGTGTTCCAACATTCTGGCAACGTTAACACCTGCAGGCACTGTACGTTGTTCGTAAAACATTCCCACCTGACGTCCATGTTCTGAGTCATGATTAGATCTTCTTCGACATAAGAACACTGAACATTAAAGGCGCGATCCAGGGAGGTAATAAATGCGTGGTGGAAACTGATGACCAAGGTGGTTGAAACGCTCAAACCTTTTGGATTCGCCTAAAGTACAATAGCGTCAAAAACTTTTTTTAAACAATCAAATGCATGTGGATTTTCAAAGGAAGACGTTCTCTACCCTGCACATGGCTAACTGTCAACCAGTTCAGCGCTTTATAGATTGCAGAGTGCCAGCAAATTTCTATATTGCAAAATTGTGCACATATATTGCTATGAAGGAGCTTTGCAATTGGAGTTTGATTTCACGTCACTAAACTTTTTCTATGAAGTGCTCTTTCTATTGAGAAGAAACCATTGGAAAAACGCCTACAGCCTTTGGAAGCAGCATGAAAAGCAGTATGCTAAAACTATGTACGATGAGGTTGTGCTGGACTTCCTTAAGCCGCTAGTTCGGTAGCTATTGTTCAGGAATGAAAGTATCACTTGTTTCTGAAAACTGCCTTCCTTTAAGAATGCCGACGACCACACGATCAACTACAATACCACGTCTAAACACAAAACTGCCTACTCTAGCGCTAATTCCGGTGCTAAATCAAAATTGAACAATTCCGGCTTGTAAAAATTAAACGCGCGCTCATTGCTTACAAGCATCAGATCACTTTGTACACTAAAGAAAGACGATTGCATCCGTGTTTGTGCGCTTTCCAAAGACGTTTAAGCGTCCACAGGTTCGAAAAGCAGTTCAGCTGTAGTTGTGAAAGACTAAAGCTGTTGACGGGTGAAAAGAATTGCAACTAGGTGACAAGTGGTTCCAGTCAAGCAAGCATTGTTTGTTCATTCCGCGTGCAGCACGCAATAGAAACGATAGTTCAGACCACGAGAAGGGTGTATAACCCCGAACAAACGTTTTGAGAGCTCTTGCGCATGGTGAGTTAGATCTGCTCCTATTAACTAGCTCATTCTATATTCCAAAAGCTATATTTACCTTCCGCCCTTCCCTAGCGTCCATTTCAAGCACGATTGGGTCAACGTTCGAATAAGAAAGGAACGAAATCGCAGCAAGCGTTTGCTTCCTTAGAGCAAATCAGCTTATCCGTTCAATGAATTAACAGACCACTGGTCATGCTCATCGGTTCAGCAAAAGAGTCCAACAATAGCGTTCTACTGCCAGACTGGTACAGCGGACGCAGTGAAAAAAATTTTTCTCTGACCCACCGTTGAACGAACGTGCTTCAACTCCATGCGCTAGGATTAAGTTTTACCTTTTCTTGGTCTGCAGTTGTTTTTCTCTCTTAACGCTTTTGACAGGTATTCTCCTATTGCGCCAGCATTGCAATAATTGATTCAGAACTATTGCAACTGCTGTTCTAAACACACGTTTTGCCTTCACCAGACTTAAGTGGCGGAATTATCCACTGCCTAAGAGTATTATAACTTAACGTGTCGTCTTCCTTCCTCAATTTCATATCCAGCATTACGTCACTGCAACCTTTCAGTGCACGAGTCATCAGCAGGCGCAGTAACAACATCTTTAAAACGCCTATCGCGTTATCATGTACAGATAGCCGAATCATGCAGAGTTTCCCACCGGCATACTGCGTTCGAGCAAAAATGGACTCATGCTGGAAGGAAAACGTTCCTGATTTCATAAACGACGCATAAACTAACTCGCGTTAAGTGAACATACGATTACGTAAGAACCGATTGTATCCAAATAAAGAGAGTATCCCAAAGGCCACTTTGCGAAGTAACCAGTCTGTTCAATACACTTGATATCTTGCGTTTTGTTCATGCACAGCACAGCCACTGGTTTTCATATTCTTATTGTTGTGTGACTGCGGACACACTGTTTATCAATTTCGTAACACATATCATTTTATACAACAAATATGAATACATAAATAATGGGCATTTTAATTTTTGCGTCAACTGCTTTACAAAAAGACGGAAAAACTTCACCTTGAAGAAACAGTTCGTTCCCTTTGAAAACGATTTGGGAGCGTTTATTAAATTATGACCGTTTATTTTTCAAGCATGCGGCGAAGCGCACAGGAGATTACTGCTCCAGTGACCAGCGATTGGACAACCTCTGAAGTCTAAATAAACTGATTTAATTGAAATGATGACAGTTTAACCTATATGGGGTTTCGTTGTACTAAACAGTCTTTTGTTCATTGGGAATAAACCACTTCTTCATGATGAAGACTATTTCAACGCATTTAAACTTACCATTCTCTGTCTTCGCATTCCACATTTACTGAACGCCATTTGCATCACTATGATCGTGTCCTTACTATTTGCATAGTCGTTGTGGCAGTCACTGGAACTGTAGTGGCCACGAACATACACGTGGCCAGAGAATGGTTTCAACGTCTGGAAACTTATCTGTATGCTGTGCGGTTGACAATCAACCGCTGGTTCACCTTAAACATGAAGCTTTTACTTAGGCACCACGCAGGAAAAAATTTACCAAGTAAACCATTGATCGTCGAGGCCTTCGTAACAACTGCTAGAGCGACCAGCTAAATTAAATGATACCATTACACCAGTTTAAACAACAGTAAAGTTCTGGTGGGCGCTTAAACATAAAGCATATTGACAGCGCTCAAAAATGCACGTTTAGAACTGTGCTTATAAGTATTTCTGCAGAAACAAGTAGCCTCTTAAAAAATTATGTGACTTGGTAAAATAAACAAAAGCAGGTCCGTGAGTCTGTTGCAAACCGGCAATATTGTCAAGTGCGATTCTTCATATGAGACAAGCTCACCACATGTGAACCATATGCACCGAACAGACTGACAAAACTAAGTGGGGTCAATTTTACGAAATAGCTTTGTTACAAATAATTGGCGCCCCATACTCAATGTCTAACGTTCGAAAGAAAGCCAAAACTGACTACCTTATTTCACCTGTTTCCTAAGGAACAAAAATTTTGCACGCGCTAAAGTATAAACAAAGGCAAAACCCCATTCAATAAAGTGAGAGAATTTCGGATAAGAGCGAGTTGCAAATGTTTACGCCAGACCAACACCTTGAATTCACCATGAACTTCGACCGACTAAGAAAGCTTTTTGCCTTTTGCCACGTCCTTCACAAGTTGTGGAGGCCCATTTTAGCCTGAATTTAAATGAAAAAACTTACTAATAATAGACAAGACCGGATGTACTTTTCCACTATCACGCCTGAGAACATGGCAGCGTTTCTAACAGCGACCGACACTATGTTAATATTGCAACAGCAGCGACTGTTTGACGACGCAAGTGTCCACTACCACTACTTGACCACGACAAATGTCTGTTGATTGTTTGGTGACCTCTGCGTCAGAGGACAATTGATGCTCTCAGAGGTAAAGGCGCAAAGGAAGAAACCACTTGCTCAATTGAATCAGGTCACAATCAGGAAGAACATAACACCGAATGACATAAGGTGAGACTCGTTGAACTGTTTACAACTTAACATAAAATAGGTTATTAACGACTGTTCAGTTTCCTTACCAAAGATGGAGCGTAAAAGCCACAAAAAAGCAGATAGTGAAACAGTGGAGTATAGTATCCCGCTGACGAAAGGGCAATTTGTTCTAACAGTCACTCATGGATTCTCGTAACGTCCGCTACAAAATGAAGCATTCACGTTAAGACTTCATTCTAAAATATTTAGCCTTCATAGGGTATAATAAATTTTGTGAACGGAGCTACACTGCCACAAAGTTCCTACTGAAGAAACACTAAATTAACCTCCGCTCACGAAACAAGATCGATCATTTCTGAGCAGAAAAATTCGATACGATTTTCAGCATAGTAGCTTTTATCCTTACAACTTTGAAATTCCATAGTCGCTTCGGTCATGCCCCGTTACCATTAAAAAACTGACATTTTTACGATCCCGCTACCGTACGGTTAATTGAGCATGCAAAAAGCCTGAACGACAATTTTAAGTTTAATTATAGTTTCATTAAGCTGCATCGGAAAAGCCAACAAATAGAACAGAGTATAAACCGCTTAACCTTTTAACTCAGATTTATCTCAGCAGCGGGAGACTTTGAGTTTGCTCGTCATTTCCTTTATTGAAGAAACAGAACTCCATCGAAACACGAACTGAAAGTTGCCAGCAATTACAGAGACTATGGGTACGTAAGTGGATCCTGTGAAACTTAAAACATTGAAACTTTCTTAAGGCAGTGCAGTCAGTCATGAAATGTTAGCACGAAAGGTGCTAACGTAGAATGGTTCATTCTCTGATCACCTCTTGCTTTTTTGCACATAGGCAGCGGAAAAGCACAAAGGTTCTTAGCTGCAGGGACGTTTCTGCAAAACATAACTTTAACTAAGGCATAGCTTTTCGTAATGATGCCTTGCTACTTTCACGTAGGCGCCCCTTTCAGCTAAGATAATATTAACGCTTCAACAGGAAACGATGTCCACAGTACAGTAGTTGCCGCACACTGACGTGCTTAGCTTGTTCAAACATGCCTCAGCTGCACCGCGCTCACGCCAGCTTTATTCTGGACCAACACTGATTTAACTAACTAAAGTCCCGTTCTTGAACACGGGGTGTTTCTTAACGGGGCAACGGATTTTCATCTCTACTTCATACGGTATGTATTCTTGCCCGTTGATGCAGTCTGGAATTAAACCGAAGCAAATGCCCTACCAACGGATGGATGAGCAATTATTAAGGAAAAATACAGAACAAGTACTTAAACAGTTCGGAGCTTTCGGGACTAACCTTGTCCCGTCGTCAGCGATGGTGGTAATGGTCTGAACTGTTTAAGTGTTTAAGTACTTGTTCTGTATTTTTCCTTAATAATTGCTCATCCATCCGTTGGTAGGGCATTTGCTTCGGTTTAATTTCAGAACCCATCAACGGGCAAGAATACATACCGTATGAAGTAGAGACTAAAGTCCCGTTGTGGAAAAACCACGCTTGACGGTAACGACTGTTTTCATTGGTCAAAAGAATCGTGCTGTCTTCAGAAGGGCTTGTTCAAATCTTTTATTGCTTCCCCCACACTGTACTATGGTTACCCTAGCTGGACCCAGCAGACACTGGTTCCTCCGAAACAGCCTCAATTTTCCGCCCCAATCATAAATCCGCTCATGCTGAAGGAGTACAAAGTACGTCTAGAAGCTAACGCGGGTCGCCAATGCTTCAACGCAGGAAAAGGATGCTACTGATCACAGCGCTCGTAAGCTGGTTAAGCTTAAATCAAAAAATAGTCCTGTTAATCTCGTGCCTGTAGGCCGCTTACGCTTAAACTAAAAAATAACCCAATTGGCCCTACTGAATATACGTTTTCCACTCCTATACCTTATGTTGACAACACAGATGCAGTCTAGTGCTTTTGTTGGCACTAGCAGGCTCGAAAGGCCCATGACCACCGCGACTAACCTGATCTGGAGTCTACGCAAAAAACAAATGCGTAGAGCACATTCAGCAGCCACAAGAAGGATCATGGTTTGATAGGAAAACTGAGGCCGTTCCGAGCGACCTGCGTCTGGGGTAACGTCTGAGAAGCTACAGTAGGATGTGTGCAGAAAGTTGAAAACAACCGCTCTTTCTCTTGATAAAAGTAGCGTTCATATAAAACGTATGGTTTCACTTTGTACAATGTTTAAGGGAGCACTTCCGCAATAAGCATTTCGCTTTGCGTTTCCCATTTGATCTTTCAGTATGTCAACACAGTGACGGTATTCGACTGCATTCTTCTTGTGCGACTATTAAGCCTTGTTAATCATGTAAACGTTCTATGACAGGCCGAACAAGTATACGCCATAACGTCGCCAATGACTCTCAGCGCCGTTTCATTAACTGAGACGTCTCCATTGGTATGATACAAGTTTATATTGTGTTAGTGGGACTGGCAGGGTTGAACTATGAAAATTTCAAGTTTACTTTTCTTGAAAAAACTGTGATCTTCTTCGCGGTGAGTGCTTCGGTTTCACGGAGAGATTGCTGCTCCGCCTATCGATTGCTGGTTCACTTTATCTTTCAGTTGCCAAAGCACATGTTGGAAGCGACTTTTTTCACCATGCATTCATGCAACTACCACCGAACCTGCCAGGTAAGTTAAAACCCACGTAAATCTTGGAACATTTTATTATATTCAAACATCATTTCATATATGCTGTTCGTCTGCTAGACAGCTTTCAACAGAAAGCGTATGGCACAGCAACGCCTAGAACACTTTAATTTAATAATAAAACCTTCAGCACGTTTAAAAAGAAATCACTACCACTGCCTTTCTTAACAGTCTCTCAAGTTTATTCCCGCGTCAAAATTCTTCCTCTCCTCCATTTATTACCTAAACTACCAATTTCCTCTTTAATTACCAACCTGTTGGCTCATCGGTCTCTAACTTGCAGGACCTTCTCGATTAATGAAAAACGGTAATTTACACTGAAGATGTAGAGATAATCAGGTTAAGCAAAGTTCATATATATTTTAAAAAATACTTAATAAAAGCTCAGCTGTCGCCGCATTTCATTCTGCATGTCGCAACTTCTTCTAGCGCTTTGTCGCGTTCCCAGCGCAAATGGTTCACTTCGAGCAACAGTAAATTCACCTTCCTTTCATGCGATATTGCTTCGTTTTGCAAATTTCTCTCTACCTCGTCCAACTTTGCCTTCCATTCAAATCTGAAAAACGACAATAAGTTCACTTCAGCAATAGATCTGCAAGTGACTAAGCAACATAGGATTAATTTTTTGAAGCCAAAAGTTCCAGTCATTTGATAAAATAGAACCCAGAAAACGGGAAAAAGTATGAAATATTCACGTAAAACATTCGACATTTTAAACCATGTCAAATTAGCCTAGTAAACGCCGGAAGAAGTTGCAGACGTGTAAAAAATTTGTCCACACGGGCGCAATTCGTATGGAAAAAAAATATGTTTACATGGTAAGCAGTTAGGTAAGTGCCTTCCGATTCTGTTTCCACTCCCCCAATAGCAGAGCATTTAAAGAACCAAGTGTCTCACGGATTTGCGCCGCAGCGACGTAGCAAGTGTTGCTATGACATCCAAACGCAAGTTTAACTTCATTTCTGGAATAATTTATTTTAGTATGGATAAAGCCAACAGGCTCGACAACTTTACTAAATCTACAATTTAGCTTAACTAAGCCTTACCTCCCTGTAAGCAAGAATACTCGTGGCGCTGCAAGAGGAACGAGACGGAACAGGTTTTACCCTGCTATTCGCTTGAACACAAATTGTACAGAGAGTCAACAATAACAGTTGACGTTTATTGGCCTTGTGTTGTCTACGTGATTAATTAAAATCAAAATGATTGGCTGCTGTGAAAACTACAACTGTAAAAGAGCAAGCATTCAGGAACTTGGACAAAATGCCACAACTCACTTGAATAACATTGTTATGTCTTGTTTTTAAAGCGTTCTAGAAAAGTGAAGTTACAGACGAAATAATTTTTTTTGGGATATGAGCAAGCCAATACAACACTTAACCTAAACAGCTGACAGAATAGTTTTGATGAACAAATAACACCGAGGTAATGCCTACTATCAGTTGGTTAACGATTCGAAATGAAGCAATTTTCCTTTTTACCTGTCCGATTCGAAGCTTTTTCTTGCATCATCAACTCCTTGCTTTAGCTGTTGCTCTAGATGGCGATTTCTCGTTTCGTACTCCTGTAACAGCCGTTCTTCAGCTATCTTATCCTGACGCAATTCCTCTATTTCAGTTTTCTTTCCTAAAGCGCAAATAGTCCAATGAATAGCACGTTGGATAAAATTTAATACACTGTTGTCTAAGTGTCACTTAATGCCATTTCTGAACAAACATTGTTTCCAGAGGCAAAATTTTGCGCCAAATTTAAATAATACATTTCAGAGCCATCAAAGCAATTGTTCACGCCATGCAAGTTTAATTAATTACGTAATATTTGCACGGCAAAACATAGTAGCTTTGACTAGGTCAAGTTTTTCAAGCACTTACTCCTAATAACCTCCTCCCTCTCAGCTATCAAATGCTCCACCTCTGTTTCCAATCGAGTCACTTCTGACCGCTGCTGCAGCTGGTTAATCTCATCCTGTTGCAAAAGTACTTCGATCTTTTGATTTGCTCTGAACAACTCAGCTTCGAGCTCCAACACTCTGTCTTGATTCTTCTGCTTTTCGACATTTAAAAGACGAAGCTCTTCTTTGTACTGCTCCATTTGAGCGATCATATCAGCAGCTCTGGTCTAGAACAAGTAAAATTGGCTAATCTACGCGGCTTCCCAAGTAAGTTAGTATGCTCAAAACGTTTAAATCTGTTATTAGGTAGGCGTTCCAAGTGAGGCGGTGTTAGTAGAGGTTCAAATCAAAGAAATCCTTGAAAGTAAAATCGTGACACACATTTTAAAAACATTTCTCTTCTTTGAATTGTCCACTTGACAGAATCACCACTAAACTGAAATGCTTAGCTTGTGAATAGTTGCTGCGGAACGGAGATATTACGGGAAACGGCGCTGATATCTGATCTAAAGGAAATCATGACCTGTCCAAAAATGGACTAGTCATAATAAGACACAATCCGTAAGAGAAGTTAACAACGTGAAGAAAGGGAGTTTGTAAATGTATCCATTTGTGCAGGACAGGTCAAAAGTGAGTTGAGGTACATAAATAGTTTTAAACTACGATAGGAACAGCAGACAAATAAGTTCTGGAACAAACCACTGTCCGACTACCAGGGACTTTGAATACCATTCAAATTACCGAACAGTGCTACAGCTGTGCAGAAGGCTGAAACAGCGGCAAAACCTATGGTACAACAATAAGGGCAAAAGAAATTCTCTTTAGGAACATTTCCTTCCAGAAAGACGCGTCATACAAAGAATGCGTGGATTTTTCTTGTTTCTTTAGCCCCCAGTTCTACCTGTTGAAACGAGCAGGACGAAATCAGCTCTTACGTACTTAGTCGTGCAATTGTTCTATTAATAACTTGTTTCGTTGCCAGCGTTCAAGAAGGTAGCACCTTCAGTTGTACCTTCGAAGAATGATAGTCTGAACAGGCATTGCAACTAATAAGTTCTGAATAATTTTGCCAATAAACGTGTATCAACACTGCGTCCGCTTTCAGCACTCATTGGTGAAACATTTGCCGCTCAATTCACGATGCTGACTGTTTGAACGAATCATTACAACAAGTGATGATATGCCTGCCAGTTAGAAGAAAACTACGTTTAAGTCTGGTACTAAAATAGCCGCAGAAAACCTTGTCTTATCATTGAAGCTAGCGTGGGAACCGTAATTGTTGCTTCGGAGCACACGTACTACGGTTGACAGAATTCGAAGCACTCATATCCAAACAAACAAAGCTAAGTTATACTATCACTATTAATCAAGCATGATTTTGAAATTGCAAATTGTAAGAACAGGGCAATGAAGTACAAGTTCAACTGTACGGCTTTGTTTCATTGCATTAATATATTAACGAGAACATTTGAAGGACAGTTTTCTGTTACGGTCTTTAAATCTCATGATTTAGTACGCCAATAATAGCCGCCACTAGCCGAATGCACGAATGGTTGCCATTCATTTGTGCATTTGACGCTGACAATGAGACTAAGACTGCCCTGAAAGCCTCGCGT
Source organism: Trichuris trichiura (assembly GCA_037903355.1). Lineage (NCBI taxonomy): Eukaryota > Metazoa > Nematoda > Enoplea > Trichinellida > Trichuridae > Trichuris > Trichuris trichiura. The sequence goes on from JBAJFE010000060.1 coordinate 78,997, forward strand.
TATTTGCGTGAAACTTAATATGCAATTTTATTCCCATCGTAAATCACAGTGACAATTTTGCGGTTTAGCAACTCGTTCGTTAAATTAACGTTAATTTCAAAAACGTTAAATCGTGGAGCTTTCGGGCCTCACCTGAACCCGTCATCAGCGCTATGTGTGCCGCCCATCGGGTCGGTCTTTGTTAGCAAGCTGCTCTATCCGAACGACTTTGGCGGAGACCGCAGCCGTCAGGTCTATTTTGACCCGACGGGCCTTGGTCCCACCTAGTCAGTCAGACTTCGCAGCGAGCGCCCAACCAATCTTCCATGACGGTGGCAACACTAACAATCTTTACGGCACTTTTCTATTAAGGTTGAATTGAAGACGATCATATACATTAAAGTGGTTTGTCGTGACTTCCAGTATGAAAACCTATGTGTCTGTTACAATCCCATCGTAAATCATAAAAAATATTAACATTGATAGCATTAATGTTTTCAGTGACACATGCTCAACTGTTAGAGCACAGCTGCAATCCTCCCACTACAAGATCACGAGCACTGCAAAAGAAAATGCTACTGACCTCTGCACTGCTAATTTTCATTTTAAGCGTAAGTTCCACTTGTCTCCATTCGTTCTGCTTCTGAGTCATATTTACTAACAATTCAGAGTATTGCTTCCATGAACGCTGTTCCTGTTGCCGCTCGCGTACATTGAGCTTTTCTTTTACAATGAACAACTCTTGCTCTATAGCCAAATATTCCTTCAGCTTTTGATGTAAAGCGTGAATTTCCGTCAAACAATCTTGAACCAGTAAGCTTTCAACCGATTCTCTTTGCGCAGCTGCATGTTTGCCGTTGTTACCAGTTAGGGCGTCGCCCGTTGATGTTAAATTAGTTTCATTCAGCCCATTTTCATTCTGCATTGATTGTGCCTGCTGCCAGGCAGCATTCTCTAAGTCAATTTTGTCTTCGTTCTGGGTAGTCTCTCTGGTTGAACTGAACATCAAAAGATAAGAGCCTGAAATGAAAGCACACGTACTCTATTCCAGGACAGTTACCAATGCCTACGGTGTAAGAACGTGGGTACACATAGGATGACGGAGAAATCAACATACATGCTGACAATTCAGCAATGACCACAGCCGATGCATTAATAGGATAACCGTGAAAAGCTACTTGATCCCTACAAAATTATACGTTAACTAAATGCATTGGCTCATTCCATTCATTTTCCAGTGTCACTGAAAACGTAGCTTTTCCAGTTAACCTATTAATGCAAAGAAATTAAAGGTTTTTGTACTGCAAGTCACTGTAAGCCATAAAATGTACCGAAGCACTTTTCTATTAAGGTTGAATTGAAGATGATCATATACATTAAAGTAGTCTGTCGTGATTTCCAGTATGAAAGTCTGTGTCTGTTACAAAAAGCTTTATTAATTTTAGGTAATAAAGCCAGACACAGCGTCTGTTTAAGCACATTATACTTTACGAAATCGCCAAGACATAAACATTGCCTAACTGTTATGCTGCTGAGTTAGAGCTACCTCACCAGCAGATAAGAATTACATCTGCATCTTAAACAGTCAACGTCAAACTTGGCAGCATACGGTGCTGTTTTCCAAATCAGACAAACGAAATACTTCTTTTTTATTTTGTCAGTTTAACCAAAGGAAGTATAAGACAGCCAAGTTATAGCAGCATTTTTGGTCATTTCGGCGGTAACCAAATCTTACACCCACCAATAACGGAAACGTATTACTAAGGACGAACGGTTGTTAGAAGATTAAAAGCCACTTACTGAGACGAACGGCTTCGCCTATTGCGTCATTGCAAAACACGGTGCCTCCAAAACTCAACCTGTTCTGCCTGTCACCAGTGTGAAATGCCAACTGGGAGCATCGAATTGGTTGAATTGCGAAAGCTTCGTGTTTTCGACGGCAAATATTTGCTAACAGTCTTTTGCAATATTCTTTTATTGGTGCATGACGACCGTTTATAAAATAAACTTTTTCTATTCTATTGTAGACTTTAGTTGTACAATAAATGGCATAAAGTTGAACTTCTGAATGAATATTTACGTTTCCATTGCAAGTAATCCTGCGTTAAACGTGACCAAAAACAACTGGATAAGTTCAACTGATTTTAGGCAACGATAGCAGAAACTGAACTACCAAGCAGTTTGTTCACTTTTTCTTTTCCCTTTTATAGCTATTCAATCATGAAACATTAATACGTCCATTGCGTCACAACAGACGGAGCAAGTCAACAACAAATAAAATCAAATCGTCGAGAAATGATTGACACTACCAATAATAAGAAACTTTTTAACGCTCATAATTCAATGAAACTTAAAATGCTGCGCCGTTTATGTTCTTTAAGCAGGAAAAATGTACAGAGCTGACAACAATTGTAAAAACTCAATCAGAATCAATTCTTGCGATTTTCCAAAGGACTACTTCAAACTGATTTACTATGAATGCAGCGCAGTGAACTGCGAACATATTTACATTCAAAAGTGGTTCAGGTGCGTTTACAGCGAGTGAAAAAGCATGGCAGCTTTTGTTTGCACCTGAGTAAAATTCATCTTAGCCACCGAACTAACTTCAAAGCAGTTCGCTGCCTTAGCAAATTATCACTGCTTTTTTAAAGCATTACTCTCTAATGGCTAAGCTCGGGAAAATTTTTCTGTTCATTAAGCCAAATAAGCAGCCGTCAGTAAGACCCACTTGGCAGGAGTTTAATCATCAGACAATGGAACTGTAAAGACAGCAGAAGAACAAAAAGAACAAGTAGAGGCCGCGAGCCGATTATTTTATCTGTTTCCATTTCCCCTTCCCCTTTTTGCTTCAGTGCATTTTATTTTCGTATTCCGTTGTTTATTCTGTTTCCTTTTATCTATACGTTTGAACGCTGAAGACGGAACGTGTAATAAACGTCATTAATTTTTAGCATCGCTGAGGACGGGTCAAGCGCGGCTCGAAAGCTGCGGCCTACCATTAAAATTTTTTGTTTTCCAACAAGACAAGCTCCGTAGAAACAGTCCAAATACTGTTATACAGTAGAACCTCCGATGTTGACCATTTCCCTAAGTTGACTGAATTTTGACCACTTGGTTGGTCCGCACGTTAATAAGCGAAAGTTCAACCCCTATACATTAACCACCTCCGTAAGTGGGAAGTTGACCGCTTTAGTCTGACGTGGTATACGGACACAATGCTAGTTTGTTCACAGTAACTTGACCAGTCTGTTGAATGGACAACTTACGGTGGTTCAACTGCAATCTATTCAGCCGAGCCACTTACACCCACAGCCTCCTATGTTAACCACCTCCTATGTTGACCAGTTTTCCCCTGTCCCTTGGCTGGTCAACTTTTCTACCGTATTTTCAAAACGTTTATATGCTCTATATTATCTTGTAGTATTAATTCAAGCTTAGCTTGTTCTATGATGTTTCGCTATATTTAATTTTCATTTCATTAGAAGTGTATAGTAACTATAAAAACTTCCAAGCGAATGGACTCTTTCTGTTTAAACGCGCAGACTCCCACTGTTAAGCAGCGATGTGTTCCGAACCTAGCAACTTCTTGGCTTCAAGCTTCACCATCTTGCGCGGACGACGATGATGAGCATGGCGAGCCCTGGAAACTTCAGCAAGGAAAAATGCCGTTTTATAACGACAGAATGGACTGGTCACCGTAAAAAAAAATTTTGCATGAAGAAACAGAGCTCACTAAGAATGCATTGTAAACTGAACAGCTTAAAGCCCATGCTTGCTGACAGGAGAGGCAGCTTTATCCGAAATCCACTTGGCAAAAATTTTTAGAGATTCCGTCATCGGCGCCTTTAGATATGGCCAAAACGGGACTAGCATACTCCCAAAGCTTTGCAAAAAGACTGCTTCTAACAAAGCTGTCTCTTCCGTTAAAATCTGTAAAGTTTAAAAGAGCTGTTTAAAAAGGTTATAATTTAGAGCAAAAGTCGTAAACTTTTCCTAATAACTGAAAAAGAGTGCTATTAATATACGCGCCTTTCCCAAGGCATAATCAGTGCGCAGCTTGACCAAAACTTCCAATCATGCTTATCTAAGAATATTTCTTTTCTACTCCCACTTAAGAGTACCGTGAAATAAAAATAAAATGGAATTAAGTCTATTCTATTCCCGTGATTTCTCAAGCACAAATGGAAGTTATCTAATACTTCACAGTTACAGCTTCCTATTGTTTTAAATACGTAACTTTTGTAAATGTTTCTTGTCAAAGTAGTAAATCTACCTTCAGTGAATGCTCATGAAATATCGCACATTTTCTTGAAAAAAGTCAAAACAGACTTCAGTTTCGCAAATGCTATCAATCAACTGCACTACAGATTGCATGTCGTTATTAGCTCAACAGATGCATTAGTTACTAAACTAATGAGTGTGCGAAAATCCAATAAACAAAATGACGCTTCACATTAACTGGCAAAGCTGCTTAGCGAAAGGGATGTACGGAGTAATACTTTTGCTTCAGGGTGAAGCGTCCTTTACTCTGAAACGGTTCGACCGCTAAAAAAGTAAACTTAACATTACTGCAGTAACAATGCAGATGAAAAGTAACTCAAACATGCAAAAGAAAGTACTTACTTCGGTGCAGAAGAAGCTTTGCAACTCTGCTAATGGGCCAATTCCTTCATATTACACATACACACACGGGTTAATAGTTGAACCAGCTTCATAAAACTGGCTTCCTATGTGGTCAATCGAATATTTACGTCCTCCGCTGAGCAGTCGTCATGGCGATACCAAGGAAACGGTCAACTAACGCGACATCGCAGTCTGTCGGCCGCTTTTAACAACACAGACTACGACTCCAGTGGCCGATTGATTTACTTTGTGAACGTCCCTCCGTCTGTTTTGCCATGAACGAAAGACCTGACAAACTGTTAGAGAGGCAGGTAAAATAAGAGAACGCTTATTTTTGCTTTATTCGTGTACTTCTACTTTTAATCCACTATACATCCGGCCATGATCCCCTCTTCTCACTTCACAATTCTTGTTTCTGCTCATATGCCAGCAACAACTAAACGTCAACACCACTTAACCAGTAAAGTACATACTACTGAAACCACAAAAATTGATTCATAGTAATAAATACTTCTTTTCGGTTATTAAAATTTCATTTAATAGGCAAACTTGGCCCACCACTGGTCTTAAGTTCTCTCATTCAAGATCGCCTTAAAGTTAAACTGTTCCACCATAGAGCCTTTGATAAATTCAAACAGGGTCGCAGTATAAGTTTCTAGAGTAATAACTGTCCGCATTGCTTATACTCGAATGGCTCGACGGAGAAAAATGCTTCTTCGAAAGTTTACACAATTAGCCGCTAATTACGACTCCTACAGAAGTCATGGAAATAATCCTAGTAGGCGATATCAGACCTTAACATGTGATATGCAGGATAAACCTAAGTATTGATTTCCAATAGGTTGTTGCAAGCGTTTAATCATGACACTCAGAAGTTTTGATTTTCGTAGCGTACATGTGAGTTACCGCTAGTTTTAGGGAACAATGGATATCCTTTTCAAACGTTTTTGTTAAGCCAATGCCCCTAAGCACAGCGTAAACACCGTAAGCACTAGGTAAATCAAGATAACATAAAGATAGGTCTACAAAACGTTGCCTCCACATTTAACACCCAATTATGAAGGTTTATGCGCATAAACAGGGATTTTTAAATTTATAACAAAGGCACTTTCGTGTTATTACTAATACAAGCTTAAGGTCGTCTAGCTTTCGTCTTTATTACGATGAGAAACTGCTTTGAAAACATAACTTCTTCTAACGGGTGGGTGGATTAGCATTCTGGTACGGATCAGCTACCCGTTCAAAGTATAGTTCCATACTTTGAACAGGTAGCTGATTCGTACCAGGATGAGAAACTATCAATTTCCTGACTTAAAACAACAATGATCACGCGCCCTGTGGTTTAATATGGAACCTGATTTCGATATCGTGACTAAAGACAACAGTTTAAAGCACGGGACGAGTGACTGTATGCGCATGTGTAGTACTTGCTGAGTAAAGGCGCTTACTGCTCAAAGGAAAAAGCACAGCTTTCGCCAGAACGCTTTCAAAAGAGCATCTGATAATACGTCATTTTGGTTTCATAAAGTGAGTTTGAATGCAGCATTCAAATTCACTTCGTAAACGCAGCTTGGTATAGAACTGTAAAACGCAAAACATCAGCTCTACTTTCAGCTACGAGGCATTTTGTGAATTCATCATCTCGATTAGAGCGGTTCGCTTTCTTAACGTGAGCCACCCAAACAAGCAAATACAACGAAACAACAACATCCTCAATTACATAGCCAAGTCGTGCATGAATGCAACCAAAATCAAATGAGTTGGCAGTAACTGGTTAACTGATAGGAATGGTGATAAGGCGTCTTAATGAAAATTCAGCAACTCCGCATTCCGGTCGTTCCTTGGACAAACAATAGGGACTTGAGCCGCTATCCTTTAGGTGTACAAAGCTTAAACATGTGCGTTATCGTAGTAAACACGCAGCAGCGCACCTTAGAAAAAGCATGAGCTTGTAGTTGTCCTTTGAACAACAAGGAAGCTTGGTGCCCAAGTTAACAGCGCCGCAGAAATTCCGCATGTAATTTTTACCCCCTTAGCTGTTAACTACTTCTCAGTATTACTCAGTATCGGATTGGTATGCACGAATAAGCTGTCCAGTTCCATACAACTTTTGCATATGATGTTCTGCGCTGGGATTGCATAGGCGATAGTGGTAGTGGCGAATAATCGCCATTGCGTTCATAAGAATTAAGTCCACTATTATCATAGGAACTGCACGTAATGATAATTGTATAGTACCCACTAAATGCAAGTGGACCGCTACAAATGTTTCCACTTTCATTCGCCTTCACCTTGAACAAACTGAGGAAGGAAGACGACGGGCCGGTTTTGCTGTCTCAGCAATGGAAAAGCGTTTGTTTGCGTTTCTGGCAACTGTGAATGGTGCACAGTGCGGTCTGTGAATGTCCATACGCGTAAGTTTTGGTGAATTTTAACTGCAAATTTACATTATGCATTGGCGAAAAGTTTGATCGTAACTGTCTCGATACTTCGTGGTCATCTGACTTGCATACGCGTTTCAGATATTAGAAATCTCTGCGAAATTTTATCGTACATTCATTGGAAAAACCGCGTTGTTCAAACCTGCTTTATCCAAGCAACCTCCGTATTAGAAATTGTTTGGGTCACCTGAAGTTGTAAAAATTTGACATAGGATGATCTGCGCTGTATTGGCGTTGGCAACGTTGAGTTGATTCTAATTACGCCTTCTAAGGTATACTCGTTAAAAAAACTCAAAATTTTGGCGACTTTAGGTGAAGAAACCTAAAAACAACATGTAACTCCTGTTTTGGACATATAACACACGCATTACCAGATTTCACAGAAAAGTAAGAGAAAAGTATTATCACCGAGTTGAAAAATACTTAAGGCGTTCAGCAGTTCCTTGCATGATCACAAAAAGTTTCAATGTTTGACAGTCTCCAGACCATAGGTTCTCTGCCTTCTTCAGTTCCGTGCCTTCAAAGCCTCTCCCCTTTATGCGCACATCCCTTCAGCATACGGTTAAACGATACCGCCACCCCGTTTGGCACAGAAATTCACAATACTATCTGCCCGTGTATGTCTCTCGAATTACTCTAAGATTATCATTGAACTTCTTCATCTTGCAAATTTAGCGCCGCTTAATGGCAGAGAGGCAGCTGATACGGCGTGGTAGATCAACTGGAATGGTGGTGAGAACGGATGTGCCACGGGATGAGTCCACCCATCTTATATCAACTTCCATTCGCACGCTGGAACCAGTTTATGATAGCCATTTGCTCAACTGTTACGCGAACCCAATGCAAATATCTGATGGCGAAGACGATGATGAACCTTATATTTTTGGCCAAGAAAAAAGACTGAATTACCATGCGGTGGAAACAGAAAGCCAGGGAGCCCAACGGTCTGACCAAAACAAGTCATCATCGTGAGTCATACTGTCATTTGAAACTCACGAAAATGTAACTTTTCGTAGATAAGGGCTAACTAAACATGCTACTAAAAGTTACTGCACTTTCTTTGGTTGATATGTGACTATATGCCATTGATAGAAGGAAGCAATCTATGTTAGACTCCCAAAGTCCAGTGGACATTTGCAACAGTATTTCTTTGCACAGCGAAAAAGTGCACGAGTTTACTTCAACGAGAACGTAATTTCCCTCCTATAAAACATCGCTCACTCTGCTGTAAGTATTGTTAACGAACAGTGTTTAAATTCTTTTTCTTTCCTCTGTTAAACACTAGTCCATCTGCCCATCAGGTTTTCGCTCATTAGTAGAGACCTGGCCACTCTTTAACACTATTGCTTCATTTTTCTTTTTCATACAGCTGCTAGCAGCTATTCGTTTCAGCGCTCATAAATTTATGAAATAAATGCTAAGAAATCTTATTTTGCAAATTAAAAAATTTGCTTGATTTTGCAAAGCACATACGTCACCCAAGAAAAAAAGAAAACAAAATCTCTTTGTTCAATAGCAGTGATAATCTTAAAAAATAATCATAATACTTTAAAAGAAAGTTTATCAACAATAACGCTGTACAACTCGCTTTTGACGTGAACGCTCTCATTTTCCCAGGCAGAAATGCATTAACAAATTTAAGAAATTTTAATATGCCTTCCTGAGCAGACTTTTACTTTAAGCACAATTCAGAAATCCTGTAAAGGTAGTTCTTCCGGCACTTCGGAACAACCAGAGAGCATATCAAAAACGTCGAATCGTTCTGGAGAGCAGAGCAGTGTTACATCACTGAGCAACAGCAGATCTGAAACAGCCACTGTTGCCCATGAAGTCAAGCCAGAGAAAACGTCCTATCAAAGAAGCGATTCCGAAACAGAGCAAGAAGTATTGTCGCCTTCAGGTTCAGTCGGCGAACTGCCTGGCTTTCGCACACAGGTATGCGATTTCTTTAAGTCTATAGACAAGTAATATTCTTTCATATGCATGTCACTCTTAAGGAAACAAACCTTCATCAGGACAAATGAGGCTGTTAGGAGGGTAACGTAAACACAACTAGTGACATAAAGAGCCATTCAGGTTTATAAAATGATTTGAAGTGAGACGGCCAGGCGTTCAAGCGCGCATATCAAACGCAACACAAACAGGCAGATATTGTTTCATGTCAGCCGCTTACCCTTATTGATAAAACATAGTCGTTGATACGAAAAACAAAGGTTAGACCAACGTCTGACAAGGCGATTAATACTTAGGAAGACGAGAACATTAGATACTAACTTTTACAGTCGCTGTAAAATGATTAGCAAACGCTTATAACCCTGAAAGCACCGTAATGAATATAACTAACAAAAATGCTCTGAATTCGTTGGTAATTGCCGAACCATCGGTAGGCTTGTCAACTCCCTTTAGCTTGGACATAGTCTTCGACCAAAGAGTTGTACCCTATATACCCTGGCATATCACGATATATTACGTCGATTGCTTACTTCAGAAGTCGCTAACCTTCTCGTTCAATTGCATATAGGTTTTCATTACTCAGATACGCAAAGGAATGGGCAAAACCTCACATAACACCAAAACGTACAACAAATTACTCGTCATTATTGAACAACGTCACACAGTGAATTTTGCAAGCAAACTGCTCCGTTTTCAATGGCATCTTATGCAAAAAGCACTTGTAGGTTCTTTTCCAAAATCAGACGTTGAAATTTGACTAAGCGAATTCTGAAAAGTCAGTTTCTAGCGGTCGTCTGCTAATTTCAAGATAGAAAGACAAAAGAGTAGATAGAAGCTAAGAAAACTAAGGTCCATAGGCGTAATTGTCTGTTCATGTGAACAACGTATGCCGACATTTCAGCAGTTGCTTTATGACTAGCCATTCTACGTACAATAATCTTGGACAAAGTCGTCCAGGCTGGCCAAGTTCAGAACTGCGCTACGAATTTATGTAAGCTAGTTTCTAACCTTTTTGAACCTGATATTTTGAACACCTGCTAAGCTTCTTGCGCTGCCTGCAACTGTTCGACTCAGCATTCAGTACAATGTTCCAGCGATAATATGCATGCATCGACTTAAACTCAGATGCAATGGTTGCTGCCTATTCCTGAAATCCTATTTACATGAACGAAATTACCGCTGTGTTGCTTCAGGAAGAACGATATTTTAAACGCACATTTCAGCATGCCTTAGCACCTAGGTAACCAGTGTGAAAAAGCAGCTTTTAAATGTGGCTTTATTGCGACAGATACACCATTCGTGTTGACGGAAGTGGAACTGATCCGCGGAACAACCATGCTGCTTACGAAACTATCTTTCTAGCAAAGCTAAAACGATTATTTAAAAAGAAGGATTCATATTACACTTTTATTTCCAGGAAGTCAAAGTTGTGCGAACATGTAGGTAAAATTTTTCAGGACAAGAAACTCAATCGTGCAAAAACTTTTTATGAGCATGTCAGTCCCAGCATCCACACACAGTTTTACCACAGGAGAGAACGATTGCCAGGCGAAGGTTTATTTCGCAGCGATCGAAGGATGCACTGGCCTAAGCTTAAGTCTAAGCTCTAACCTCAGCTCATCGTTGCGGTGAAACACCTGTGGCCACAACAGCTTAGCTGTGCAAACATTGGCAAGCACACCTTCTAAATCCCAATCAGCTGTTTTCTCTGTGAAGAAGTGCTCTGCGGTTTCAACCGTCGAAATTCCAAATAGGAAGTTCCCAATCTTTTTAATTTGCAATTTATTCCCATGATTCAGATTGTAGTTTGCAACGTTCACGACAAAATTAATTGCTTCCAGCGGTTGAATATTTTCGCAACCCAAGCAGACTAAAATTATGTTTAATGTTCAACCTAGAAAAGCAGCATATTTTCTTAACTGTCCGGGGAACCGTTTGCGCTGAACAGAGAAACTATAGCACTCCTTTGCATGAAGCTTTGTTGTAGAAAACCGCAGACTCGAATAGCACAACTGTAACAGTCAGCGAAATCGTGGAAAACCTGGAAGAATTTATAATGAAACCAGCCGTCAAAGGAGTGACGTTCAAGTGCCGCATTACGAGAGACAAACACGGGTTGGACCGTAACTTTTATCCAACCTATTTTCTTCACCTTGAAAAAGAAGATGGAAAAAGGGTAATCGAAGAACTATTACTTTGCCGTTAATGAAACTGAACTACGTATTATTGACATATTACAGCATTCCTAATAGTTTAACTGGCGTACCTTTTCAAAACGTTACGTTCATGGTGCTAAGCGAAGAACTTTCAGATTTTTCTACTGGCGGCTCGAAAGCGAAAGAAGAGTGCAACTTCAAATTATCTCATTTCAATTGATCCCACCGACCTAAGCCGTAACTGCAGTTCATTCGTGGGAAAACTGCGGTTAGATAAACTAAAACTCCCAAACGCCAAATATGAGTAAAATTTTCATAGGTCAAATGCATTGGGCACGCAGTTCACCCTCTACGACAATGGCGAAAATCCGCGCAAGACCAACATTATTGACGCAGGCGTCAGACGAGAACTTGCAGCAATAATATATGTACAGGAGGTTCCATGTTGTCGAACTATCGGTCAGCCCTGTTGTTTTCAGGACACTAACGTCCTTGGTTTCAAAGGACCTCGAAAAATGACAGTTATTTTACCAGTAATTTGTGATTTTCCTAACATCAAGCGAGCTGATCTAAAACCTATCACGGTGAGGGGCAGCCTTGGAAATTCAATGCTAACGATGATAAATCGAAGGAGCGTGACAGCATGATCGAACGATGGAAGAGCGACCGCTGTGATGATTTAATAGAACTGGGAAATAAGTCACCCATTTGGAACGAAGGTACGATTGCACGTTTATGCCACTATGCTAAGCACTAAATTTACCGGCAGTAAAAGCGGCGGTATTATTAATAGGAGCGTTAGGGTGACAACTGTTAGGTTCGACACAAGAAAGCTACTACATCACCGAAGAATTTAGGTAAGCCGACGGGAATGCACCATTTTATCTATCTACTAAGACTAAGCGATCATTTGTGCAAGTATCCTGTCAGAGCTAAATTAAATCCTTCAATGTCGCTAGCCGAACGTCGGTCCCCGTACCTGGTACGTAAAAGCACATTTTTCTGAAATCTCCTTACGATCAAAATAGCCAAATGGCTCAACTGTTTGCGCATAGGACCGTTTATTCGTTCGCTGAACAAGTACCTGTTATTCAAGCACAGCGTTCACCGGTATCAGGAATGATCTGCGTCCGAATAAAACAAATTCGTTGTTTACCTGCTCCGAGAGGCACGGCGATGTCTCGTCCTAAAGAGAACACGGTTGCACATCCAACTGTATTAATAATAAAGCGTTTACATTCTACTAAGGAGAAAGGTTACTTTTATTGAACAGTGTTTTCTCTAGCTTTACCCAGAATAGCTATAAAACGGAACAGAAGAAATAGACGATTACAGAAGTAATAGAAACCATGCAATTCTAAAACAGCGTAGTCTACACGCATAAGCACGAACGGTTTTAACCCAACGTGCGTTTGAAAGTTTTGCTTGTCTTCTAAACATTTGTTGTACATCTAACCCACTCCCAAACAGGCTTTCAATAATATAAGCGTGGTTTAAGATCGTCTCATCTGCAGGTAATTACTTCATCTGTTCATTCACGAAAAAGATTAGACGGAGCTCCTTCCAGAGCCTGAGCTGATCAACTGCCATATTGGACAACTTCGTGAAGGTTATAGATCTCATGCAATGCTATTTAAAGAACGTTGCAGTTATTCTCGCACGTAAAAAAACGCAAATCGATCTACGCATCGCTGAAAATTACTAACTACCTTTGGCTAACAAAGGAAGCGTGGCATCAATAGCCATTGTTAAAAATTGGGTTTTTTTTAACGGTTTCTCGCAACATAGTTTTCACTTGAATGACGACTAGAAACCGTTCACGAACTACAAGTTCAGTCTGAAAATCTCGCGAACTTCTCGTGCCCCGTCTACAGCAAAGGGCTTGCATGTAAATGAAGCTAGCACGTTGGTGCGTGCATCGGCAGAATTGTGCCAAAACCTTGGCCTGTGGATGGTTCAAAGCTTGTTTTTAGGCGGAATTCTGTTTTCCTCAGTTCCTGTCCCAAGTGGATATCAAAATACTACATGTTTTAGCGAAAATATCCAAACACTTAATAACGCTTTTCCTTTCCTTTGGTACCGTTTACCGCACATACTTGTTAGATGAATGGTTTGTCTGATTTCTAAGGGCAAAGCTTCGTTCATGTCACGTAACGCGGGGCTGTAGGGTGCCAATGTGAAACGTCTTCTTCCAGAGGTGAAGCCTCTATCGTTTGCGCGGTAACATCAGTAGATTTAAATGATTGAAGAGGAGGCCTGTCCCTTATTTCCATGCCGTACATGGAAACAAAGGGCAGTGGTCTACCCACTTGGATATTTTCACTAGCTACTTGCCCTATTTCGAAGTGGAAATGCGACAACCAGGACTCAGGGAAACCAGGATGCGTGCCAAAAGCAAATTTTATACTATCAACAAAATCCTATTACAGCATTTACCACCCTGCTACCTTCATTTACTTTCGTACTCGTTGCAGACACAAGACATGAGAAGTTCTTAAAGCTTCGGAGTTTTCAAATTAAACACTTATTTCCTGAACAGTCTCTAGCCACTAAATTGCAGATACCAATTACTGAAGCATCATTACAGCAGTAAGTCAAACAATGGAGTTCTCTGAAGAGGACGCAGTCTAAAGTGACATTCTTTGCAACAAATTGAAAATTCTCTACAACAGTCGTCAGAAAACAGAACGATGATGAGTGCAGCAGATGACTACTTCTTCATAAAGTCGTTCCTTCATTTGTTTTATTTAAAGGTGAGCTAGCTTCTTTAAGACATCACGAACGTTGACTGATAAGTGTTCGCTACTGCTCATTACCGTACACCTCATTCTGTGCAATATTTTTTGCCGCCGTATGAGCATTTCACACAGCGCTTCTGCGGTACACGCTACTACTCCTGACTATTTTTCTCGCTGGCAACCTCATTACTCAGTTGCTTAGAACTGCGCTGCTTTAATTATCCATCCGGGAAAAAAGCATGGACAAAAGTTAAGTAACTTTTCGATCATCTCTATCAGAAAATAACAATAGGCGGGCGTAGGATTCACGATTGAGAGAAGCAGCAGTAGAAATGGTCGATGCTTTAAAAACCGTTTCAATATTAGGCAAATGCCACAAGTTTCGTGCCGCATGTGATTGGCTTCTTCTGAGAATGAAGATTCGCAATTTGAAATCAGACGGTGAAACAGTTGAATTAGCGTCAAATCTTCAGGGAGAGGCAGATGGGAAGAACTTGTCTGCGAAAATGAAACAGAAGTCGCATGCGCACAATGTGATAAGTCACTTCAATACTTGAAAATTGATCTACAATTGGTTGCTTAGGGAAGAGGAATGCTCCTGAAAAGCAATGTTATGTTCGGTAAATATCTGTACTTTAGCAGCCAAGAATAACTCAGAATAGTTATAAGGCCAATTTCTCAAACAAGGTTTTTCAAATAAATGTGAGCTTTGATTTTTCATGTCACCTTGACAGTAACTTGCAGAATGACATAAATTTTTGTGGGATATCATTGAGAAGTGGAGCTGACAATAAGCAAAATTGAAAGCTAAAAACAGGATCGACAAACAAAACAAATTATTCTAATAACAGAATTTTCGATTACCTGGACTTCTTTTGCAAAAATTACTTCAGAGAATTGAGTTTCTAGTGCAACTGCAAAAGAAAACAACATCTGCGCGCTTATTTAATGAGGACGATTCCTAGACGAAAGAGTACCTAAAGGGCGAAAGCACCAGATCGTAAACCATTTTTGAGCTCGACAAGGATGATTAATCAACTAGGATAAACCCTATCCCCCTATTCGAATCTCGTTGACGGCCAAACGTATAAACTTTTGTTTCACTAACGACGAGGCAAGTACACATCAAAAGCTTCAAGTATCCTGCCAGCACGAAACTTTTTACCTTTAAGCAGATGAACAATGAAATCGTGTTTCCTTTGCAAGGTAACACGACGGCCTGAAGCTTTGAAGTTTTCCACCTCGCTTCGTTTTTTTAATGGGACGATCATTAAACCGTTGACATATCTTCGAAGAACAAATTCCCGCCCCGCTATGCGGCAATCAACCATATCGCGTGTTGTTGTTCACCCACCAACTGCATATCTTCCATTTTACCTGGAAACGGTCTTGTCAATAAGTCAGTTCATCTTAAGCTTAAAAGTTTACCCGATTTACTGCATGACTGTCTACATCGGCATACGACATCTGCATCGTACGATTCGATCTTTTAAGTTATGTTAAAGGGAAAAGGAAGGAGGCGAGTATCCAAATTAAAGTTACACCATGTACCTTGCGCAGACCAAACTTACCAAGAAAACATATTTCCTCGAATTACTGCAAGAAAAATAGCTACTCAACCTTCAGAGAGTTGCATGCCTATTGCTACTCGGACGGGACATTCAACGAGCAATGGAGCAACTTTTTATCATTTGCCAGTCGGATTTTGCAAGAAAAAATGTCCGCTAAAAACAGAGAACGAAAAACAATGCATGTCCTGGAGACCTCTTTCTCTTGCAGTGGAATATTCGGGCAGTTGTTCAAGTGATTGCCCTCCACTGCAACAATTAAAAAGATCTCTTCAGGAATCTAGCCTATGAAATAAAACGAGCTGATCGCAAACTATAATGTCAGCAACGGCAGCTCATTGCCATTGCATTGTACAACAAGAGAAATACCTGAATAAAACAAAGGTGAAACGCTTCACAGCAACTGATGACGTCGCGAAAACATCGTTGATCATCATGAATTATTAGAAAAACTGAACGAATGCACTTTAAAAGCACTCTTCCTCAGCCTCCTCTGTCTCAAACGTAACGTTAACGATTTACAGGTAGCAACTACAAATAACTCCGTACTTCACCCATCAATTTCTTCATGCTACTATAAGAAATGTGTAAATTAAGTGAGACAAACGGATAGACAGAATAAAACACGGTTAACATTTATATTGGTTGGCATACTGATTGCATGCTTACTATCCTGGAGCTGTTTAGTTTTGTGAAGAAATTCAGAGGTTTCTTTAGCGTCTTCTTAATCTGCCAAGATGCTGAAGACGGAATTAAACCTGTCCTGTAGGCTTTGAATTCATTCCTTGACAAGAAGGAAACAACGTTCCAACGTAGCTGACATAGTCTGAATATGAAAACCAACGTACCCGTTAAAAAGTTCAATATTTCTTTACGTTGATTTTATGACATTCGTCTCACTCTGCTGCGTGTTTTTGTTTTGCAGACGCTCAGTCTTACATTTTGAACTTCCACGGAAGAGTAACCCAAGCATCAGTGAAGAATTTCCAAATTATTCACAAGAACAATCGTAAGTTTTTGTGTTCATTGCTTTTCGCGGTATAACTGTTAAATTACATTTTAATTCTACTTTTGTTTCTCCTTATTTGCAGTAGCTTTCAGCTGCTGCAGATGGGGAGGCGCATTGGGTCACGACGAAAGTTTAGTGTGAATGGATAAACACATGTGTGAAGCCACTTTTGAAAACTCTTTTCAAACTGAATGCTTGCCTCAAATGAGTTTTTGCAGCACCTGCAGTTGCATGGTAATTTGCCTCATGATAACAAGAAACCTACTACTCAGCATTTTAACGGTCAGTTTTGTTTTTTACAGCTGAGAAGGAAGCTTGATTAGTTATCGCTAGTATATTTATTTGAGGCAGAACAAATATAGGAATTTCTTTTAGCACTCTGCTATGAGTAAATTAATGCGCAATGAGGGCACAGGCCGCTGTACCTTTGTTCTTTTTTTCAGCCGAGTATGTCATCATGCAGTTTGGTCGAATATCCGATAACATTTTCTCTATGGATTACTCTTATCCCCTTTGCGCACTTCAAGCGTTTGGAATTGCCTTGAGCAGCTTTGACGGAAAGTTGGCATGCGAGTAGTTGAAACCCAAGATGCAATCAGTTTGCGCCTGCTTTCTCCACAGTTCACCATACGCATTTGAATCAACAACCGATCGAATCGAGTTCAAACCAACGAAGCTCACCTCAGCAGTTGGCGGTATCATTTCAGATAGTGCTACGCGCTTGCATATTTTTGAATGAAAAATCTTTCTTATTGTCTGCCTTGTTTAGCTTCTCAAAACTGAACTGCAAATATTCAAAATTATAAGAGAGTTTCCGTACTTCAAGCTGCGCCTGCAGTGGGCACAGAAACAAAGGTGTTAAACCTTTGTTCCTGTGCCCACTGCAGGCGAGCTTTTTCAATAGCTGTTTGCGCATCTATTTTTCAGATGTCTGATGTGTTTCAAATGTTGTAACAGAAACGAATACTGCAGCGCCAAACGCTTCATTTCACTAAATTTTCACTTCGGACTCCACTCTCTTTTTACTGCGTAATCAGGAGTTCAACCAGGTTGATGTGGGACTGGTGATTCTTTTTATTGACTATGAAATTTAAAGAATAAAAATGCTATTAACTTGTTCCTCTGACCTTGATAGCTTGAGCCGTTTTGACGTGCTGAAAGAAATATCCTTGCTGCCAATTTCTAAAAAAAGTGTGCTGTGAAACTTATGAACTGTCATCTCATCAGCAATAACTAATTGCAGCATCGGTAAGAAGTAGGTCGTTCTAAAGAAAGCATTTCTAGGGCAGCATGTGCTTGGTTCGAAGTTTTAAAAATAGGATCAGCAAAGACGAGGCTGGCACTGTACCACTACATTAACTTATTGCACTGAATTTTCGGATACATCAGTATGCATTCGTCATTACAATACACGTCAGGTCGAATCTATTTTGCCCCTAATTTTATTTTCCGCAAAATCTCCCGGAAAAGTATTTAACCGCGAAAATGGAAATTAAGTGTGCTCACTGTAATGCATGCACGACTCTGCAACATTCTGAGAAACAATTTTCTCACTTTAGCTATTGGTGTGCACTGGAAATAGACGGATAGCTTCGTTGCAGAAAATGGGCAATTCTTCCAACTAACCGTTATCAATGGAGTAGTGCTCAGTTATTCAGGGTCAACCTTAACAAGAACTTTGCTTTCCCTACAAACATTTATTAGAATAAGAGAAAACTTTTAATCATAAATGATTCTGGCTCTAGCAGGAGCGGAATATTCCTCAAACTGATCATACATAGCTGCATGTTGGATAAGTTACGTCACGGCTGATTCACCTAGGTAGCGTAACGTTTCAAATATTCCACGTTCTCAGGCTTCGACTGATTCGTAAGATCAAATTCGTTATTGGTTATTGTTTCAAATAAAACTTTGAAATTCAGTTTTTTCAGCTGTGCATTATGAAGCAGGGCCTTTTGTGTCAGGCAGATTGTGACCGATTTTCACCTGGAAGACCACTCAACGCAGCAGTTTGCCACCTTGGTGAAACAATTAACATAAGTGATCTGAGAGCTTTCAGAATTCCGTATATGTAGTTCCATAAGCGGTAAAATGCAAACGAAAAAACAAAAACTCTGTTGCAAACTACACTTCGACGGAACCGAAGAAAATTATGTCACCTTTCTTCGAAACAGCACGACTAAACACTTGTCAGTTGACCGTAGTTAGCCAACAAAGCGGTTCACATCACCACAGATTCCTTTGTCCTAACCACAATTTAGGTATAGTAGATAGGGCATTAATTTCAACGTCTGTACAGTACTTTTAATGCCACATGAACTGTCACTGATCCTTGTCCATCTGACAGGCAGTGCACTGTACTGGAAATAACGGACTAACTTTCTCACCGTTGTTTAGCAGCAAAATAATCATCTCACTCGTTGATGAAACGCCAAAAAGATTTATCTTCCAGAGCGCACAGTTATGCACATAGACCGCGAACTTTTTCCGTTTTACATATGCAACATGACAACAAAAGTCAGCAGCCGTGGCTTAAACTGCTACACTAACTTCGACTTGCTTCCCGCAGAAATTTTTTGTCAACAAACAAAGAAAGTGCGTCTATAGCTATTCTTGGCAGGTCATAATAGTTCGACCGCTTTCCTCCGGGACTTTGTTAATATTCCTTGCTCTTTGCACAGATTCAGTAAAGATTACGATAACAAAGTTCGCTGGAATCAGTCACATACTGACAAACAACAGCAGGCCCCCTATTATAGGTAACTTCAATAATTCAATTACTCGCGTGAAACAAACTTATTCACTGATGTAAGAGTTCATGGAATGGTTGCAAGTTAATTCGATAGTCATTTGAGTCAGAGGTCGTACAGTTGGCCTGTTCTCCGCAGCAGCACCAAAAGCCATGGTTGACTGAACAGGAATCCCAACCTGTCGCAATGAAGTAGCCGTTTTTTCTCTCATATCTATTGTTCCTCGATGAATGAGTTTATCATTGAGCATGTGGCAAGCGGGAGGAGTTCAAACCTGCAGCAACCACCGCTGTTTTTTAAAGTCCCAGAAGAAGAGTTCACTCATGAAGGTAACAGCACCGTCAGTGCTTTCGGTCAAAAATACCAGACGCTCCAATTCATCTTTGCGTACAATCTGCAGTGCTATTTGTGCATGAAGGCCAAAACTAGTTCATTCTGCTAGACCAATATGCGCATCAGTTGAAACCGACCGAAGAGCAGAGCGCTTGTTTACTGTTTTACTAGACTGACTCTAGGATGAGCGGATAAAAGGCATGAAAAAAGTGCACACCGTCGCGCGCACCACATGAAAGCGATCGGTGCGTACACGGGTCTTGCCGGAATCAGGGATTAAGAGAAGCGAAACAGGCACAAAATGAAGAATAACGACAATGCCAATGGCCTAAAATGAAAAGCGTGGGCAGCAATGCATTCGACGACGAAAATCAGAGATACAGATAGAGACGGAGGAGAAAGAGAAGAGCTGACTGGAAGAGAGAGAGAAAGAGAGAGAGAGAGAGAGAGACCGTAGGATGTGCTGGTGAATCTGCCTGTACGTGTTGAGAGGGAAACGTTACCAGGAGAAAGAATGGAAAACAGACAAGAGAAGGATGTAAAATGAGAGAGAGAGAGAGAGAGAGAGATAAAGAGGAAAAAAACAATTTGGAGATGGGGACGGGAAATTTTAATCAACGTGAACGACGTCAGACCTTTCCAAGCTGTTCTGCATCAGATGAGCTTTAATATGCTCCTCCAGATCGGCACCATTTCGACATGTCTTGTGGCAGATGTAACATACGTGATGCCACAACCGCAACATAGCGTCAGCTCCAACGCTCTGACTGTCTCCGTGACCATTAGCCATAGCTTCTGAATCGTTTGAAGCATCATGTGTCGCAGAGTGAGTGGTAGGCATAGTTGACGAAGGCGAAGTGGAGCAATCGGCCTGGAAAACACTGGGCTTCTCGGTAACGGCTGGAACAAAAGCGAGACTGCCAGCAGGCGGTGGGTTCAGTTGGAAGCCTGTTGCAGTGATCATTGGTAAGATGGAGGAGCCAGGAAGTGGTTGATAACCGCTAAAAGGAACCTTGTTTGGAGGCGGTGATTCGTTTAAGTTCTGCTCCTGACTCTTTGACTCTTCCACCGAATTGGTCCTGTCGTAGGAGAAGTTGCATTCGCTAGGTGTTGACGGTGTCCGACGCACCGACGTTTCTTTCCTGATTTCGTCCGAACTGCTCCCAGCCGATGACTCGTAGGGCATTCCAACGGAGTGAGATTCGCGGGCACTGCCGACCAATTCGTCAACCGGCGCTGAACCTAATGCTGTTGAACCCACAATATTGCTCAACGGTGACAAGGAAGCATCGAATAACCGGCGACCCCGATGCCCACTGCCTGTTGCCCACATGTGGGTACCCATGTGCACTTTCAGGTTGCCTGAAATGGAGTAAATTAATACGTTGCCCATGACAGTGATTAACGCAAAAACCTTTGGTAGTGAAAGCTCGCTCGCAAACGGTACACTTGAACGGTTTGTCACCAGTATGAGTTCTCATGTGAATTTGAAGAGCGCTAGCGCTGCTGAAATGCTTGCAGCAAAGTTGGCATTGGTGCTTGCTGAATGCATTTGACTTTTTCATTACTGGGGCTGTGGTAACATTGCTGGTCGCTAATGTCTCAGCTTGCGACCACATACGCTGGATGGACTCCAAAGGTGACGGATCATTCTGATCACCATTAGTCAAACGATCGTTTTGGCTATCATTGCGACCTTGCGTACTAGACGGTGCTTTAACGGTAAATCTATCGTCATTAATAACTGCCGATGTGCCTCCCTTGTCGACATCATTGTCCGCAGAAGATTGGGCATCTTCGCGAAGTCCGTTGTCACCGATCGGTAGCTGGCGAACCTTGTGCGTCAATAGATGCTGCTTCATATTGCCTTTGGTCGAGAAACCTCTACTGCATATATGACACTTGAATGGTCGCTCCTTGGTATGACTGAAAAAATTTCCCATCGAAACATTGATACATAGACAGTATACACTGTTCCCAACCTGCGATAGTGAATTTCAAGCGCACTCTGGCAGGCAAAACATTTGAAGCATATGTTGCAAGTCGTATTTGGCCTTCCGGAAAACGTCACCATAGTTGCCGCTGCTGAAGCATCGCTACTGCTCATTAATGAACCAACAAATGGACTCGATTGGGAACTGATTAGCATGGTGGGCGTAACAGCGCCTGGCGGAAGTATTAGCGAACCAGCACCCAACCTGGTAGGAGACTGACCACTAGGCACTGGCGAATTATCGACTGGCAGAAAACAGAGATTACTAAAAGCTGGCGCCACGTCAGAGAAGACCATCTGTTCCTGTCCAACGAAGCGCATTGCACTGGTATCTATAGGTGCCTTGTCCGGTGCAATCGGGGAACTGGATAGCACGTCACCGCAGTTGCTTTCGCGTACAAAAATTGGAGTCATTGGAGTAGATGACGTTGTGCCTGCAGTTGATGATGAAATTGTAGTTGGCAAGACTGACTGCACTATATCGTTCGAGGGGTTTTGAAAAAGCGATGCGGTGCTTGGAAAATCAGCTGTCGCGAGCAGCTTGTCAGAAAACAGTTGCACTGCCCGTGGTCCGTGACTTCTGAGGTGCTGTTGAAGAACTACTGCATTAGTGAACTTTTTGTGACACTCGGGACATTGATGAAAAATTCGAAACGCCGGCTTGGTTCGATGAACGCCCATGTGAGTTTTCAAATTGCCCTGAAAAAGAAAACCCCGTTACTGCACTGCTCTCACAGAGGAGCATATCGATGAATAAGGGTCAGCCAAAATAGTTCCATCCAATGCGGTATTACTTAACCGGGTACAAGCAGTTTAAGTCAACTATGGATTCCTTTCTAAACTTCTGAACAATGGCACTCATCAAAACTTAAGTTAACACTATTGTCACGCGACGATACCAACTCTGAAGTAGCCGAAATCCAAAGAGGTGGCCACTAATTATTGCTGCACCAGTTCCCCTTACTTTAGAAACAAGCCACGGTTCAACACGTCAAATTACCATTCCACTCCTGATCAAACGGATGCTTAAAAACTGAAGCATCGGTTTTCGCTTTCAAGATCGTACCGCGCAACAGTGACCCATCCATTGGTCAAGCAATCACGCCAGTTACTCTCCTCGGGCGACAAGAAAATTCAAGGCAGGCGTGACCATCAGGGATGAATAAACTGGAGCAGTTTAAAGAATGAAATCTATTTGCCTACCTTGGTGGTAAAAGCTCGCTGACATATCTTGCATTTGAACGGCCGCTCACCAGTATGAGTTCGGTAATGCATTTGTAATGCGCTGCAACAGGGATAAACATAGTTAATAAAAAAGCAATCATCAACTACTTAAAAGGAGATGCAAAAAGATTTGCCTGCTTAGTCCCCATCAATTGCACCAGTTGATCGATCTCGAATACTTTCGAAACAAACGCGTTCTGCTTAGTGTGGCAATTAACGTGCTCCAACTACCCTTCCTGGTAGGAAAATAAGTGTTGCAGTTTCCTTTTAAGGATAAAAGTCATAACATGGCCACTTTTCCTAGCGCTTTGAATTGAAATGTTCATAGCTGAAAGCTTTTTTCAGCAAAACATTAAAACTTAAGCGACTGCAGAAACAGAGTTTAGTCATACAGATGGACGAATTAGAATATCGCTTGAACTAGAGTGATTGATAAGAAGAACAGCTGCAGGGAAGAAGTGAAAGTTACCTTTTACAACTGAGCACTCGTTTGCAAATAACGCACTGATTGGGATCTGTTACTTTGGTGCACCCTTCTCCAACCAGTTTGCGTATCTTCTCTGCTTCATCCGAAGCAGTAATTTCCATCATTGACTCCCAATCGTCGTCTACTTCATTTCCTATTACCGAAGTGAGCAGAGTATTCTCAGCCGCTGTCGCCATAGCGGCGGCGGCTGCGGCGGCTGCAGCGGCAGCGTCATAGTTACTGACTCCCGAGGGAAAACATTCATAGGTGCCGGTCGATGCGGAATACAAAGGGCCATGGGATTTCTGCGATGAAAAATGACAAAATAGTTGACTGGTCGATTGTAGAGCATCTAAAAAGAACCAATTTACGTTCGCTGAAAAGAGAAAACCGCAACAGCAACAGCAGCGGCGGCAGATAGCTTTACGTTACCTGGTGGAATGCTCAAGTCAACAGGAGTTGTTTCGTTAGCGCACAATGCGCTGCCAAAGGAATCGGTAAACATTAAGGGTACAGCAGTTTGAGACTCACTACGGGGTCGACTGTTTTGTCCAGCCGAGTCTTGATTTATGCTAGACTGATCAAATGGAGAACTGGGCAAAGAAACTTCTAACCGGTTGCTGGACACCCTACCCTCACTAACTGGCTGAGGGCAACTGCGAGGCCTTGGGTGCCCACTTTGCTCCTGGGTGCACTTCTGACGCAGCAGTCTTCCGCGTTCGCGTTCCAAAGCAACATATTGGGCTCTTGCGTCCATGTTCTGCTCATCTGCGGTCAAACGCCCTGTCGCTTGATACAAACGGATGCGTCTATCTCGTATCTTCCTGTCGTTATTACATAGCACTTCTGTAGCTGCTTCGGTGCCCCCGCGCTTTGTCTGCGTCTGCTGACTACAGGAAGGATTTACTTCTTTCGCACCGTGGTTTCCTTGATGTCTGCCTGGAAAATTTACCCCATAGCTCGTCAGGTGAAAGCAAAGTGACAACGACGAAGGCGATGAGTACAACGGGCCAACACATGACGCCTGCTCACCTCCATCTGCTGTCTGTTGATATTGGTTAACAGTGGACATCACTGAACCTGCAGTACTGCACAATTGTTTACCAGGAAAGCTCAAGTAGCTTCTTTTAGACGAGTCCAAGTTCGCTGGTAGAGGACAAAACCCGGAGCCGCCTACCGTTGATGGCTTTTCACCAAGCAGCTGCTGATACATTTGATGAATGAGTTGCATCTGTTGCATTTGCTGCTGCTGCAAGGCTACTAAAGTCGACTGAATTTGTATTAAGCTGACAGGAGCTGAGCCGACAGTCAGCAAGTAGTCACTTCCACTAATACCAGATTCACGGCTCAGTTCTGTACAATGGATAGCTGGACCGGCATTAACTGGCAACCCCCCGCTCGTAACCTGATCTTCAGCCTGGAAGCCACAGCCAATGATTCTCTGGCCTTGATACGTATGAGGTTCTCCAGTCAGTTGCCAGTTCATTACCTGAGCTGATTGCTCGCTCTGTTGGCAACTCCCAAAAAGGGTTCCATTCGAAACAGTCGACTCAACTGAACCTTCAGACGGAATGACTACAGGCCATTCGCTATTGCAAGTCTTCTTATGAGCCAAGAACGAAGGTAAAGTATAGAATTCCGCGCAGCACTGACCACAGATGAAATTGTCGTACTGTTGCTGGTCTAACTCGTCAGACATTTCTCCCTTGGCAGCTATAACGTATGATAGATGAAGACATGTTGGCCAGTTCCTCGTGTCAATAAAACAACCTAATCAAATATAGCTTTAGTCCTGTTACTGCACGTAGCTGTATCGCTTTTATAGCAGTTGAAGGAGAAGAGAAACGCTCTCTCACTCTCCCCCCTTGATTCCCCATATCATCTATGGATAGCAATGTTTCAAGTGACTGCATATTGTAATTTCTCCAGAAGAAAAGTGACAGTCCATCTGTACTGAGCTTTTCTAGATAAGCTACTGCGTTTTATCCCTTACACACGATTGCAAAAGAACAGCCTCCCTTTAGTAGCCTACGCTTGTTGGGAATATGGCGTTAGACCGCTTGTTGAATGTTCTCAAACTGAACAATGCCGCTGAAACAGAAAACAGAAATTAATTGTTACCAGTATCACGATAACATACGTAACTATTGGTTCGGATATTTCTCTACAAGATCTAAGGCAAGTGGCAGCAAGAAATCCCGCTTAGGTAATTGTTAATTCACATACGAAGTAATATTTTGCTTTTTTTAACCAACACTGGCAAACTTCTTGTTCGATGATTGCCTTCTGAAAATTAGCATCCTCGAGTGCTTTCCACAAAAAGCGAAACGAAGTCTTTATGCCGAATCCTATTGTAAGGAAGACGAGAAAACCCTATCTAACGGTCAACGCATTGAAAACAAAAGTGGACCTCAATAGGCAGACTGCTTGCTCAACATGCTGACGGTAGAGTAAATCTCGCTGCGGAAGGAAAGATGTAATTTCACTACAGGTCTGAACTTGTGCCTAAAGCTGAAGACTATGTCGAGTGTTCATGCTGACTATGATGTGGGCAGATAGCAAGCCAGAAATGGCCTACGGTAGTAAAATAATGAAGAAACAATACTACATGATCATTCATTCAAATGATTAAGGTTTTGAGTGCAAAGCTGCAACAAAGACGCACGTCTAAAGGAGGTAAGAAATGAAGGAAAAACAGGCTTACGCTTTTAAATAGAAATAAGGAAAACATGCTATTTCACTGAAGCCACATCGCAGTCAATATTATGTCCACTTAGTAGCAGTAGACACCAATAAATACCACCTTTTCAACTTACTGCAAGTGCACCGAGAAGATGCTCAAACCAGATGAAAGATTTCAAACAACCTTTTTCGCATATTCTAATATTTCATTAACTTGTAGTATGAGAGAAAGGAGAGCAATTCACTTGCAAGCACCGAGGGAACAGTCTTGAATTTATTTTAAAGTAAACGCGGCAGACAAGGCAACTTGGTACCAGGGGTGTGGCCATTGAACATTACCAAGATGAATTCACCTTCTATGTCTTGCTTTGATGTGCAAACACTTGCTATGGAACGGACGCCGGTTTCACCTTATGAATAATTCCTGAGACGTCGCGTCGCGTCAGCTTAGAGCACACTATGAAAATCCCCTAAGTATTTGCAGCAAGTGAATTTTAACACCGACCGGTCGGGGTTGACGAACGTCAGTATATGCCGCAAGACAATTTCCAAAAGACGAATAGGAAAAAACAAGTTCATGAATGACTGATTTATGTTAAAGTTACGCCAAATGGAGAAGAGCAAGGTTTCCGCGTCGCTGTTGCTTTTGTTTTTGCCTATTTCCATTGGCAAACACAATCCGCCTTGTTGCCGACAAAGCGCTAAGCCGTATTGCAATTTGACAGGGCCAAATGAACGTTCGAGGAAAACGGAAAAATAAAAGACCTCAAAAAGATGAGGAGAAGAAGAAGAAACAGGGCCCTCCTGGACAGTTGCCTGCGGAAGCGTCTTTGCCCAAGGCTCGTCCTTCGGCGGTCATGACATCCGACCTATTTTCTTACTCACAGAAAGCAGTGATGGCTAAAAAGTGAAAAACATTTTCAGAAGGAACCGATAACAGCGAGTTTTCGATCATATCACTTGAAACATCTTTAAAACGGGTCATTCCGCTTCGACATGGCATTCATCATTCGCTTTTTTAAAGAATATGTTCTGTTCGCTCTCATTCTTTCATCCAAAACAGCAAACGTTCAACGATAAATTTAATGTCGTTCCAAACGAAATGCTCAGAAGCAAAAGCTTTCGGAATAGTGTCGCTGGCAAATGAATGCCCATTAGAGACAAATGAGAATAAGAAGAAGCGAAAGAAGACGACAAGGAAGAACGGCATCGAGACGGGAGAATTGCACTTTCGCTTTCTCTCTGTCCATGCAAGAAAGAAATTCTCTTGATCAAAGCGTAACGGCAACCAACCAATTGGACGAGCGAGAAGGACTACACTTGGACTGCCCAGTAAAGAAACTTTTCACAATGTTGCCGCTGACAGTCGGCAAGTGGTTTTTTAGCGGTCTGACATAAAATCGCGATACAAGAAGCGCTTGTTCATAAACTACTGAAAAAGCGTCATAGTGCTGTCTGAGCAGCACTCGTGTCAACAGAAGCGCCTCGATTAGGTGCTCGACAATGGAAAAAAGGGACAGTCATAGGAATCAAATGAAACGTTGTCGCCATTTGTTCATAAATGTGCTGCTCAGCGGGTTACTTAAGGGAAGCTAGCCCACCTAGAAGAACACGGTAAAAAGGAGAAACGAATTATCATAAGAAACACCTTAGCCAGCCTGCCGACGATGAAGACATCCTGCAGTCACCGTGTCAATATTTACGTGGCTTATAAAACTGTCCGGTTGCTCCCAGTGGCAGGCGGAGATTGGAAGCCACAGCCTTGGTCTAGCGAGCAACTCGAGAGGGAAGAGTAGTACTGGCTCAGCCAGTCATGACCCTGACCAATATCCAGCAGTGGCATTAATAAGTGGTAGCGGACGAAATGATCAGGTTGAGCAAATAAGCCCTGACAAATAGCGGACGCCAAGAAAACTAACTTAGCTTCTTGCCCTTGCGCTTTAAGGGAAGCAAACAATGCAGTGTAACCAAGCTGTAGGAACGCAGTTGGTGTAAATCCGTACAGGTAATCCCTGCAAGCAAAGAAGCAGACGAAACCCTAATTGTTTAGTCAAAACGAAACGAAAATCGGCCAAACATGAAATGGTTGAAAAAATGTCCCGACGCAAAAGGCCTACAGTGAGGCACACCAATCGTAGCCATCTTTTTAACCCTGATCTAATGGCAGCATCGCTCCTGCACCTACGGTATTTTGACTAGTACTGTGAAGAGCAACAATAAAAAAGGGCCAAAAGGAAATAGCAGACAACTTGCTAGCTGTCCTATGGGCTGCTTGCAATTGCGGAGAGAAAAGTGAGATGATAGCTTTATCATCACGCATGCATGACGATGATTCAGTCTCCAATTTTTTTCGATGTATAATAACTCACTTTTCTGATTTGCATATCAAAGAAAAGTAGTCTGCCGCCGAACAGTCATAAATTCAAGCGGCAATGGTTCAAAGTTGCATAAATTCATGAGCAGCACGTCTACAGGATTCGACCGAGTTGATGCATTTCTCGGCGGTTACGATCGAAGCGCTTCTCTTTCCTTTCAGTAGTGTCAGCCAAATGCTATTCATCAGATTGCTAAGGCAGAACAATAGGAAACAGGTAGTTGGCTTATGATAGTAAAGAGTTCGGTAATGGCTGACCTTTCTCTCCCTGTCTGTCTTTTTCCCTCATTTCCTTGTTCACTAACCGCTGTCATTGACAACGACAGCAACGGCGGCGAATGGGCAAGAGTTAAAACGCGTCTACGCAATCGCAAGTTGACAGTGACTGTTTGGAGAAATGAAAATTTACTGCTCCTAGAAAGCGACGTCGCTTTTTTCCCTTACTTACAACCGGTTTGCCTGCCTCAGAAAGTGACTCACAAACCTCGACCACAGTCGGCGGAGCACCGCAGGTTTAACTAAAGACGATTGTCAAATCACTGACCGTGCAAACGTTGCGACAGTTTCAATAGATGCGCTGATCAGAACGTTACCACTGTCCAAAGGAGTTTTTCATAGATGGTTTACCGAGATGAACGGACAGCGAAGTACGACGGAAATGATATTTCCAACGAATAATTAGATTTCGCGTCCAATTTGGCCATCACGCAGCGTGGTAAACTTTGCTGGAAATTCGGTGCAGCGCCAAAATGTGTTCTCGCGCGCGCGCGCGCGCACGCGCCCAACGACGACGACGGCGACGGCGACGACGCCCAGCGAACCGTGATTTGTGGGTGCCAGCATAGCGAAGCAAAAAGCAGCCGTCTACCGGCTTCCAACGGTTGGCATCAAGGAAATTCGATTTGCCCAAATCGTAAATTTTAATAGAAAATCCAAACCTATACGGGGATGTGGGCGAGGATAGCCTGGCCAGCCGTCGAGTATCCATTTATTAAGCTGCCCAAATGGACCATAAAACGACCCATAACGGCTTTTACGACGGCGCCACAGCGTCGTCGAAATTGTATGAATTCCATCTAGAAACGATAATTTCCGTGCGGAAACTGCCGACCGATTTAGTCGCAGTAGGCAACCTAACATGGAACACTGAGCTCCTTTGACCCCCTACCCGATAGTGCCCTTTTATCGTTAGAAAGTGACCTTTTCATGGTTCTATCCCTTTACCTTTGCCATGGCATAGAACAATTCAATCTTACCTTCTTTATCCAAGTTGTTCACCATGGGTGGTGACTGGTCATCATCGTTTCCACTGCGTTCATTGTCATCAATTCGTCTAGGGAAGTGCTGCTTTCGCCTTCCCTGGGTTGCCCATTGAGCAACTGACGTTGTCACAATGCCCGAAGGCGTTTCGCCTGCCGTGGTGGTCATTGCTCAGCAAAGGGTGCTGACTACAGTAGGCGTTAATCCTCTCTTGAGAGAATGTCAGACGAGTTGCACCTATTGGAAACACAGTTATTTAGACAGCTAGAAAAGTTGCTACACAAATGGACTGTGGCTCGTCTGTCTTTAAGACCAATATGTTTGTCATATAAGGAAACTAATGGCACATAAACTAGCTGCGCAACGTGGATGAAGTGACGACGACGGCGGCCGACTGGCCAGAATCAAAACGAATCAAAGCATTCTAAAAGTTGCAGATAGCAAAAGAAACGGCGGGTGGCTGGTCGAGCGAGTCGAAAAAAGCGGAGCACGAATCGTAGGTACAATGCTGCCAGCGCGTTCCGCCCAACTGATCACGTGATTACCAATGGTGAATCCCATTGGACAATAACGTGTGCGACGACACACTGTCGCGTTAGTTCCCACTGGCGCTGCGTCTGCCGGAAGGTTCCTCGAGTGGGCACTGGGGAAAGTAGCTGTTTCGACCTTGGTTGTTCGTCCTCTTAAAGCCTTCCGTTCAAGGCTGCTGAGAACAACTTTGGCCAACAACGACGAAAAGGAGTGCTGCCAAGTCTACCCTGACTGACAGAGACTCCATGCTCTCAATAAGCCATCAGTAAGTCATTCCGAAGAATTACGCAGAGCATAGTAAAAGAAATAAACGGTTAAAACTGAAAATAAATCACGCAGACCTGGTTCTATTTCATTTTTCCTAACTGTCAAGCATAATGGTCAGGCAATTCCGGCGTGTAATATTACTGTTACTTTATAGCTTTGTACTTGTATATGCTTTTACCTAAACTTCGTCGTCTAACGAAAATCGTCCGCAGGACCATCAAATAGTTATAAACTCAATGTCTGCACACACACATACATACGCACGCATTTAAGCCTACCTTGGCTAATAAGACTGTCAGGGTGACGTGTCGACCAAAAGCGAGAAAAGAAAATGACAAAGAAATGCTCCTTCTTGATAGTGCAAACGCGTGTCGGCTGGTCGTACGCGATTAGTGCTCATAAGACGGCTGCTACTGGTCCGCTAACGTTAGTGCTAATTGTTTTTTCGGTTTGTTCCCTTTTTCCCGAACTGCCGCCCGTCAGCGGCGCCGTTTCATCGCTTTTAGCGACAGCCGGCAGTCGGCGGAACCAATGATAACCGCATTTCGTTGTATTGCGTGGTCCACTGGCAGCCCGTGCCTTTGGACCATGGAATTGTCACTTTCAGATAGCAGACCTCAGTGAGAACGAACAATATTGGGCAATTAGTTACATCAGTTTTCTACGATGATCAATGCTGAAGATGAAGTAATGCTGTCTATAACAAAAATGACTGTTAAACCGTAGTACAGAGAGGGAAAGCGAGGAAGAGAGAAATAAATTCATACAGTGATGTTAGGATGCAGCACTTGAAGTGCACAGAACTCACAGCTGAAAGGTAACTAGGGGAAAGGCAGACTGAAGTAAAAGTAGATCACAGAGATTGCGACATGTATGAACGGGTAGTTCCGAAGCGACGTTTAAGACGAAATGGAAAGGCGAAAAATGGTTGGCCGGTCGTACGGTGCGTCCAGACTAGAAACGGATAGCTGCCGAAATTTAATTGTTACTGAATTTACCAGCACCAAGCAAAAACAAGCTGCCGAAGCCGAAATTTAATAAGTGAAGCATACTCGCAACGAAAAATAATTACACGGCTACTATCGACACGGGCGCGTAATGGTCGCGTCAGGAATTTGCGCAAATTTAATAATAATTTCGTTACAGCTGTGTAATCAAAATTGATGCCGTTCAGGGAGCGAAGGAACGGCGCCGTGCGAGCTCACAGCGGATCAAGGAGTGCCAGGGCAGCCAAAGGGCTGCCGCGACGGCCGAGTCACAAAGGAGCTGTGCAAAGAGACCGTCTAGCGGTTCTTCCAGAGATCAGCCGGTCTGCTGAGCGGTTGCGACAGCCAAATGAGCCATCAACCCGGCCGCGCGGGTGAGATTTGCTAAAACATATTCAATAATATCAAGCCGCATTATTGCGCAGAAATGCAATTTATCGTCAAGACCCTCGCATTAAGCAATACAACGCACGGCGTCTGGGTTGCAGCCGATTAAACCAACGCATCGATTCCAGCTTGAACCGTATACAACCCACACTGACTCAACGCACTCTTTCTCTCTCACTCACTCACTCACTCTTTCTCTCTCTCTCCCGTTCCCTCTGTCTCGCTCTCTCTCTTTCTTTTTCTTTCTCATTCTGTGCCTCTGGAAGATGATGACCAGCATGAGTTCTCTGGGTTGCTCGTCGAATCTAGTTTGTCACTTTGTCAACCGGTAATCAGCTAATCCAGTCAGCCTTTTCAGCATGCAAGAAGAAAAACAACCGCAAACATTGCCTTTACGATGAAATGAATGCCAGATAAAAGCTATCCGATCCAATAGTTGGAATTACAGGTTGCAGAACTCTTTGCTACAGGAAACGATCCAAACTCAAACAAGGGAGAACACTTTTCTTCCGCCGAGGCAACAAACGGCGGGACGACGATTCACAGCAATAATTTATTACCAATATAGCAGACTCCAACTATTTTTCATTTGGATCCCCCGCACGTCTCATCGGCAAATTGCCATGTAGTCAAGCACTACTGCGTTAACTGCCTCCTTTTGCCCACTATGCACTGAGGAGAGACACGTTCGTTCGTTCCGGTATGCAACGCGCAACAAAATCATGCACACTTGAGACTGCCCATAAGGGAATCGTGGATTAACTATAATATTTGCAGGAAAAAACCCAAAGCTGCCGAGCGGAAACGGGTCAGCCAGCAATATCTACCTTTTGGCATTCCGTTCAACCCTATTAGCTACTGCGTTGCTTTCAATTGACAGCTTACCTTCTTGACCTGAGAGTACAAATAAACCTAGCAATCGAAGCGAAAAAGTCTTTGGCTCTGTTTCGATTGTTACATGGCAAAGGAAACAGCTGCAAGGTTACTTGGCTAGAACCGGGCTGTCGAGCCGCCTTCATAATTTTTGCTCAGTCATTCAGTCGTCGGGCTGTCACAAGGGTCGAACCCTGACACTGACTTATTGGACGAGCACCACACTGCCGACGACATCAGTTGTCGATCGACGTAGACAGGCAGCTGTTACCCTTGATGTGGTAAAATGTTCAATTTAAGATTCAACTTCTGTGCAATGGTGAAAAACAACACATTTATACTTTCACCTTCCAAGAAAGCAGAGCTTCCATCATCGTTCTACAAAAGTAGAAAGTTAGAGAACAGTTACTGCATCGTCCACTTCGGATCGCAATAGTTGGCAATACTGTCGTCAGCTAAGCTTACGACAAACATGAATCATCATATGACTGATAAGACCGCTTTAAACTTATTGGAGTTGAAGCTTGATAAGGATACTGCCGCTTTCCCGTCCTGGGCAGACTGGTAACAATAACAGCCAGTAGGAACACAACGAACTTACGCATGCAATGCAGGCAAAGTCAATCTGTGCTCAAGCGTGCAGCTGGTCGTAAGAGGCATAATTCAATCAGTATCAGGAATTTTGGAGTTAAAACAAGCAGCACAATGTTGGCCCTAGAGCTGGATTAAATTACCAACGGCGAGCGAACGCTTACTGAAACGCCGATTTCGTTTCTACTCAGCGCTCACTCGGCGATTAAGGTCACAACAAGCGTAGCTTTGGAATTTAAGCTCCAAAGACAAGGTGAAGCTTGGTGCTCACCCACAAAACTGTTCCATGATGCAGGGCTAAAGTAGAAAAGCAAACGGCGTTAGCTGCTTCTTTAACAGTTCGCTGATGCCAGCATGATGGCATCTTGTTCACGTAGGTACACAGCAGTGACGTGGATATAATTTGAATAATCAGACTTCTCCGTAGTTGTTAATTAATGCTGACGACGACGGGGACAAAATTTTTCGACAGCTCGATACGCACGCTCTGATTCTGTATTGTTCTGTTGCACAATAAAGGGTTTTGACCTATGCAAAACAACACGAGAATCAAACTTCTTTCAAGGTTGCATTTTGCTGAAAAATTATCAGTACTGTTTAGACATCCGTTTGCCTCATCCGATTGGTGTATTGTCTGAGTAAAAGCGCTCAGAAGTCTCAGTTGCCTTCGCCTTGCAGTGGAAAGATTTTTGCAACCTATCAACACAGTACCAATTCAAGAAATCAGCAGTGACTGCAAAATTTCATCACTTTAACTGCATTACTTTTATTTGTCAATGAAAAATTTCAAGTCAATTGGATTGACTGTTGACTAGCATTTGTTGAGATTATTAATTCCGATTAATTGTTCACTATATGCAGCCTAACAGTTACGGCCGAACAGCACAGTGCAATGCAGTGGTCACAACGGCCTGTGGCAAGCATGAATGCGAATTAAATCATGCAGCTTCTCTGTGCGCTTTCTCTTCACCTTTCGTACACTGTATGGAAGCGTTTTGTTTTCCAGCAGCATCGCCGCGGAAAAGTCAAATAAACGTATTTTCAAAGGTTCTTTTTAAATTTGGATAAACAATGAAATAAGTTATGAGCAATGTACTGCATTTGACGGCCACCGAAGTTCCAAATCAATATTAACGATCTGGTCATGTCACTGGCAAGCCTACGGGCACTGTAGTCTCTTGCTCATCTCAACCTTCATAAAATGAACAGGAAAAGTCACTCTTGGTCCCTCTTTCCTGCGAAGGCGCACTGCCATTTGACAACCAATAGAATCTCAAAAAAGATTCATTACCTCATTTTCTGAGAAACGTGGATTATTACTCTTTAAACTTAGTGAGCGATCATCATCAGCTAGTTCCTTGCCTTTCGCTACCGGTGCTTTTTCTAGCAAAAACTAGCAGAGCAAATGTAAAATTCACGCAGCCGTCCGTAGCGCTAAGAAATTCATGCCGAAAAAATATGATGCTGTATTAAATCATAGCAGCACAAAAAGTTATTGAATTGATTGCACTTCAGTTATAACAGTTGCGACGGATTTTACGTATTCAAAGCCAGGCAAACATGACATTTCCATTGCCATAGCCGTTGTTTTGATTATACCCAATCTTCTGTCTGTACGCTAGATTAATACAGTTCCAACTACGGTGAATAAATTCAGCGAACTTTGGAAATGTAACTGACTACTTCAAATTGAAGTGAGCCGCTTCAACGCGTTATATTTCCCTGGAAAATGGCCCCACAACGTCTTAAAGCCGCTATGCTGCGGCAAAATAACTGAAGAGCAAAGAACTCGCCTACCTTATGAAATCTTTCCTTTAGATGAATGCTCGCAAGATGGCTAATGATTTCAATTTACAACGACAGCTCACAGAAAAGTCGGATTGTCAGGATTACCTTAAGATGCAGCTAATCGAATCTAAACTGCGCCGAAGCCAGGAAACCGAAGTGTCCGTGCAGGAACTGGCTGTGCATAAGTCAGACACAAAAAGCAAGAGCAAGTGAATAGCCACCGTACAATGCTTCGCAACGTTAGGAAACAAAATTATCTTGTATCCTGTGTGACACAGAGGCGTTGAGCCGCTGCGCTCGCTTACCGGCAGATGCTTGAAAAATGAAAAATTCAGCTTCAGAATGACATTGAAGTTAATTAGAGGAAACAGCAGCTCTGAAGGACGCTGCTGAGCCATTACGGTCAGCAAATTTGTTCGTTTTTTGCTTTCATGACAGCTCGATTGTCCCGTAATGACCTGCGGAATGGCCGTGCGCGGGCGCCGCCAGAAGCGCGGTCTTCACTCGATCTTCTCTTTGTGGACGCTCTGACTGAGCCTAGCCAGACGAGACGACCCATACTTCCTATGACTTTTTGGCCTTTCCATTCTGCCCAGAAAATGATTGGAAGAAACAACTGGGAAATAATGCTCAGAAAACCTGACCATGCGTACCGTTATTCCTTCTCTTTCTCACATACTTTCAAGAAAGCATTGCTATTTGCCAAGCAAAGCTTCCCCTCTACCTACCATCTGAAAGTTAATCATACGCAGGCAAGGTGTCGCACTAAGAAGCAAAATGGACAAAAGGTAGTTTCAACTTTCAAAAGCTATGTAATCAGGATCGCTGAACGGTCGACTGATTTGGTATATTGATCAGAGTTGTGTTGGGCAGGCTGCAATTAGCGGACATAAATTCTGAACAGCATAAACCTTATGTCTATTACATTCCATCAAGTGAGAGGCAGTGGTTGAATCTTAATTCACAATCGCATAATGGATATACGTGATTACCTTGCTGAAAACAAGTCTTGACATTAAATCCCAAAATCATAGATAAAACAGAATGGATTATGCATGAAGTTAAAGCGGTCGTTTTTGATCGCCTCAATTGTTTTCCCTGGTAACTCGAAAGCTGCTTTTGCAAACGCGAATCACGACATCTCTACGCAAAGAGCTACTGGCATATATCATACGGAAATTTGCTACTGTTCGCATAATCAAAGCATCTTGGTTGAAAAATCAACTATGCATTCTAACGCTCCTTTCTTCCGCAGTGCCACTGTTTACTTTAATGAACCAACTGAGACAAATCAACCTGACCGCAATTACTAACTGTTCAACAAACATAGCAAACTATATTTCTCTTCGATGCATTTCTTCTAATTTAATCTCCTTGACGGGACATTCAAAAGAAGCGCAATGAGAAAATATGACAACCTCGTTCGTTTGTCATTCGAAGCAAGTTTGTGATTGCACCCGAATTAAACTGTACACACGAAAGGGAAAGCTCATCGTGGCACCTTTACTTTCCACTGTTTAGAAACGCTTGACAGTTTTCCTTCTCGCCTGGAAAATGCCTACGGAGATTAGCTCGAATGAAGGGTATACTTGTCTGTACAAAAGCTGACCTTGCTTTGAAAATTGAAGCGCGCTTCCAGTACCTGTCTGTCTATGGAGACCAGGAGGTTACCTTTTAAAAACTCCTACACATCCATTAGTCGACAGGCCATGTATTTTGTGCTGCGGGTCAACATATAACCGAAGAAACGTAGTTAGTTAACCTATCCTACTGCGTGCCTATTCTTTGTTTATTAAACCTTGCGGTTGGTAATGTAATTCAAAACATCATGCCTCATTAAACGAACGTGGCGGTGTTTGAGAACGTGCAGGAAACTGGTCAACGGAATTTGACGTTTCACCAGCCTACTCATACACAACTTACTAGCTCGCTCGTTATGAGACTTCGCAAGTCTTATAGCCACTCAGCACCTGAACATCACTTCAGCTACTTATCTTTCATTCTTCAACAAGTATACCTCTAACATAACTTCTACCTCACATTTACGCCAAATAACTCGCTTGCGCAGCGACGTCAAACTTTAGGTAATCGTTGCTTTTTCTTAACTAAAAACTATGTTAATGGCTTGTATGCTTTCTTTGACATTCAGTTGGAGCGCCAGTACTTCTTATGGAAGCTTGAAACGCATCTGCCAACCAGCGTTTCTCTGCTGATCAATTTAGAAAAGAATAAAGTACACTTCGCACTAGGCTACACCCAGAGTAAAGTACAATTCCCTCTGTTTCAACCCATCAGAAATTATCCGAAAGAAATAGTTATGCTTCTTTGAACTTGTCGCTGCTCGCTCACCCGGTGGCAAAGTCATTGTTCTCGTCAAGCTAACATCCAAAAAATTGAATGAAAACCAATCAGTGTACGTCGAAATGCAGGACGCCAGCCAGTAACGGCCGTTGAGCATAAAGTCTTCAAGGCCTTTCTGGCATTGTTCCCTTGTAACTATTACAAAGGAAAAAAGCAGAAACCATTGGGTTTTTTGTAAAACTTGGAAGCCTTCCGATTCCTCACCTTCATTCACTTACCATTTGCGCGTTTGCGAAAACATAAATCAACTACGGCTCTTGCCCACCGAGAACAAATGGCGTAAGTGAACATCGCGAAACTAACTATATGTCATTCCCATGCTTTTATTTGGTTGGCAAAAATTTCCATAAAACGTATCAACAAAGAAAAGTTGTCAGCGTTCGTAATAATAGTTAAGTTGCACTTCTGTCGGCGCGCACATTTACGACTTGAGCTGCCTGTTCGTACTGGTAGCTATTGAGATTGTTTTATCTTTACATATTACATGCATGAAAATGGAGAATTTTTCTCGCTAATGCCGGACAGTTGACAATGCTGCGTACAGCCAGATGATATAAGAAGCTGGGCAACTTCAGGGGTAGCACCAAGTTCAATCATGTGCTGTAGAAAACCGCAGCAGGAAAAGTTTTTGCAAATTTATCTCCCTCGAAACTGCTAAACTATGTTCTCGACCAGTTCGCACGGCATGCACGTACCCGCGGCCTCGCTTTGCTACACAGCGTTTCAGTTATGAGAGAATAAATTATGACTGAAGCTTCTTGTATCGCGGTCAGAAGTAGCCAATGTCAAATGCGCTTTGTCAACGAAGCCCTTTCGTCGCTTTATCGCTAATTTTGTTTTCTGCCTTACTGAAACAAAACTGCAATCCTTCCTTTTGACCGATTGAAACTGACAAACCGGTAGAAATGTTATTAAAGCATAGGTGACGCACCAGTTGACCAAAAGCCCTGACCAAGAGCAGCGGACCTTCAGCAACATACAGCTGACATATAGAAGCAAACGTACGGTCATTTCAAAATGAAGTTACTACGAAAAGGAGATACTAGTAAAAAGTAAAATCCAAGTCAATCTCCACTTGTCTAACCGGCTTGGTACTCTTATGAAAGCTGACAGCCGACAAACTCGCAACTGACCGCTTGCCAGTGTGCATACTACAGAGTCGATGCCAAATGAAAATTGAATGTCATAATAAATAAGACGAAAATTTATTGCTGTAGGCAGCACTCATCATTCCTGATCGTTTGAGCGGCCACTTCAATAATGACGACCACTCCTTTGTCAAAATTTGACGTGACTTTCCTCAGAAACCCCATCGAACTTCACGGTTAAATTCAGGTCGACTACGTGCCCTGTAGGCTGAAACATTTTTTGAGTAACCTTTCAGCGCAAGAAAGACAGAGCGGAAAAGCCTGACATCAATAAGAAGGTGACAAGCATAAAAAAATACAATACGTAAGCTTGGGAAAGTTAAACCATCCGTATTCAAACGCGAAAATCATGCAGAGAAATCTGCAACGCGGGGACCAGTACTGGCGAAATAGACACCAAGCAAAGCAGACTCATTTACAAAGGCAAAATGTAATCTGCAGGTTTTTTTGGTAGATGCGGTGTCAAACAGTAGTGGAAAAAGAAGCACTTTGACATAAAACTTAGTTTAATGAAGGCGCCACAGGAAACCCATGAATGCCTTTTTTGCGTATGTAATGATGCAAAGCAGATGCACATTGCCTACTGCACTGTTTGATCACAAACATTTCCACTTCAGTGAGGAAATATCACAGCAAGAAAGCTAAAGCACATTTCCGCATTCAAATGGCAACTGCAGGTAAACTAACAGCCATTCAGCTGCATAGCACAAATTTCAAAATGACGTTGATTCAACCCTGCTTTCTGTGAAACAGCTCATTTGCGTCTACTGCCTGCTATCATTCTGACAAAAGCGTTGGTCTGCTTTCACCCGAAACTTCAACATATCAACTGGACTCTTGATCAGACTTTTGACTTACCTCTTTTAGTCAGTTAACTTTCATCGACGTACTTTCTCAGAAGTCAATGTTTTAAAACCGTTTTTGCATTTACCGTGTCCTATTACTGCGCAACAAAAAGGCTTGAAGTGGTCGGTTGGCAAACGGGCTATATGCGCATTCATATCTCAGTGGTCGAAAATGCCGAAAGAGGACAACTAGGGAATCGGACAAATCTTTACGTCCAAACCGCGTTGATACTTTACGATTTACATTTTCGCGTAAGGACACATTCGCATGAGAAGCAGTGACACAAAAAGGCGTGACTGCTTTTAGAACTTTGTCCCATCGATGAAGGCAGAAAAATAGTACATCATTTATCCAGACAACGGCGGTAAGTGCGTAAGCGTAGTGAAACTGTGTACTTCCGAAGAATAACTACAACGCCGGCTGCCTAAGAATTCCCGCGTATAGCCGTCTGTTTTGATTTGAGAAGTAATTTTTCCTAGCGATTAGGAAGCACTATCTGGATGGCACTTAGAGGTGCCGCGTGTTATACACACTAAGACATGCGCGCTTTTTAGGCCCAGAGAACGTTTGGCAACGGCGCCGGCAAAATAAAGCCATTACCAACTGGTGGGCGCTGTATGAGCAGTTCGTGACACATGGCAGCCCAAAGCTCCATTCTAGCACAACGTTTAGAGTATCCGTGCATTCTCTTTGAGCAGCCAAAAAATGATAAGTGCCCAAATGTACTTGTTCGAGCAGCTCTGCACATTTTTTCATTAGGCATTTCCTCCCTCTATTCGCTGGTTCAGTGGAACCGCCTAGCTTGTCAGTCATTCGCAAGACTGCTTTGTCGAAATAGATCAGAGCTACGAGAGCAGCCGCTCCATGGAATCAGATTCGACAAGTCTGCTCGTTTTATTTGGAAAGCCGGTGCACTGTCGTGACAAGACGTTTCCATCAATTCTGGCAGAACCTCTACATTAAGAATGCTCTCCACGACCGTTCTTGCCGAGTTCAATGGCACACGATTTCGTCGGATAGCTAAGGCAAGAAATTTCAGGAAAGAGACACCACCACCGCGCGCTTCTACCAGCGCAACCAATCTTGTTAAAATTAATCACCTGCTTACGCGGATACGTAAACGACGGCACAATGCGGACTGGTATCTTACAATGAGAACAGCCTTAAGACCCTCAAATAAACAGGACATGCCTTCTCCATATGGAAACTTTTATCATGACTGCACAGGTCGTTTTGAAATTGGCTGCCATCGACAACAAGATTTAAAAGTTCAACTTTTCTTGAGAGTACTATATGACACAAGCAAGCAAAAATTCTTCACCATTGCTTGGTCTGTCAATAAATATTCGTCTGCAAACAAGTACTACTTTCGCACATTGATAGCCATGCAAATGGTTGTGGACAACCTATACCGTTGTTTAATAAACAAAAAGTTTATCAACACACTCGTAACCCGCAATGAATTAAAAAATTGCAACTTGACTGACAGTCATATATTGACGCTTTATGCTTCTCCTGAAAGATAAAACATCGATAGTGATAGCTTGCTTATTTGTGCAATGCCAACCACTTGAACGCAAAAGATGTGAAAAGCACGTTTCCATTGCTGTCGACCAAACCTCTGTGTCAAGAGTGACAACGCAATTTTGTAAGTCCGCACAACAATTAGAAAAAGAGCAATACGAACCCAAAATGAAATCTGAAACCCTTTTCATATGACAACGTCACAGGCAAACGGTTAACCACACAAGAGCATTCTGCCGCATAGAAAGATGAAAGCTAGAGGTGACATTGAGATCCAGCATAAATTAAGTAGGAGGATAAAGATAATGCATTGGTTTAATTTCCAAAATGTCGAATATGAAAACTGTACCAAGCCTATTGTATTTAGAAGACCTAATGGAGCGACGGTGCTAGGAGCGATGAATGTGCATTCGAAACACGACGTTTACTCGCCTAGTAACTCCATTTCACGCACCAGCAAAGTTGAAAGAGTTACGCGCGATGCGCACAAAGTCAACTATGCGTAATGTCATCTACGGTTAGTTCCCATTTACAACAGCAAATATACCAATTATGTTCAAAAAGCAGCTAAGCCTGACATTTGCTGCATCTTGTTTGCGTTCATTTTGTCAACACAAGCTGTGCCTTCTTCGAGTATACACGGCGCTCGAAGGCGGTCAGCCAAGATAAAAGCAGATGTTGTATTATGAATAAAGCACAACGAATTTGGAGGGTATAAAGCTTGAGACCCACCAGATCAACCCAGCACGCGACAGCAAAAGCTTAAACAATCATAAAGCAACTTCGCAATACTCACAGAAAGACTGGCACAATATTGAAACTGTTGCGCAATGCATTTAGGGTTCAGAAAGATGCGAATGACCCCTTTTAGTTTGAAATAGATCAATTATTTTTATATTTGGCAAACCTATCTAAATAACAAAAAGAGCTGACCCGCGGATGTTGGGCAATTATCAGTTGCTGTCTGGCACACGTAACTATTTACCGACAACAGACATTTAGAAATAACTTGCTCTATCGTTTGCGTTCGAGAGTATGGCGTATCACATGCTTTCCATAGCTTCTGACAGAGTAAGTTAGTACTGAATGTTTTGTCCCATGTTCTCTTTTAGTAGTAATAATAACAACATGGTTGTAAGGTCTTCTACGGCTTTTCCCGTTTTTTCGTTGTGCTGTTATCTGTAATTAAACTAAAAACGGGAAAAGCCGTAGAAGACCTTACAACCATGAAAATTCTACCCGTGATAAAACACCCAGTTTTCAATAATAACAATAACAGTGATAACTGGCAACCATCCACTAAAGACTGTCAGCTTAACAATGGAGCCAAATCGCACACTAAGGAGAAGGAAACTCTGCGAGCCTATTACAAAGAAAGCTACATATTCGACCGAGCAAACTAGCCTGACATGTCAACCAAAACAGAGTATGCCCACTTGGATAAGTGGAGCGTTAGAGTTGCTCATCAGAAAGGCGAGCCATTTTGTGAAAGTAAGTCGCACAGAAGAAATCCTTTGAACTCCCTGCTGGCTGCCAACTGTGATCCACTAGAATCATTTCAACTGGCACTCCAAATTCTTTACAGGCAATTTACGACAGCGTAAAGGTCAATTGGTGGCACGAAACTTACCGATCTCGGCTGAGTAGAACAACGATGCAAAAAGGCGCAATACTTTCTTGCTTTTCTCCAACTGAGAAGCTACATTGAAAACGTCTGATGTTTTCACTGCCCTGCTTCAGTCATTCTGGAAAACGTCTTGAATAAGCGTTGAACTCAGAGCAGTTCGCAACTAAAGAGATGTTGAGGCAAGATCTTTCCCATTGCACCAATATTCGGTTTCAAATTGACACTTATTATTTAAACAGTGATAAATAAATAAAACGACAAAAAGAGTCTTGCATTTACTTTGCCTTGTTGATAATGGAGACACGTGCGATCTGAGCCCAATATTTGCCATTAAACAGGTCGAATTTTTTAAACAAATATTAGAATAAGTCACCCTGTCACAACCTGCCGCTTCTAACAAATGCCAGTCGTAAGTTTTACAACAGTTGACATCTTCCTTTTAGAACGGACAACAAAGCCAACTTATGCTAAAGCCATTTGTGTGCATTCAGTACAGTTCCTCCCTAAACATTATATAAAAACAAAGACACTAGCGCAATTTGTGCGATGCAGAAAAGTAATATTCCTGCCAACTGTTCCCGACGAAAAAATAGTTCAACAAGTAAAATTAATTTCACACTCAGTGCAACTTCTCTTGTTGGCAATTAAACTTCTAAATGACAAAAAATAAACACCGACTGAACGTTGAGCCAAGGAAATATGACCATCGCCATTGCTAACTGTCCCAATGCAGCAGCTTAATTACTCCAATGCATAATTAACATAGGCATCTGTGCTTAGAAGAAAAGCTACATCAAATAGCAAGTTATATACGTTGCTGACAAGGAAGAGAGCGCTCGTTCTTTTGCATTTAGCAACAGTAAGTATGAACACAAGTTAAAATTTATAAACGACCCCCTGAGAAGCAACAGTGAATCTAGAAATAATGGGAAGCAGTAAAAGTGGCTCATTGCGAGCGACCATTAGCATGAAACCGTGTTGCATGCGCAAGTTTGGTTAATCCATAAAAAACATAACGTGAACTAGACAGAAGCTGCAGTTCCAAGCATTAAAACTTCTCCCATGATTACTGAAAATCAGCCAAGCTTAAATGCAGCCCGCAAGGTTCTAAAATTTCATACACTCAATATCAATGATCACCAACGACCACTTTCAACACGGTAAATTTCCGTAGAAACCAAAATGAAAAGCAGCCGTGTGGTATGCTGTAATTACGGCGGCTTGACATCACTTTCTTGCTTCTTTGGGGAAATCGATTTGTTGAAAACTTCGTTGCTAATCGGCATAATGGAAGCATAAATGATCAAGAAGCGAAGAAGCAGTAGTTAGGGGGTTTGGCATGCCATTTTTGTAAAGTTGATATCAGTTACTCATTTCATGTTAATAAAATTCACTTCAGCATGCAGATGCACCTTAAAGACATGCTCTTCTCGCATCTGACCACGTTACGCTTTATAGCAACTTAAAAACCTGCGGCAACGACAGCTAACGTGCACAATGAGAATCACAGTGCGTCGCAACAAGTGCACTGCACACAAGCAAGCAGAATAAATTCAAATGCCTGCGAAATCAGTTTTACTTATACTTTTTTCGAAGAAACCTATTGGGCTGGTTGTTTACAACAGTACTGTTAAATGCCAAAGAATGGCAATACGACGCTCTGCGCCATAATGCCCAGTCAACATCGCAGCACACTCATACCAATGTCAAGTCGGACGGGACATGGCGCAGCCCAGAGAATGAATGAATAACCGCGACGCTAAACTTCTTCGGCACAATGCTTC
Organism: Trichuris trichiura; assembly: GCA_037903355.1. Taxonomy (NCBI): domain Eukaryota; kingdom Metazoa; phylum Nematoda; class Enoplea; order Trichinellida; family Trichuridae; genus Trichuris; species Trichuris trichiura. The sequence goes on from JBAJFE010000060.1 coordinate 123,259, forward strand.
GGTAAACAACGAAATGGTGACGTAAAATGGCAAACAATAAATGCGGCAAAAATACTCACTTCGCTTAACTAACAGGGTAGTTCAATTTTCAGCGCACAGCATTTAGGACGAAGTAGCTTAAGAAACGATTCGCAGATCATCGTCGGACCCATCTATTCCTCTGTTAGACAAGTTTTCTAGTAATACTACCGCAATAGTATTAGACAAATTTGCCCTGCCGCTTTTGTAACAAAGTCACTATTCAATCAACTGGAGAAAATGCAATAAGCGCCGTGTTGCGTACATTATTGTTACTGAAAGCTAATTAATACAAGTAATAATAGTTTACTGCTGCATACAACGAGACTGTCATAACCTAGACGAGTTGAAATGACCTGTGAGTGAACTGCCTCAGACATGGACAGCAACAAGTCTGCGGCATAAGAACGGAAGTATTATGAGAATTTTAACCAAGCTAATCTGCGGTAACAAAAAATCTATAGATTGAAGAAACAGCTTATGCAAACGCAGACGAGCAGAACATCGTGAAAGGTCAGATAGCTTCTCGTCTTGATCAACAAAACATTTCAGCAAACAGTCCTTTCCCGGTGCAGCACAATGTTTTTCGTATCCCATAACAAAGCACTATTAATTAATTACCTGCGCCAAAAAGTTAATTAAGCACCGCGTGGGCAATTTACAATGCTGGAAATGTTTGTAACAATGTAGGGCGTTCCGTAGAGGGTTTGAATGCAGGCAGGCTATGGCTAATGTTAAGGATGCGTTCAGCCTGCGCACATTCAATTGTATCTACACTTTGTTGGGGAAAATGAGCGGGGTATTTGAAACAAAAAATTGATAGCCTTGGTTTAATCGACGCCTAAAAAACTTAAAGCAAACCCCTTATTGAGGTATAAGGGTGGAATGACATTAGTAATAACAAGTTGATCAGGCCTAATGGGGCCATTGCGTAAAAACTAGATGTAGTGAAAGAAGTTCAGTGTCTCTGGCAGACCATTACCTATCTGATTGTACCCAACGAAGGCATGACCACTTGACAAGCTCCACTGATGCAAAAGAGAGCCTTAACTTCACACGTTTGAAACAAACAGAACATGCAAAGCGAAGTGCAGCGAATAGCGTTAACTTATGATCCTCCGAACTGAACAGGTCAAAGTAAGTAAGCGCGCGTCCTAGCTGAGGGAACTGTAGGTAAGGCAGGGTGAATTACTAAAACTTTTCTGCGCGTATTTTCCTAATGCGTGGGGAATGACCAAGAAATGCGACGTCAGTCGTTTTTGCCAGAGCACCAATGTTTGCTAAAACATGAGCAACACCAATTTGAGCTTCATTGATTTATATACGGTGATGCTTTGTTGCTTTAACGCCGCTCATAAAGCTGCCTGATGCATCGCGTGACTAATGACAATTTCCCAGAATTATGCTGCAGCGACGTGACAGAAGGGAAGTTGTCGTCAATCATCTTCGTGAATATTAGTAGGCAGCGGGAGGGAACTATGGTTATCAAAACGAGACTATAGTTTCTAGCAAATCATAAAATGAATCATGTCGTGAGCAGATTGGTCATAAAGTGATCGTTTGGGGCTGGCGCTTTTGCTTCAGCATTTTAGCAAACGTACTTGACTCCTGATTTACTGTGACAACGCTTCATTTATGACTCCAACTCTACAATATGCATATTTCATTTCGTCTTTGAATGGGAGGTATAGCCCTTCAAAGTTCGCCGCTTCTTCTTAACCGACGTCCGTGCATTTGCTTAGCAAGTAGCAGTTTATAAAAACGATACGGTTGTGCAGCTTTCAGTTGGCAAAACACTTGGTGCAAAAGGAAGCACCTCTTAAGCTGAGTCCGACAGTCCCAATCATCAGTGCCAGACGCTCTGATTACCGCAGGCAGAATCAGCAATGAAAACGTAACCTATCGAAACTATCTATAAATTGGCAACCGCGCTGCACTATCAAGCAACAGAGTCAACAAACTATTAGAAGACTGAATGAATAATCCTGTAGGCTAATTCAAAAATGTCAGTGCTCAACTGCTTACCACACGACAAATAGCCTGACTTGCGTAGAAAGTTCTGCACATTTTCAAAAGAGGAGGTATCCTGTTAAGAAACAGAGGATGCCCACTAGCTGACTGATCAAGTGGCAACTACTGCGCAAAAATGATCTATTCGATATTTTATCATTTTTAAGAGCTTATCTTCTCTCGGCGCCAGTCATGACAACAGTACATTGAATCACTTCTTTCGTACACGCCGATACTGACGATTCCTACTAACCAAAACGTCGCCGTGCTGATCGGCCATCATCAGCATGAAAAAGACTAATTTCGTTCGCGATAAACTTCATGGCCAAAGAAGTGCACCTTTTCTACATCCTTACGAAGTACCTTGACTGTATGGCCAGCTGTGTGCATGTTACAATGACGCTTCTACTCAAACGCTATGGTTTACCAATGAAAAGTGTACCACCAAAATACGATTTGAAATTTCACTCGACAAGTTACCATTTTGAAGTTAATTACAATTGCTCTGCGACTATACGTCGTCTATGGCGCTGTTAACATTGGCTAGCATCTACTACGGGCTGACTGATGATCTCCCTATGCATAGGATATGTTTTGAGAAGCGATTATGCGTAGTAAATGTCACTCTTAGAATCCTCATGTCGTCTAAGTGGGAAAACCTTAGGGTAAGAAGTAAGTCAGCAAGTTAGCGTAAGCAGGCGCATATTAAGCGTCTCTTAGCGAATCACAATTAAGAATCTGAGAAACGTGGGTATAAAGTTCACAATCTAACCCTGCTGTGCAACCTAGTATCTGACTTGATAGTAGCATAAGCAGAAACAAAAACCTTAAGACTTTTCGCTATTCCTGCTTCACGACAACTGAAAAATTTTTTCATTTACGACAGAGTACACGCAGACCACACAGTGCTTCCTCAGAGGACTCAAGGGCACGTATGATAAAAGTGACAGGAGGGAGGCCAGCACTACTGTCCAAAGCGACAACTGAATGCTTAATTCAGCAGAAAAATCGATGACAGAGTGTGGGTCCAGGTCCGCGCTATGATGAACCAGGGCTGGCGGATAACTGAGGGAAATGACAATAGAAGAAAGACGGTCAGTTAAAAGTTAACGTGGGACACCGTTTCAATAAGTCCTGAACGCAGACGCAGGTTGCCAATCTCCGCATGCTCTTTGCTTGTCCTTGGTCAATTGTTCACTGGAATAATCGCAAACGTAACCACCGTCCAGTTTGTCCTGAGAACTCAAGCATTGTTTCTAGAAATTTACTTTAACGAACTCGAGGGAAAATGTGGGACAACCAAGAAGAATTAGACGTAATAATGAATCTACTATAATAAGTGTGCGTTGCTTGCAGCTGATCAGTATCTTAACTGTATCTCCTTCCTGTAAATCAGCGGGACAGCAATGGAATTCGAGTGAAAACGAGTCATTCAAATAATGTTTCAGGGAAGTCTGCGATAGATAGATAGACGAGTGTAAGTTGTGCTTATAGATAATTGTGACATTCTTCATCTGTCCGCCTGATTTCACGTTCATATGCTTAGACGTATTTACTGAAGCTGTTTAACTGATAGCAAAGGAAATCGGATGCTTTGGTATCATGCATGGTATGAATACTCAGCCACTACGTGCACTCTATTTCCCCAACGACAGCTGTGTTTATCTTAATAATTATTAGCAGGCGCTGATGAATCTGAAGCCCAGACTGCCTGCAAGACCAGTTATTCAAACCGATGTTAAATATGACTTACTGCTGGTAATTAGTCTGGGAAGCTGGCAAGCAGCAATCTTTAATAGTATCTGTATGAACGTATTGCAGTGGTTAATGTACCTTGAAGTCAATAGGTTAGATGCTAAATGTTCCAGTGACATACGATGCTGCCTTCTGGTAAAATCAATTGTTAGAGAATGCCAAGCCTAAGTATCACCAGCCGTAGACACCCAACCATCGAAACTGCACGTGTCATCATAATCTTGAGAAAAGCGCAACGCGTTTTGCAGCACAAAAACAGCACGCTGGCAGCGGAATCCGTAATGATACCTTCATAAAGCCTAGTCTTGTTTTTTGCAGCGCTCTTTTATGCTCAAAAAGTTTTAGCATGCTTCGCCATGCTCTACCTTTCTCGAAAAGCCTTTGAAATTAGAAACAGACCGCAGACGCATGCATTTTTAATGCACAGAGATGGAAGCGATGCAGCCTGTTCGGCGAGATTCACGCAACAACAGTAATGTAATGAGATTATAATTATTTATACTAGTCAGAACATTTCCGGTTTCATCTCAGTATTGGTAAAGGCGAAAGGTTAAGCCAACAGCTCACATGTTCGAAATCTGCGCCGGAGACACATAAAAGTGCCTACTGGTGCCACAGTAGCTGAAACAGGTTATCGCCAGGACGCTCCATTTGTGATAGGCCGAATTGATTTTAGCAATTTCTAACTACGTGAGCAAAAACATAGCTAGAAAATTCCTATTGAAATGACTTTCGAAAAGGTATTGGAGGTTATCTGGTAATAAATTTGTTTGTTTCAAGAGCAGGCATTTAATCTATGAGTTCAGCCTGCCAAATCAATCCTGCCCACCCTGCCCACCTTGGTCTGTGCGTGCACAGAAACGAAAGCGAGCAAGAATGATTTTAAATCCAAAAATGTTGTGCTAAACTGACTACTTGCCGTGTGATATGTATTTCAGCATACTACACTTATTAGACTATCGATACTTGTGCACGGATCCATTTAAAGCAGGCCAAAAATTAATAACTCATTTGAACTAACCATGCGTGTTCACCCAAGGGTAAAAAACAATCTGCTCGCATTGCACGATTGGCAGAATCACAAATTTATCAGAACTTCTTGATATACTTTAGCAACACACATTCTCAGGGTATGCTTCCACCAGAAAGTTAACACAATCTAATCGGATATTTCAAGTGCAATACTGGTCATCTCACAAAAGTAACAAACTGTTTTCGCTTCGGTATTCGCTCAGCAAAGTGAAGCTATCAGATACAATTGCCAAGGTGCGATGCCAGAGAAATGAGAGAATATTTTATCTCTAACATAATTATCGTTCCGTCAGCTGAACAGCATTCAAGCGGCTACTAAGATATGGGAGCAATGCTGTTACAGTGTCACTGCATTCCAGACCCATTCTTTATACTGACGAAACGATTCGCTCGTAGTTGCGATGGTTCCGTCGGCAAACAAATTATGACCAACTCATTTGCTACTACGGCGGCTGCGATATAAATCGATTCACTTCCTTCTATTAATAAAACTGGTTATCTATCGCAGTACTCTCAAACGATATGGAAAATCTGACAATACCTTAGGTCAAGTCAGCATCAATTTCCAAATGGCAAGTTATTTTTAAGCTGAAGTCACATTAAATGAACCGCAATTAAGGAAGATGCTGCTAAAGAAGTGCAGAACACTGCTGAACAAGGCATAGCTAATCTTACATCAGTTCAGCGCGTTCATCAGGACATAAAGAACTTTTACTCCACCTTAAGTTACCTAATACTACTTCAGTTTAAAAATGCAGTGTTACAAAAGTTTCCTGAGCATGCTGTTTTACGCTAACAATGCCTAGTGTCGGAGAACCGCATAATTAACCGCTGCAATGCGATATTAAAATTTTCTAGCAGCTACTGCACCGCGGTCGCTTCCAGAATCTTTAACTTTCGCTTAGGTGATAGAAAAATCCAGTGGTAACGTCGACTACCCAATGTACCACAGTCATTTTATGTAAATTGAGTTCTTTTCCACCGCAATATGACTTCGTAGTGAAAGTAAACATTTAAAACATTTGCAAGCCAAAAGCTATTTAGACGTAACGCTCAATACGCTGCGAAAGGTATCAAGTCACTTCCAATGCTCCAATTGTTTTGGCAAATGGTAAGAGACTTTCAAATATTAAATGACAAAAATGGCTTTGGCCAAACCATTCTGTCCTTTTTGTGATTCGGCTTTTGCCACCCGGACTTAAGTTGTACTACGTCTTCAGCTACCTATCCGTATATATGGATAGGTAGATAAATACGTATTACAACTTAAGATATATATATATATATTACAGCTTAAGTCAACAGACAAAAAGAATTTTACTGAAGCCTGTCACCAAACGTCTATTATTCAAGCAAACTCACAATAATTCAAAGTGAATGGTCTTGTTTACAGGTAAATTCTTGCCAATTTATCTCGTATTTACTCTCCCGATAATAGATGTGATGATCACATGCCTGCCATTCCATTAATACTAAAAGAATAAGGAAGGTACCCGCACATGCGCGCGTTAAAATGAACCAAGGATCTTTGCGAATTTAGTAATAGCACTATTGATACGTTTAAAGTACTCCAACGTTGCTTCAGATGCTAACAACGTGACTACAGATGAGCAGCTTGTCTTGTTATAAGTTAATTACAAGAATGAACAAAGAGAAACGGCATGTTCATAGATAATAGCAACCCCTGAACTTCCTAACATTCCGCGAATTTTGGAACTGATATGACTAAAGAAGCATAAATAGCTAAGTTACGAATAAATAAGCGCATTCGCATTAAAGGCTGCTGGAGCACAAAACGATTCTTATTACGCAGTCACTTTTGTTACGCTCTACATTCACGAAATGGCTAGACGATGCAAGTATAATAGCTGCGAGAAAGACTGGCAACCTATGCGAAGAGAATTTTCAAGTGAAAGTAAATAAATTACGACCTTATCCACTTAGACTTGCATGGAATTGAAATGCACAGGCAAAGGCGCACTATGAAAGAAAACGAAGCATTTTCCAACTGTAAAACTAAACTAATAAATTAACTGATTGACCCTAACAATCAAAGCCTCATCGTATTTTGTGAAGATATGTCAAATCTTTCTTATGCATTTTTAAGCAGGAATCGAGTTATAAGTGCAGCAGCTTACGCAGAAAAGAATAATCATACAAAGTAACTTGAAATGAAGCAAATATATGCTTACCAACTTTCTCAGGAGCACTAATAGTTATGAATAATAAGCTCAATGGGTCACTTGCATTACAGGTCGACATGGTAGCAAAACTTTCAGAATAATAATAAAACGTGATGGCACAAGCACGGACTGCCATAAGCGATAGCTCCAATGGCTAAACATTTGCACTGGTAGAAGTTTCTGACTAGAATGATAGAGGCAACGACTAAGTAATGCCATCAACAATAGTATCAACACTTTTTCATCTTAAGCAAGTTCGCGCTTGCTTAAGGCAAATTTGACACTGAAAAGCCCTTATGTTGAATGGAAGTTTTAGACTTGGAATGATCTATTGGCAGTACGCATAGGCAAATACATTCGACGTTTAAAAAAATTTAATAGCTGCTTCATAAAGCGACGTCCTATAGTTAGCAAATGTCCCAATTTTTTTGGTTTTGTTAAGGAATATGGCTGCCTAAACTAGTTGGAAAGGTGGAGATTAATTTTATTAAGCAACATATCAGGAGACGACAACCGGCAAACAAGCGGCCACAACATACACCATTCTGCTCTTTCACTTGATGAATAGTTCACTAGGTCAGCTTAAACCCATGGCTGACGATGTTGGCTAACTGAAAGATTACTTCTGCTCAAAAAGAATAAGATGATTGTTTTCTTTTGACCAGATGATTGGCACGTTATAGCATATAATTCTTTATGATTAGACACAACATCTACCAGAACGGTCGCCTCATTTCTTCTCCAATCTTGATGTCTACCCGAAATATGTGAAGGGCTTCAACTTTCAAAGTTGATACAAATTAATCGCGATTGCGTCCGTAAAACGAGTACGTTTTCCAACTTGTTCACTTTAACTAGGTGCGCTAGCGCGATTTACTGCTACTCCTCATGTTCACAAGTCAACAATAGTGCTCACATAGATATGAATGGCAGGCTTTACGATGAGATTCACCAAGAAACAGCCGCCTAAGCCAAACAAGAAGTGCCTTTCTTTAATATTTTTGCTTCGACGCCTGCTAAGCTTGCAGCAAACAGCAGGTGCAGAACGCAGTAGGTAAATCAAATTAAACTTAGTTCCAGAAATGAAACGAAGCTAGCGTTATGGATAAACATTTGAGTGTGGATTACCACTTGACAGCAACCTAGGTAAACAAATGCGCATTTTGTTACTGTTGCAACAAGTCATTTACCTTCTTCAACACAGCGGTGTCCATACTGAAACCTGTGGAAGCTGCCCAGTGCTTCACTAATACCTAACACTGCAGAATACCTGACCTGTCAGCATACACTTGGTTTCAGAATGAAGTGTAGATATAATTAGCCTCTCACATAAGACCCACTTTGCCGACCTCTATTTTTAAAAAAACTTTTTCAGCCAAGCAGGACTGATTCAGTCGCACAACAGGACCTGAAGAAACAAACGGCAGCAGAATATGAAATCAATGCGAAACAACCCGTTTCGAACTATGGACTGTCGTTGAATAAACTCGCTGTAAAACTGTTAACATCGAAAAATTCTTCTCCTGCAAACTAGTTCTGACGTGGATGCGAGGCCGCACCGTATGCCCGCGAAAGAAGCAGTTTTTCAGCTCACGAGGAGAGACAAACAATCGAATAGCCTGCCAGCATGTTACGGATAAGGGGCAAACCGTCTTCGACGTAAGGCCACTTCTTATTGTGTTTAGAAAAGTAAGAAGTAAACTAAGGGACCAATCTTTACACAATCAAGGTAGAATTATTTTCAGGATAAACGATCGAGCTGCTACGGAAATACGTTCACTAGACGGCGTTTGTCCAGCGCTACAGTTATTTCAGGCGGACAAAAGAGAAGTGACGGAAAAGAACTATTAAGAGACAGCGAAAAAGGGTGGTCTGGATTATTTAGTAGTATTGCTTCTTGGCTAAAAATCCGCTGAAGGATTTCACTTGTCCGTAGCAGCTTGTTAGGCTTTGAAAATTGGCTCCTTGCTTCGGCCTTCTGCTTTTACGGACACGTGAATAACAAATAAAGCTAATAGTTATGTATTTCTTTAATTATGTATTTGTGCAGGGTAAACGTTTGTCAAAACTGCTTCGTTCAGCCATGTAGCAGGAGAAAAGGAAGTCGGTTCAGGCAGAAATTGCTAAAACGAAGACTAATGAACCGAACAAATCTGTGAAACGCCACATAAACCATGCGCCGTTTATTTTATTACTTCAGGGCACGCATTTATACATGCATATATGAGCGAAAATTACTTTAAATTGAAAGTGCTTAACTTCTACACGCTTACAGATCAGTTTCGAATGGCAGCATCCCACTATCCCTGTCGCTTACTTTGAGGGAGGATAAACTCGATGGAATATCATCAGCGACACTGGAATCCTATCTGCAGTTGCTCAATGCAATAGTTCCTCTTTCGAAAAGGACGCAGTTTAGAAGCGTGGTCACCACAAATCAGCGAATTTTTTTCAACTTGATGCTCAACTTTGTACAAACTATAGCAAAATAAACTTGTTAAGAACGCTATTTTTCAAAATGAATCAGCGAACGTTCGACGAAAGCTTGCATAAGCGTACGCTAACAAAACGAAATAGACGATTAAATCTAAAGAAGACTCGAAAGCGTAATTTACCTCACGTAACATGTAAAGCAGCGTCTTGCGCAGCAGGCGTAGATAACAAATCTGGCTGGTCGCTGCTCTACAGACGCACTTCTGTTCGAATGACATGAGCTCAAATATTAAAGTTTGCCTCCCGTCTCTCTACTCTTGCATTCTTGCTATCGATGACGCCATCGATCAAGCAATTTCTGTAAGTAAACAGTGGTGCAGACATTCTTCGCTTGGCTTTTTATCAAAACTGGTTTGTGATGAAAAGAAATGTTGAATCGACGTTCGTCACATAAAGCGCACTGCTCGAATATGCGTCTGACAGCGATAGGAGCCATGGTGTGACGACAAGAAGAGTGCACAATGGCGAAATAAAAGCATATTCATATGCGTCAGTGGCGGTTAAATGCCCATCAATGCCCGCATATGATAGTTTCCTGCATTGATAAGATAATATTACTTTCTCTGCATCTTCCGCCTGCTGGATATGAATAGCTTAGCGATCGCGCTGCCTTCTAATTCTTCATGTCCCGTGAACTAGGTTAGGCTGAAGTTTTAATGCGTTACTACCAATGAAACATCTTACAATTAAGCAAATGATTTAAGAAAAGCGAACCTTTCAGTCGTTCGTATCGATCAACCTTTTGTAGTAGAATAACTGTTTGCCTACTTTGCTTTATTCAAAAAAACGTAAAACCATGGAAATTAGCATGGTGAAAGGCAAGACGACTGCAGCAACTTTTCCGTGAAATGCAACCGTCCGGCTGACATTTTTTTACAACCCGCTCGTTTACTTTGTCTTCCAAAAACTTAAGGAAACTACTCAACTCGTCATAAACGGTCACACTATAATAACCAGTGGCTTGAAACAGTACTTTCAGGCGGACCAGAGCTTCTAGGTGTTTATAACCCCGAATTTGAATAGAACAATTCTTCAAAACTTTGGTAAATCTCATCTTCGTAGTAGGTGTAACAGAAATCAGGTCAGCAATTCGCCCTTCAGAGCTCACAACGTTTCAGCTGAAGGTCATCTTCGTAAATGGTCAATAAAGGATGCTAGCAAAGGATGAGGGCAATAAATGCTACAAAGGCTGCTCCTCCAAAGCTTCAAATAAAACAAGAATACTGCACGCGTTTTTGTCTCGCTGTTCGCAGTTGTTAAATACAAGCTTGGTATTTCTACACTGCGTGATTTATGCTCGCGGTAGGAAAATGCCTTAATAAACCGAAAGGCACGGCAAGTTGCACTGCAAATAGGCGGCACCAACTGAAATAGCCCACTACTCTTAGCCGAATTTTCCACTGAACGATTAGAACCGATGGATTCAGTTGATCACTTTCAGCCGCTGAAGTTTTTAATTGCTACGACTTCAGTAATCGAGCTGTTAATTCGAAATCATCGACGAAAGCGAACTGAGCTGAAGTTTTCATAAGCCTGCCATTTTTTTAAAACACTGCATCAGTTCAACATGTCGCAGGTCTACGTTTTAGGCAAACTGGTTAGTGGAGAAAGTGCAGAAAATGAGCAATTTAACTTTGTGTGAAGCTTCGTAGAGAAAATTTCTCTACGACAAGACAAAAAGAATTTTACAAGTTTCAACGGACAGCTCATTCAAACTTATCCTCGGTTTTACTTTTACAAACGTTTTCTTAATTAATAAAAGGCAGTTATCCTTATTTCCTAGTTGAACTAAAGAACTCGCACAGTCTTATAAGAGGCCAAAATATTTCTAAAGGCGTGAATACTTTCAGGTCTCACACTGTTATGCTATGTGCGGTTGAATAGGAAACGCTGTACTACTTCCACGAAAGTATCAGCTGTTTTCCAATGCTGTACAATTAAAAGGTAATTTACGGTTCTAGGAATCCTAGTCGTGCTGGGTTCGCTTAGTTTTAAACTTGAACAGGCAGCTTGCAAGTTTCCTGTTAACAACATGGCTGGCTTTCGTGGATGATTGTTCAGCCCAGAGTACTACTTTCTAAAGCAAAGCAGTTTCTTAAATAAGTCACTGATGAAGTTAGTGATCGCTCAATACTACTAAAGGCTTAACATTTTAGCTTGCTGATGAGAAATTCATTTGCTAAATGCTTTCATGTATTAAATACTTTCATGTATTACATACTTTCATGTATTAAATGGTTTCCCAAAAAGTTGAAACTTATTTTAAGACTTCTCATATTAATACAACTGTTTGAGCTCTAACGGTGTCTAAGAAAGGTTAATATGGAAACTGCAAATTCGTGATGTAGTTGATATGTTCTGGAAAAGTATATAGTACTGTAACAGAAAACCTACCACTGCAGATGCGAGCTCTAAACTGAAAACAATTTTCCAAGGTAGAATAAAATTTGTTTTTTTAACTGTTCATGGGCATACCGTGGGCAAATCAACAGAGCAAGCCCGGGAAAATTCTTGAGCAGCTTACTTGCCAATACTTAATCAGCTATAAGTCATTATAGCCGGCTGCACTTTTTTCGTTAAACAGAAAGATTAAAAGCAACGGATTGCCAGACAGTTACTCAGTAAGAAATAAACGTTTAAACATAGCAATTGCCAGTATTGCCAGCGCCAGGCGGTCGACTGCATACAGAAAATGTTTGCATGCCTCTTCAATGGCAACTGGTGCATACCGAAGCGTCTGTTGATCATAACAAACTTTCAACCGTTTAGCTTAAATTGAAATGACCTATCTTCCCTGTCAGACACAAAAATAACTTTTAATTTTAGTATGCCTTATAAACGACACTCAACATTTAAGGAATTCTGCCCGTGAGCAACCGCTTGCACGCTCTTGAATGCCCGTGGTCGTGAAATAAGGCAAGTTCTGAGTGATAGTTTTTACAATTCTAAGGCTGGCGAATGAGATTTTTGGAACAGCCGACGTATCTACGAGCATCCGCACTTCGGTACCTTACAAGTAACTCTATTAAGTTAAAAAGTTAAACGTTCCTTAGCTTCTCTAAGACGTTTTTCAGCGTAGCAAAATTTATCGCTAACAAAGTCCTGTATAAATAATCAACGAATTGACAGCCATCCGTTAATAAATATCAACTGCTAATCTAATGCTGCTGAACAACAAGGCATTTGCCATCGCGTTTTGGTAAGCTGCTCCTTTCTTCATATTTCATTAATAATGTTAACGCTAATATTGTTTAGGTATTTTCACGTTTCTTTCTGAGTATCTAAGATCAATACTGGTAATCTTTCAATAAGGAAGCTTCATTTGATGCTCAAATGTTCTGTTAAAACTGTTGCAGGACCATGTTTTAATCGGAACACGTTAGGACATCTCTTTTTAGTTTTTATCCACGAAATCTGCAATCCACCGCGTGTGCTACCTGCGTTCGTCTCACACAACGCTGAAGTTAACGCACCATTGAATGATTACTTTGAAAAAAGAATGTCTGTGGTGATAAGTCAGAGATGCAACATTGTGATGAACATGCAAACTTGACAATGACAATTCGCAAACATTCGTTGCAGATCTGCTGCCGAATCAGTACTAAACAACGTTTCTATTTCACCTTTTATCTTAAGTGCGTTTCCTTCCCGTCACGTAAGTAATAGCTTTTGTTTGATTACAATCAGTTTTCCACGGGTAAATAAGTTATGATGACCGTGATACAGGCTCCTTATATTTCTATCGCTTTGATTACATTGATACGGATGACTAGCATTTACCACATTCGGAGTAGGTGAGAGCACTCTTCATACCAGCTCTTGCTGTGTAGTTTTCTTCACGGAAATGTGCCATTCACTTACATAATTGTAGGCTATATTTAATTCGCACTGTGCATTAGTGCTGCAGAACCTATGAAAACAGACCGCCCCGAGTATAAAATACAGTCGACCCTCGTTATCTGCGGGGTTCTATACAACGCGGTTCATCTGGCGTGAAATAGTGACGTCATCTTTTACACGGCAGTACACGAGATAGAGCCTAGAACAGTCAGTGGTTGCTGGAAGCGTTTGCTGGGAGACGCAGTCAGTGAATGCGAGGACTTAGGTGCCATCGATGAGAAGGTCATGGACGTAGTGAATATTGCCAGGGAGCTGGGAGGTGAGGGTTTTTCCGACATGATGGAAGATTATATCAGGGAGCACATAGAAGATTGTGGAAAACCGTTCACCAACGAGGAACTTGAGGAACTGATGCAATCACCTATGGGCAGCGACAACAACATTATGGAAGATACAGGAGCTTAAACATCCTCGGATTGGACGCTGCAAAAGCTTACCAGTATTTTCCGGCAAGCGCAGGTCCTGAAGGATATGATTGCTAACTACGATCCATTCATGGAACGTAGCATCACGGCTACATGAAGAATAACGGCTTCGTTGAAGCCGCTGCAAGATTTATTCGATAAAGCGAAGAAAAGGCAGATACAGTTCCCTATAACAATGTTTTTAGATAAAGCTCCAGCAGCGGCGGAGCCTAACATTTTAAGGCGAGAAGTTTCGCTACCAACAAGTTCAGGAAACCGTAGAACTGACCGTTCTCCAGGAGATCTGCGCCCACCTACAGAAAGTGGGTAAATTGATTCATGATGCCCCAAACGTTTCTGCTGTACACGTTTTGCTCTATGTGAATGTGTTCTGTGTGATGTTCAACATTTCTGCTTAAGTGCGTCTATGTATTTTATATTTCGCCTGCTCTGTACCCATTCCGCGCACCATTACATCGCTCAGCTCATTACAGCGAGGCGTTTTTCAGGCGTTTAAAGAAAGAGCTTCTTACTTTCATCCCTTCTTGTATCTAATGGCCTGGACTCTGATGGTTAACCCCATTGGACAAGCGCAGTCTCATTGATGTCATTATCTCGTAGCTAGATTCCGTAGTACCAAGCCTCGAAGGATCACTAGGTACGATAACCGTTCCGGAATGAATTCAAGGGGACAGGACGAAATACGCAGCTAGAATATAAGCTATTTAGCCTTTTTCATAGGATAGCCTACGTAACGCAGAATTCAACTTAATGCGGTAAAACGCTCAAAATTTTGGACGAATTAACCGTGGATTACGAGGGTCGACTGTATTTAGTAATGGACAGATAAATTTTCGTGTTTGAGATTGCGGTTAACCTGTTTTAAGGTAGCAGAATGTAGAAGCAATAGAGATCACGAAACTTTTTTGGTTCTGTTGGTCCCATCCTTACCGAAAGAGTTGATGACGTGGAAACTAAAGCTATGTAAATTAAGCTCATTCATTGAAGACAGGAACACTAGAGTTCTGAAAGTCCTGTTATTTCGGAATCGTGTTGGACTTGAAAGGGTTGACCGCAACTGTAGGCATTGCAATAGGTTAGATCGGCAGTTTCAGTGTTAAGGTTTGCATTGCAAGAAAACTTCTAATCCATAAGCAAGTATCCGTTTTGCTGTATCATAATTCCTAAGAAGAAAAAGTAGCAATTTTCAGACGAATTGAGAATCTAACTGTGAACTCTTTTTTCACGCGACATTATTCAACAAGACACTACAAGGAGAAAGTTAATCGTATATCAGGAAACAGAGTTGCAATGGCTGCACAAGATTGTAAAAACAAGGACAAGCGTTTTTGTTGTGCATAAAGGGATTTTCCTGACAATAGCTGTTTTAAGATCTATCGAAATTTAGGCAGTTATAGCAAAACCAGACTTCATTGAGCTTTTAAAAGTAACAGAAAAATGTTCACGAATTAATGTGGCAGTTGGAATAACAAGAAGTTATTTAGACATGCCTTCACACAGTAAGTTCGTATAAGAAGATACTTATGCAAAGGTACTACAATGTCGGCTCCTTATTGATTTCGTTGGATAGCACATGAGAGCAAACCAGCAAGCATGGAAGGAATTTAAAGGAAGATGTAACACTCAGGAACCCTTCCCAGATAAAATCACTTAAAATTCTCATTCCACACGTACGTGGGCAAGAAGCAGAATAGCCCGTTCGTTGTCTCCATGTTACATATGCTCATTGCAAACTCTAGAGCACTAATGGTTGCATTTTTAAGTTTTCTAACGAGCAAATGACTTTAAAATGGGCAAGAAACGATGCCTGAAAGTAGAATGCCTTGTAATAGCTGTAGAGGTTTTCATGATAGAAGCTATGATGCGCCCGTTTAGTTGAAACCCTCACACTGTTTACTGCTTTCGCTGATGATGAAAGCTAGTGAAAGCTCTGATACTTTCTTGGTATTTTCGTTATTTTCAGAACCGCTTTATTGATAGATTCCGCAGTTCAATAAGAACGGACTTAATTTCATGCAGACTGATTCATAACCTGAAATTCAAACTGGTGAATTGAAAGCAGCGTTCTATGCTTCAGAAAAATTCTACAAATCATCCGTTCTTTTGAGAAGTCCCATAATTGCTTTTTCAGGAAAGCATTTTAGATACTAAGCATGGGGTGCGGTTTTCGTCGAAGGTTCGGTCTACCATCAAGAATATCAAAAATTTAATGGTCGGGTCACCTCTGTGAAAAGAAATGCAGGAAAGAACATTTTTCGTAAGATAATATCACACATACCCTAGTTTTCCGCAGTGTGCGCGTTCCGCGAATCAGGGAGTTTTAGAAGTAATAGTAAAGTTGTCACTGGTAAAGCTTTGGATTATTGGATTTTTAAAAGAGTGATCCTCAACGGGCAGCTAAAAGTCAAGAGGACCAAAAAGGAGTTGCTGGAAAATTGTGCATTTCGTTGGAACGTAGATGTTTGAACATTGCAGGTAGAGCTTTAGTCACCGCAAAAAAATCAATAAATCTTAAAATAATACATGCTCACGGTCGAGCTCATCAATCGACATTGGAGTGGACGCAGTCAGACGGCGCTGGCGACGTTGAGAGGGCATAAGCGATGTATAGCTGAGCAGTAGCGCAAAAGCAGTCGAGAAACTATGGTTTAGAACAGTGATTCTCTAAGGAGCGCTACCGCCCTCCTAAAACCACAAGAAACCCTTCGAAGAAAGGCGGTTGCGCTGGACCGTAGACTTTTGATCATGGTCGGTTCAGCGTCAGTCGACGCCAACATGTAAACAGACTCTGAAATATTAGGCACTCGTAGTCGAATCAGCATTTGCTCGCTCTAGCCAACTTCGTGAGAGCGAAACTGGAACGCCTGTGACTGAATGGCGCCTGCTTTATCTGGGACACCAGGGGTACCGAAGTTTCCAAGGGCCGTTTGAGTGTAAAAGCTTGAGAAGCTATGATTTAGGAGCTTAATCGCGCTAATCATGGATGACAACACGCAACTGCTTCTGGCTATGTTTATCATTGTTCTGCTTTATTTTTAGTCTTTTTAGAATTGTGCGGAAGAGAGAATAAGGTGGGTGTTAGGTTATCTGTAACAGTGCAGTTCCTTATATTAAGACTGGAGCATTAGCACACAACCAACGTACACTGGTGGCTCCTTTAGAGATGGTATTCTAAAGTTTCAGTTCTCGTTGCAAGCATAATGTGCAGCCCTGAATAAATGCCTGCCCTCGAAGATGACTAAAAAACACCTGAAGAATATGAAAGGTGAAGACGCGCTTTTTAGGTCGTTCGAATTACGCACTTTCATAGAAACGAAAAAACGTGGGTATTTCGAATGGGAAGAATGCGCCATTCAACGAGAAACCGCTTCGATAGGACGGCGAGAGAAGCGGTAGTTCCACTCATCCGACGTTACTACAAACAGATAGAAAATAAATTAAACCCTGCTCCACTCATTCATCGTTCAATTCAATTATTCAAAAAATCAGGAGTGTTCTGTCTAAAGCATTTTTGTAAAAAGCATTACGATATTTCCGCTGAAATTCTCCATTACTCCAGCTGACCGAAATTCTTTATCAAAGTAAAACTTCTTAACTTACTCTTTATCCAGCTCAATTGAGCCAGAATGGGATTACGCCAAAGAAAATTTTTGAGAAATTCCATGCTGCAGAACAAACCTGTCTATAAGAAGGAAGCATCCTTTGAGAGAACTTCATAAGTAACCGAAATATAGAAATGAAACAATTATATTAATAAAGCAGTACAATGCAAACATCATAACCTTAGGAAAAAAATTCTACGTTTTAATATTGTCTCGATGTTGCAAGGAAACAAAAATTCGAGCATTCAAAAAGTGACGAAGATATACTAAAATAAAAGTTCTAGGTCGAAACACCTTTCTCGGAAATTTGGACCGCAGAGTTATCTAAGATAGATGAGTAGCGACTCAGGATAACAAAGTCATAACAACCATATTAGTATTTCTAATTACGCCATTTTGGTTGGCACCTTTCAACTGAGAATGTAAGGATAGAACTTTTCATAACAGGTCCTTGCGTTATTCTTTATTGGCAAATGGATTGTTCCCGTTGAGAGGTAAAAAACGATAAAGTGATAAGCGAATGCAAAAAACCAGAGCTTTCAAAAAGCTACTGTTTCCATTTTCAGTAGTAGGGCATAGGCTGAACACTGAAAATGGAAACAGTAGTGTTCTGAAAGCTCTGATTGTTGGCATTCGCTTATTACTTTATCGTTTCTTTACGGCTCCACGGGAACAATCCGTTTGCCAATAAAAAATAACTGAGAATGTATTATTCTAAAATTTCCACGGGATTTCTAACCCGTTATTCATTAAACGTTTATTCCAAAAAAAGAAAAAAGAAAACTGGGAATGTTACAGTTAAAAAGAATCAAAGAAGCACTATATATTAGACATAATACGACTTACAACCGCGATCAAGGAGTGGACATAAGTGGGATTTGGACAAATATTGTGACGCGGTATAATTGTTGCTCATTCAACAGATGAAATACAAAAACCGGGAAAGAAGAAAAAACGAATAATTAGAACAAATAGAAATGAATAAGATTGCAATATATATGGAACAAAGAAAGAAAAAGAAAAAGGAAAAAGAAAAAAGAAAGAAGAAGAAAAAATGAATGCAATATGAAAAAAAGAATTGCGCTGGCAGACTCAAATGCAAGAACCTACCAACGGAAAACTTTAAAAACGCCCGCTTTAAAATCCTCGGAAACGATAGATGGCATTCGCTGCCAAAAGTCATATTTACAACTTAAGACCGCTGATGACGGGTCTCGAATGACCCGAAAGCTCCGAACATTTTAGTAATAAAATTTTTTCAACGGGACATAAAAATTCGTACAAAAAGAAGCAACTGAGAATGTAGTTAAAAAGCGCGCCTCCTAATAAAGAGAAAACAGAATTAGAACATAGCTCGCACAAATATTCTAACAGTGCTTCTCTCAGTTGAAATATCGAAAGTTTAATTCTTTTTTACGTGTTTTCGCAAGAAAGTACGGAACACATTTTGTCGTCATAGCAAAGTGCCAAGAAAAGTTTCTCGATGTCAACTGCAATCTGCAGGTGACTATGCATCCCAACATAGCTAGCTACCTGCTGGCACGAAATTGTGAGAAAACGTAACTTAAAACCGGTGCGGCCTAAATTTTACGAAAAGCAAAAACTCTGAATCACAAAGATCCTAAAAACAAAAAGTCTCTACCAATAAACTTGACTGTGTTTTCCAGTTCTTCACATGTGGCGTGGACTATAGAAGTCTAAACCTAAACATACGGATCATGTACACATCACTGTTCTCAATATTCGGCTTAAGTTTAGATGACGTGCACCAACTTGTGGAACAGAAGGTAGCTAAGCTAACGATGCTAGATAACTGATTTCGGGAATGTCGTTTTCTGGATTTCATGGTAGACACGCCTGCGTCTCTATTTAAGGCAATTTTAAGTGGGAAATGAAACGCTGATTTCGATATTAACCCATTAGTTTTACAAAGCAACGTGCTACTCAGCTTGCCAAATATTAACAATCTGATAATTGTTGAAAGATAAATCAGTACCTCACAAATAAAAGAATAATAACAGCACTAATCGCGATCAAAGAAATTCCAGATGATTCTTATGCCAGGACGTCATAGCAACTAATCGACACTCGGAAGGCGGAACTGATCTTTAATCATTTAAATATTGACTGGGCATGGCTCTAAAAACTTTTCACTTTCAGAAAAGGATCTGATCTATTCAAATTGTCGTCGAATTTAATTTCTTAAAGGCACTTGTTTTCAACGGAACATCAGCCATTGGAAAAAATTAGAACAGTTACTGAACACAAGGAAACTAATCTACAACGAGGTTTATGCACTTACTTCCCTTGGCGTCCCAATGCAATACACAACCGCGCAAAGCAGAGGATGAAATGTCACCTTTACGTAGCCTTGCTTAAGGAACAAACGTCTTTTGTTCTGCCACTTTTAAAAGAAGCTGTTCACATTCACTTGTGATACGTTGACACTTCAGCTGAAAATGGTAGTCACAAAGATCTGCCTACAAGCCTGGATTTAAGATTTGTTTAACGAATGTCCACTAAATTATCTTTAAACGTCTCGCGTGCAGCGAATCAAGTAACTACTGTTGGTTTTCTATTCAAAAAATATTACTAAGTGACAAAGTCTTCATGGCCTTATGTAAGACGATTCCACGTAACATGTGTACGTGTCCTATGGACAGATGATCATTTGAATGACTCAAGTGGCATCACACCGAAGCCCAAAAGTGCATACAATCGCGTTGTTTTCTTTAGCATTTTAGTTAACATGCAACGTAACGTCGTTCTGCCGAAGGCAAACAAAAACGTGGAGCCTTCTAAACGTAATCTTTTCTGGAAATAAATGTTCGTAACATAACTATGTATTTCATACTTTTACGGCTGTTGATTCAATTCATACATGCACTGTTGTCCTTTCTTGTACCAGCTGCCCCTTTTGTTTAAAATACTGAGTCCGTATGCCACCACAGCTTTTCAGTATGTCAGTTAAAGACAAGAAAAGATGAGCGTTCAATGCTTCCTGCTGGGACAATATGACGTTTAGGTGCAGTCGAAGAACAGCTAACGCAAAAGCATTTTGTAGATGAAACAACCAACACCGAAACTGAATTACATGCTAAACTGCACATACTTGTTGATTTTCTCATCCATATAAGAACAATTATTTCACTTTCGCGTTAACGAGCAAGAAAAACGTTTCTCAAAGGCAATCCGCCACGCACGACGCGCAAACCTAATGCTTACTAGCGTAAGAGTAGAAGTATCACTAAGCACCGTGCAATACATTGATAAAAGCTGAAACATACAAACTTGGTGTCTTGGTACGGGACCATATATTTTCATAATGAAAAAACTTTATTACGGATCGGTTCCCGTTTATGTATATGAAAGATACTCCGGAGCTTTCGGGTCATTCGAGACCCGTCATCAGCGGTTTAAAGTTGTAAATATCCTATAGATAATGACCCGAATGCTCCGGAGTATCTTTCATATACATAAACGGGAACTGATCAGTAATAAAGTTTTTTCATTATGGGAACATACAAACTTTCCATAACCTTTCCCATTCAGAAAATTTTTCATTACAAGCGGTTTAAGAATACAGGCGCTTCAGTTTCAAACTCATTAACGTGCGCGACATTATGCGTGAGAAATGGAAGTTTTGATGGTGGATTAAGAAAGTTGTGCAATTTATAGGACGGTCACAATGAAAATAGTGTTAAAAATTATTAAAAACAAGAATGGCTGTGCAATGGGCTGTTGTTAGGTTTAGAAATTCTAAGTCAGTGCTCTTAAAAGTAAGGGCTGTAAGCCTAGGAAATGAAAATTATTTCTCTTTTGCAACAAAAATTTGCGGAATAAAAGCTTGAAAAACTCTAAGCGTGCATGCGAAATTTAATAATAGTTCGTAGGAGGGATTCACAGCGCTCAAAAATGGAAAGGCAAACTTTCAAGTTTAGCTGCTAGAATATCGAACAACCCAATCCTTTCCACTTTACAATCCTCTGGCTATATTCCCTTCTGCATGGCGTACAGAGTAAATGAATCACGCAAGAGAAGTTTGGCGGCAATAAATATAACAGTTCACTCAACTCAAACACCTTAACTGTGCTTGTTAGATAAGGCCAATGCAGAATTATTTCTTAACACTGCTTTCAGTCTCATCAGAATAAAGTGTGAGTTGAACATTTAAACCGCGTACTTTTGAAGGCTAACACTGAAGACGCAGAAATTGCCGGTTGTGAGAACGAATCATCAATACGGAAATACGTATTTCATCCTAACGGAAGTTGTGAAGCAGCAGAAGCTCAGCAGTGCATTACACTTTTTTCCGAGGATCATTTTGCAGCCATCATGCGAGTGAAATATTATTTTAGCACCTGGGGACAACTCTTTTTCTCTGAACACAGCAGTCTATTTAGTAACGTCAATTTATCGAAACGTGATCTAAACGTACTTCAACAGTACATAGGTGAACGTTTCAACTCCACTATTTTATGTCATAGTAACCAAACTAGCTCTTGCCATACAATAGCTTCGTATATTTATTTCACACCTTACGACTGCAAAGGCCTATGTCACTGCTGCAAGCATTTATAGCTAAACTGATACTTGAGCGTACACTACTGCATTCTACTGAAAAAACCAATGTATGGGCAAAATGCAGCTAAATGAAGTGCAGCGATAATGAATTTAAGAATAGTCCAGAACAATAATGGAAACAGTGCATTGGGAAGAAAGTTTTGTAAGTACTTACTCAGCAAAATCAGAATTATGGCTGAATTCTACACTACGGCCGTGTGCTACTGAGCCACGATGTATTGCAACTCCATTTATCAGACATTCGCTTGGTATAGAGCCTGCAAATGGTTTTGGATTAATTTGTAATTCCGGAGGTGCCATGATAAAGTGTGCAGTTCAGAAGATGTGGAAACGCAATACAAATTCTCTATATGCATTATCAGCTTTATTTAAGCTGAGCAAGCCAGTGGGATGTAAATGCACTTATATTATTCTTTAGTACGTTAACGAATCCTTAGAGCAGGCGTAATAACCAGAGTCCTTCTGAACACGCGTTGTGTACCTATTCTTTGTACATTAAGTCAAATTTGGTCTCTTTCGCTGCGAAAGCAAACTCTATCTAAATTCATATAATACGCGCTTTATTTGCCTTCTCTTCAGCAATTCTTTGAGAAAGCACAATGGAACCCCCATCGCTGTTTAGGAATATTCGCTTCTTCCGCATGTACTGATTAGTAGGTATATTCACAAACGCTTCACAAGTCATATTGCTCAGCTACGGCGTAAAACATTCTGAAAACTTCCTTCCAAAATGAAATGTTTATTCAGCACTGCTGCATTCTGACCTGACTTATTGTGTTCTATATGTGAGACAGGCTGACGAATAGTTCGAGAAACGAATGTTTATTAAACGTCACCTATAGCAGCAGACACAGCATGATGACCGCGCTGAATTTCTTAATTTAAATTTGCAGTTCAAATAAATAGGAAACAAATTCAAAGGACGGTTTAACTCTGCGATTCAAAATCTTTAAGTGTTTTCATAAACGTTCATACTCAATATTTAAACGTCGGTTGCAAAAATAACAAACGCTATTGGCGAAAATTTCAAGCATTTGTGCTACAGTCACCAGCACCAAACAGAAGTATTGTTGAGTGGAGATTCTACATTTTAGTAGGACTTCACAACAAGTTGCGGCCACACTCATTTAGCTAATCCAACAAACAGTAAAAATGCTCATTCTTAACCAAAACTGAATTCAATAAATCATGGAAGGCTGCTGGTACATTAGAATGCAGATTGCTAATAATATCAGACAAACAAGCAGCAAAGTCATCATGACCAAACAATCTATAAAAATTCGTAATTAGTTTCCCATTTTTCAGGACAACCGGCATCCCTCAGTGGTAATCTAGGTTCGATGGTAGAGTGAGAAGAAGGTACGATAATTATCACTATCTTTAAAAGCTCTGCCAAAGAAAGTTCACGAATTACGCCTTAGTTACAACAAACGCAATAAAACGCATGACTGCGCAATAACAAAAAGCATAATGCTCACATACCTGTGCTATACTAAAATGTCTCCGACTTCAAGCAGTATGCAGTGGGAATAGTGATACACTCTCTGATACCTGGAGCTACCTAGATATTCGTCTGCAAACAGGTCACACTATTTCGACTTACTGCAATTTGTGGTGCTCAGGAATGAAACACTCATAAACAATTGGAAGAAGTGCAGAAACAAATATGCTATTTGCAAAAGCATACGGGTAGGAGCACTTGAAATACTTCGTGTTCTGCTGACCGCTTTAAGACAGGCATCCCGAACGAGCAACCTGCGGGATGCACGCAGTCCCTGTGAGCACGCCCGCGGACCGCGAAGAGGATTTGCGGAACATGATTCGGCAGTCGCAAATAAATTTTTATTTTAAACAGTTATAATTTTTGTACAGTGTATTTACTAGTGTTGCATACACCTCTGTTTTCATTTAAAATTTCGTTCTGTTGTGAAACTAATCCATTACTTTGTATTAATGAGCATGAATAGATCTTATGGGTGCACTTGGTGTTCCAAAATTTAAGGAGTGAAGATACTTTGCAAGAACCTTCATTATATGACTTTAATTAGTCTACCATGTGGTCCTCATGACAACGTTCGTGTAACCCGTGTACACCTCACGGGACAATCAGTCTGACATGCCTGCTCTAACAGACTGCACATACTTAACTCAGAATAATAAACCGATGGCAATCCGGTCGAAACTTCCAGTTTCTCAAGATTACAATTACTTAACTGAGGTATGAATGCAGTAGTAAGAGGCAATTTACTTTCGCTTTCACCGCATGGCAGTAATTCACAGAGATTACTACGCATTTGTGTCATTTAAGGGAACCTCAGATTTTAAGTTCCAGCCATTCCTGTGCCCGTCCACACATACATACGGTTCGCCTATCTATGGTATCTACGGCTTTAAAAGAACCATTAATATGTCATTACGTCCACACGACTGATCTGTGCAACACAGATTTAAGCTCTCTTATGAACCAAAACAGCCAACCGTCACTTTTGAATTATGATAGGACGTAAGTACTAGTTAACGTAGAAAACAACTTTAGGGGTTCTTTGGCACTTTACTGAAGTAAATCAGAAAGCAGAAATGCACGAAGTATAGAACAGCAGTTGCTTGTGGTATAATACGTATACAGAAAAGCTAAACAAACAGCGCCTGTTTTCTGAAATAGTCCTCCAGCTTATGCAGGTGGACATTTTGAGTCCCCAGTCAAATTGCAGCTGCGCCTTAATTGGACAAACGATCTGCTGTTATTAAAGGTGACAGATGAAAACCGAAAGAAGCATTCCTCGTAACAACTGCAAGTTGCTACACATTTTCCTGCCGCAGTTCAGTACTTTTACTAAAGGTCACTATAGAATGTCCAAGCATAAGTCAAACTAGGTAGCATCGTGAAGTTAGTTAGACGAAATTATCCTTGAGCTTTGATTTAAGCTGAGGGCAGCCTAGAATGTCCGTTAATAGCAGCAGCGAGTTAGTCGAATCAAAGTGCAACAAACAACTCTATCAGAGAGTCAAGTTGTCCACCTGCAGTGATATGGAGGTCACAAAAGGCCCACGAGATCTAGACTTACGCACCGTCAGTCTTGCTATAACGAATAAGTTGTTTCGCCGAAAATCTCGCCTCATTTGAGACGCCAAATACAGGAAAATTAGGATTCCAGGTAAAATGTTAAGAACACTGTTTATTTGTAAACAACAAAGGAGGAAAATCAGAAAACCTAGTGTATTTTGAACGCACACGGCCACTACATCCCTGCAGTAAAATTTCTAAGCACGAGCAATCGTTTTGTTAAGCAGCGCTAATCTGTACAAAATCATTAGGCGTCTACTGAAAGATGAAACAGAGAAGAAGAAAAAGAAGATAAGCAGGTGCTGTCAGACCGCAATACAAGAATAACTCTGGGATTGAAATATATGATTTGTTTAGAAGCTCAACAGCAAACACTCACCGGAATTCAACCGTAACCCTGAATTGTTTTCGATTTTGGAATTCAGAATCTTAGGTTTCAGGGATTTCTGCGTTTTAAATTCTGTGATTCGGAATTCTATGCTAGACCCGTACCATAGATAGTCAAAAGAAGCAAAACAGAGATCATCCCTACTTAAACTGCAAAGAAAGATATAAAATCAATTCGGCGTGAGGTCAAGCCGAAATTAAAGCTTGAAATGAAATTAAAGCACAATTCAAAAATGTAACACTTCATCGTGCCTTACAAGAATGAAGGAACGGTTTGACGGCCCGTTCTTATGCACAAAGGGTCGAAGCTTGCGGAACATGTGTAATTCAGTTGTCAGCAACAGATTTCAAGCCACAGGCAGCGTGTGAACACCATTTGTATTTTTATGTAATGAAACCGTGAGTCAAGGAGGTATTATATACTACGTGACGTCAATGGTTCCGCAATCTAGGGGCCGCTCATTACTTCATTGACCCACTATTTCTCTTGTATTGAGACTATTACAGCTTTTCTCACATGCTGTTTATGCATTACGATCTACTGCTGAAACCAAAAGTATTAGGCTTCGAAAATTGCCTTTTGTGCATAAGTACAGGGCATTAAACTGCCTCTTCATTCATAAATAAGGCAAATGCATTTCAGCAACATTAATGACCATAAGTCACTGCAAATTACTAAACCTTAGCGTATCTAGTCAGCTTCACAAGGTAAGCCGAAAGACAAGTGCAGGGTCTTATCGCAGGTATCAAGATGCAAACTTCCTACAACGAATCGTAAACTATGTGAAATAGGCACTTAAGTACAACCCGAACTGTTTGTAGCCATTGCAAAAAGCGTACCTACGTAGCTAAGCTAAGATTTACACTGTCAGCTTATTCTCCCCCTTAAAGGATATTTAAAGAAACAATAATCTTTAGCGAAGCAAACTTCGAGCATTGCCATTGTCAATATACTAGCTTTGATGACATTACCAATCGCAAATTAAAGGCACATCGTGTATATATATATATATATATATATATATATATATATACATGTACGTTAACTATAAAATCATATTTAGTAACAAGTTATTCTGCTCCACTCATTAGCCACTCACTTTCTTTAAAATCAGTTGCAATTCCAAGATTAAATATAACGGTACAACTAAAAACGTATGCTTGTATTGAATGACAAACAGTACTAGAGAAGAGCCAAAAACTGACCGTTCAGATTAATTTTAAGTGTCACAAGAGACTGTTGTGCAAATATTCCACTTGTAAAGTAAGATACTAGGAGACATCTGAGCTGGAAAATATATAATACGAACTGCATACTAGTGCTCAGTATGTTTGCGTTGCCTTCAGAAAGGCAAACACAATAAATATGCCAGCAGAAAGCGCTGAATGAGCTGCTTTAATGGAATTCAAATTAAGAGGAACAGTTATAGAGCTTTCGAGTAACATTGGGAGTCAGCTTCCTCCATAACTGCTGATAATCTGCTTCGATGAGCGAGTTGAGGTTTTGGTGACTGGTGTGACCGTTGTGCAACATAATGATGCGTATCGCCAGGCAATGCTGCAATGCTTACGACGCATTCGTCGACCGGTTGCACATTCAAACGATCGTCAGTGAGTGGCTGAGAATTGTCGCTGTCTGTTTTCTTCCATGGAAGTTCCTTTTCAGCAAGTGTCAGTTCTAGGCAAATAAAAAACCTTCCTTAAAGCGCTAGTCTTTGCTCACTCTATACGAGCAAAAATGTACTAATTACATCATGGTGCATTTGCGCTCAGCTTTTGTTGCGGTCTTTAGTTGCCTACTGAACCTGCTCAATAGGTATTCCATAACAACGTATCACATGCAAGCTGGAGATATCTACTCCCACACTAAAACCTTCAGAAAACTGACAACCTGGAAGCCTTTTGTGAGAAAACAAGAAACGTCGGTGACACAGCAAACCTTAACACGTACTTAATCCTCACTGCCACTTTACGAAAAGCAAAGCTTTATTATATCCCTAAAACCCTGGCAAGACAAAGCGCGCACTTTATGGTTGGTAAGTGAATTTTCCCAGTTGTTCTTAATTCAACTGCTGTCCATGTGGCGGACTGGGCGGTTTCTCTACTCTCGCTGGCATTAGAGCACAACAGCAATAAAAACAACTTGTCTTCGTAAGAAACAAGGAACGGTCGTCATTGCTAATAATGACAAAATGGCACATATTAAACTTTACCTGCAGAGCATGACAGTAAGAGTAAGGACAGTAGCGACAAAAGTAAGACAAGAATAAACAGAAGCTGACGCCTGTACGAATTTTTGCACAGAGTTCACTAGCCACTTATTCAACGTCGGTTGGTTCATACTTCAACTTACTGATTCCCGTAGCATTAACATAGGATCGCGCAGAGTACATAATAGTCACTAGCTCTACCGTTTTTACGCATTTGGCATTCAAATAACGCGATTGTCTCAATGCTTGAAAGAGAACTGCATGGATGAGTTAGCTGACAAAGAAAAATCGATGCAATGCAACTTAAACTTTTCCCTTCTGTTCCGCGCGCAACAATCCAATTGTGCGAACTGCCGACTGTCGATTAGTTACAGTTTATTCAAATACAATCACAGTTGTATAGTGCTACTGGAGAAAATAAATGAGGAGACCAACTAGAACAAAGAAGTTATTTTTCAAGAAATGATTGCAATATTGTTGCAATCATTACGTCACTTTATTTCAATTTGGCCCCAACTTTGTGTTTCAACTAATCCTTAGATAAAATGTTCAAAACATTGCGCACTATAACACTCAGGTGGTTACACTAACAAGGTCCATAGATGCTGCTGCCTTTCCACACTGGAAAAGCTACTTGTTACATCCAAACGACTCCACTTGTTCCTGATTGTTTTCTGACTGAAGACATGCCTTGACAATAACCAGCAATGCAAGAAAACTATCTCAACGGAAAAAGAAGATTACCAGAAGAGCGACGAAAAAATGCTTTTTCCGCTGACGGTATTTCCGCTAAAAGAAGCAAACCCGTGAATAAACGAGTTACTCCTGAACTCTATTCTACGTGCGAAAGCTAGCTTGACAACCTAATATACCGTTGGAGACAATGAAAAGCCTGTTAGGTTTCGGTGATCATTGCATGAACAAAGCATTCAAATTCATATTGGAATAATAGGTGAGACTTCGTTGACTTTAATTACGTCTTTATAAGTCCTTCTGTCTGAATTTTTCTTGTAGAGAGAGAGAGAGAGCATTTGTTAATTGTATGTAACTGTAGCATCAGTCGGATAGCCTTTAAATGTTCTAGGCAATACGTTCCAGTCGAAACTACTTCTACACATTTATGAGTTTCTCAAAACTACACAAAGCAATTCTAAATTGGCAAACGTCTGCAATAAATTTGCATACGTACTTTCATGTGCTTCGTCAAAGAATAGAACATGCTTTCTTCTTCGTGGCTCTTGGCTTTCCAGCCGATGGGATATAATCGGTTTGAAAGGACGAATTTGAAGAGCATGAGTTGGTTCCTCATTCCAATCTTCTTCACTCTTTAACTTAAATTTATACTTGTGCAGTAATACACCGCTAATAATCTATCTGTGGAAGTTTCTCTTACCTTCTTAAGCGCCTTACTTTGGAACTGTAACTTTGGTCTTTTCCCTTGGAATAGTTTCCGATGGGTAAACATTTCTTCACTCATTTGGGGTTGCTCCAAGTCAAATATGTTCATATCCAGAATGGGTTTCGCTTCGACTACTGTTCCATCGTTCCCATCACTGCTCAAGGCAACTTGCAGAAATCAGGCGAAATGAACAGACAACTCACTTCGACTTTCCTTCGGCATAACTTCTGATTAAAGCAGATAGTGAGGAAGCAGAAGCAATCATGTCAAAGCTGCCGTGTGCCGTCCAATGATCCATAGCTTCCTTTAGATCAATCTTTTTGAATAGATCAATTATGTCCGTGTTCACAGATTTTGGAGCGTCCCGCATTAACAACGGTTTTAAGTATTTGGTGTTGTAGTATTCGTACCTATGGAAATTAATATCAATGAACTGTTGAATGAAACAACTGAACGCCTACTTATCCCTAATAGAATGATGACCTCTTAGTCCGCATATATCTTCCACACCAGAGCACACGTGGTCCAGCAGCTTAAAAAATACGTTCTTGAATAACTTTATGTTCTTTTGGCAAAAGCTAACTATGCTTTCAAATGTAGGCGCTGTCACCGTTGCAGATAGCATTTTTTGGCAGACATACTAACGCCATTCGGGCGCCGCCGTCTGCCTTCGCAGTGCTGTATGAACTGCCTGTGACATTTGGGAAGGAGTAAATAGAAATACGAAAGCTTGAGCGATGGCGGAACAAGGGAAAAGCAATAAATAAATAACACTTTTTACTAAAAAGAAATGAAAAAAGAGAAAAACCAACTATCATGACAGAAAAACTGGATCTGAGGAAATACGTACCCGCTCAGTCATCTGTTCATGCATAGTTTTCTCTCGTTGTTCCTGACGTTTTACTTTCAGAAAGTTGACCAATGGCTTTATTGTCATGCCTTGCAAAAATACGGTGAAATAAATCATTACTATGGTAGCAGTAACAAAGATTTGTTTGGCTGGAATCAGCTTTTCGTCGAGGGCCACAACTAGTCCGTAAGCAATAGCACCCCGCAAACCACCGTAAGCCATGATAAACTGATCGACAGTGTTCAACTTAGTCACTCTGAACTTGTTAACAATGAATGTCTGTAGAACAACTCCTATTAAAACGCACAAGTTCTATACAGGAATCAATCCAATAAAGCGCCCAATGCTTACCTATTGTTCTATAAACAAGGCAGAAGAAAATCGTCAGCGCAACAAATGCGGTATCCCATTGGTGCTTCGTGCTAACGGTAGACATGCCAAGGAACATAAATATTACTGTTTCGCAACTTGAGCTGAGCATTCTCATAAAGTATTGAACCGTCGTCTGCGAATCCTTTGATATGTTGCCTTCGACGTATTCTTTCATGGCAATACCACAAAATACAATACTAAAGGTAGACAAATAATCGCAAAGTTCAACAACGTTAGGTGGCAACTGCAGCGACAATTCCATTCTACTCACGCAAGAATCCCGGAAAGATGGAACATTTCCGCCGTCATGTACGCGCAATAGCCCATTGTGAAAACAAAAAGTGGTTCCAGGATTGGTACGTGACTGGTCCATCTGTTATAAAACAAGAAAATTATTTCATGGAAGCACTGCTTGAATTTATACCTCGTCGTAAAGCTAACTATGAACGACCAAAGGAGTCCTATAAACACACCACCCAAACCGACAACGAAGAACGACAGAAGCCCCGCAACGATGTCCAAAGAAATAATATTCTCCTGACCAATTCGAGAAAACGAAGAGAATATATTGTAGAGCACCTGACAATCAATAAATGTCCCATATCAGCGCAGTTACGAACATGTTCAGTAAGGATACCACGGAAACTGCGTCGTTGAGCAGAGATTCGCCGAACACACTTATGTATAAAATTTGATTGACATGGATTTCTTCGAATACAACCAAGACGGCTATTGGATCAACGGCTGATATGAGTGAAGAGAATAGCATAGAGTGAAGAAATGGTGGACTAACTCGGAACAACCCGGTTAAGCTCACCGCATAAAGAGAAAAACCTAAAAAAATATAAAGATAGTACATCACTTTTGTACATTGATAAAGCAACTATTTTCTCGTGCCTCCATAGAAAACGATGGTTCTGATTGGCAGAAGGTGCCCGGTAGACTACCTTACATTGGTAAAAAAGGACGGATTCATTTCAACTGGTGCTGCCGTTCTTAACTGTTAAAGTTTCAACCCCGGTTAATTGCGCAAACATTCATTAGTTACTGACAGCGGCCGCTCCCGTCGAAAATAGTCTTGAAGGAAAACGAAGACATCTCGGCTGTTAACAGATGCCCCAATATTCAGGCGAAACAATGAGCAAAAACTTAACAGCCGCATTTCGGCAAACCACTGCTACAAACGAAGTTACTAATATGGGTCTTATGAAAAATGCTAAACGAGACTACCGTCAATTTCCTTTTGTAAATAGTAGCTTGCCTAATTTTAAATTTTTGGTCGAATTCACGAACATTCTGGATTCAGTTGTAGCGCTTAAAAGTGTTGAAAACTCTCAGGCCCTCTCTTATCAGCTGTGTAACTGAAATACAGGTGCCAACAGCGCAAGAAGTGTCGATGACTGTCGGTGAGTTTACTACCTTACTCTTTAAAATAAGTGTATCTTCTTCGAAAGAAAATTACAAATAACTGAAAATATGATTGACGTTTAGAAATTCACTTGAGCATACCCATTTGGTGAACTCAAAAATTGAGTTTCCACGTCCAAAAGCTTTAATACTGCTCCAGCGGATTTAACTACTGAAAGCCTGACTCCCAACCAGTTGGCTAAGACGCTGAACACGGGATGAAAGGTATCCTGAAGACTCTGATTTTTTTCGCAAGAATAAAAGAGGTAAAACGTAACTGCTTTGTTTAAATAGGAAAACCTACATACCGGTTAAGAAACATCCTAGATTTCATCACAGGTTGGAATGAATTATCATCCATGTGTTCTCAAACAACGTAAAATTACATAGCGCAAGTGAGGGCACGTGCTTTCCATCAACGTCAGAGCAGACGCTTGTCAATGCAATTAATTATACACAGAATGTCTTGTAACGGGTACATTAGTTTTCATGAAAAGGTCACGCTAGATCCGCTTTTCATTGAGTCAAAATTATGGCGGAGCTTACAGGATTCATCTGATCCCTTACAAACGCTGACGACGGGTTCTGAAAGCTCCACCATAATGTCGACTCAATGAAAAAGGGGTTTAACGTGACTTGGCCGTGCAAAACTGTCACTAAAATACACATGTTAATACTAAGCCGCGACTAACCTCATGCTACATAGCAGAACCGTTTTAAAATGGAATGTCCTCAGTATCGACATGAAAAATTGAAATTTCAAAATGGTAGCGTGGGAATAAAAGCATTGCTACGAAACAACTGACAGTTGCTAGTGCCACTTGACTTTCGATACTATCCAATTTCTATGTTCAAATAATAAGCAAAGTTCAGAGTCATTAGTTTGAATTAGTACGCTGTATTAGCTGGTGATCCTACGAAAAAAATTCTAACCAAACAGTTTAGCTACATGCTAAATGAAAACTAAAAAACTGTCAACAAGTGAGTAATCAGCGGCAAAAATGAAAAGCTTTCGGTTTTCGTGAAACAGTGAAACAATAACAGGGAGCATGAACTGGCAGCAAAGAAATCTACCAGCAAATTCGCGCGACCTGATTCACTCTTCCCGCATTGATATTTAAGAACTATAATAGGCTGAATAAAACAAAAGTAATTCCAGAATAAACGTTATGACTGCAAACGATAAATACTGCCCACCGTCCAACAGTGCTGTTCAGAAAAGTGCTCTATAGTCGTGCGGCAGACTGAGAGTTGCTAAAACTTTGTCGATAAAACTAGTTACACCAATTCGGTTTTAAGTGAACGTCAATTAAAGTTTCATTTGATTCTAACATGATTT
Organism: Trichuris trichiura; assembly: GCA_037903355.1. NCBI lineage: Eukaryota > Metazoa > Nematoda > Enoplea > Trichinellida > Trichuridae > Trichuris > Trichuris trichiura. The sequence continues at coordinate 156,289 of JBAJFE010000060.1, forward strand.
CTGTTAGAAGGTAGATCTTTTCGTTTGTGTACAGCATTTAATCTGTTGTAGTGTAACAAGTTTATTTATACTTCGGATGAAAAATGGATTAAAACGTTCAAAGCTATCTGCTTTTCGTCTTCAACAAAACGAAATGGAGGCGCATTGTCAATAGACCGCCAGGTGCGCTGGTATAGTCTTCCGACTTAACGCTGACAAATTCGATTTGCAATTTGTCAAAACAAAGTGCATAACAAAAATATTTCTCCTTCTAATCCTTTTGGACAGATCCTAAAGTCTCCACTACAACAAAGCATTTCCAAAGTAACATTTCCCATTATACGGTCCGCTATCCACTCAGCTTACTAAATGAACAGTTACTGCATTGATTGCTCTCAAAGTCAAACAGACAGAACATGCACGGAAGAGGTTATGACCACAAACAATACAAACTTCAAAAGCGTTCTCTGCGCACAACAGAATTCCTCTAAGACAATGTCATTTCGATTTATCGTTCTGGATGTGTAAAAATGCCATACAGTTTATATACGAGAATTTGATTACTACTAACTGTTCGACTGTTCAGTAGGAAAGAAAATTCGTTGCATTAATAGTTAGGTTTTCGCTACGAAAGGCAAACGTGCGCATAAACGCTTCCAAAAACGAACATCATAATAACAAGATAAACTGGGATGCTGACTGCTTTATGGATAATTGGTTTAAATTTATATTCGAAGACAAGATAATTCCCCGCTGTATGTATCCCTTTAAGACTTTCAAAGCTCACCGTAACAAACCATTAACGGCTTTTCGTGGAAAAAATCATATCCACAACGAGAAATAAACGCCATCGAATACGTGAACTAATGATAGAATTAATAAGTTAATCACAGTAATCTTACACAGAAAACAACGAACCGTACCGAAAAAGACCCTATCTATTGGCGATAACAGTGCAATTTATAAGTTTATTTGAGTCAACAAATATGCCACCTTCATGCTACTTCGTCATCGCTGCGCAAACCCGTATCGTCCTTCAGCACACCGAAGATAGCGCAAAGAACGGAAGTATGGCTAGCTTGAAAATTGCATTCTACAGCGCCCGACAGTTTCAAATGATCGGCGAACAGAAGTCTATTGGGAAGCACTATTTTTTCGTTCGAATACCCACCGAAAGAGGTAACACAGGTGACACCGTTAAAAAATCAAACTTAAAACCCGCCGACAACTGAATGCGGTCAGCACTAGTTCTTAATTTGTCCATCACGAAAAGCATTACACTTTCCATCGCTTGTCAAATGGGCGAAGAAGCAATAGCAAAATTTGAAAATAAAAATATTCTGCGTACCTATTGTGACAGAATTCCATATCGTCCCGATCACTGCGTAGACAAGAATTGTGCCAAAATTGTCAAAGAAAGCTCGACTTGGCATGAAGTATCCTGCTTCAAAGACTATCGGCGGTAGAAGGAACAAAAAGAAAACTTCCGAATTTAAATGAAAAATACTTTTATCCAAGCGAACCAGATATAAAACCAGACCGACTAGTAGACCAAGCACAATAAGCAGTGAGCTATCGGGAAATATAGAGACGAGACGTTTGGACATTTGGAAACCTGAAGACAAAAGTTACTCAGCACGAGCACAGAGTAAACGACAATAGAAAGAAGACCCATTTTTGCGGCGCTCGCCAGAAGGATCCAAAGGGCGATTGTGAAAGGAGCTTGGACATGAGACCAATTGAAACTGGCGACATAATAGCGATGTCCAGTCTCATTCGCCGACAAATCGCTTCCGGTCACCTCCACAAATTTCGTTGCGACAATGACAGTGAAAATTGGTAGAACAGTAAGAGGCCTCATTGCAATTAAGGTATGTCAATTTTTAAGCTGCAACGACGAAAAAGCGGCCGCAAGCGACGAGAGTACGCTTATTTGCGTAGCCACAACATTCTTTCGAAGGCATTACAATGATTACGGGCAGCAATATATCAGTGGAGCAGTTGGAAACGGCGCAAAGACGACTGATAAGCTCAGAAAACGTTCCCAAAACAGCGACAGCTGCCAGGTGACGTTTTGCGCAACAGATTAGACTAGACTTCAGATGTCCATGCAAACGATAAATGTTTGATATTAATATTTTCACAAGGAAGTCTGCCGGGAAATTCTGTAAAATATTCGCCGACGAGAATGCAGTAAAACAACGCTTCTCCTCTAAGGGACAAGTATTGCTTACAAGACAAAACAATTGGAACGACTGGTTCGCTCGACATTTGCCGGGCCATTTCAAACTGGATTCTGTCATTTAACAGCAGCCCAATGTGAGAGCATGACAATGCTGTAGTGACACATGACGTTAGAGGTGTCGTCGCTACAAGTGCATCCAAAACTCTTCAACTTAGCTGGACAACCAGAGAAAAACTCTGAAACAGTATCTGCTTACTAAACAATAATCACCATTTAAAAAATCTGCTTCCCAAAAAAGAGAAGAAACAACCTTTGATTATTGGCCGCTTATGGTCAAGTCGGTTCAGCTTCTGCTTCGATTGATAGGATATATCCTATTAAAAACTACGTTTTCTTCTGTCGAAAAAACCCGTTGCGACGACAAGGCGAGTCACCTACGAAAACTCCGTAAGATAAAGCTTATTTTAAATGGGGTCGGATATGAAAAAGCAAAGCTTTACCATTAACTTACTGAACGTGGTTCTCGCTTCGCGGTCCCGTCTTTCTATCACAGAAAGTAAACATCTGCGGAGAGAAACATGGCAGTGACAAATCGATTCTAATGAATTACTACGCAGCGATAAATATTTCTACTAATAAAACAGTAAGAACTCCTTCAACTGGGCAGTAACCTTGGAAGAGAAAGTATAAACTCTACAATAAACTGCTTCACTGCAAGCAGTGATGGCCCTTAAAAGCAACATACTGGTGAGACAGTGAATATAGTGAGACTTTATTGGGAAAAAAACATTTAATGTGCCTTTCTTCAATGGGCGCTTTGCGCACATTCAAACATTTGGCAAAGTTCATAGTCCTTCTGAATATTCAATTGAATACTACTTCCAAAAGAAGCGTTTTGTCAGATGAGAAAAAAGATACACCTTATGCCTCAATGTAGACGAAACAATACCGCAACCTTCATTTAACACAGATATTTTCTGTACCAAAACTGAAGTGAACCTGTTGTAAAGCGAGTTCTTTTAGAGATAGATTAAAAAATTAGCAGTAAACAGTGGAAGCAAAACCAACTAAATTTACCGTGCGCTATTCGCAGAACAGCCAGCATTAACTAACAGGCAAATATTGTACTTTGCCCGTACATCAAACGTATTCTTGAACTCGACGTTTCATGGACTCTGATGCACTACTGTTTAACGGATAGAATAATCAAGTATAAGTTCGTTTCATTTTAAAAATGATTTATCCGCAGGAATCGAAAATCATCATTTCAAGCGGAAAAGACAACGTTGTCCAAAAGCATTCCTTTTCTCTTAAAGCGGCACGCTACACGGCAACGACTAAAACTTATCCATGGGAAATTTCCAGTCATTGATGCCCAAAAGAGTGTGACAAAAACATCATCTATGAATCCGGTTATATTTTTGAAGCTTCCTGTTATGGTTCACTTACTTGACGACTGCCACTGCAACCGCAGTTAAACGTTCCGTGCCACCAAGTAAAGCAGTTGTCTGGCCGTGACAATTATGCAATGAAATTACAGTTAAACCTGAACATATTGAGTAGCGTAAAACAAAATTGTTAGGCAATTCAGAAAAAAGGAAATTCACGTAAGAATACCAGTTTACAAGGCGAACATTCCTTTCGTAAGTTCACCAACATTACTCGAACAAGCAGACTGCAAATTTAATTTGTCAAAAGCAGATTCGCATGAAAGACGCGTGCAATAAAAAAGTCTAATTTGGACTCAACAACAACTTTGTTCTTTTCAAATACAAGATCAGCCAAATTGTCCAAACTCATTACTCCAGTCTGACTAGCTTTAACACTTGCTTGACATAGGCTATCAAAGAATGCTTGTTAAAATTTTACTAAGTTGTGCACTTTGAATCACTGCCCGTAAATGCTTGACTATTACGTGTTCTACTTCCATATTCAGTAAAATTATTCACTTTTTAGCAAGCAAAAGCAACAATGCTGACACTCAGCAACAATTCTAATTGCAAATACTCTGGAAGCAGACCTACTTCAGCACGAAAAATTCGATTTCCAAAATACACTTTTGATAAAGTCGCTCAGACAGAAAAAGCATACTAAGCACACAAACTATTATCAAGAATTCTAAACTCTTATGCAAACGACGGGAGCTGAAGCTCTGAATTTTATTATTATTATTATTATTATTATTACATCTCAAAATATGGGTGCTTTTTAATGGGTGTAAAAGTTTTTAAGTTGAGCCTTAGTACACCTTCTTTATAAAGCATGTGGATGCTCAATGTGAGTGAACTTTTGTTTTAAAAATATAATGAACAACGCTGGAACCATTTCTTTACCTAAAATGAATGAAGCAGTAATAAAATTCAACATGGAAAATTATTATTTTTGCATTTCATTAAACGGATATCACCATAAAAATCAGTCATAAAAAAGACACCCGTTTATAAGGAATTTAGATTTCATAAAGTATGAGGAAAATTTCAGCAATAAAACATATAGAACAATTAGAGATTCAGAGCACTGAAAACAAATTCCAATAACAGTTTCGTTAACATGAGCAGAGTTGCAAAGGAAGGTCTATTTTGCTATTAGCATGAGTCATTCCGTAAACCTGAGTTGTTAAACAAGTGAAATGATTAAACGTAAAACAGAATCGCAAATTAGCACGAAATACGCCAGTTGAAACTAATAGAACGGCGAAATTCGGTGAGCTGTGTGAGTTACCTTTTGAGCACTTTGGTTAAGAATCTTCTGTTGCAACATTTCTCAGCAAATTCCATGCAAATACCCTACTGGTTCGTGCATTTTCTCTCAGGTGGCAACTAGTATGATTCTTGCATTAAGTCAACGCTGTGAATCGTAAATTAGCTGATTACAACAGGTTTAAGTTCAACCTGGCACAGCATTGCGAAAGCATTCAACTCCGCACGCCCGCTCACATTTAGTGAATCACTACACCTGAGTAGTTTCCACTTTAGCTTAACATGAAACTCAACATACTGCTCTCTACCTAAGACTTGAAACATAAGCACATGTGAAAAATATACACTATTCTTTACAGTACGCATTTTTATGTCATTATGCTTAGATGAATAAAGAAACAGTATAACAAGCCCTATCATCTAAAAGAAACAGCAGCAACAAGAGAAGTTGTTTCAGCAGCCATAAAACGCTGATTAAATATTCATACAGGGCTCTTAAACATAAATGACAAAAAAAACAGCATGCAGTTACTTCTTTAAATAGCACATTTTTAGAATGGGCTTTTCATAATTTATTATGTTGCCGCAAAAGCTCTGCAGCTTTTTTATTCAGTAAAGCAGGTTGATGAAATAAAGGATCACTTTTAACAGGCATGTAGGTATTCATATTAAACCAATTTGTCACGTAGTGCACATTTATTTGCATGAAAGTCTCGAAGCTTTCGAGAGACAACCATTTTCATCATCAGCGATTTCATTAACAATCAAGGAATTGGATATGCGAGCGGAAAATAAAAGCAAACGTAAAGTTTAGACTAACGGTGCAAGTGTAAACGACACCGTGATCGGAAGAATAAATTCCGTAAAATTAAAATGGTGAAATAAAAGAGGGCATTAAGTAACAGTGAAACTAAACCTAAAGGTAAATTAAACATAACAATAAATTATAAATAGAGACGAAAATAATAATAACAATAAACATGAAAATAAAATCACAATTGAAGATAAAAGTCAAAATGGTAAATAAAAGTTAAAAACAAAAATAAAACATTTTTATGTTGCGTTTCAGGTTAATTTTGTTTACACTTAAGTCTCGTTTTTATCTCATCGCTTCACATTGGTTTGATTATACTAAACTTGTGATTCTGCTAATCGTGTAGTTGAAAAGTGCACAGTCCCTTTAAGCTTTACCCTTACTTTTGTTTTCCGGTCGAATATCCAACTTCTAATGGCTGTAACTGTTGATTCCCAAAAACCTTGGGACTTTTGCAAAGATAATCTGAGACTACGTAACAAATTGGCCTAGTGAAGCAGGTTGCAGCAATGCTAGTTATTAAAATAATTTCACTGCAACCGACTCCGGCGGCACCTGGACGACACGACGTTAGATCCCAAGTTTTGATCCGAAAAGTGAGCTATCCACTTTTGAACATGAACAAAGATGTCAAAGTGCTGGCCAGATAAATATCGCTACAATGACTCGAAGAGATGACAGTCAGAGGGCGGAATATCCGGAAAGTACACCGGCGATAGTAGTGGGTCCCAATGCAGCTCGAAGATCATGTTTTGCGTTACCGTTGCGGAATGCAGTCATGCATGAGAAAGACGTCACTTTGGTGCGACACGTACATTTATCTCCTCCAAGCAAAACTTCAAACGATTTTGGCAGGCGAGTGTACTAGAGGTTGGCGCCGAAACCATTTGACCAATCGTGGTGCACCATCGTCTCGTTTCACCGTACAGACAGCGGCATCGTTTTGCCTCTGCAGCTTACACAATGTTTACTCCTTCTTGGCTTTTCGTAGGTCTACTTTTCATCTTCTGCAACAAAGCACCGAAAAAGCTCCTTGTTTACCTTTCCAGCAAAAAAGCGGAGGTATTCTTGCGGGTGGTCATTTGAAATACAGGCACCTGTTGCAGCATGCGCTTATCGAGCCAGCAATGTTCGAGTTGCGAACAATGACAGTTTCTGCAAGTTCCGCTGTCGAATCTTTCTCCAGCACGACTCTAATTTTCCGTCTTGAAATTTCGCAGAGCGTCCCAACCGTGTTCAGCCGTCAATCTCTACCCCACCGTCCCGGAAGTGTCGGTGTCATTCTTCAAACACGGTTTTAAACAGAAAGCTCCCGCTAAAATTATCGCGCGAAATTCTTATGGCAGCTGCCGCACTCTCTGCCTGGTTAAAGTGCAAAAGCACACAGAAGCGCAAACCGGTTTTCTCGGATTCCATCTCTAAGCGACGACGAAAAAAGAAACAGCACAAAAGCAACTGAATAGATCGCCTTGCGTATTTGAATCGAATGTTCGCGTGAGTCTCCCTAGACAAAGAAAAAGCATGCCAGCAGCGTACAACTGAGGATTCTTAAAACTTGGAATTGAGGGGTGGAACTCTTGCAACAACTTACAGTATAAGAATGCCAGGTAATGACAGAGCTTTGAAGGCCCGCCTGGTGCCGTCACCAGCGTAAGATGTAGACGACGACGTAAGGGTGGTCATACTGCAGCAAAACGTGACAGATATTAAAACTAAGGATTACGAGTTGAAACAGAAAAAATAAAGAAAGGAGAAATCCATGGAAAACGGAAGAAGGAAGACACTGAAGGGCTCAAGACTTCTCAATTTTAAAAAACACGTTTCCATCTACGTATTATTTTCATTTTTTAATCTGGCCGGTTCCTGATAGACAATCACTTCGTTCATACAGCGAGCTTACTGTTCAAACTCGTAACTACCACTTCAAACGTTTACGTTTTGCTGCGCTGTGGGTAACCACTGGTCACCAGTTACATTCGCCGCTGCAGTCAGGATAACGTTCTCGAAAGCTCTGACATTCCTTCAGAACAATTACCAGCATACCTAAAAATAACTTATGTAATTTCATCCGCCCGCCACGGAATGCTACGTTCTTAAAATCATGAGGCTGTATCTAAACTGGCCAAAGGAAAGGGAACATCTCACTGACTTCGGCAATCCAAGACAAAACTCATGCACATTCTATCAGTAAAATTTCAAGCTGTATTGTTAACACCTTGCTCCTTGAAAACATGACATTTTGAAATGGGTTCGTAAAATTCCATGAGAAAGTTTATTTTACAGTGGGATCCGTTTGTAATTAATTTCGGCCTCCAGAGCTTAGCGGACCACCCTTGACTCATCCTCAGCGATTAAGACTAATCGAAATCGCGAGGATGCGTCAAGGGTGGACTCGGAAGCTGCGGAGGACAAAACTGGTCATGGAAAGGGACCACCGCAAAATTAGCCCTACCATGCACTGCTCATTTGAGCAAGGTTTTCGTTTCCAACAACGAAAGAAACAGTAACAGCTCAGGACAAATGTAAGAAATCAGTAACTCTACTTCACAGCTGCTAACCTTTCTCTCTTTGCTGCGGCTTTGCAATGCTACAGGAATGCTATCACAACGGAATGCGGCGAAGCAAACATAATTAGCTTGCTGGTTTACAGAAACGCCCTTCAGAATAGTTCACGCTTGACGGCGAGGAAAATAATCCTTCATTTCACTAACGGCCAATAGTTCTTGTGGCCAGACAAGCCGTACGTGCAATTTGCCAAAAGATAGACAGCGAAGTGAAAATTCGATGGGCATTGCAGTGTTATACCAACCGCACAAACGCTTGATAAGAATCTATACTTTAAGTTTAGCAATGCTGTCATCTCAGCACATGTTGGCTCAAGGGTACGCTTCCGCTAAGTATGAATGTGCATTCCTGGTCTTCTATTCGAATGACAAACCCATTCGACACTACATTAACATCGCATAAACAACGTACAAGATTACCAAGGCTTCCTTCAGATAACCTAAATCTTTTCTCACCATCGTAACAAGTGATGATAAACCGAAATACGTGCTTGCGCCAAGACAATACAAGATTAAACGCTTTTTTCTTTTTCTATGTGACGGGTTTTTAAATTTTTTTTCTTCTAAATTTTTCTTGGTATTTTTAACCCGTTGCTAAATTAACGTTTATTACAAAAACGTTATTTACGAAGCTTTCGGGCCTCGCCGTGGCCCGTCATCAGCGCAATTTGTGCCGCCCATCGGGTCGGTCATCATGTAAGCAAGCTGCTAGAAGCTGCTAGCAAGTTTAGAAAAAATTTAAAAATCCATTACGAAGAAAAAGAAAAAAGAAAATAAAGTCAAGTGTGCGCGGGCACCGAAGAAAAGAAAAAAAGAAGAGGGCAAGGAGAGGTACAGAAGAAAGAAGACGGAGTGGCGGGAAAGAAGAGGGTTTAGAATCCGTTTGTTTAAAACAGACGGGTATATATAATTTGTTTGCTCGCTGCAAAGCCTGACAAACTAGGTGGGACCAATCCCCGACGGGTCAAGATGGACCTGGTGGCTGAGGTCTCCGCCAAAATCGGTCGGATGGAACGGCTTGCGACCATGAAGACCGACCCGATGAGCGGCACAAATTGCGCTGATGACGGGCTACGGCAGGCCCGAAAGCTTCGTAAATAACGTTAATTAAGCAGCGGGTTAAAAATACCGCAAAAAATTTAGAAGAAAAGATTAAACGCTTAAGCAAATTTTCAGTTCTCCAATTTTAGATGTCTGTGATGAACAAACTGACAAGCACACAATGCACAACAACAAACAATTATCATGAGAATCAAGCATCAACCTGCAATAAAGTAATCACGAAGACACACAACCCAGTGGATACTTTCTACCTCACATTCATAAGCTTGTAGTAAAGTAATTTTAGAAATTACAATCACGCCTTCCGGTGAGAAGATATATAAGGCAGCCAAGAATAAATAGTCAACCATTTCGGCACAGTACATTATTACCCTAATGTTGACCATTGCTAGTCAACTATTCTGGCAAAAATTCCACATATCCTAAATTCTTTAACAGGTCACAAGAGCTGTTAAGTCGACGAGGGTGCAATTCAATTCTGACAGCAAAAGGAAACTATTGCTATTGAAATATTGGTATTCTGCTTATATTGAGTTACTGAAAGAAACAACTTGAAAATCAACAGAAAGCAAACAGTAAACTTATCCTTACTTGCATCGCTAATACTACTGAAAGAGTGATGCTCTCCCAAAAGCAAGAAATGATTTCTCAATGCTGCTAAGCAAATCAACCACATTAGAAATGACAGCCAAAAAATCTATCCAGAACTGTAGTTCACATTTTATTGGACGCAAACCGGTGCAAGAAGCCGCAGTGAGATCGAAACAGATGTAGTTTATGCAGTTTTCTACGAATACCACGACTCTCCAATCCACCTAAGCTATGCACATAATTGCAGGTTATTAAAAGCAATTTATGTGCGCGTCAAAATGAACCAGTTTTCTCTATTTCTTGAAGTGCGGCAGAATAGTGCTGCAAAGAGGCATTTCTAATGACAACGTAGCCAGCAAAATAATAGCAAAACTAAACAAATTCTTACCCCCCTCCCTCCGCGAATTTTTGCTAATGCAACGAAGTGCGATCCACTTTTCATTTTCATAAAATAATTAAACAAGAGCCACATGAGTTTTTATCAGTTACAAAATCAACTGTCATATCGGCTTGCTCTCCATACTACTTTACCTAGAACCAAGACTAACGTAAGGCGTGTATTTTGGCTTAGGCTTACGATGCAAAATCCGAACGGTTAGCCGACGTGCCCGCTAGTAACGGCCGAACAGGTTACCTGCATACTTGCCAGAAAGCAGTGTACATTTCTCAGAAAGTGCGGGGTGCATAACCGTCCAAGCTCGCTATCTATTTCAGAAATGCAAATCAAGAAATACTATTTGTAATGATTAAAAGATTAAAGAACCTTAGGGGCGCAAAAATGACACTGTATTTATCGGATCATGCTGTTTTGCCAAACACGCGAAGGCAATTCAGAATGTGGAACAACTAAGTTATTTCTTAAGACTATCAGTACTCTCTCTTCTTTTAAAAAGACAGATGTCAACATAAGCCATTTTAAAAGTGTTAAAAATAGCAATGTTGAAATCTTACTACACAGAGCACACTAAACACCAGCACCTATCAGACTGATTTGACAGAACAAAGAAAAGGTGCACAACTGTGAACTGCGATGAACAAACGTATCACCACTGCGGACACATGGGCCAACGTATTACAGGAGAACTTCTGTAAGCTGACCACCCAAGGGGCTCGCACAGACTGGTCAACTTAGGCAGGTAGTGAAATGTAGGCTTATTGTAACAACACGCACATGTACTTTACTTTCTTGTAAAGATCTTCCTTAGAATGTCATGCGTAATCAAAACACAGGACGGTCGTGCACACAGTATCATACACAGCCAATGCACTTAATAGTCTTTTATGACGGTGCGATCGTTCTTTCTAAAAAAGAGTCAGTTTTGGTCTGGCTCATATTCATACTGCAAATGTAAGTGCTGAAAGCACGGTCTACACTGGTTACATCACTCAGCATATCTGGGCATTTTTAGGCAGCAAATTTCTTTAACAGCACGATGAAATGCTAGACCTCCTATTCTTTCATATCATATATATACAGTTGAACCTCCATAGTTGACCACCTCCCTAAGTTGACCGCTCTAGTCTGACGTGGTATATAAACACAATGCTAGTTTGCTCTCTGTAAGTTGGTCGGTCTGTTGAGTGGACAACTTACAGTGGTTCAACTGCAATCTATTTAGCCGAGCCACTTACACCCACAGCCTCCTATGTTGACCAGTTTTCCACAGTCTCTTGGGTGGTCAACTTACGGGGGTTCAACTGCATATACAGGCGGCCCTCGTTATCCGCGGATTCTATACAACGCGGTTCGTCCGGCGTGAAATAGTGACGTCATCTTTTCATAAAAAACATGCGCACCGTTGGGTGGCATTATAAATGCAGTAACGTCGTTGCCTGCCTGTGAGCAGCGTATTCGTCTGCCCGGGCGCGAAAGACTTTCTCTCCCCACAGTGCTCTGTAACTGTGCACAATGCTAATGAGGCCGTGCCATTTTTCTGATTGTTCGTTGTTGCTTCGTGCGCGTTTTCAAGCCTATTCGCTGTGCGAAAACAGTTTCCCTCCAGCACGGTAGGTCTGAACTTTCGCGTTGTTTAACTGGTGTCGCATAGGCAGATGGCTGACAGAAGGCAAGTAAGCGGTTCCTCTAGGGCTAAGAGACAACGTAGCGTCCTTATTCTTCATGAGAAAGTAGAAGTCCTTGATCTTTTGAAAAGGGGATTGTCATTTGCCGAAGTGCGCCGTAGGATCGGGAAGAATGAATGCAGCATTCGTACGATAAAACGGAAGGAAGCTGAGATTAGAGGAAACGTGTATTCTGACCCTTCATTGGCGAAGAGAGCTGCTGTAATTCGCAACAAAGTCCTCATGAAGGCTGAAAAACCGCTAAGCATTTGGATAGAAAACATATCGCGGAAGAATGTCCCCGTCGACAGGAAAGTTATTCGGGAGAAAACGCTGAGCTTATATGAGCACTTCTCTGGCGTGGTTTCAGAGGAGAGAAAAAGGTTTACTGCTAGCAAAGGATGGTTAGCAAAATACGTGAAGTGCTTCAGCCTCAAGAACTTAAAGATCACTGGAGAAACGGCATCGGCTGATTTCGTAGCTGCATCGACGTTCCGGAGGGAATTCAAGGGGTCAGGACGAAATACGCAGCTAGAATGTAAGCTATTTAGCCTTTTTCATAGGGTAGCCTACATAACGCAGAATTCAACTTAACGCGGTAAAACGCTCAAAATGTTGGACGAATTAACCGCGGATAACGAGGGCCGCCTGTATATATATATATACAGTAGAACCTCCATAAGTTGACCACCCAAGGGACTGGGGAAAACTGGTCAACATAGGGGGTGGTCAACATAGGAGGCTGTGAGTATATTATATTATTAACGTGCGGACCAACCAAGTGGTCAAAATTCGGTCAACTTAGGGAGGTGGTCGACATAGAGAGGTGGTCAACTTCGGAGGTTCTACTGTATATATATATATATATATATATATATATAAAGAGGAAAGCATAGCACTTCAATCCCACAGTGTAGCGCGGATTTGACAGCTCAAATTATAGAGAGTAAGCTAACGTACAACTTACCTAGGTAGTTAACATACAAGTGGAGAACGTGCAAGTTACAGAGGTGGCCGACATATAGAAGTCAGCCTTCCGTTTGAATACATGTGGACCAAACAATCTGTGAAAATTCGGTCAACTTATGGAGATGGTAAACATAGGGTGGAGGTTCTACTGTATTTCAAGCAACGCGATTTCCGTTTCAACTGGAAATGAGCTCTAACGCATATTGATCAGTACCGCTTTTAAAGCTTTCGCGCTTCAAGCGAGCGACGTTGCTGTGAAGAAACACATTATGGCTTATGTCAACAGCCAGCCCAGAAGCTTGTGTCAACATGAAAATCTTTGGCGGGCAGGGAGAAACTGAACAGGACTCCTACCGTGCAGAAACAGCCTATTATTACTTTCACCTCAATTGACTCGCCTTTTTTTGATTTTTCTGTCCTTCGCTGTTCCAACAGAAAAGAGCGTTAAACGAGTGAAACTACAATAACGAAAACAACATCGACAAAATAGGGGTATGTGTGAGCACACCTCCAGTTGCAAATGCTATTTAGTTAAGTATACTTAATCGGCCTACGTATCACAAAACATCAACCAATGAGAAAAAATTTCAAGCGGCATTCACAAATTCATTAACGCACAAAGCCGATCAAGTGAACAAGTTGCATGCATTTCGGATAAACACTTGTCATGAAACGGATTTGTCCTATTCCGTAAAATGTATTTGCAAACGTACTGCAGAAAAGAATAGGCCTAGTCGAAAATTTTCTTGAAGAATTTGAAGTATGCCATCCTGCTTTGTCGTTATTGCATTTTAAACGGTACTCAGGCAATACTCACAATCTGTTAATAGGCCCTCCAATGGACATTTTTTCGCTTATGAAAAGCAGTAATTCTCAAAACTGACCGAAAACGTCACAGCTCACGTTGGTATATTTTGCCAGTTTCTTTGAATGACTTAACCTTGAAAGAAAAACTAGATTCATAGCAGTATCAAATTTTCCTTTCCCTCCAAGACACAAAAACAACGCGCGAAACGTAAGTTCAACGAGACATGTTTGCTCTTGGGAGACCTAACCGTAGCCGTTCCAAAACATAAGGGACAGATTCGTTTGAGGCAGCAATGGAGAAAAGAATTCCAAGTTTCAAACAGCCTCATTCAGTTTTACGCACTTGATTGGTAGCAAAATTCTCTAGAATTAAATGCTAACCGCTGGAAAGCAGAATACGCAATGAAAATGACTATTACCGCAGCAAAGTTTACCATATAAGAAAGAGCAGAATCTTTTATGCTGACACTTTGGGCAGCCGACTCTCGTACGCTAACGCAGCTTGTGTACATTTTGCCATCGTAACCGAAGCTTTTGTGATTACATCGCCGATGTAGAACTCGGATAAAACTTTCGGGGTTGTCTCGATTTTGTCCGTTAATATGGTTTGCTTAAATAAAGCCACTAAGAATGTAGTAGAAGAAAAGCGGTGATTACTGAGTTAATGATTCGGCTGAAGTAGCATGCCGATTCACCATGAAACATTGTTCTCTCCCTCGATCCGTACCGCGTCAAATGAGGCGCGATTTCATTCATCCGCGCCCTAACGTCTTCGATGGAATCATACGGCAAAGGCCGTCCAACAGCCTAGAATAGTCATCCGTCGTAAACATATCGTATATTGTGGTGTGTGTTAGTAAATATCCTACCTCTGAAACCGCACGTATAATTCTCCAATCTTCTCTTGCTATGCCTGGAGGAGTTATTGCAGCGAACGACTGCTGTGCTCGTCCTTCCGTATTTACGTAAGTTGCCCATTTTTCCGTATAAGCACAGCCAGGCAAGAGTAAATCACATAGTTCGGCACCCGCGTCACCGTGATGGCCTTGGTAAATGACAAAACAGTCATGAGGAATAGAAATACCACGTTTGAAATTGCAATCATCCGCTCCAAGAAGATACAATAATTTGGGCGACCGTTTTTCAACTGCACGTATGCCGGGCATATATCCAACGTCCAAGGCGGCTACTTGGCTAGCTTTCTGAAACAAAAGTAGCTGAGCACGTATGTACACACGAGCACTTGGAAACGACATTTGCCTTACCCTATGCAAAATGTTAAGAATCTTCCAGCCCGGTTCTTGGACATTCAACATGCTAGCGACCCTAGCTAAACAGGCATACAAAGCATCAGCGTCAGGGCGCTGAAACAGGGCCGTTGAAACAATGATCATTGGTTTCTTAGCCTTCTCCAAGCGTCCGTAAACTTCGTGCTTCTTTTCAGACATCTTTCTAAGAATTTCAGGAGAATCGCCAAAATTCTGCAATGCATTCAGAACGAGAAAACAATGGAAAAGCAAGCAGTTGCAGCGCCACTTTTTACCGTGTAGTCGTAAGTTAAATCTACCGGAGTTCCAATCATGCCAATTTCCAAATCGTGATATATCCAACTTCAAAAAACAATTTACAATGTATTTTTACACGGCAATTCGCCTTTTCCTGCACATACCTTTTGCGAATACGCGCGTTCAACACGGGAGCTTCGAAGCGAGGATTGGCGCCAACGAGTAGAATGAAGTCACTTTTTTCAATACCGACTATTGAATCATTCATAACATAATTAGCGCGAAAATCGATGCTAAACATGGTGTTACGAAAAACATCAATTAAAGAAAAGGTCACAAAAATACCCCGTCGCCAGACTGGGAAAGTACTCTTCGGTGCACAATGTCTCGCAGCCAAGACGATTCATAAAGTCTTTCAAACAAACCATTGCTTCTGCATCAACAAAAGTTCCCACTACCGCTGACATGTTTTCTGGCTGGATATTTTTAAACTACGAAACGAAAACGAAAAACAGCTATTGAGTCCCAAGTAAGCAATAAAATACTTTTTGATTGCAGAAAAACAATGCTTGTTCCCAATTGCACAACTGCAGTTTGCCTTCTCGATTTCGGATCATTGGACTGACCAAACGTTGTCGTTTTAGCCCGTCATAGGCAAAGCGGGTTTTGTCGCTTATCCATTCTTCATTTATTTCCTATTCACCCAATTAAACTTAATGCTTTCACAGCTAGACAAAGCGAGAATACTAATTTTTTAATTAGCTACAAAGAAATGATACAGCTTTAAATTAATCAGCAAAATTCAAACGGTCTATGATCAATTATAGCTATTACTAAGGAAGTCAAATTTTGCATTTCATATCGATTCATTGAGCAAATGTTTTATAAAACAGAAACCATTACTGCAACAGGACTCCCTTATCACTTTTCCCTCCGCTTACAGCACTGCTTTTATTAATAATGTACAGGTATTAGCATTCAAAATGCAAAGCTGCCTCATGAGCAACAGGGAAATGTTAAATAAGTAACTAGCATTTTCCAATATTATAGTTTAAATACCAGAAGGTGTTAGTTGTACCAAACGTAATTTTAAGGCGTATTAATATTAGGTCGTCACTAAAGTTCTTCCATTCAATTTTGCGTTTTATGAATTCTTTACATCACGCTGCCAGAATGCTTTTTCTTCATCCGCCGAGACTGGTGCAAACACCTGCTTCAAATACGCAAACAGTTTAGGTCAATTTCTTTTGTCAAGTCCATAGGTTCTCAAACTTTTCGCTCCATCGCCCCCTTGTGAACGTTCCTGAGCGCTAGTGCCCCCCACTTCTGATTGGTCAATTTTGGGTCCGCTGATTGGCTAGAAGGTAGGACGTGGCGTAGCCGGGGGGTCATTAGGTTTTCAAACGTTTCCCTCCGTCGCCCCTGGTGGGAAAATCTTTGCAATACCACTACTCAAGAGAAAAGTTTGCAGAAAAGACTTTTAGTCTTCGTCACGTGGTAGACATACAATATTATTCCTGCTTTTCCACGAACCATTTTATGATGGGAAAATTTCTGCTTGCCTTTCATATCTCCTCTCACGTTGTTCAGAATATAAAGTCACATAAACAAGAAGCATTCATTAGCCTTTCCCGAAAAAAGTTTTTTACTTCGGTGACGACTTGTGAATCGCTTCCACTAACGTCCCATTTTCACAATTCAGTGGGAACTTTAAGCAAAACTGACACGTGATTAAAAAATCAGAAAATATGCAATAAACGGAAAACAAACGGTAAAGCGAAAGATTATAACTACTAAAACTTAGACAACAGTGGAAAAGTTAATCAAAACTGATCATGTGATGGCGACTGGTATTACAGACGACGAAATAATAAACTGTCCCGGAAATTACCGTTTCGAATTTAATCGCCTTCAGCTTAAGAAAAATAAAAACAGTGCAGGAAAACAATTAATAATAGTGATTATTGGCGAAGTCCGCTATGAGGAAAACGTTAATATTAGCATACAGATTAATACGGTACCGTTGAGAAGAAAGGAGGAGAATGTTTACAAAAACTCCTACCTCGTTCACGCGTGGTATAATGCGCATCAGTTCTCCAGTGCGATGAGATATGATGATGTTTGAGCCAACAGCATCCATAACGTCAATTGACTCCGTTTTACGCGTTTCCCAAGGACGAGCAACGAAAGAGTACGGCTTTGAAGTAAGGGCGCCAACGGGACAAAGATCAATAACGTTGCCAGAAAGTTCAGATGCAAAGAACAACGGAATGTACGTTCCAATTTGCATGCTCCCTCCACGTCCTGTTGTACCGAATTCTTGAAAGCCGGCAATCTCGTTAGCAAATCTATAATACAATCGAAGGGAACTAGGAATCGAATTGAACGAATTACCTACTTAAAAGGTCACGATAGAATACATCGAAAGACTGGGTGTCTTTTAACAGGCTTTGCTTGTTTCATAGTTGTTCCTCTGGTTCACGGATTTGGCCTGTTGGATGTATCTGTAAGTAAACTTCAAAATGCCCTACCAACGAATGGATGAGCAAATTGTTGGAGAAATTACAGAACAAATCGAATACCGTACGTTTCGGAACTGCTCCCCAACACTGATAACGACGGAACACGGGCAGTTCCGAAACGTACGGTATACAAATTGTTCTGTATTTTCTCTTACAATTTGCTCATCCATCCGTTGGTAGGGCACTTTGAAGTTTACTTACAGATACATCAAACAGGCCAAACCCGTGAACCAGAGGAACAACTATGAAGCGATAGACTACTGCTGTATAACTAATGCTTACACTGTTTCTAAGCTTACAGAAACACCAACGAATTACTTGAAACTCACTGTTACTAATTTAGATACACGTTACTCCTTAATCAAAAAACTATAGTAATCTCGATAATTAAAATCTGAGCGATTGAAATAAGTTCTTGCAGCTTATAATTGCTCTCAAGTGGAAGATGTTCGTGCGATACGTTGCTTACCTAACACAGCGTGTGCAATGTATACAACGCGTCATAATTGTTTTCACAACAGGACCAATGTCTTTGTCTTCAACAGCGCGTTTTCCCGCAAAATCGACATCCATGAAACGACTTCGGTCCGAGCCAAACAGCATGCTTTGGTCTTGCAAATCACATTCACCTCCTTGGTCACAAACCGGACAATCCAATGGATGGTTAGCCAGCAAAAATTCCGTTACTCCCTCTCGAGCTTTTTTGGCCATTAAAGAATTCGTCTTGACTTTCATTCCGTTCCATACAGGCATAGCACAGGAGGCGACCGGCTAAGAGTAGGAAGAACGATAGCTGACGTCAAAAAAAAGAATGACATCACTTTAATAGACTTTTCTATTTCAACAAGACACATACGGCAATTGCCAGCGATGGATAACTTCTCGTGGTAGCAATATCGAGGTATTTCCACGCCGACAAGAGCGCATGCCTGAAGCACTGTCATGTGAGGATCTGCCAACACTTTCATATCGTTCACATAAACTTCCACTTTTTCACTCGGATTCGTTGCAATTAGGCGTGCCGCTAAAAGTAAACGTCCAAAACGTAAGACTACAAACACTTCCACAAACGTATATTACTTACTTTTGTTATGAATGGCACGCAGCTGAGTAGCTATCGAGCGGATGGCATTTGCCGTTGGTCGAACACGTGTACTCAACATTGGCTGTACAACCTAAAACGAGTTTAACTGCAGATCACGACGATCTTTCATTTAACAGTGGTTCAGCTATCTATATTCACGGTAACAACGAAATAAAGCAGCTACAGTAGGTTAAAAGAAAAGCAGGTTTCATTCGCATTCGTGCCAGATAACCCAATGATATGGGTACGTGGACATTTTAAATTTCGCTTAATTAAGCATTGTTCATTAAAAAATAAAATCAGCACAGTATTTGTTCTTGCTAATTAGCCACATTTCAAGTCTCACTCGAATCAGCATGAGAGGGCAAACGAAAACATTTCGGTTTTCTCTAGCCTGCAGTTGCGGTTAATATCGCTCAATGCTAATTCCAGTATGAAACTTATGAAAGTGATATACCGTTAATACAAAGCTAGAACGTTTTGCTCATTTCCAACGCCACATGCAGCGGAAAGTTACCGTACTTTGCCGATACAACTTTTGACAAGTATTGGTCTTCAAAATGGATACACTTTTCCTAGCTGCATTATCACTCGCCATTTTTAGCTTTAAATGCATTTTAATAACAAAATTGCGAAAACTATTCGCACGATAACCATACTGCAAAGATAAGCAAACCCCTCTCCTATTGAATGGAAAATCGACTGCTACCTCAAGATAATGAAAACAAAAAGCTGAATTTCGAAGTCGCTCGTTCCTCGAATTGATGCTAAAAATCGTGCTTCGAAAATGCCTCTTTTAACACGCGTCATTTCCCAAATTCGAAAAATAACAAAAGATTTGCCACTGCACTTATAGTTGCTTTAATAATGCTACAGAGTATTTAAAAAGATGATTTTCAACCAAATAAGGATTATTTTGTAGCACGAGTTTTCCTACTAATAGAACATGTGCTTTATTTTAATGGCAACGCTTTCAGTCAAGTAAGATCAAAAAGCATACTTTTGTTTAGAAGAAGAAAGCCGTCTTGCAAGACAAACTTTATTGTACTATTCGTGGGAAATCCACATCTTCGGTAATAGCAAAGAAGGATAAAGCAAGCAGCTGTTTCGTTCCCCCTTCAGCACTTGCGACGGACGAGATTGTTCCCGCTTCAGCATTCGTAGTGCCAAAAGGCTTTCAGTGCATTCAAGCATTAATGTTTAAACGAGACAATTAAATTACTTCACCAATGAACACCAAAATCAATCTTGTACATTTCCAATGAATGCAACATTGTCAGTTATTCAGTTGCTATGGTTTTAATGTAGCGACAGAATGCTACCATTATTTAAAATCGTTAACACTGCTTAAAAAGCAAAAACTTCAAAAGGAAAAGAACAGGAACGCTGAAATGCAAACAAAAACAATGCATCACAACCCTGTAGTCATTATATGCGGACTACGAAAGACCAACAACTTGTTCCGTATAAAGTCGATTAGTGCAGGCACAGTGTCCTCCAAGAGTTCGAAATCCAAAAACAGCTTAACCAGCGATTCACTCCTGAAAACGCAAGCAGCATTATTCATCAAATAAACGCAACACTTTCCTCTGCACTTGGCTAAACTTATTGTTAGCGATAGTAACAACGGCTGCTGAAAGCTGTAGGGATAAGCTACAAACTAAAGAGGTGCACAGTAACGTCACACCAGCACAGAGAAAGCTGTATCTCTGGTTAAAAACCAGGAAATAATTGAAACACAGAATGCTTTTAGTGACTAGCTGACATTGAGAAAGTTTAATGGTATGCTTTCAATTAAAATTAGCCTATAAGAAGTCTTTAAATTGCAATAACTTTTATTTAATTGTTCGCACAAACTTTCTACTACCTGGTTAACCAATTAGGCAGTTTATTGCAGTAAAGGCCACGGATGCCGTTGAAAAAGCGAAAGAAGAAAGTGCCAATTGAATTTAAGCAAGAATAATTAGTCAGCGAAAGTTAGATAAGGTGTAGACAGAATTTTTTTAACACCGCATACTCTTTGTATTCCAAGTTCATCTGTTCAACAGTGACACCAGGTCGAGTCAGCGGCTTCTGCTGCCTTTGATCTTGATAAATCTAAGAAAAACTGATGCACAAAACAGTGCATACTTTACGTGGGTAACACCTTGTGAATTCGGTTAATCACTTCCTCAGGTAGCCCAGACTTCCTTGCAGCATAAGCAGCGTACGACTGCGAGCCGTAACCTTCAACTATGCTGTATAAATAAATCAGCTCACATTCTCTACGCATAACTTTCATAGTCTATATGCAATCATTCTTTCAACACCGTTAGGCAACTTGAACAGTTACCTTGAACTTAACATAAGGAGATCGAGGTAGCGTATCCAACAAAGCATGAATATGGGTGCTAACAAAAACGTGGGGGCATTGATCTCCATTTTGAAGCCAGTACTGCAGGCACGACGTCAACAAAGACAAACCAACCTCCTAAAAAAATTTATAGTCGCTTGAGAAATATAAACAAATCTAACCAGCCAATACTATCATTACTAGTTATTTCGTTATAGGATACTAAGACGCACACAACTGGGCAAAACTGCAGCATTTAATTGTATTATTATTATTATTACTGGCCCAGTCGACGTAGCAGAACCATAGCGAAAGGATAACTACTCACTGACGATGTTCCTTTGCCAAATTCGTCGATAAGAACCAAAGAACGGCAAGTAGCGCTATTTACAGCGACGGCCATCTGCTTAAGATCGCACGCAAAAGTTGACATTCCAGTGAATACAGAATCAATGGAATGAAGGCGAGAAAGAATTCTATCGGTCATCGGTATTTTGGCTGATACGGCGGGAACAAAGCTGCCTATGTGTGCTAAGAAAACAATTATGCCGACCTAAAATCATTTCAATTTCATAATGCTATTTTAAAAAGTGCTCCTAATTACTTGCTTTACGTAGACACTTTTTCCCGAGGCATTCGGTGCCGTAAGAATGTGAACTAATCCTAGTTCAGCATTTCCACTTTGAATCGGATTGTTTACAAAAGGAGATGAACGAAATTCAACAAGTGGATGACGACCGCCGGCTACCTCTAACAATCTTCCATCATGCAATTCTGGTCGAACCCAACTGAGCTCCCGTGCCGTCACTGCCAATGCGATCAGACTGAAAACAATCGCAGGGAACTTCATTGAAGAGAAAATTTTTTTATTGGGATTAAGTTTATTCGATACGTTACGATCTGCTCTATGATTTTACCCTTTAGAAAGATTACAGCGATTGAAGTCTAATAAGATTACTTCCACTGTAACTTGTACCAAATCTATTAGATCATATGAGCAGACAAGAATTTAAAAACAAAGCACTTAGCAATAATCTATTTAGCATGATTTTCTTGGAACATCTTTACTCGATTGCAAGCCTATAGCAATACACAAGTGAAACAAAAAGGATGCAAATGGACAATGCAATATGGCATCGTTTGGTCAATTGAAACGATCACTAACCTGTCAATTATAGTTGCCTGGTTAACAAGATGCAAAGCGGCAGCAGCATTTTCCAAAATGTCATTTTGCAGATTGAGCATAATGGACAATTCTCGGTCGGCAATATCCATCCTGAGATCGCCAAGCTCCAAATCCAATCGTTCAACAGAAGCAGTTTTATAATGTACTCGATTGTTAGAAACGAACAAAAATTGCATTCCTGGCTGTTCATAATCGCTTACCGTAAGCCATTCAGGTCGACGTGGTACGGCAACAAGATATCCAATCTGTATATTTCATTAAATAGAAAGAATACTTGAAAGACAGTTTTCCTAACCATTGGGGCATAGACGACAGTACATTCAGGTGTTTCAAATGGCAGTCGGTTTACTTCCTCTTCAGCAACTTTTGTTAATAATTCAGGCAATCTTTCGTATTGGTTTTTCTCTGAAGAAACGCAAAATTTCAAGAGCAACATCCCATCGTGGATTGCAAAAGCTACTTTCGTCCAACACCTCGTCGACACCAGACCGCACGCGCACGTGGCCTTGATGACGAAGAGATTCAAAGTCAATCTGTATAAAATGAAAATAGGCAAACGGTTTCCTTCTACCGTAACGTCATACCACAGTGGAAATGCGACGGCACAGCTTGCGAATTTCTTCAACAAAATGATCGGGCACCTGTAATTCCATCATACTTTAACAATAAGACTTACAGCAAACTGCACTTTCCTGATTGAGTAGAGTTGGGAGGTCAGTTCTGTTGTTTCTCAGAACTTCAATTATATACACGCATTTCTGCATACTCTAACGAACAATGGATCTATATTAAATAGGCATAAATGAAACAACGACGAGCTTCACAGTATGAAGACGAGTCCAATCGCCAGTCAGCATTGTTGACACACGAAGACGACTGAAGATTCCCTGAAAAAAATTTCTAAATATTTTTCTCACCGCCTTTGGATTACTCACTCCAATGGTTCGAACATGCCGTAATGCTTTCTGAAGAATATTGACTAGATGAACATTTCTTTCGTCGGCCAAAAACTGAATAGCCTCCAGTCGATCGCAAAGTATGTCTCCATTTCTAATTGGCTGACGAAACATTTTCCTGTTAAAAGAAGCTTAGAAGAAAAAATTATTTGAACTCTCATCGAAACGTATACCGGAGGTGAAAGGAGCCGGCTCTGCTCATACATCTATTGCATATGGCTGAAAGAATAACGGCTTACCTACCCTTTGGGTGCAATTTCATAAAATATGTATACAAAACAAACTGAAGCCCTCTTTAGTCCCTCCGCGACCAGCCTTATATACCGACGGGTGATGTTCGCTTTTAAATATTTGTAGTGCTTCGAATGTACAAGCATCCATGGACAGTATGTCGCACCTTTAGAAAGTAATTAAGGAAACTTTCAGTTGCAAAAAATTCCAAGTTTTACAGTTCCAATGGAACGATACGATAGGCTAACGTGTACGAAGCTCTGTCCGTTATTTCAGATGTGTTGCTTGATAAGATACCGTTGATGTTGCAGTGTCTAATGATCACACCGAGTGCGCGAACCTGAATGAACAAACTATTTACTGGAAATTTTGACTAGGCAAAATTCAAAATCAAGCTAAAGCAGTAGAACAAAGCAAGCAAGTTAAGGTGCAAGAAATAAAAAAGCAATCAGCTGGAATTTTCACTTTCCGTTTTTGGAGTTGAAAGATTTTGCTGCTCTCTAACAACCGCCAACTCAAAAGGTTCAACTGCGCAGCTCCGGATGGTCTCTATACAATAGCATATTGCTACTGAGAATATCGGCACTACGCCTTTTGAAATATATTCAGCAATGATCGCTTGGTGACGAGTGCCTTCAAAAACATCTTGCATTTTTGACCACTCGGACCCCAATCGAGTAAACTTTGTTGCATGTAGCTCTTAGGATCATAATCAACCCTTCTTCAGCGGACAGAAAAGGTAATCAGTATTAACTGGAAAAGTGTAAACTTCCATGATGCTAAGCGAATGTAGGGAATCGAGAGTGGAGTTCAAGGTCGTTTAGGATCCTTCCACATACTATACGAACAAAAACGAAATCGTTTTCAGTTATGTGCCCACATCTTACAGCACTGGACAACATGACCACTGAGGTAGAATTGCCTGTCAAGTAAATTGTGGACATACAACCTGAAAGACCCGAAAATACGCTTAAACTTCGCTCACTTTTCCCTTCGTACATCGTGATTAATGATATTGTTACGTGGGGTAATCCCGAAAGCTAAGGAACATAAAATTTATTGAAAATATAACTTTTTGGTACTGGGTCATAGGTTTTCATGTTTTAGTCTTTTGTACGGAGATTGTCCCATCGAAAAGTACAAAAAACTTTTAGTACCGCTGAGGACGGGTCACGCGCGGCCCGAAAGCTACGGTCTACCAATAAAATTTTTATATTTTTCAACAGGGCAATCTTCGTACAAAAAATCCAAACATAAAATTTATTCTGCAAAGGTCCAAGCTGCCAGAAATAATAAACTTGATTATTAAGTGTGCAAAAAAAATTAAATTCAGAATATCGTTCATAACACTGGGACAACGGTTGTCGGTTACCATGCAGGTTGCGTCAAAATCGACGGCAAATAAGCAACGTGTCTGACCATCCAGCACAGTCTCTCTTGCATTTGAAGGCGCAAACAAGTTGATGACTACTTCTTTGCACAGCGATAGTTCTGAAATGGGAAAAAAAGAAGGAAAAAAATTTTGCGAAACAATGCGCAAGTGGTTTACCAAATTCTCTTGCCGGTAATCTTACAGCATATGGGTTTGACGAATCACCATCCGCATATGATTGCTGGAATTCTTCTAAAATTTTCTCCCGTATTTAGAAGACTCAATTAGTCATATTACGCAATTCCGCCACTTTGCGAAGCACCGACTCGCCAACGCTACTGCTTAGCAATAAAGTAGTTGGCTGAACTTGACAGAGTACTAAAAAGAAACCAATCAAGTTGATCATGAAATTTTGCGAGTCAAATTTTTTTTACCATTGCTAAGTATGGTAAACTCTGTCATATCTTCATCGATGTCATTTAGATAGCTTATTATACCTTGCTCAGCGTCGAAGCAAGCTGCTCCAATCTTCCGTTTTGACAAACAAATGCAAAGTACAACCTAGAATTATTGGGCAATAAAATATTCAGAAAGAAACTCATGTCTTGCAAAGAAAACATTTCAACGAGCACAAACCTTCTGCAAGCAGTTCACAAAAAGTTCCGCGAACGTTCGATGCAATGCTTTCAACATAGATCTTTCCAGCAGATTCATTTTTATTTTTAAATTAATCTCATTGTCAGTTGCCAGCATTCCATTTTATACTGCCAATAATATTGGAGAAAAATTTACAGCACACCACGAATATTAAACATAATAGAACAATCCTCTGCTCGTCACATTCATGGTAAAGCTAAAACATTGTCTGAAAAGATATGAAAGCTGCACAATTGATACAAACTATAAATAGACAAGCCATGCCAATAATCTTTAATTAACAAGACTTCGCCTGCGGCTGGTAAACGTTAAGAAAAACGTCTTTTAATCAAAAGTTTTAAATGCAGTAAATAAGCACATTACTGTCACGGCCCGTATTGTCATCTTTTTAAGCAGTTGGTTGCACGTCCGTTTGACGGAAGGCGATATTTAAAAACTGCCGAACTCTACCACGTATCCATTGCAATGGAAATTTATACATTTTAAAAGAGTTTTTGAAGTTCACCAGGCAAACACCGTAGCCAAAACTTACCTTGTATTCATCATCCTTAGAATAGTCAGCTTGAACACTAGATTCGTTAAAAGAAGACATTTATGGAATTCCTTGCCAAACAGCGCAAAGCGCGACGAAGATCACACTGTAGGCGAACTGTGTTTTCTACGAAGGACTGAATTTTCAAAAATCCTTACTGTAGACTGAGAATCATTAAAATTCGTGTAAAGAAGTTTTAATGATTCCTTCAATAACGGATATAAACTTGCCAAAGCTTGTTGCAAAAATGTTTATAATTTTTTTCTCAGTTAAGCGGTAAGAAACAATGCGCGGTTCCTATGAACTGTTTCGTCTATTTTGAACTCTTTAATCTCTCAAAATTCAAGGATTGAATGATTCAGGTTATATTCAACAAAACCAAAATGATAGTTCTTTAGAAACTGCGTAAGCACGTTTCTTTGGCAGGGCAAATGATATTAGTTGAATGACAATGGAAAGAATTACATTTAAACGCATATTCACATTTTAAGTACTCCAAAAAAAGCATGGTGAGACTAACGGCCATTCTACTCGTGGAAAATTTTGACTTCAGCTTCTATACAGGAAATGAAATAAGCAATAGTTCCCCCTGCAACATGTACAATTTAACCGAACTGAATGGACTATTCGACATAAGAATTTCGTTTTGCTTCTTCACTGTACCATTACAAACTATCACCTCGCTCAAGCAATCACGTGAACAATCAAAGAAAAACTAGCACGTCAAGTTCACGTTTAAAACGAGGCAATAGTATTAAGTGTCTTCACTTCTGCCATAAAGAATAATTAGCAATAACCTTTATCCTAGTTTAGCGCGTTCATCTCTTGAATCGAACTAAGTTGTAGACTGATGCTGCTTCAAAGCGGAAGGCAAGTTCTACGGCACCAGTAAACATTTTATTAGTTAAGTAACATTGAAACAAATACTAATACGGGTTTGGTCTTTGTGGAGTCATCGGATCGAACAGACGAGGATCCTTTAAATAACGAGGCTCCTTAGACAGCACAGGCATCAGCCCAGCTTTTCTCGAAATCCTTATGGCCTTCTCCAGTAAACGTTGCTGTTTTTCACACAAACCGGTGATGTGCTTCTGGTACAAACGGCCAGAAAACGAAGATAAAAACTGACTGAGCAGACGAGCATTCTTGTAATCTGGAACGATTCCATAACGGCACAAAATACATTTCTGCTTCGGTTTTTCGAAAGGATTTTTGCTGAGTTCTTTCAAAGGTTGATCATTTTCACACTCCTCTGGCGAGGGAACATAAAGACCACGTAAGCCACGATGCGTCGCAATTACCGGCGTCTTAACAAACTTGGTTAAAACTCTTCCGAAGATCAATGATGTAAAATTCATGTACAACTTTGAAAAGTAAGATTAGCATACTACCGTATGAAATATAAATGTTCTCAAGTTTTAGATGAAAAAGGCTTGAAAATGGCTTATTGTCCGTTGCACGTAACAATTTAATTTTGTTATGCGCGACGGAGAATAAACTGTTTTCAGCCCTTTTTCATCAGTTACGACGACCTTCAAAGTGTTCTTAAATTTAACCATTGAAAAAAGAAGAAAATGCCTGATGTTCTTTCTTTCCAACCCAGTAAAGTGAGATTACTATTGATAATTATGCTACCGAATTTTTACTTATTGCAATACCATGCCTGACACGTTCGTTAAAGTGGAGCTTTACGTCTCCGTGCTAAGCGAAATAATGTGTTGCTGGTAAGACGAACCAGGTCTCTTCATTTCATAGTGACAAGTGTGCGTTACAGCAGGGCACATAACCACATCGCCAACATTTCTTATGTTTAGAATGTGGGAATAAACGCCTCCTTATCCACTATTACCGTTCACTCTGCCGAATTGAAGAACAGTGACAATATTTTCATAACTTCCTTCTTTCCTTCTTCGCGGGAGATTGAAATCGTCTATTTGTGCAAAAACAGACAAATGCTTCCGTATGGAATGGAAGAAAAAAGCTTGAAAATGTGATGTTTTAGTACGGGACTGTATGTTTCCATAGTTCAGCGTCTTTATTACGGTAGCTGTGTCCCGTTGGTAAGCACAAGAAAGAAGGAGAATGAAGAGTTTCCAGAGCTTTCGGGTCTGTCGCGACCCGTTGTCAGTGGTCAAAGACTACTTTTTAAAAAAGAATAGACTAAAAAAGAGTAGACAAGCAGCTGACAGTCGCAGAAGAAATCTCCAACAGAGAACTTTAAAATCCTCGGTTTAAACGATGGAAAATGATGCAAGAGAAATCTCCCCACATAAATTACACAGATATTGACCACTGACGACGGGTCGCGACAAACCCGAAAGCTCTGGAAACTCTTCATTCTCTTTCTTTCTTGTGCTTACCAACGGGACACAGCTACCGTAATAAAGACGCTGAACTATGGAAGAAAAAAGCTATGAAAATAAAACTGTATAGCGCAATGTTTGCAACTTAATCATGTTTCGTTGATCAAATGACGACTGCACATTTCATCGATATTATTTTACCACATGCAATTGCCAATAAGCTTATAACCAATATTGAAGCAAAGCTGCCTTACTTACGCAAGCGATTAAGCATTCTGATAAAAGCTTAAATTTCTTCAAGTTCTGCTGGAAAGTTGAATGAGTGAAGCGTGGTTTAAGCATTGTTAAGCCAATTGAAACAAATGTAAGCCCAAAGAAACGCGAAGGTTTTGTTCAAATGATTATGCGTGCAGTGCGCAGTACTGTTGCCTAAGGACATAGTTCAACGTAGTTAGCAGGAAACAGACCATACTGGCCTCGACACATTCCGCGCCACCAGTCCGCATCCACCTAAACGAAAAGCACAAAGAAATGGGAAGAGCAAAGTTCAACAATGAAGTTTCATACCATGTCAATGTTGCTGATGATGTCGTCCGGTTCAAACGAAATTTCGTCAAAATCGCCTTAGAAGACGAAATAGTCATTACTTTTATTACGAAAGCCATAAATGCTAACCTGCTGTGTAATCGTACAAGGCAATAGCACGTATACCAGTGTCTGCCATGGGATGCTCTGGTTGACCAAGAGGATGGGAATCGACGGGCTGCAATTTGTCATCGCCAGAAAATTCCCGATTACAACTTGTCAAAGTTTCCCCAGGGGCATCGCTGAGTGGATGATCTTCGATGGCAACTGTTTTCAAATCATCCTTATCTTCTGCTTCTCTATTGTATTCACTATTGCTGACAGCAGCAGCAGCAGCAGCAGGTTGCCAACGAGGGCATGGTTCCACGTCATCCGAAACATCAGGCTCATCTGTAGGCCAGTCTTCATCGTTCTCTACATTCGTATCATTTCCTTGCATATCATCAACGTTACTCTGTTGCTTATAGTCAGATGTCATTTCCCGGTCATTATCTTGCATCACTTGTCCATTTGCATTCACCTCATTTTCATTGTCCACTTTTGTATTACATGGGGGAGAGGCATTCTTTTGCACATTCCATGCAGGCAGCTTTCCTGGCTTAGGACGATCGACTTGAGGCTGCATTTAAAAAAAACAACCATAAGAGAATTAGCAGTATTTCTTATCTTGAACTAACCGCTGCATTCTTAACTGCCAATTTTTCAAATTTCTCTTTCAACGAAGAAGCCTTACACAAACTAAGTTCGTTCTTCAACGCTTCCTGACGTTCGTCACTGTTCCCACAGCTGACAATATTCTCTCCAGTTCTCTGCTAAGCAAGAAGGCAATTTGTTATTTCAAAAGATAGAACATACCAATAGATTAACGGCCATATTTACTGCAGCAGTGTTGCGCTTCCCGCGTGAGTCTTACTTTTGCAAGAAAATTGCAGAAGATAAAGCAACTCCATTATGCGCACAAAGAAAGGTGTGTGGTATCATAGAGAGAAAAATTGCGTTACATAAATGTCATATTGAACAAACATTGTACCAAAGTGATTGCAGAAAATTGCTTACTTGTTGTGCAGCCCCTTCGAGCAATTGCTTCCGTTGTTTGACCGCCTCTACACCTGAATGTTAAGTAAACGTTGAGAGCACGCAATGTGCCGCTGTCTATTACGTACCGTTTTTCCAAGCAGGAATAGACCGTGGCGGTTTCCTAATATTATTCGTGTCGCAGTTTGCAGAAAGCCAATCATGCGATATGTTGCCTTTAATATCAATTTTTGGCCCCTTCTGCGACTCGTGAACAGCTAGTTTTTCTCGGTGATCCCAACCCAACGCGCATTTATCCTGTCGATCCGTTTGAACACCAAACTTTCCGCCAAAACCATACGAATAGTCCACTTGAGATGGATGCTTTTCTGTAGCGCCTTTGTAATTCCAAGATTCGGCAGACTAAACTAAGAAAGTAACTCCATTGGAAACTACATAACGTAAAACTATTTACCTTATCCATACGATCTTTCATAACTCCAAAGCGGCCGCCATATCCATGGGATGGTTGCGAGCTTGCCGACTGCATACGCTTCTTACCTTCCATGTCGCCCACTATTGTGTCCTGACGCACTTTTTCCAAGTCAATGGCACCTTGCAATCCTGAACCTTCAACGGTTTTTGATCCCCAACGGCTTTCTTTCTCCGACACGTCGTTGACAAAGTCTGGATCGGTATCCCAATCGTCACGGCCTTGCATCACGGCAGTTTGCACTAAAACATAAACGGATGACTCCTTTGTGCCTCAGACTGTTTCGTGACTTCAGTAACACTGCGCCGCTGATTCAACATTGCAAGTTTGCAAACGAGGCCAAGGAAATGCAAGCAAATCAGAAATGAATACAGCTGCCCTCACAAGGACAGACAGAGGCAGATGAAAATGCCAAAAAGCACGGCGGTTTTGCTACTAACGCCAAGTGGGTCTTCGCGATGTGCCAATGAAAGCATAGAGCACCTCTTACCCATCTGCCCCGTAGGTAGGTAGGTGAAGAGCTTTTTTTAAGAGAAGTTCAAACACTCTGTTCAAGGAATAAAAACCCCTAATCAGCCTGACAGAACCAGGACACAAATGACCAGGGTGAGTATTGGACAGAAAAAGCTTGACGCATAGTATGGTAAGGTATAGGTCACCAAGTGCAGAACTAAGTCAAGGGCCAGCAACTAAACTAACGTTTCCATGTTTAGATACGTTTATGCCCATTTGACCTATGTTCAATTGGGCAAATAGCATCTTTCAACCATGCCAGGAGCGCCAAAATGCTACTTACTCTTCGCATAAGAAATTGCGAATGGTGGCTTCTGTCGAATGGTAACTGAAAGACGTATAACGCCACTTGGAAGAACGCCTTCGCACCTATGACAGCAGCTTAAGAGAACAAATCATGATTCACCGACGAAGAAACTTGAGTAGAATAACCAGCTGATTTAAAAGATGACTCATTAGAACAGTAGCCAAAAGTGGCAAACAAAAGGTTTGCAGGTTAAAACTTGATCTACTGTATAACATGTGATTGAGATGAATAAGTCGCAGTCTCAGTTGCCCAATCAGAGAGAATTATGTTAACGTTTCTTGAATACACATTTTAAAAATGTTACTTCTACTACGTATTAATACCTCAATTGGCAGTTCTCATTTATTTTTTTCGTCTAATAGATGTATACGAATGTTCGGAGAGAGGTTCGCTAATGGCGAGCCTTGGGAAGTCAACGAGTATGATAGCTATTTCACAACAATGAATCAGGAACAACTGTTCATTGTGCAGTTAGCATTCCAGCTTGTCAAAGTGTTTGTCATTCGCTTGAGTTGGCCTTCTTGTTTCTTTGAAGCGCGCCGTACTGCTTTCCGCTTGAAAGCGCTAGCTTCTCAGCTAAAGAAACTCGAATAAACAAAACGCGTACGCATAGCCTCAGAGGGCAAAATAACATGCACAAATTGCAGCTTTTAGAACTTTTTCATTTTGAGTTTAACTCTTCATTTGTGCAATCCTTCTATTCAAGGTTGCGTACAAAATTAGGAGGACACGGTACCCCGGTTATTAGGAACTTTATTCCTTTATCCGTTTCATTAGTTGGGGTATTTCGTGCCTTTCAAAAACAGTAAAGGAAAAAGTGTCACATCACGTCAGGTAGATGCGGACAAACTCATACACATCAGAATGGTTCATCTCAACACACCTTTCCTGAAGAAAAGTGACATTTTGCGATTGTTGCAAGCTCACTGACGTTTCAACGTGATGCTTTAAGAGAACAGATGTATTGGCAGTCTGTTTTTCTTAAGAACTAAAGCAAGTTATACTCTTTTTTGGACATTCTGTTGTATTAGAGAACCGTTATTTTGCTCCTCATTTTATTAGTACGTTGCTTAAGACTCCTAATTCAATGAAAGACTGGCGGAAACGGTCAAACTGTCCAATTGATGTACACTTTTGAAGTTAGAAGAATGTTGCTTGTCGAACTAGGTAGCGAAAATTACACTCATGGTAATGAGCATTTCCGGGAATGGGACGTTTGAGAATCTTAGTGGCCTTCTTCGAGTGCAATACGTCTAATAGAGTTCCTAAAGACTTGTCAGAGCATTTAAACGTTCGCTGTTGAGACTTACACGCTTTAGCGGTTTCTTGGGACCGTTTTGCTATGCACATTCCATTGCAGTTAAACTTTTGTTCTGACCTTCTTTCAGTGGCACATATCGAAACGCGTTATTAATGAAAATAACTTTCACTGTGTAGTCATTCAGGTGGAAAACATATGGAGTGGTGACGGCGAAGAAGAGAACAATGGAAAATATGGCTCTTTCCGAAATTCTAAAAGGCTCTTCTTATTTTACACTTTGCCTCTTAGTAATGAAATTATCCTGCAAAAGACGTTCCCGCGTCGCTTTGATTGTTCAGCGGTACCTGTGTGATTTGAAATTGACGGTTAGATTAAACGATATAGAACCGAAAGTTCTAGTTTTACACTGTTAGTCGGTTTAAGCATTCATGCGGTAGGATGCTTGATCGTCTATTAACTTTTAAATCCAACGCAATTGAACTTTTGAGTCAACTAGTATGGAATGCATGAAATAGAACCGGTTATTCACGAGTCATGACTTTCAGTGAGCAAATAACAGAATAATAGCGGCGAACAATTCCGCTCGCTACATTGCTGTTGATAAAAACAAGAACAGATTGTTGTTGACATTTTCCCTAACTTGGGTAGAGTCATGGTCAAATAATTCAACGGCTAATGTTTATAGTGAAGCGTTCATTCCATCGGAATGTTTACCAAAAATTTGCAGAAAATTTTTAGGAAATTCATATTTTTGTCGGTAATCATAATGAGCTTAATTCGTTTTAACTTTGAGTATTTTTACTACGACGTATGCAACCCGGTGAGAAAATGGCTATATGAGATTGATTGATTTCGTCACATGTTTAGCTCAGCTGCAAGAGACATCCCTGCACTTACAGTTCTCGAGCATGGTGAATTGATGAGAACTTTGGTTCAATGTTCTTACCTTTTGTTATATTGTGAAAGGATGCTTCCTTAGGCTTTCATACGTTATTGATGCCTTAGCATGACTAATAACCCGCAGTAAGTTGTTTTCTCAGCATTTATGTGAATGCAACAGTGCCTCGCAATTAATGAGGCTTTACATCAACTGGCGTTGTCGTACCTTTTGGAATTGTTGTTTAATTATCACTATTTGGCTGAGAATAAGGGTTTGAACATCGGAGGCTTCAAGTATGCTTCATGTTTATACATGACAGCTGGTACATACTTTTATCTGTTGCCTACGTCTGTAACTGAATGAAAGCATCGTTTCAAAAATGGTAAAAGTACAAAAGTCGAAGTCACTACAACTTTTTCTAGCCCTTAAAACTTGTTCCCTCGTCCGTAATTAAGACGGCCCGCTAGCCGTGAACTACTAACACGAATTGGAGCAGTTTTATGGATAACCTTCGCTAAGCTTGCATAGGTTCGTTGACTGAGTCCATCTACTCTTTCTTGAGAAAGATTGTCGTTATTTCTGGAAGTACATCGCACATAATACTCAAATATCACTGAACTTGAACAGTATCTCCATATAAATGATTCTGTTTCTTAAGTGACGTTGTAAGACTGATTGGTTATCTACCCGGTTTTACTTTAAACTACTAAAGGCATTTTTCTCCGTCGCCAAGGTAAAATTGCATTAACAACAGACCGGGATTAGACAGAAGCGACGCGTCCGTTTCAGTGTGTTAACTTACGTCAACAATGAGCTTGCATAAGGTTAAAAATACAATGAAACAATACCACAGTAAACATTAGAAGTTTAGCTTTCAGTAAAGCAGCTGATACAAGTTATAAGGACTTTTTTAAGGCGTTTGCCGACGATGCACAAACTTCATGCAAAAATCTTAAGAACCTTCTCCGGGTGCACGTGAGTTGGAGAAGCTTAAAGATTTACACGTTTGACATCCCAGAGGAAAACTTAAGTTTAACCAGAGTAGAATATATTGATGCTGCAATTCCTATTGATTCTATATTCTTTAAACAAAGCTAAAAATGTTGCCAATAAATTAAATGCACTCTAACTATTTTGAAGCAAGAAAAAATTACCTATTTTTGGAAAGGCGCAATCAGGCGCATACGGAATGTCTCAACAGAACTGCTTCTGCACGATACAGTGCGCCCGATGTCAACGACTTGGGCTAACAGTAGAGCAAAATTGGCTCAAATTAACATTCAGTTTCGACGTGATTAATTAAAGATCGAATACGAAGAGAGCTTCCCATCTCTGCTGATGAATCATTCCAGGAAACTCAAAACGCTCTGCGTGAACAGCTGATGAATATTTTCCTTGTTGTCATCATTTTTAATAATTAACTACCTCTTTTGCTGGTAAAAGGTCACTTCTGAACATTCCAAAATGACAGACTTTAATCGAATTAAAGGTCGGTTGTCTTAGGCAAAAGCACAGCATTAATTCGATAAGTGTCACCACATTTCGTCTTTTCAACGCTGACACTTAAAGATAAGCTGCCGACAGTACATTAGAATTAATACTACCAACGGAATCGTAGTTTCGTGTGGACTTTCAACAGCAATGTACAATAATGCTATTAATAAATTGTGATGCTAACGAAACTAAAGCTCTAAAAACACCATGAAAAATCTGCGCTAACAAATGAGTTCATTCCATAAGTAACATCTTTTCATCGTGAGCGATCAAAAATACATTTGAGCAATCGTTTTGCACTGCCTCACTTCATTATTTTGGGGCAAAGAAAGGGCAAGTTTTACCTATAACGTACACTGAAAGCGAAAGCGAACAAAAGCATGGAGGTGCAAAGACATAAGAACCCAATCACGCTTTTGCTTACTTTAAATTCTACATGGAATATGGAGAAAAACCTATACGTATAAGTCTTTTTGCAGGAGCTGTTTAGGAAAATAAAATATATGGATAAATTGATTCTCAAGACCAGCGTTTAATTCATGCAAAAAAGATTCCTAAATATACGTCTGTCATTCGTCATGTGTACGCCATGCACTTATGTGTTCTTTTCTAAGCGTAACGATCTGGACAAGACTATATCATTTCCTGGAAGTTTTGTACGGCTTGAACTCTCTGTTTTGAATGGTCTTTATTCGAGCAGTTCGTGGAGGTTTCAAGAACTAGCTAGCCCTGTCACCGGCAAGTAGAATCAATGACAAAATTTTTCTATTCATTCTATTTTAGAACCAATTGCATTTAGCGTTCAAACACGACTAAAACACACTTCCACAAAACGGAAGTATTCACATGTATGGGCAAAGATGTTCTCCTCTTAACTTAGTTTAATTTTGAAAAATGGCGCTCCTGTTAAACAATAATTATGGATGGAACATGCTTCTGGGAGACATTTGATCAGGCTTGCACAGCACGTGGTTCCATTGCAATGAACTTAGTCACTGACAAGGTCAGCGCGGTGGAAAGAAAGGACAACATTTTCGACAGCCATAATAATAACGTTTCTAGATTTTTAATGACCTGACTGTTGAATATCGACTGCAACTTAGAAAAACGTTAAGTTCGTTTCTTTTATAAACGGTTGGTTTCGTTGCTGTATGATTTGCAAGCACCGAAAAACAGACCATAATCAAGCGATCATTAAACAGTCAGAGTGCTTATGATCGAAAACACATCAAAACAAATACAAAATGTTTCGAAGTCTTCGGCACTTACTAGTATTGTCATCAGTTATCCAGCCGCTTAAAAATGACATAAAAATGTATGGTACAAATTACAAAAGTACAATTCTTCTCCATGAAGTTCATTTTGAAAATGATTTGCCACTGGTCAGTTGGTAAAAGCGAATAGATTAACAATAGCTGCAACGGAAAGTTTTCCAACTTTTTGTTCTCACAGCAAGCACACTGTAAAATAAAACAGGGTAGAAGAGCCTTCAGCGACACGAAAATTTTAGATGTTAGGATACTTCGACTGGCTAAGCCGTATCGTTACATTTAAAAAATAAATGAATCCTATACGTTCAGGTGCATTGTGGTAAAGTCCAGTTTGACAGATGTCAATGTTAGGATACTTTTGACTATATCTACGGTCTGCTGAAGAATCTTGCTTTCAAACAGAGCAAACAGAAATATAGCAAGAAATATTATATGGCAACCACTTAGATAACCCAGTTTTTCGATGAGGATACAGGAAAGTCTTTCAGGGAAGGTGACCTTCAAATATTGACACAATTACTGTTCAGACTTTTCATCAACGCAAATATAAACGCGTATGCTAAGCATCAAATCTTCTGTTGTCATTCCTTGCTGTAAAATAGATACAAATCTATCGCGAATCAGGAATTTATCGAAGCTTATGCTTACAGACACAGACTATACTGAGCACTATCCACAGTTGACGAAAAGTAGGCAAACACCCTTTCACTGCTGAAACATCAAGATTAAATCGTCGTCCTCGTACCCAATCCCTCTAAATTGGGTAACAAGTGAACATGAAAACTTTTACAACGATCCCAAGTTGACACGTGAAAGTTGACACCATGTTACTAATAACTGCAGGCTGAAAACATCGCATCTTCCTGAAGATGGAGTTGCTAAAACGAGGTCATACGGTTTTACTTTGTAACACTGCTCGTATCCCCTTTTCCAAAAGCGCAGGTTTTATTTTAAGCCATAAAACTTTCAGATCCTACACGGACGTCATCAGCATATCCCAGCAAGCTAACGATAACAATTTTACGTCTATTCTCCATTGTTATTCAGAATGGCAGTTTTGTTCGGGCTGCTGGCTATTCTTGTTAAACTACTCAGTGGTTAATCTGTCACTGCAAACATGCATCGTTTCACGATGCGGTCGTTGACCAGTTGCTAAATGGTTAAACATCAAAAGAAATGCTTTGTCAAACGGTAACCCAACGGCACACTTGCATATTCGTTACAAAGCCCCGCGTTTTCACTTGCGTTAGACGAGCAATGAGTGGCTATCATTCCCTGCTTTTCACGATAGTTTATCATTATCGTCAGAAAGCTACGTTAAAAGATGCATTGAAACATTTGCTTTTCATTTTGCAGTTTAACAAGTCAACTAATCAAAGTGATTAGACATTTTTCTACTAACATCACACTACTTCTTGTATGTGTATGTGAAAAAGAGGAGGGAGAAAAACAGCGCAATGTCTATTCATAGGCACATATTGCCATTAGTACAGGCCAAATTGCGCTTTCATTTTATGATTCCTCACAGAACATCTATATTTAAATAAAACCAGTTAGTATACGACTAAGCCTTTTGAAACGGCGAATTTGAACGCAGCGTACAGAGACTCCCTGCATGCTTTCACAGCTAACTAAACTTAGAGTGGCAGTATGTCGACTAACTGTTTGGTGCGACTTGAGGCCCTGTTTTAAAAAAGTAATCAGTTTTTCAGAAGAGTTGCTTAACTAATGAAACTTTACGATTGAATCGCCCATGGCAAACTTTGTACGGAAGAGGAATGTCGAATAGGTATGCTCCTAACTGCTTTCCGTTTATAGCCATGTGGGGCGTAGAAAGATGATTTGGTAATCTTCTGACTTCAGAACTTCTTCTTCTTTAGTGAACGTCAAATAGCTAAACATGGAAATTGAATCATCGCGCAAATGGAAAAGCGTACGATTGCTTTGCAGCAATGTGCCGTGCATCTGATGTCATTTCACCGCTTTCAACGCTCCTATAGTGAATTGATGCTCTAGAAAAACTGATAGAGTCAAGGTTTAAGACCCACATCATAAATCTTAGTATTGACGATTCAAAATATGGAGCACTCAAGTTGTTCTTCCAAATGACCAGTTTACCACTTTGAATGAATAGTATAGTTCGCATGAATCATATCAATCCAATCGTTTAATTATGCATCAACGTGCGAGGGACAGTGACGCTTATGTAAATTAACCTAAATAATTTCTCATCATAATCTGTGCCTTCTCATGACAGCAACGCATCGTAACCTGATCAGTTGCACATGGTTAGAATAGAAGCAATTTGCCACACGTCGAATTTTGACAGGTCATTTCAGAGTCCAGGCTCAGTGAGACGTGTGAGTAATCGCCTGTCGCTCTTTTATGGGCACTCATTGATGTTGACTAACGATGAGAAAGGAGACGATCAGCTAGATGCAAACAACTGTTTCGGTTACAGTTAATCAGATGCAGAAACACACGGAAATGGTTTTAGCGGTGGTCATCGCTTGCCAACAACAGCAGGCACACTGCTTACGCGCCGTTGCGTGACGACAGCTGACGCTGTGCCCACGACGAGTGTATATGTGTGTGCGTGTCAACCATTTCCAAGACAAATTTTAGTCATCAAACTTGCGCCAACACTTTCTGCTCATTACTTGTCAATCGCCTTACATTACGCGAGAAGAAACGGAATTACTGATTATACAGCCGATCCAATATTAGAAACTTTTCAAGTGGGCCCTTCTATCAAAATTATGCCGCGGAGGAAGCAACCCAAACCGACCAGAAACACTGAAGAGAGATCAGGTACGCGATATCTTCACTAAACAAAAATGATCATGACGAAAACGTTACTGTTGTTGCTGCACATCTATTAATGACCTTTCACGCATTCTTGAATGTATACACTTTAAACTGAACATCAAAACTGTTGGCAAAGAAACAAAGTAGCCATTTCAATTCTGCCTGCACTTTCTTCAACAACAAACTAAATAGTAACGTTTTTATGTCCCACAAGGCGTCTATTGTCGCTTCAGAGTGAAAAGTTTTCTCACTTGGAAATAGTTACGCACTGCAGGTATCTTTCCAATTCTCAGGAGTGTTCACTGTTAAGTGAACGTAAATATCTTTTCTGCCAGGTTGGCTGTTGTCATGAAGGGCATATCTTTCGCATAACTGCTTTCTTAACCTTTCGTCGGAATGGCACCGCAGACCTTCTACAGATGTTTCTAAGTTTTAGCAATTATACTGTCAGATATTTCCAACGCATTTTTAGGAACTATGTTTACTTCCATAGTATATTCATTAGTTTGCCAACGTTTAGCATTTTATATCACTTTAGCTCGTTCTACAATTGCTATTGTAGCAAGTCATTCAAATACGGCTGCGTCGGTTAAACGGTAAAGCGCAGGGTAGAAGCTGATGGACGTCTTTGTCAAACTTGCACGATTGATCTTTATCTACGGTTGATTTATTTCCGGCTATTCCTCATTAATCTTTCATAATGGTGCGGCACCTTAGTGCGCACGTATGTTTCATGCCGATCGGAAAGTTCCTTTCATTAAGGACGATCGTATATTTTTCAGCGGCGGTCGATAGGTTCCATTAAAACGACATCTTGACACGATGCTACTAACTCAGACATAGTGTTTTGCTTTACAATTGCTAGACATAGTGTTTCCACTTTCTATTTCGACAGTATGCCATCAAAAAAACACTTTGTGAAACTACAAAACTATACAAACAATTAAATTATCAGTAAGAAAAGTATACAGGTGCACCATCACTCGTCAGAAGTTGGTTCATACGAAAACCCAAGTAAGTATTAATCATTAGTTTCGCTGATCAAAATAGTTGGAAGATTTCAGCTCTTGCGAGAAACAGAGAGAAAATAGGATTCAGCTGCTGTTCCGTAATACACTACTATTTTATTAAACTTAGCTCGCAACCTGAGCACAGAGAAGGAGACGGCAATACCACTGTGTTGCAGATTGGGCAACGACGATTTGAAAAATGCCATTTTGACAAGATGATTCTGCATAGAGACCGCATATCTCTCTTGCACTTTTCTCAAAAAATTTTACACCGTTATACCCTTGAACTTCTTTACTCTTATACTCGTAGACAGATGATACTGAAGTCTGTTGCTGCACAGACGTTTTTCTTTCCTCTCACGCAATAGTAACTGCTGAGTGAAAGAAGGCTAAATGATTACAACATTTTTAATTCTTCAGAAAACTGCACTCAGATACTTCGTGCTTTTTCAGCTGCCAAATTGTCGCACTACTCGCAGAATTAGTTGTTCGAAACAAACCTGTGTCATTCGCTTTCCCTTTGGGATCAACTTTTCACAGTGCTAGTTTTTCCCAGTTTAGAAGCCGTCAACAAAACTGGCTTAGGCGTCAGTTTAGCGTAGCCATATAAATTTTAACGCTTAACGTTATACAATGTCAAGGCATAGGCCTTCCAGCGTACTCAGCGTGTCCAATTCTGGCAAGTGAAATGACGTTGAATATACATTGTTCTTAAACGAACGTATTCCGATGCGGTATTTGTATTATGTAATTCTGAATTCATGCATTGTAGCTCAAGCAATTAATTCATTTGCAAACAGAAATAACGCATCCATTCTGCTATATCATCTTGCTTTTGCTACATGCAAGCGCGTTATTAATGGTAAGGCTGTCGCGAAAGTCCTGCGGCTTTTTTACCCATGTAAAGTGCTCGTTAAAGCAGGTCGCAGCAGCACTGCGCAAGGTAATTTTCATATCAATCGACTAGCCTCTACCTACGTTCTGGCAGCAGATAGATCCATCGGCGGTAGGATGTCTCAGGTTTTGATGCAAAAAGGCGAGCGCCCATTTTGAACCTACGCGTTGTCTTTGAAGTGCTGGCCAAGTAGGTTATTGATGCAATGACTTGAACAGGTGGAAGTCAGAGGGTTGTGTGTTAGAGGAGTAGATCAGAGGTGGCAATTGCTCCCTATCCACTGAAAGATATCGTTTCGTTTCTTCATTACGACACGTGGTCGTTTACTGTCGTGAAAGAGAAAGACTATGCTTTTGTGTGACGCCAATTTGAACCGTTTTTTTCACAACGCTTCCGCTAGTTTTGTGAGATGGTTGCAGTCGACGTCTGCAATAGCTGTGTCCTGGACGTAGCATCTCGTGATACAGTGGGCCTTCGTCGTTCCAACAAACAGAAAAGAGTATCTCACGGCTGAATTGCTATGCATTTGGTTTCCACTATGGAGTCTAGCAATTGTTTTCGGTTCTTCTGTTTGTTGTACAATTTCGAACATGGCGTCAAAAAGAAAGTTTTCAGTTGCCTTGAAAGCAAGAGCGCCAGGTATTCCTGCGGATAGTTATTTGAAGTACAGACATCCCGTGGGGCACGCGCCTTCTGATCTTCTGAAACCTGCTCTTGGCATCGAACCAGCGAGCAGTGATCAAACTGCGAACAACGATCTTTCGCAAGTGTTCGCGCCTTCACTTCTGAATCGTCCTCCAGCAAGGTTTCTAAGTTTTCACGTTGAAATTTCGCGGAGCGTCCCAACAGTGATCAGCCATCATCATCTGCGGCGCCCTCCCAAAAACGCGTCTTTTACTTTTTCCCTGAACAGCTCTCCCTCAATATAAGCATCACATAAAATTCTTGCTTCTTCTATTGCTGCATTTCCACTAAAGAACAGAATACTCAATGGCGAAAATTTCTCAAATTGCATCCTGAGATGACAGCAGAAAGAAGAGTGAATAAAAGAAATTTAGCGTAATTCTTCGTCGGTTGAGGCAAACGTTTGCACTAGTTTCTTCGATATGAAAAAGCCTCCTGCTCGAGGAGTACAGATTCTTTAAACGCAAAACTGGCCTGCAGAACTTTCGCGACAACCTAATATTTTACAGTGCCACCGTTTGCTTACAGGAATGCGCAAAAATTGTTGCCAACTTATCATAATTGTTTTCACTTTACTTCCTCTTGTCTCACAGGTTTCGACGGCATATAAGTGTTTCAAATAGCGAAATGTGTTACTAATAACATTAAAAAGAGTTGTACTGGCTAGTCCAGCACGTGCTAGTTAGTGACCGCTGAAGGAAGCTCCAACTTCTCTATAGTATATTAATATTATCAGATTGAAGCAATACATCACCACTCAAAAAGCAAAATTTTTAACATTCTTCATAGAACCCTAATTGGCAAAGTTTCCAGCTCTTGGAAAATCCCGTTTTCTCTCGTCTCCTTACCAAGCTGTCAATCGTCGTTTGGATTAAATTATACACAAAAAAGCGAAAAACCCAGCAGACTGGAGTGTGCATATCATAATTTGTTCTCATTGGGCAGACAAGAATACTTTCAACTGAAAAATTAGGCACATTGCTGCTCTGAACTGCAAAGACAAACCCACTGCCAAACAGCAGTTTATTCAAGATTCAGTGTGAAAATTGTGATTGAACAAGCAGTTATTATTATTATTATTATTATTATTATTATTATTATTATTATTATTATTATTATTATTATTATTATTATTATTATTATTATTATTATTGAATTTATTTTTCTTTTTTCTTCGTCGCTAACGGGTGCGTTATTCACAGTGACGATTTTGCGGTTTAGCAACCCGACGACGGTTTAGAAGAAAAACGGTAAAGACACGGGAAAGAAGAAAATTTATAACCCGTCTGTTTAAAACAGACAGGTATATCGTTTGTCTGTTCGTTTTCGCTCATTGTTAGTACTGCCGCCATCGTGGAAAGTCGGTTGGGTGCTCGCTGCGAAGTTTGACTGACTAGGTGGGACCAAGGCCCGACGGGTCAAGATGGACCTGACGGCTGAGGTCTCCGCCAAGGTCGGTCGGATGGAGCAGCTTGCTAACATAATAACCGACTCGACGGGTGGCACACATAGCGCTGATGACGGGCCACGGAGAGGCCCGAAAGCACCGCGGTTTAACGTTTTTAAAATAAACGTTAATTTAACGAACGGGTTGCTAAACCGCAAAATCGTCACTGTATTCTTATTCTTATTCTTATTCTTATTCTTATTATTATTATTATTATTATTATTATTATTATTTTGTAAATGTAACTTCTTGGTACGGGACTGTTGATTTTCATGTTAAGCTGTTTCTTTTGCGGAATGCATGTCCCGTTGGAAAACTTAATTCTCCGGGGCTTTCGGGTCAATCGTGACCCGTCTTCAGCGGTATTAAATTGATGCAATAAGTAAGTGCGGGGATGACGTACAATCTGTTTTAACGGTTTAAAGGCAAGTGTTTTAAACTCGAGTTTTAAAAGTTTTTTCTCTGTCTGTCAGCTAGCTGTTTCTCCTGTTGTGTATATGTTGCCATTATTCATTTCATAGTTGATCTTCTGATTCACAGGTTTGGCCTGTTGGATGTATCTAAAAGTAAACTTCAAAGTGCCTTACCAACGGATGGATCAGCAAATTGTTAGAGAAAATACAGAACACTTTTGATACCGTATCAAACGCGTACCGAACACGGTAACAAAAGTGTTCTGTATTTTCTCTAACAATTTGCTCATCCATCCGTTGGTAAGGCACTTTGAAGTTTACTTTTAGATACATCCAACAGGCCAAACCCCTGAATCAGAAGATCAACTATGAAACAACCAAAGCCTGTTAAAAGACATCCTGTCTTTCTAACCATTATTCATGTAGTTATTTCATTTTTCAAAATTTTTTTCAACGCTATTTTGTTTTTAACCCATTTCTAAAAAAGCCTTTCATATTAGACACAACGTGACATACCCTCGGGATCAAGGAGCGGAAATAAATGAACTATGGACAAACATTGTTACCCGCTCCAACTGCTGCTCACTAAACTAAATGGATACACGGTCAAAGGAACAAGTGGGAAAACAAAAAAAACTACTTACTCAAACTACCATGGTTGGAAATAAAAAACAGACAAATTTACATAGAACAAATGGACACATGGAATTAATATGAAACGAATTAACATACATGACACACAAAACTAGAAATGGATAAAACATAAAATAATAATGAAGAAGAATTTAAAATATGAACTAACTACATGGAAGATGGTAACATGTGTACACAACAAAAGGCAGAACCAGCGGATCAGAAATGGATGAAACACAAAAGAACAATGAAAAGAATTTTGAAAAATGAATTTAACTACATGAATAATGGCAACATATATATACAACAGGAGAAACAGCTAGCTGACAAAAAGAGAAAAAAATCCTAAAACTCGACTTTAAAACACTCGCTTTTAAACCGTTAAAACAGATTGTACGTCATCCCCGCACTTACTCATTGCATCAATTTAACACTGCTGAAGACGGGTCACGATTGACCCGAAAGCTCCGGAAAATTAAAAGTTTTTCAACGGGTTACGCATTCCGTAAAAGAAACAGCTTAACATGAATATTACTATGATTATGATTATTATTATTACTACTATTATTATGTCATTGCTGTTTTTATATTAACAGTATGAGAAGAACTGAGAAAAGTTCAGACAAGTTTATCGTGCACAACGTTGAGGATCGTTTTCTACTTATCTTCAGATATCTTTTCTTTTAAAACAAATATGAACAGT
This sequence comes from Trichuris trichiura, assembly GCA_037903355.1. NCBI lineage: Eukaryota > Metazoa > Nematoda > Enoplea > Trichinellida > Trichuridae > Trichuris > Trichuris trichiura. The sequence goes on from JBAJFE010000060.1 coordinate 201,111, forward strand.
GTTTAGTTTTTCTGCTGCTAAATGTGCATTCGTTTGTGGGAGAGACATTAGCATGGTTTTAAGAATAATAAAAATATAGCTTTCTGCAAAACTACTTAACGGAGAAATTTGAATAGCTTAAAACAGCTGGAATGCAAGAGATTTTACTCCGGAAAGGTCTGACTATTTATTTACATACCAAAATTTCAAAGAAGTGAGCATTCTACTTTCCTAAAACTGGTTGAAAAGGTCGTCGGTCAAGCCGGTCTTGATCACCGTTGATGGTGATTTACATCAGCTGATTTACTATCCTGAATGCTCCAAAATCAAGAACTTTTGAGCGTTGGCGTGATGTAACAAGTGAAAAAGTTGCATATGGCATTTTGCAATCAATCTTTTGCACAACTGCCCGGGACAGCTGCATTCGAAAGCTACACATTGGCTGTTAGTTATGACACCTATCTGAACAAGTGTTCGTTTAGAAGTTTGTATAGTGCTGTGATGGAACGTAATGTTGCTTTACCTATCTTAAAGGTAGGTTGTTTTCCTTGCCGATAAACTGTTGCTAGTAATGGTTCAGTCCTTCTGCTTGCGTTGAATACCTCCAGCGAATACTCGTAAGGATAACAGTGGAAAGGAAAACCGGAAACACCGATAGAACATCTTGTAATTCCAAAATGTGGAAGACCGATGAGCATCTTGATAATCACTTACTGTATTGATAGCTTAAGTTTCTTATGCAACATCAACTCAAGGAACATTTCCGCAACAATGCTCAATCACATATGATACTGGCTAAACTTACTCTAGTAAACTTTTTAGGGGGTTCTCGTTTAATCGTTAACAGTAAGAAAAACCAAGAGCGCGCCCTGACCTTTTCAGTCACCTCTCTTTTTGGCATTGAGCCTTAACAGCAGCTCTTCCTGTTATGAAGAAAGGTTTAATCATTCAACAGAGCTTTCGAATCGTACCCGATGATCGCTCAGACGTGATTCGAAAGCTTCGCTGGATCAATAAAGCTTTCTGATGAGAAAGACTGCCGTTAAGGTTCAACGAAATTATATGGATCAATTCACACCCTCCGTACACATAGTTCACTCGCTTCTGGTTATACTAATTTTACAGCTTGTATATCGCGAATTTTTAAGCACATCGCGAAGAAATGTTGTGGCAGATTTTTAGAAGATTCAGCGCGGTTTTGCCTGAAGTACAAACTAACATTAATGCAAGCCATCATTAGCTACTCTGCTCTCTTACTGTCTGAAAAGTAGATGGGCTATCTTACTTTTTCAAAAATAGAAGTACAGTAAAACCCTCAAAGTTGACCACTCCTATATGGTGACCACCTCCCTAAGTTGACCGAATTTTGACCAGTTAGTTTGCCCGCACGTTAATAAGCTCAAGGACAACCTCCGTAAGTGGAAAGTTGACCAGCTCCATAAGTGTAAGTTGAACACTTTAGCCTGACATGATATATGCACGCAATGCTAGTCTGTTCTCTGTAAGTTGACCAGTCTGTTGAGTGGACAACCTACGGTGGTTCAACTGCAAACTATTCAGCCGAGCCGTACAGTTCCTGTACGTTAACCACCTCCCTATGTTGACCAGTTTACCCCAGTCTGTTGGGTGGTCAACTTACGGCGGTTTTACTGTATTGGAGGAGTCGCATTCGCTTTTCGACAAACGCTGTAGGAGCCCAGTGAAATGCTACACTCAAGTAAGAATCCTACAGAACAACTAATTATTAATAATTCCAAGTGTTTGGATAATTCTTTGCCGTCTACCTGCCCTTAGCGTGAAAAGAACTGGATCAGCCAGTCATGCTGAAATTAAGGACTCCTTTTTATCAACCGATGCTCCACACAGATCGGGTCTGCAAAACAAATAACCTCACTGAACATTTCAACAATCGTTGATTCGCTAAAACAAAACATTCTGCTGGTATGATGCATTAGCCATATTCAATAATAACAAATTACGCAGGTTAGGCTGCCTAAGCTGGACTGTAGCATTAATTTCTGACATAAAAGATTGAACGCACTTCTTTTTCTCAGCTTACAGATAACTTACGACCTCATAGGCTGACAGATTTAACTTTTAGAATTGTCGGTGTCTTCGCAAGATGACAATACAGCTTCCGTAATGCCAAGCAGACCGTTCACTTTGCTCGGCAAATCTCATTACAATTTGTACCCAAAATTACCATACTCAGTGCCACCAATGGAAGTCATACCTGATTGTGGATTTTGGACTACAGTAACGTCGCTCCCATTGGCGGGCAGCTCTCATATCATGGCACCCTTTTCTTGCAATTGGCATTCAGGAAACCCTATTTTGATTGCCCCAACAGTGGAACACAGTAGAAGTGATCTTACCGGCATAATATCAGCACGCCAGTTTTGGCAGTCAGCGCCTGGACATAGAACAATAAGTTCACAGCGCAACGAGTCATTGGAAAAACTGAATCAGCTTGTTCAAACGGTCGGCGAGCGAATTCTGGGCAGCGACGTCACTCGCAAACGGACTTTGACACGTAGTCTTACTGCAAGTCAACCGATGAGAAATCAAAAGGAAGGAAGCGATAAGTTTCAAAACAGTTCCCTGAATAAATTAGCCACAGAGATTACGCATTTAAAGGGTCAATCGTCTATACTCCCTGAACGTTCACGAACTCACTTTGCCGAATTTCCTATGCTTTTCAGGTAAGATAATACGATTTAATACTTTGCTTTTTCAAAAATTGGCTGTATGAGTCAAAAGACACGACATGATCAATGATCATGGCCTAAATAACACCGACGTTCTGAAATTTTACAAACGTTTACTCAAAAACTTTACTCTTGCTTACCCTGCTTAACTTGATGTATCATTTGAAGACAAAACTTACTATGGCAACTATGCAGGAAATACAACAACTCCATTCTATCTGTCCCACCCGCTATTAATGGAAAAATCTATTCAAAACAGGTATGGAGCTCCAGTGACTCTTCGTCGATGTGGAATAGTTTCTGACAGGATGCTTTGCCGCAACACAATAAAACAGACTAAAACTGACGGCGGAACTAGAGCGTTCCGAAAGCTTTGGAAATTAAAGCTGAGTGCATTGGTCCTGTACAATGTTTCCTAATAATCGCTCATCCACCCGTTGGTAGAGCAACTGTTTCGTTTAAATTACAGATACCAAAGCAGACAAGAACAGGAAAAGCCGTAGATCTAACAAACCATAAAACAGACTAAAATCGCATAGTGCCGTCCCAAAACATTTTGCATACACTAGCGCAGTGTTTCTCAAGGTCAGGGTTCGCCAGGGCCCCCCTGTGGACGTTCCTGAGCGTTTGGGCCCCCCAATTCTGATTAGTCTATTTCGGGCGCGCTGATTGGCTGGATGGGAGGACGGGGGGTAGTCGTGACATCATAATGTAGGTGCTGCACAAAATTCTGTGGGGAAACAGTTTTCCTGATAGTGTGTCGAACACTTACTTTCTCACCTCGGAGCCGGCTGCCCCCGTCCTCGCTTCGAGCCAATCAGAATTGCGAGGCGCAACAACATGCAGCTTTCTCTTAGGCAGGAGAGACAATATCTGACCCGGCGCAGGCCATACCTTCCTATACACTTCAATACGATCGCCCAGGTGGGACATATGCCCTCTACAGATCAAAACGGCCCCTCAAGCACCCCCTTGGCAATCCCCCCCGTGGGGAAGGTGCCCCACTGTGAGAATCACTGCACTAGCGCTTTATTTCTTAGCATTTCAAACATTCAAAAGTTTATTAGTCACTGCTTGTCTCTTGTTGGGCAATACTTCCAGAAAGACGTGTGTTTGAGCATTTCCTTCAGCAGCCTTCATTAGTCAATGTAATATGGAAGTACTTGTCTCCCAACGAGATAACACTATTAATAATAGGCTTTCTGTCTCAGCATTTCATTGATTCCCGTTTTACACTTGTTTGTACTCAAGTTCTTAACATTTTTGTTACCATTCGTTAACAATATGGATAAACCGCTTTCGGAGCCGATTAAAAGCTAAGTTTTTGTACCTACGTTACCTGTTGTGAAAATTTCGCATGCTCTGGCACATTTTGCAATGGTAGTTACTTGTTTATAGCAGACAAGAGACATGCCGGTCGTCTGACTTCTTGCCTGACAAAGTGAAAATGAAGTATTCGCAAAAGTTAATCTACTTCTGCTACCTTTGTCGAAGAACTTTCAATGAACCGTTAAATTATCACTTTCTTTATCTACATCACATGACAAATCCAATCGACTATGTGCTGCTGGTCAAAGTAATGATAGCTGAAGATCAGTGAAGAAATTTCGTATATAAAGGACATCGAAGATAGTGCACTGTTACAAATGGTCGATCGACGCGAAGCCTGCAAAAAGTTACTTTCACTGCAATTTATGCTTTAACCAATTACGCGCATAGCAATGTTTGCTCACCTGTCCAACCATTGTTCCGCTAATATGCACGTGACATTAGGAACGTGAACGACTTCAACCACTCGTTAACGACTAAAGCAGCAATACTACCTCTTGACACTCGTATATATTAATAAATTAAAACGTTATATATTAACAGCGTAACAGCATTTGATTCACATGCATTACTAGCAAAGCACTTACCTTTAGAATGTAAACGTAGCAAGTAGCATCACCAAGTTCAGTACACCCGGGCCAAAACTTCAACTTCTATCTTCTATATTTCAAAACTTCATCCATCAGATGGTTTAAGATCATTTCCCAACGAACGTTTCCTATGCGCAGACGAAAACTTTCTACGGAAAACGAGAAATTGTGCACAGAAAATCTCATGGTTTTTTAAGCACGAAAATTCGGAGCCTGATTAGTTTGATGACAACGTTTGAAGCCAGTCTAAATCACATCTCATAAAAATATTAATTCAAGAATTTAAAAGTTAATTTGACGCTTATAAAAAATGTTTGAAAAATTAAATAAAATAATGACGCAGAGACTTCTCTGAAATTTCGGTATAGATTGCCAATTTCGCCGCGTTTCTTGACCAACCTGTAACGGTAGGGCAATGTATGCGCAACGCATACATCAGTCGCTCTACATTTGAATTTATACTTTAAAATTAAACTGTCAGCAGTTCAACCGATCGATTCATCCACAGGCGAACAGAAATATTACCAAGTCAACATTTTACTTCGTCAGTTATTTTTGAAAAATCCTTAAGCCACTTTAGACAGAATGTGCATACATTTTCTCACTTCCATACTCTATTATAAAAGATGCAGATTCGTTGCTTTGAAAGCGAATGTTACTAAGGTTACTGACAAGGACAGGATACAGATTTAAAATTCTGACTACAAATACTGGAGAAAGGCAGTATTGGCTTGCATAAGGCACGCCGACGAATCGAAGAAACAAGAATACTACTAATACGGCTTAACTCAAAAGCCGTTGCAACGAACATACGTTTCATTCCATAAATGCGTATTTTCGGTTAACGTCACTAGAAAACAGCGCGCAAAATTGAATTTTTCGAATCGGCAAAACCACTTTACAAACAACACGTACTGAATAGGGGCGTTTGTGATCAGTGACGATGGCTGATCGGCGTGACAGTGTTATGAATTCTGCATTTAGAAATCTTCTTCGCTGACAATCAATATTCCATTCACTGTCCATGCAGCATTAACTAGTCTAACAATGTTCCTTTACTGAAGCGCTGCTGTACTTATCAAAGAACTATTAATTGTATTACTACGGAAAAAATGAAAGAAAGTTTTCTTAAACTGGACTTTACCTGTGCCATTTCGACTGCTTAACTAGAACTGAATTTACTCAATGCAGCCACAATTAAAGATAACCGCACTTAAGGATGAAAGCTAAATGGTAAACCAGCATATATCTGCCATAAAGGCTGATTTACAAATTAGCCCTATTGGCGCATCCCCACGAGCGACATCATATTGTTATAGTGCCGAAGAACAGATTAAACTGGTGGCAATGTGGTCGCCAAGAATGATTCAACGCAGGCCAGTTCCTGAAGAAATCATCAAGTTAAAAAAGCATATTCAAAGAAGCTGCTGTATACCTGATCGCAGGCGCTATGTCCCATCTGAGGAAACCATTTGATCACATGATTAGAGCAAAGTGTGTCTAACATTCCAGCAGTAGTACTAGCAACTTCTGGACTCACCAACAAATCTGCACAGCCGTGGCACTGCAATATTGGCACTTGTTTATGAGCTTTCATTGTCTAAATACCGATATTAGCCAAACAATACAGTTTGGTAACTAACCGTCACGCACATCCTCAGAAAACTCCGTATGCAAAGGTAGCCAGCAACTTAACGCAAGAATGCCTGCCAACGGCTCTTTGTATGTGAAAGCGCTATACAACGCCAGGGCACCACCTTGGGAAAATCCACCCAGCACAATACGATTACTTGATATTCCATGTTGGATTTCATCGTCAATCCAATTGTGAACTGGAAAGCAAATGCATCTGCTCATTGTAGTGTTCTTACAAGTACTTGGTCCCAAAACGCTGAACCGAAAGGACAGAGGATACAACTGAAAGACTAACCAATTTTGCTAGCTTGCTTTATTCCGTTCTCATCTTCAGGCGAGTTGACGGACAAACCAAGTATATCGAACCAAGATGGCATTATCATACCACCGTTAATTGTTACGGGAAGCGAAGGACTGGAAAAAACACAATTCGAACGAACAGCTTCAGCCAATTAACCGAATGTCTTCAAAACAACTAAACTACTTACGCATGCGGGCATATATATTTCACATGTGGCGCTTTTATCGCCTGAAACATTGAAATCCAGCCGAATCCTGAATCGCCCAAGCCGTGCATAAATATAACCTAAACAAAAGTTAAATCAATGTAGAATTCATGCTACTGAAGCTGCTAAATTGATAATCCGAATATTTCACGTCACGCATATTGGCAACATAGCCCTGGTCTATAATTAAGAGTTCAACTGAATTCAGGCAAAAAACTATTCTGCAACTATAATCCTAAGATGAACAAAACCAGCAAGAACCTATACAAAGTTAACACGACAATGTTGTTATGGCCTATCGAACTCTGTACGGGCTGTCGGAAAACACGAAGGAAGCATGTCCGGAATGAAGGCTCAATACTCGATATAATCGAAAACGATACGAAACTTCGATGAACGACCAAAAGCTTAGCTGCCGTAGCACGCTGGAAAGAAAACTAACGCTGCAAACAGTGATATTGGCAAAGTTCAAAAGGAAAAGTACGCAAAAATCTAAATTACTGAAGCGAAGTTTAAGTACCTGCGACAAACTGGGCATATGCGAATGCTACACAATCTGTGAATATTACTCACAATGGAAACAGTGGCTTGCCATGTTATGACAACACGAAATACAGCTTTTCTTCGAAACACACTCATACGACACAGAAAACAACACAGGTGAAATTCAGCTGTCTAATGTTCGGAAAGGATAAAAAATTTGTACCAAAAGCGAAATTACAATGCGTACAAGAAGTCTGCCTGTTCGCTCGAGAAACTGTAGCATTTTATGACATTCCAACTCGAAATCTGTAAGAGCACATAACAGCAAAACGAATGTCACAAAGCAAATGGCCAGTGCTATGTTGGTAAATCGTTGCATCTTCTACGGCCTTAAAAGTTTTGGAAGCGGAAATAACTCAAATTAAGCCAATACGCTGAGCTATCAGAAAGTATCGACTGGGAATATGTTTGACCGAAATGCCTTCATAAGAACTACATTGATTTCCGCAAGAACATTCACACGAAACGCGCAAACACTGCAAAAGTTTTGTCTAGAAATGAATAAGCATAATGAAAGAAAAATAGTCATATTCACTTAATCAACTTGCGAAAAACAAACCTGCATTAAGGGAGACATCGTTGCATATTAGCAATGTAATAAAAACAACTAAAATGTCGATTACCGTTGCCGTATGCCTTCCAGTTGCTTTTATAATAGCAGGGGCAGCCATTTCTCTCTGAAATGAAAAGCAGTTACCACCCATGAAAATGCCGTGACCGTGCAAAGTGAATCTACAAAGCGCTCTGAGTTAGCATCTATATGAGTGCTCCTTCCATATGCCTTACGTCGTGAGGTGGCAAGATATAGGCGATAGATCAACGGTGTTAAGCAAGGCGATAGCTGTTAATCAATGGAAACATCAAAGCGCTCCTTTAGCAAGGCCAATCCTTTACTGCTGCTCTCTACGAAGCCCAGTCAAGCACACTCAACGCACCTGAACAACGCGGCGATCAAATTACCGGCCTGACAAAGATGAGACGTTCAACTCCTACAGTAAACGTACACAAGATAAGCAAGTACTACGACATTATAACTTACCTTGTAAATAAATATTTCCGCTGTTTAAAATGCAAGCGCATATGTGCGCTGCGACTTTATCGATCAATATTTTTCATTCTCCTCTGTGATATTAGCTTGAAAAATTATTTTGACCAATACTTCATCGCCAAACATTTCCCATAGACTGAACTAATAGAATTTCAACTTGCACACTCAAGTTGCTGACTTCAGTAGGTAGATTTAAAAAATTTTATTGAATACACAGCTTTCTAATGTGGAAGTATGTTTGTGGCTTCATCACCATTGTGAGATCGTTCACTTTCAGGCTGAAGTTAATCTGTAACTTTATAGGCGCGCAAAAAAATTCGATAAACCGTTTTTTAAATCAAAATAGCGGAAGAGTGAACGGAAGAAATGAAACTGCGTGAGGTCTATTCCTTATCTTAATGTCCACAATTCAGGCATGTATTGACGCGTAGTTTTAGTGAGGCAGCACTTACGCTACCGGATGCACACGTATTATAATCGTCGAAATAAGCTTTATTGCTGTCGCAACATCCAACTGCGCGAAAGGACAGTTTTGTTTACCTTCCAAGGCAGGGAACCTTCACAGAGTAATCGCTACGCAATGTATACATTGTTCACCATTCTTTGTAGCTTTCGAAATTACTTTTGGTTCATGCTACCGCTCCGAGTGGGTTGATCTCAGAACAATGTTATCTGAGCCTTAAAAGTAGAAAGTGACAGGTTCCTTAAGGGCTGTATTTTTATCCAACTGTATGTCAGTATGGTATTTCGGTAAAACCAATTCAACTTACAGTAGTGCGAGCTCATTGCAAAAATAAGCTTTCGCTAACGGATTACAGCTTTTTGCTGCTTCAAGATGAGGAATCGTAACCGTTACGGTGGATTATTTTTCAATGACCCTAACGGCATTAACGCATCACTGATGGCAAGAGTGCCCAAAGTATTACCTTTTTCAAGGCAAAATTAAATCTTACGTTTAAACATAATAAACAGTAGACTGTCAACTTAATCTTCTTTCAATTGAACCTAAATCTATTTTAAAACAAGAACAATAGTTGATCAGATAATAACGCGCTGGAGCATAGCTGCTAGTCAGAAGCAGACGAAATAAATGCAAATGCTTCAGCGGATCAGATGGAAGTCTGCTGAATCATTAATTGCGATTCTTAGTCATGCCTACCTTTATGGTTTGTTTTCTCTGACTCAACATTTGTAACTTTTTCATTTATTCACTCAGCTATTTTCAATAGTATGTCTATCTGTTCTGTGGCTTAAAAATGTCACTGGATGCATAGTTTATAAGTTCCCTGATACACTTTCTTTAAAGTTGCATTTGAAATGAACATTTTTCTCTAATTACCCTTCGTTCGCATAAAAATGGGTTACGCCACTAAAACTGGGATAATTAATAAAAACTAAAAAGCAAACGCCGCACAGCGATGCGAAGTGACTTCAATCAAATTGCAGGATATATTATAGTTATATACCGTATATTACGGCCTATAAGAATACCCCTCTACCTAAGTAGTGAGTGGTAATAATTGGCCCAGTTGGTACTTCCTAGGCTCGCATTCGACTTATTAGTCCTATGAGCTAAACAGCAATTCTTCTACCTCAATTAGACTTACTAAGTGATTAACTGAGCCAATCATTACTACCCATTACTTAGGTAGAGGGATGTTCTTATAGGCCGTAATATACGGTAAGTATTAATATCAGGATAAATTGTTTTTTACAATATTTATTGCCAATCAAACTACTGCTATTCAACGGCTCATAAAAACAACGCGAACGTGTCGTCACTCATTTTCATTTAACTTATTTTGAACTTCATTCCTTCACTACTTATGAGTAAACAATTTCCTTCTTCTGCTAAACAAACAGTATTTAAAATTGTCGTTGCACTAGTCGACGTGCTCGATCTTTACGACCAGTGTGCGATAATGCAGAACTTCTTTGTACCATTCGCCGCGCTTACAAACTGATGGTTAATCACTCAGGTCGTACCGCGTAATCAAATACATAGATGAGTCAACGATACCTTGAGCGTTGCAACTCTAGTGGAAGTTTTATGGCATTTAACATTGCATGGGTCACCCACTGCTTGACTGGTCATCGATAAAGGAAGTTGCATAGCATTTCATTCTGGTATAGGTATGCGCCGACTGTTCGGCGAAAGTGAGAGGAACCGCAGTAGCTCTGAAGCTTTCAGCTTTTATAACACGCCATACATGCGAACGACGAGTAAGAGGTGGCGCCTCGCTGCGATAATTGCCGTCGGTACCCTTTTCCTAACAATTGTCATTCTGGCCGCTGTTTTGGGTTATTTCATCAACACTTCAATGTCCAGGTAAAGCTTGCGGTGCGACGATCGCTTTAGTAAATTTGCGCTTCTGCCAACGATGTACTTTAATGATTATGAATCTACGTAGCATATTACCTGTAAAGACAAAAATGATAAAAGATGCTCGGATATAAACCTTTCTCTGACATTACTTCTTTGCAAGAACAGTTCAATAACCTTGCTTAAGTCGTGAACAGTCATTTTTTTCTCACCTTGCCTTAGAAAGCCATCTTACGAAGCTGTTAATGTTGGGATTAGGGCTTCTAGCAACAATGCAATCACACTTGACACATACTCAGGATTGCGTCTTTCCTATGATAAAACGACGAGGTCTGCTGATGAAAATAAAGGTTAAAACCATTACATGAGACCTTAATTTTGTGCTGATGAAACAGGTTAGTCATTGTTTTACGATGATGGCTGATAGCCTTCGTAGTCATTAAACAGGACTAAGTCGAACATGAGACTGAGCAAAAATCCAATAATACGAAATAACCATTATTACTTACGAAGAGGGCAACTGTTCATTTTACAGCATGAACCAGCTGAAATGAAAGCATTATTAACAAAAAATGCTTAGTTGAAAACTAATGCATCATGGCATAGTATGCCTACAACAGAATCTTCCTTCCATAAATTTTTGAGCTTGAAAGCGCTTAGTCTCCTTATTGAGTGCATTGCAGCGCTATGCCGTTGAACCTCGACAAGAAGCGCCACTTCAATAATTTTTATGTGCTACGGTAACAGAAGATAGCTTTCTGTATTTTTGCGTACAACACAGTTCATTCATTAATGGGAGATTTCAAATTGTTTAAAGCGCAGCACTGCAACGCAGACTGAAACAGGAATAGCTCAATAAGCGGTGCTGGTTGTAAATAGATGGTTCCAGAGAACGAGGGTAATATTGTGTACGCGTCAATTGGTAATGTGCATGCACTTTATACTAATACTTTCATTTTGAAAACGTAGCTTCTTATAATGGGTACGGTAGTTCATTTGTAGATCTGACCGTTTTTTCAAAAAGTACTTTTCTCTTATTTCGAAGCTTTCCTGGACGTTCTTGCCCGTATTCAGCGAACCAAAGTAATGTAACACAAAATAAGAAAGTAAAGAATATTTCGGGATACCTGAAAATAAGCCACTTTGTACAGGCAACCTTCTCTTTACTTAGGAGACAAAGCAATGGTGAGCCAGTAGCTTAAGTTCACCAGTTTGGCTAGCAAACTCAGCTTCTAAACGTCTTCATCATTTAGAGCCCAGAAATGATGAATAAATTCCAACTAAACACAATATGAAATTCAATGGTAGGCTAATGACGATCACTCATGGTATCAAAGCTCTATGCTTTCTATCATTAAAATCAACAGGCGTAAAATTTTTTTAAAAGTTCTTTCTTTTTTATAATTCATTTATGAATGTGCAGTTAGTTAATGCCAAAAAATTACGAAGCTTTCAGGGCTCGTTTTGCCCAATATGAAGTTCGCTTTCCCTCCACTGAAATAATTCCATTGATGCTTCCCTGTACGTAGGCAAACTGAATCGGATAAAAAACCGGAACCCGCGCCGCAAGAAACGGACAACGGTACAATACCAGGTTGCTTCCCAGCCGGCTCTATGTTAGTAACCAGGTCAGGTCGGATTCGCATTGAACACTTAGAAATTGGTGACGAAGTAGCGGATATCACGTCTCAAGGACAGCTTGTCTACTCCAAAGTGTATGCATGGTTGAGAAAGGACAACCTATATCATACGTTTGTTCGCCTAACAACAGTGAATGGGGGACAATCCGTGCTTACTCCAAACCATTTAATCTTCCGTGCCTTGGGAAACAATGCATGCACTAGGTGTCCTGGCCACCACGAGGTCGTCCTAGCCAACCACATCCGAGTTGGTGATACAATTTTTTTACTAGATAAAGTTAAAATGGTCTGTCAATGTGCAACTGTGGCGACCGTTGAACTATTGACTGCAAAGGGAGCTTACGCACCAGCTACGATGTCTGGCAGTTTACTGGTAGATAACACGCTCGTATCTTGCTACACATCCTATTGGTTCTTCGACTTTGTTGGCCATTATTTTGTCGACCGTGTTGTATTTGCACCTTTGAAAATATTTTATGTGGTTATAACTAACCTATTTCAAGCAGACACGTCTGCTGCAACACTGGAAGCATTCATGCACGCCAAAGAAGGTGCTTTGTGGTATGTTGACTTTTGGAAGATTTTCAGATCAGCAATTGCTTGACAATTATGTCGCCTAAGAAATTAAATGGTTTTGCATTTCTGAGATCCCATTTTTTAAATTAAAATTGGACAACTGTTCCTTACAAGTTTTTTATATAGTACGACGTTACAGCTGTCCATTTTTAGTGGACAGACTGCACTGTTTGACATCAGAATTCATAAGAATTGGAAAATTACGACGAACCATATCTAAGGTTAGTTACCCTACAAAGCTTTCCACACAGTGCAAGCTCGCTTATTCTCGACTTATACGGATTAGGAAACATTGTCCGTACAAAATGCGTCATTCAGTCTTCGCAGATACGCCATAAGCGACCTTAATTTCGCGACATTCTAACATTATTAATCTAACGTAGAATGCAGTGAGATTGCCATAAGTGGTGTTCGAACGAGCTTCAAATCGTTCAAGCATCTGCTGTTACAAAACAAGAGGACTAAGACGGCAAAAGGGTAATAGGAGATGAATTCTTATTTTCCTTCAGGTAAGAACGAGTATACTGGTTCGCAAGAAAATGTCAAATTCACCAATCTTTAAGCGTATGCTATGCTGGTTATGGTAAAATATGGCTACCCATAATTACGACGCTGAACAGATCAGCCGAAGCTAAGGACAGAAGAAATTAAAGAACCTATGAAAATAAACCCATTATTCAGCAGCATTTTTAGAAAGATGGGACCACACAGTATCAGACTGACAGTCTCATACCGCAACATTTTGTATCCTTCTTTCGCTGCTTGCTATGTTTTTCTCATCTGTTGTATCTGACAGGTTTTTTAGAGCGCTCTTCCCTGAACTTTGATTTTCCTATACTTTACTAATGTTATAATAACAGTAATTCACAAAAGGTAAAATTTTCAAGAACGTACCCATCATGATACACGCGGCTGCACTTGACGATGCGGTAGTGCAGCATTTGTTAGAGCGGCCTAGTCTAACAAGTTGCAAACAATAAAGCTGAAACCTTGCAAGGCTAAGTGACAATGTTACAACCATAAAAGCATCACGATGCTGAGCCCAAGACTAGAATTATTGCAAGATCTCCGTTACAGTAATTACAGAAATTATGTGCGCATTAAAAACCTGAGGCTTTTTGTTTAACCAATAGTACGCCAGGCATCCAGTAAAAGCTCTTAACTTTAAACTCTACTACAATTACTTTAAACTTGGTTTCTCAGCTACCAGTACGGTGTACCACTTTCATTTGTGTTACTTGCACTGCTCTGCGTCGGTCGGTTCCTTACTCGTCTGAACTTAGCCTCCTCCCTGTCTGTCGTGTTCTACAACTTGAGTGCTCACTACTGCTCATCACATACAAGTATGATGCTTATTCTCAAAACCCTTTATGCATTCAGCCGATAGCAGTGGTTTACTTAATTTCTTTCAAGTTTAATTTTAACTATAAAGTCTGAGAGAAAATAGAGACTAATTTCAGTGGCATAATCTCAAATTGGTCTAGCATAATGAAACAGCGCAAGCAAAGCATTTTTCAAGTATTTCATTAAATTTTCCTACAAGCTGCTGATCCCGCAGTCACTTGCTTTCTGAATCCATTGTGCTCATATGGAAACACATAGCTAAAGTCATCGATAGACTAAAACTACTATGTGCTCTATACTGGCTTGCAATTAACGCTGCTATCGATTACTCCTATAAATCGAGCGTAAACTTTAATTTTGATTACAGAAAAACCTTAAGCACAAAGGTATGTTAACATTTTGTCGCCAAAGCAAAGCTACCTATGCCGTTCAATGTCTCTCGGTATTGAAATGAACACATTGAGCATCATTCATGAGAGTGAATAGCATTCATTTACTGCTTGCTTTTTCTGCAGGAAAAAATGGAAAATGAACCGTGGATAGTAGGAATTATAGAAAAACTGATGGTACAATCTAAAGATTGACATATGTAACAGTATCATTTAATTCGTTACCTTTAGCCTACTTACGGATTCATAAACTGTCAGAGTAGGCAAACCTATTTCTTCCAAAAGGGCAGCGTTATGACAAATCCGGACGCTTTGAGGGTTGGAGGTAAGTCAAAAATACGTGACAACTTGTATTTCTGGTCACTGAATGTTATCGCACCCAATGTAGACTTGGTCAGATTCAAAATAGGGAAAAACAAGAAGAGCAAACGGGTTCAAGCACAATACGTTTGCCAGCTTTGCCACTTCCAGCAAAATGGTCACGATAGGACAATGTTCGGTTGGAATCGCTTTGCTTTCACGGGTATTTACAAGTTCGTTGGTACCGTAGCATCATTACCGTCTACAGCAATAAACGGAGTAGTAAGTAAAAGTGAATTAATAGCAAGTTAGACCAAGTTAGATGAATTTAGACTGTAGGTACAATATATGCTAGCGTCCTTATGACCCCAACCGTCGTGGCGTTCGATTGGGGTGACTTGAGGTATCCATTGGAAAGATGCATTGTTTCTGTAGGAATGGAAGTAGAATTTGTTATGAACTTTGAATCTCAGTAAGTTCCATTCTAACAAGAGTGCACCCCTGTCAGCTAATTATTCCTGCAGGACAAGCTCAAGGGCTTTCCTAGTGACTCCCGTTCTCCCAATAGAACAAGGCTACGTTAAAGAAGTACTTGAAGAACGGAAACGTGTTGCGATCAAACCTTTGTCCCTCGTGAACGAAACAGTTTTTCAAGTGGATATTTCAGAATTTATGAGTACATTTGCTTGTTTCGATATAGTGGAATACATTTCCGCAAAACTTGAAGTATTTATTTTTTTCAACCATTTCTCCTCACGGTTTTACCTTATTAACAGAATGGCTTTACATTCTACAGCAGATTTCGGAAAGCTGGCAATCAAGAGATGACAATGAACTTTGAGTTACATAGCGGTGTTATACAGAGCATGCCTACTGAGTGTAGCAATGGCTCAATAATCGTGACGAGAAATGGTCAAAAAGTATTACTTTCCGTTCCCCGCGAACAGATGGTAAGGAAGCTTCTGCCTTTTTCCAAATGTATGTGCACTAACGGCTACATTTATCACAACATAAATTGCAGCCTTCTTGGTACCGCACGTTACGTAGCTCCAGTTACATTCATTTCTTCCTCTTTCTCTTCCTTCAATTAGTCCGTGAACACTCACATTAAGGTGTAAAATAAATTAAAAGCGTAGGGGTTGCGTTCATCCCGCAAAACTGCTGGTTATACGACGAGTATATCTTCGAAAAGCTCAACACAGTTTTGTATATTCTCATACTATTTACGAGCAAGCTAGGCCATTGTTTATTCTTTTTGCTATCCATCCGCAACAAATTTGTACACGAATCTAGTTGTTTTCCTTTTTTCTTTCTTCTTAATAGGTGTTTTTAAAACGTTTCTTGTAAAATTTTTCCTTGCAGTTTTTCAACCCGTTTTTAAAAATAAAGTTTACTGCGTAAACGTTAAAGGCGAAGCTTTGAAAAATTTAAAACCCGGTTTGTTAAAAACAGACCGGTATATATAGTTGGTTTGCTCGTTGTTGCTCTTTTTGTTAGTGTCGCCGTCGCGATAAGTCGGTTGGGGTTGTCGCTGCACCATCTGACTGAATAGGTGGGACCAAAACTTGACAACTCAAAATAGAGTTGACAGCTGACGTCTCTGCCAAAGTTGGTCAGATGGAGTGGCTTGCTAACATAAAGACCCAACCCAACGAGCGGCACACATTGCGCTGATGACGGGTCTCGATTTGACCCGAAAGCTTTGCACTCAGCGTTTTGCATGCAATAAACATTATTTTTAAAAAACGGATTGAAAACCCGCAAGGAAAGAAGAAGAAGAAGAAACGAGGCTGGCTAATAGATAATCATATTATAATGAAGGCTCACTCATGTACAGATTGCAAACGAGCATAGGTACACACTGAAAGAACTGTATAAGACCTTTGGCAAAATAGTGTACGCAACAACAAACTTTGCAAGAATTTACATTGTTGACGATCGTGCCACGCCCTTTCAGGAATCAGGAGTAACATTGAAAGCAGGCGATTACGTTAAGTTTTATGCCAAGCCCATTACGATGAATAGGGAAGAAGAGTTAATAGTATTTGGGGTAACAATTGAACCACACCTCAGTTTAGCGGACGAGATAGGTCGTATGGAAGCTAAAATTTTGCTGGTTGACAAAAGCTTTGCGCTGTGTTCTCCATCAGAGTCTAGCATGCACTATGTTTTTGCTAAGAAAGAATTTCTGGGTAACTTTGCCGACCTGCATCCCGGCTGTATGGTAACCATTAGTGTCAGCGAGGTACTGAAGAACACTTTAAAAGAAATCGACTGACTTCAATGAATGATTTTTCAGACCGAACCGCATAGAGCGGTGCGAGTTGCAATTAAAACAGAAGCTATGCAATGCATTTCAAACGGAACAGAAGAATCAGAATCTAGAGAAAACAGTCAACTGAACAAGCATCTAAGTGGAAAAAATCTTGAAATAAAAACTGGTATTTACATGTGCCCTTAAATAAGTCGCTGACCAACCTACTACACAGCTTTGCTTTTTTAGCTACAGAGAGAAATGATTTTACGTCTTTTTCCCAACCATCTGAGGTACTTTACCAAACAATCGTCCTGTTAATTCTACGGTTTATTTTAGATAAAACCAGCTGAAAGAGCTCCGCTCACTGGCTATGCAGAAGCTTTGTATAAGAAACCGATCAGTGAAGCTCAAGACAATAGCAATAATAATAGTAGTAATACAAATGGTACTAACGCAAATATGAACAGCACTGGTACACGTGTTAAAATGGCCTAACGTGAGGTGGGTGGGTACTAAACGAAACGTTTGAAACCGACTATAATTCACGCTGCCTATTTTCCTTCCGCTAGCAGTTGTTCCGTTTTGAAAAAATAACAATGTTTAACAATCTACAGCCACTGCTTGTACCACATTTGCTTTTGCTGAGATGTACAAAATTGTTCATCAATATAGGGCTTCAAAAATTACAAACGTCCACTGGTTGAAGTATTTTAGTTCGTTAGTCTCTGCGCCATACACTTGTCCCATTACGATTTCTGGTTAAAACGATCGTTGTAAATAGCAGAAATTCAGTTCAAGTCATAGTTTGTCAACCTTTTAGGCGCGAGCGCCCTTCTGCCTTGTCTTGCTAATACTACCTGGAAGATTTCGGCTGCTCGTTCGACCAGAGAAAAATGACCTCTCGAACAATCTGCTCTCGGCAAATCCTTCGCCAAGAGGAACGCTCCCTGATGAAGCGTTCCCCAAACAAAGTCTTAGGAATCACCGGTTTAACTCTATTTATAAACTATTGCGAGTGCAGCCGTGTTTTCCGCAGGTTGCCGAATAAACTGTAAATCTCTGAAGTAATGTTCATTTTAAAGTCCTAAATAACGCACTGGCATATAAAGTCTGCACCTTACATAAAGATTATGACCAGACACCTGCACTAAAAGAAATTATGCAATTCATATGAGCGAGTTGTTGGTCACGCTCAACTGAGATAACCATAAAATGGCATCCAGCTCGACATAACTCAAGCTGGAGTTCGTATGATCACCATTCATCGTTACCACAGCACGAATGCGGTGCGGTAAGTCCAGGCTCCTTCTAATTGCTCAAAGATCCGCAGCAGTGAAATGCACGGCTTCGACTGAAAAACCCCGCAAACTCGAAATATACACACGCAAACGTGAGAGCATAAATGCGCACATTTGGGAAAAAATTACCGCGCGAAAATGGCACCTATGAAAACTTATTATTTTGCAGAAACGATGGAAATGTATTACCCGTGTTGCCCTAACCCTTCCCTATGCACAATTGAGATAAGTTACCATTTTTGCTAATATGTTAACCGCAAAAATATAAGGAAAGTTTAGCCGGAACAGTAGCGAGAAACAACCTACTTTGCCCCGCAGGTGACATCACTTCAGGTTTGCAGGAGATAAACGAAAAAAGTAGTTTACACTTTGTTAGCTTATCATTTTAGGCAATGTATAGAACGCGTAGGAAACGTGTAAAGTATTAAGCGTTTCATGTACTGCCTAAAGATTTTGGCATTCTATGATTGCTTAGGCGTTATAGAATGCCTAAATTCGTACATCACTTGTAACAGACACAACGAGGCTTTATCCTGTTTTTATTTCATGCAATCGCTCGTTAGTAGACCGTGAGTTTCCGTAGGCTTGTTTTGACCTATTCGAAGTTTCGATTCATTCAGCGTTTCTACTTATTTCCCGGATTTCGAAACTCTTTCAGCATATCTGCCCTTCGATATATCCACTGCTTCAACATTTCATGCTTCCTGGATTTTTTCACGTGCGGAATCGTAACATTAGACCATCTGAAGTAAAAAATGAGCTTCCGAAATTGCAAAAGCTCTCCGATAAGGAATATTTGTCGCTATGTCTACTGGTATAACTCTTATCTCAATAAACACTGGACTAGTAAAAGTGCCTCTGCACATCATAATGACGTTATCATGGTTGTATCCTAGCATCACCCTGTTTTAGTATTTTGACCCACGTTTTTGGAATACGCCCGTTTTAACTTCTAAATTGGAATGGAACTCACTAATGACTGCTAATACCTAACCATTACAAGAAAGTGAAGGATACTGTACTCTTCATAAAATTAAACTTAAGCTTCTGTAATCATTCGCAGGTGACATGCAAAAGCGTAAAAGAAAAATGTACGTGCCGTACAACTGAAAATGTATAATAGCATGAGTAAGACTTTTATGTAAATCCAGCTCATTCATTAGTTAAGACGCTCATACGAAACAAAAGTCTACACTTAAACATTTTCCTATGCACGAATAGTGTGGAGCCTTGTATTAAAGACGAAGTGCATTCTTCCTAAAGCATTGAAAGCCTCTTTCTCATCAGTTGCAGCCGCATTTTGACTGGTTGATCGAAAGTGATTTGTCACTAACTTTCTACCCGGTCTGAACACATAAGAGAGAACTTTTCATGTCCCAGTTATCACGTGTACGATTTGCAAAGCCCATTTACCGATCGATTGACCAGGTAACGACCTACTCGACTCTAACCGACCCTTTTTCACCTTCACTTCCCTTAGCAAGACTGGAACAGACAATCATCTTTAAAAGACAGAAACTAGAATGGCCGACATTATTCCTTGCAACTGTAAAGTAGGTCGACCAAGCTGCACATTCTAAGACGAAATTGCCGTCTCACTTGCTGGATAGGTTCACTGCACCAACTGCTGCCATTCCTTTTGCCTGACTTTCCACCTGCGTACTAGCACAAATATGATACCTGGGATTACAGCAATTGAGGAAACGATGATTGAACAGGTCAGTATTTTGCTTTTCATTATTACTCTGCATTGTTCGGTGTTTTTCTTACGTAGAAAAAAATGCAAAATGTTGTAGGACATCGTCACTTTTCTGTCAATCCCTCCTTGTTAGCTTAGTTTGAGTGGCCCACATTTGCTATCCGTGCTAATCTGTTCCAAAGCGAAGTTATTGCAATCGATTTCCTAAAAATTCTTCACACGCAAGTATCACAGCAGGAACAAGTTATAAATTAAGAGAAATGACCGCATAAAACTTTACTTATACATGATTTATTTTATGCTCTTATTTCTATCATATTCAAAAAACCATCCACCGTATTCGTGTAGGAAGCTAGGAGTTTCCTGATGCTGTCGAATTTCTACGCACAACGGTCGCTCAAGTTTGGATTATCTAAACGCAGTTTAAAGTAGTTTCAATGTACACAGGAGGCCACTGGGTAAAACTGGACTAATCGTGACGTCTTAGTAAACTGAAATTGTGGTTAATGATTTTGCCCAGTCGTTCAGTTGAAATAATTTCAAGTTTGCAGATCAACTTAATCGTCCACCAGGACAGCAAGTTACATTTTGTGGATGCAACCGCCTACACTTTTAAACTTTTTCTATTACCTCGTCTTCTCTTGCTAGTCCTACGTGAACTTTTGTCAGCGAATATCAAGCAACGAACTTGAATATATTTCTGCAACAGGTTCATTGTCCCTACATGTCGACAAACAGGAGTGTTGCTCCAGAAGCAAAAGTCCTCGTCATCAGACTTCCTAGTTTTAAGGACTTAGTCGTTAGCATAGCGCTGCTGAAAACATTACGCGACCTTGCACGTTTTGCTAAGTACTAGTCCTAGTTAAACATCTTTTGCGTTCCTGAGAAATGCGCCAAGAGATCGTTATGCTTTCTCCAATAGAAGTACTTCTGATGACCAAAAATGTTTGACTACTTTTCTTTAAAAATCATCCGTCCTGCGACAGCAGACTGATTACCCTAATTTAGCTTGTGGAACTAACATTCACAAAACTGGACAACGCGAACGACTGAAAATTGTAACCACCACATCTGTTCTATATTTCAAGTAACAAAAAATGCGTTCAAATTTATTGCAGCGCACTTCAAAAGGAAATATTAGAACGTACAGCCAGCTGGGATTAGTTTCAGCACAGAAGCATCCATTGAACGCAGAGCTTCTTGGCTTCGACTTCAATAAGCATTATTACTGCATGCTATGCAACAAATTTCTTTCCTCGTATCGCCAACAAACCTATCTAGTTTCGATTTTGTCCCAGCGACAAGATGTAATTTACGTTTACACGTGAAAGCTTTGTCTGCAGAACGTGAATTCGGCCAACGGCAGAAACGGATATGTGTCTAACTCAGCCTTTAACCAAAAGGAACCAACATGAAAAGCATACCTCTCAACCTGACATTTCCTTAAAGCAAACAATCTTGAACCTTATAAGCAGTGTCAGCTGTCTTGCGGCGCTGTTAAAAGTCATTTGTTCCTAACGTTATACAATCCGCAGATACGAAGCGTTTCCCGCTGGTAGAAATAGTTTATGTAGAATAGGCTTACTTCAAGAGTTAAATGGCGTTTACCTGACAGTACGATCGGACTTAGCAATGTCGGATCTACTTACGTGGATAACGACGGAAATAATTTATAAACGTCTTCTATTCTTTTCCGCAACTTAGTGTTGCCCAAGTCAGAGGAAAGAAAATGGCCTACTTTTAATATGTCCACTTACAATTAACGGATACCACCATAAAGCACTTTAACAATGTGAATAATTCGGTAGAAAGTTACGGAATTCATTTCACGATTTACATGTAAAAAAGCAAATCAATTGCCACAACAGTAATTTTGGACAGTTTTACAAGACGACAGAATACGCACTTTCAAAAGTTAAACGACAGATTTCATTTCAGATACACAAAGAACTACCTGACATAAAGAAGACGAACATAACTAACGGATCCATTTTACGATGGCTGCGAAGTATGAAAATAAAAATACCACTTTAGGGAAATTAGTCTACCTTTCACAGGTGCCTCTGGGAATGTTTCTGTGACAGTGGAAGCATTGAGAAAGGTACGCGTTAAAGGAGGAAGACTGAAGGAGAGATAAAAGCTGTTTCGTTTAGCATTTGATATTCAGAAAAGCTTGGGGTTTAGATGGACTCTTGACAACTTGGAAAAAGCCTGAGGTGCTTACAAAGTACTACGGTCACGGTCTTCCTGGAACAGATAGGGAAGGCAGCCCAATCCTTTTCACTTTATTGGGAAATACGGATGTCGAAGGTAAGTCTTCCGACAAGTTGAATGCTAACTGCTAGCTGAGCCATGTCAGGTCTGTTTACTTCATGCCAATCGCAAGACTTCGTCAAGATGAGTTTGACACACATTGAAGAAGCGCTTGCTAAAGCGGAAGAAGCGGCCAAGAAAGTTTGAAAACAAACAATCTCATAGTTTTGCATACGCATCATCTTAGAGTGGCAAACCGTATGAGAAAGTACTCCTCATAATCGACCTTGACAACATGACAACATCACATTATACCTTCAAACCTTTCACTTGTTCCTATCTCACGGTACCATACACAAACGTACTTTCTTAAGCGCTTGAATTATGCTAATTCAGTTACTAGCTTTGTTCCAAGACAATTATCCTGGAGTGTTCAAAAAAATTATTGTAATCAAAGGTAAGGTTGTTTTCAACTATGACGCGTTCGCATTTTGCTTGCAGCTCCTACCATAGCAAAAATAGCCTACAATTTACTTTTACCTTTCCTATCCTCCGAAACAGAGAAACTGATTGAGATGTCATCAGGTAAGTAGTCAAGCTAGCTCTTACTCATCTAGTAAACAGGAAAACAAAACGTTGAGTTAGTGAAACCTACTGCCAAATTCCTTGAAGTTAAAAGGAAACATTTTTCAAACAAGTAAATATCTGCGTGGATTTAACTCACAAGTAAACAAACTAAAAGTCATCTTTTGTTCAGTATCCAAAGAATTGCCACATCCATCAGGTATGTACAGTTAATAATGCATTAAATTACAAGCAAGATGGATAATGCTTAAAAGCTTACGCAGCTTTTCCAGTTGCTGACACCTTCAAAAAACACCTCGTATTAGGATAGGCCTCTAAGAAAAAGAAGCCTTGTTACTACTTTATTCGAATTTAAGACACATGGAAAGAGTCACTGTTCCAGCACATTGATCCTGATCAATGGCCGGCCTACTGGGGAGGAAATATGACGGACGAAAATGGTGACGAAAAATGCCCTAATAAAGTAAGTTAGACAGTAAATGAAAGATAGCTGTTGCAACATTACAAATCTACTAAGATCGTAATCGGCCAAGGACCTGTACCACAAATATACAAGTACGACGAAAGCAATGACAAAGAATCGTACACGGAAGTAACCGTATACGCTGGCCACAACCATCTTGTCGAGATCAGCGTGGACGAAGCAGGATCTGAACTCTAGTGAGTCATTGGGCAAAACTGAAGCATGGTGATATGAAGCAAAATCTCAGCTGGAAATATAAAACAACGGGAGAAGACATTGGATTTGCCGTCTACTTCACAGATAACGAGGAAGCAACCGACATCAAAACCATGGAACCTTTATTTCCTTACATCCGGTTCGAATGTGCTCTAGTACCAATAGAAGGTGCTTTGGTGTGCGAAAAGGCAGGCAGATGTAAGTATACGCATGGTTGCCTCGCCAAATTTAAGCAAGGAAACATTAGCTGCATTACAATTCATTACATTTCCCGAATCACTGTACTAGGCAAATATGTTTAAACGCACGTTTAGAACTTCAACTGAAGAATATATGGGCACGACCCGTTAGTATTTTACTCAGTAATATGCACGCAACCTTTGAATTTCAACTTGGAAGAAAACTATCGATTATCAAATGATTACGTTACAGATATTGTCGAGTTCGACAACTGCTACAGCTGGTTTTCGGCAAAAGAATTGTCCTACGTCATTCGAGTAAACAAAAAATGAGAAGACCAAATATTAACAAGGTTTGCGACACCTCAGCGCAAAGACGGAATCAAGAACGGCTGTAACATATTTGTTTGACGTTCGCATGCATTTTCTAAAATAAAAGCATTGCAGAGTGCAAAGGCCTACTTTGGAATGCTTCGCAATGGTTCCCCACCAATATTCTATCGATCTGCTTCGGTTGAGAAGGAATAGTCTCTCGCAATTGCCAAGAAATACAAATAACTGTCCAGAACTATCACTGAATTACGAAGTAACCATGTAATACTAAGAAACCTGAGCATGTTACATCGTTTGCTTCAGGTCATTTCTATTTACTTTAAAATTCATTCAATTGCTCCAACTGCATATAAAGTCGTATACGGGAATATGAAACTGTGTAGAGTTCAAATCTGACTTAAAATATCCTTACCGACATCGCATTTCTAGACGGCTTTACTTTAAGCGGAAGATTGGAGGCAAAACAAGCAGCTTTTGCGAGCAGCTTGGTGAAACGAAAGCCAAACCATTTAAAATGCACACGTGAAAAGAGTACCCACTTTTATTAGCAAATCTGTTAGTCCTGCAAGATGATCAAAGAATGAATTACTTAGGTTAAACATATCTGTATTAATAGCCATGACACCACATATTATCCAGAGAATAATGCTCAATGGGGAACATCTACGCCACGATAACAATTCAAATTACTTGGAAACTTAATTTATCGCATAGGCTCGTATGCTTTCTATGGACCAATAGAAGAAAAACGGTTATGGAGAACTGAAACACTACGAAAGTATTTATTCCATCAGAAGTGCGTTTTTCCATAATCCTACGTGCTATTTATGACAACTTCACAATGTTATTATCTGCCAATCTGCACTACAACGCAAGCAACCACTGCATGAAAAATTATACGGTACACTCAGCTTGTAGAAACAATAAACTGCGAAGTGTAAGACGAAAAGAGCATGAGGTGATCGAAACATTTTCCTTTCCATAAATTGCCCTACGTGTCTATAGGCTCCTGCTTCGCATAAGCAGAGCGCCAGAAACTTCAAATTACCAAAATAATGGAACGACAACAGAGCCCACTGGTTTCACAGAAAAACTTTAGACTACATAAAAAAATGTTTTTCGTTATACTCATCGCTCTTTTTCGGCAAGCATCTTCTTTACGTTTTCGGGACATGACTGAAGCAGATTCTTAGAGCACATATGTTCCACCATCTTGTAAACATCTGCATTCCTGGAAACGCGAATTATTTAACACTGCATAAAAATTCTAAAAACCATCACATCTATTCATCCAACTGTTACGCTGCATATCTACGTGACTGTAACTTCTCAGTTCACTTGGCATTTCTCACACCCAATAAATGATGAATTACTCCCTTACACTGCTGACGACGGAACAAGAGCAGTTCCGAAACGTACAGTATCCAAAGTGTTCTGTATTTTCTCTAACAATTTGCTCATCCATCCGTTGGTAAGGCATTTTGAAGTTTACTTACAGATACATCCAACAGGTCAAACCCGTGAATCAGAAGACCAACTATGAAACAACCTAAGCCTATTAAAAGACACCCCGTCTCTTGAAAATTACTCTAATCGTAACATAGCCATTACATCAACAGTATAACGCAACTTACTCGAAAAAATCACGCGCCCGCTTTTGACGTGGAACGAAAACCAACTGGTACACGGCCACGCTCGCTGTTACACTAAAGATGCAACCAGAAATGATCATTTTGCGCATGAACTTGTAACCATTATTGCGCAAACTAGCAGGTCTTGGTATCAAAGCTGCCATATTTGCAAAAATTCTGAAACAGGAAACATTTAAAATTAACATTTGTTCGTCGATTATTAGATTTGTGGCAACGACTAAGCCGTTCATCGCCCGCGAAAACAGAAATTATCCGCCACCAAAGTATCGTCATCTCGCTAGTAGACGCTATACCTAAAACGTTTCAATAGCCAAACGCACCTAGCCTATATTTGCTGCGATAAAGATCTTCGTGCAAAAAGTCTCCTCAAACTGTATCGAATGCCGGGCTCCTGGTAACATAGTCGAAGTACTTACCATTAAATATACGCGCAAAATGTGCAGAAACTTATTCAATAAAGCACTAAAACGGCATTTTTGAAACTCTCTTGTTTAGCATACAAGGTTGAAAGATGGCCTTGCTTTCTTCAAAAACGTAAAAGACGATCAAGAGTTCAAAAAGCTCCGCTTTCCGTTGCAAAAACTTTCTCACTGCAAGCACGTTTCAATTAAACGTGCGTTTACAACTTCACCAAAATGAGAGAACAAGTTAGAAAGATGGCTGAAAACAGGCAAACTACGTACACTTAGCGGTTGTATAGAATGTGGACTGACGTTCAAGTAACCTACAATGAAGCATTACTGCCGCACAGTATGTCCGATTCTTAACGCGTCTGTAGTTCACCACACGACGTCGTAGCGTGGTTTTATAATTTATTATTTTTTCATTCTGTAATTAAACGAAGTGTGCAGCAGTTTTTTAGTACCATTCAACCTTATTTGAACTCGTTCCACATTGCTTTCGTTCCAAATATAATCAACTTTGAAACTCTAGAATCTGCCATTTCTTATTAGCTTACTTTAGCAAGCAATTCATAAATAGTAGTCCAATAATATTTGAATACCAAATACGTAAAGTGAGATGCATTGATTGTAATAAGAGCTTGCATTTAACGAGTAGATCGCATTTTGCGCAGACTGGTGAACAACTGATTCAAAATCGTAGAGACTGCATTGATAAGGTTTTCTGTAAAGCTCGTTTAAGTTTTGACAAAATGGTGCTGTTATTAACAACCAAAACCGACAGACTTGTAATTTTCGTATGCATAACACCGCTGCCTAGCGGAGAGGATGAGTTTCTCTTTTATCTTTAGCTTTTTTCTCCTATAGAACCGATGACCAAGGGAAAGTTCCGTGATTGCCGGATTTACGCATGGCGACTTAGCGGCTATCCGAAGGCTGTGCTGCGAAATGGAATAGGACGCTTTATTCATCCGCTGCAACGGCTCACTTTCTTCTTCTGCAAGTCGAGTAGCAACAGTGCTGGCGTTCGTCAGTTTCTGACCAAAGATCTTGTCGACTTTTCTATATCGCATCCGAGTGTGGCAGTGTACGTGCAACCAAAACGTTTCAAAAGGCCATGGATT
The DNA here is from genome assembly GCA_037903355.1 of Trichuris trichiura. NCBI lineage: Eukaryota > Metazoa > Nematoda > Enoplea > Trichinellida > Trichuridae > Trichuris > Trichuris trichiura. The sequence goes on from JBAJFE010000060.1 coordinate 228,481, forward strand.
TGCGGAGAATACTTGAATGGTCGATCGGCTTCGATTTCTGTTAACGGATTCAGGTAACTGACTCTTTTGTGTCCTAGAAGCATGTGCCAACGAGTACGTTGTGCTTAGTCACGCTGAAGTGCAGCAAGCTGTTTCCTACATGGCGAGTCGGTCAGGTTTTCCGATTGTATACTTCAAAGAGCCACAGACTACACATCGCCCAACAATTCAAGGCTTTTGGAACCCTTTCTACCATACGCCTACGGAAATGAATGTTACTTCATTTCCTAATAACGATTTAGGGCGCTGCAAAATGTCCGTGCCACTGGCTAGTGAAATTTTGGCGCAGCATTTTGGATCATCAAGTCAGTTGAAGAAGGAACCAACTTCCGATGAAACAATTTAATTTGCAAAAATACATAATCTCGTTTGATCTGTTACTGCTCATAACATCAACTTTTGAAGTAAACTTGATGTGTTTTAACGGCTTGATCACTTTTAACTTAGCAATTCTCTTCAGGGCTGTTAATTAGGGTAACGAGAGCAATTAAATTGAGAAAGTAAGCGTAATCGCTTTGCAAACGGTGCAAGTTTAAATACGATAGCTTGCATTCATTCCAATCCATCCAGTTAATAGCCGTCCTCAAATCTTTGCAACAAGGTAATCGAATTAACTTAGTGATTAGATCTGCCCTTCTTTTGTAATATTTGAATATTCGTTCATTATATAAATAGAGAACACCAAATCTTTCTCGTAATCTTTCTACTATTTCTTTCAAGTATCCTGCGTTGTTCGTCCTGTGAATAATGTCGTGTTGGCGCTGGATTGTTAGAGCAATGATAATTCGGTACAAATCGTTGTGCGCTTTTGCAATTTGTTCCTTCAATTTTTTATGCAACTTTTTAACCGTGTCATTGCTTCCTATGAAACCATTATAGTTTGCCATTGGTATGTTTGTTCCTCTAAATACTCGTTCAGTGTATATGGGAGCGAGGTCTGATAATGTAATCACTGCCGCCTTTCTGCGTTCGTATTCGCTTTGCTTTTGTAAAGAGGTAAATTTTAGTTCAAGCTGAAACTTCTTTTGTTGGTTACTTTTCTTTCTCCAACACGCTCTTTGTCGTTCGTTCAACATCTCTCCCACTGTCAACTTTGTCTCTATGGGAATGAGATCATCGGGTAGCAGGTTGACTTCCTCATAGACGTGGCGTCGTTTTCGGCCAAATTTATCTAGAATATCTCTAATTTCGAAGATACGCCCCGGAAATTCTCTATTTGCGCAGGTTAAGTACAGATCTTTCAATATCAAAAGGCCATTTTTCCTATATGAGCGGATTTTCTTTCTGTTCCGCTCAGATGGACTATCACCTTCATCTGATTCTGAATTCTCTGCCGACTTTGAAAAAGGCTCAAGACTGTGCTGTCTATCCATCGATAATAAAGTATTTAAATACCAATTCTACTTCACTTAAGCTAGTTTAAAGTATCCAAATTTGTGTTTTGCCCACTGTTTAGTTTAACTTGCGCTAACAAGCGAAGCTCGGTAAAATTGTTTGAATGATCAATGGAATCTTTATCTCTTTAGAAAGATTTTGGCTTTTCATTTCTTTTTAAGCAGCATTCCCGTTTTCTGACAGTTCACAGTTTAGCAAATAAGCCTCCAGGATCGATCTTAGCCAGGAAGACTTCTTAATAAAATTTCAAAATACAAAATAATGCGTTGATCAAATGAAGCGAGGTCAATCCATTATCCATTACGAAGTCTTATGTCCTTGAAGATTTATGTTTATCCTTACAAATGCAATATAATTATATCTGCAGTAGAACTTTTGAATACTTTGACTTTGCTTTCCAGATAAAGATAACATTTTAAAAGTTAAGATGAAGTTAAGAAGTGGCTCATTTGCTGAAACAGACTTCGTCAAACACATTTTTCTGCTGCCAACTTCTAAATTCCAAGCTGCTATTCCGTTCCTATGTTCACTTCGTTGCTTCCTAATTCATGTCAGCAAAACCTTTTGATTATTTAAGTGTACTGTAGCTGGTACTCTTCCTGGTAGTTTATCTGCGTACGTTGGGTTTGCGTTAGTCTCCCCGTTTTGAAGTGTCATTACTGCTATTTATCTTCTTAAAGCAATAATTTCTGCGTTATCTCGTAATTTGTTCTACGCACTGTTACGCACAGTTCTTTAGTTAGTGTTGCCAGTGGTAAAAAATGCCTTTGAAAATTATGTGCTCTCGGAGTTACCATGCTTTAATCCTTCCACTTGGGTCCTTGTGCCTTGTAGGATGGGTTCGCCTGACCTCGGGTGCTCCAACAGCAGAGTAGTGCCTGAAATTCGTTGATATCTTTTGCTAACTATGTACTTTTTTCGTTGATATGGATAATTCATTTTGCTTCTTAACTCTTAGTGAAGTGCACTATTTAAATGAAAAATTTAACATTATGCGTTGTTTCAGCGTTGCGATTTGTCCGCTGGCTCTTCGTGTCACGCAGGTTGCCGTTTGTTCGATTTTGAGGCAAACACCATATTTTATTTTAAAGCATACGATGTCAGAAGAAAGTAAAGCACAAACAGCGAAACCAAGCGGCGATTCGATTTTTAGCAAGATTATTCGTCGCGAAATTCCAGCCAACATAATCTACGAGGACGACACGGTATGCTAGTCTACCATGCATTAACAGTTTTTAAGTATAGCTATGTCTACGGAATATGTGAACGACAAATTACCTTTTTAAAGATTACCGTTTAGCAGTATCCTTCTAGCAGCTTTTCTGTGGTCGATTGCGAGCTCGCAAAGTTTGTTAAAATTTACTATTTTTATCGTAACTTGTTTTTACAGTAAATAACAGGTGACTTAAACTAATCTGCCGGCTGTCTCGGGACTGTTTGAATTCGAAATGCTCATCGTTGTGCGCGTCATTCACTTTATAAAGCAGGCGTGATAATCGTTAAAGTGCAGTTATATTAAGGGGGATTGTTTTCTAACTTTGCTGTCATATGTTGCCATTGACAAAGTGTAACTATCAATATTTTAATCGAATAGAAAGAGTGCTGAATTAATAGTGCTTTTTTGCAATCCACCATCTTCTGTGCATCGGTATTGGTTTTGCAAGCTAAAGTTTACGTGGAGGCTGTATTTATAAAGTTATACATCACTTGAAAATTCTGACTGGTAAAAATATTCACGTGAGGGAAAGTGTCTTGTCACTGTTAGAACTTGGTATGATGACAGTGGTGTAGGTTTTTGTGAGAAAGGACCAATGAATCTTAAAAAGTTTAGTCGTAAGTTGTCTTGGCCATTGCGGTGACGTTTTACACCTCTTATTTCCTTGCGCGGGACTTTCCGTTGCGTTTGGTTACGAGAAATGGCCTTCAGCTATTGCAAGTACTTTCCACCTCCAATATGTTGATTTCCAGCTATAGCTGTTCGTTCAGTTTTAATGTTGCAGATTTTGTTAGCGGATGGTGTTATAGTTTTTAAAGGCACATTTGACTCTGTATTTTACATACCGCATCGGAAAGCCTTGTTTCTTGGATAAACATGTCGGTATACGTCTATTCTCGGTCATTTCCAAAGGTTTCGCAGTTGAGTGTTCGTTCATTTAAATTTTTGAACTTGCAACGTCGCCTAAATCTGAAGGTGACAGAAATCTGTGTTTATTTTGATTCACTTCTATGTACCATTAATGATTTTTTCTTAATATGTTTTTGTTGGTACCTTATTGAACGTTAGCAGGCTAACGTATTTCCAACTGCAACATTTTGCCAGTAGGTCTTTTCGCTACTGTTTTACTGAACGTGGAAATATTATTTTTAGGTGTTTGCTTTTCATGATGCTTTTCCTCAAGCTCCGGTTCATTTTCTCGTGGTTCCCAAGAAACCGTTGGATATGCTTGAAAACGCAACAGCTGAAGACACTGAGGTACATGTTCGTAAAATTTCAATTGTTTCAGCGGAAAATTTCATGTGCTCAGTTGTTGGGCAAGTTAATCTTGACCGCGAAAGAATGTGCGAAAAAATTGGAACTATTGGAAGGCTATCGTTTAGTAATAAACAACGGGCGTCACGGCTGTCAGAGTATATTTCACGTCCATGTGCATGTGCTTGGAGGGCGGCAGCTGAAGTGGCCGCCTGGTTAGTCGTCTGCTGTATCTATTGTTGGGCTGTAGCTTGGCGCAGTCTTTCCTCTGGTTAGTCTTGAATGTTTTAAATTCATTAAGTTATTTTTGGTTAAGTGCACATCCTATTACGGTTTAAGCTGTGAATTCCATTGAAGCTGCATTGCTGCACGACCTTAGTTTAGGTTAGGTACTTTTTCCCTCATTATTACTGCGTGTTGCGTCAATAAACTATTGGGTTGAACTTAATTTTTTCCCGCAACTTTGTTAAAATTATCGGCTTGTACTTTTTCCAAGTAGTCTGTATGCAGATCCAAATAAGTTATTTTAGCAATCTAACATACATATGCAGAGAACTTGTTTACCGATCATGGTGTGCACAATGAAAAGGCCTGCTTGGCTCAGATACATGCGTCCGGGTGGTATGAAACAGCCTTGGCGGTCAAGCGTGCTACTATTTAAGACAAATAGCATTGCTACCAAACCGCAACCTTTGAACAGTGCACAATACGAACGGTTGGCTCATGAACTGTTGGACTCTCTTTGCGAGACCTTCGAGCTTCTGCCAGATGCTGTTGATCTACCAACCGACTATGATGTCTCGTATGCTGATGGTGTATTAACTTTGAAATTGGGCGGCCGCAAAGGAACCTACGTTATAAACAAACAAACTCCTAATAAGCAAATTTGGCTTTCGTCTCCCATTAGCGGTCCTAAACGCTACGACTATGTTGATGGTGAATGGATCTACTCACGAGATGGCAAAAGCTTGAAAGAATTGCTGAAAGAAGAGCTGCGCCAATTGCTCCCGCAAAATGCTGTTACTAAATTTTCCTTTTAGGCTATCTTTAATTAGCGTAATTCATTTCGATTAAATAAAAATGCATTGCATTATCACTGTTCTGTAATCATTTATGCATTAAATTACGCAGTAAGCTAGCATGCAGTTTAAGAAACTTCGTGCGAGCTTTGCATACTTCTCTTCTGAACGCCAGGTAAAACGCAGTGAATTCAGTTTACGTAATTCCTTGTGAGCTTCGCTGTTTTTTGCTGCCAGATTTCGTTGTCCTAACTTCGTAGGGTACCTCCTCGAACATTCTCTAAAAAAATTTAAAATTAATATGCAGAAGCTGTTTAGATAGGTTACTTGTTCGTCTTCTGATGGAATTCGAGAGAGAAAGTCCAGGAGTTCATTATTTTGAACAGCATTTGGATCGCGCAACCGTTTGGTGAACTTGTTTAACCCTGCGTACTTTTGACGTAAATTATGATGCTTACATTAGCAAAATATACCCCAGATTATAATCAGCCATCTTACAGGAATGTAGTAGAGAATGAAAAAACCAGTAACCAGTGCCAAGCAAGCAATGGAGGACAGAAAGGGTTCTGTAAAATTGAAAAGGCTGCAAAACGGTAATGTTACAGCTGAGCTGCAAAATAAAGGAGTAATCAAATCTGTGTACTTTCGTATACGTTCAACTAAGCAGGCTAGGTAACCTAACACTCCTTGTACCGTGCACATTGCTTCCTGGGCTGCGATCAACCTGCTTCGAAGACTTTTTCTTTCCTCCTGAAACTGAACTTCCAACGAATGTTTCTGCAACTGAATAATGTCACCGTTTCTTCACTTTCTTCCCATTCGCTTTCCTATAAATCCTGAACCCATTATAACGCAACGGTATCCTTTCACTTACGCTGACTTTATTCTCGTCTTTTTCACCGGAAAACTGTTTTTTCAATAACCCTTGCGCAAAAATCGCCAGCAGCACCAATGGGACCATGTACAGTTGAAAGAAGTATACTACACTAGTAAACGTCTGCAAAATTACTATGTACAGTGAATTGGCAGCATAAGGTAATTACAATAAGGGCTAAGAAAGATTTCATCGGATTTTCCCAACAGAGTATTTGTTTGGTCATTGTGATCATTTCGACGACAGATGACGCGGAGCAGCGCAGACGGTTGACATAGCGCATAAAGATTTGACGCTTGAACTTTTCGTCCTGGCTAATGAACTTTTTTTCTCGCGGCACAAATGTCCTCAGACTTGCCCGGATCTTCAAAGTAACGGATAATCATTGCACATTTAGACAAGACAACTTCTACGGGATTCCAGTAGATTTTTCCTTCCAACAAAATTCGTCCTTTTGCCATCTGTGTTAGCTTTGCATTTTTAAGCCTGTACCAACGCTTGCGCCCATCTTCGATCTGTAAGTTGCTTGTAACTTTACCTTTACGCTTGCGGTTTAACACGTATGTACTTTGTAAAGGGGAATGGCTACTTTTCCCAAGAATTCTGTGCGACCATTTGGATCTTCATCGTAGACTGTTACTTCGAGCACAGAATACATGTCTTTCACGTTGCTAAATAAAAGAGATACCTTGAGCATCTCCTGTTTGCTTCCTTTGCGCCAAATTGTTAAATGACTTTCACTGACTCAAGAGGTAATTTATTTAATAGAATGAATGAAATAACTAAAAGCGAATCACGTCTCTAGTACTGCGTTATTTTTAGAAAAAAGATGAAAAGCAAAAAATAGTTTATGCAAGTATGCGAGACGTTTGATTTTTAAAAAGTTCTTTTTTTCATTGAAAGGTGAACGACAATTTTCCGTGCAGCGTTCTGCTAAGATTTGGTCGTGTTGGGGGACGAAGAACTTTAAATTAAACACTGCTTAACGAGTGCTTCGCGTGCCAGAAGTACTCAAGCAAGATTGCATGGTAAAATAGATATGTATGTCCACGGAACTCTTCTAAATCTGTCGCCTTTACTTTTGTTATTACTTGTTCTTGGAGGCTGATTTTGTACCTCAAGTTAGGGAAACATTTTCTTGGAGAATATTACTAGTAATTAAAAGCCTTACAACATGAATGTTTGGTTCCATTCTGGATTTAGTGTCTTGTATTCCGTACGAGTTTGAAACTGTGCATTGACCAATTCTAGTACGCAGAATGGATCACTTTTTCCTAAAAGTCGTGCGTATTCGCTGGGAACTTAATGATCTTCTATCGCTTTTCACCTCCAATATCAGCTGCGGCAAGTCCTTGGGCTTTGCAGACTGAAAAGTTTGATAAGTAACAAATATGCAGGAAGCGACTGCAACCCTACCAGTGAACATTAGGCAGCCTACATCCTGAATGTTGCTGAACGATTTACTGAGCGACTAAAAATATTTAGCATTCACACGAAGCACTGAACTGGCTTCTGAACAGCGTCCGAAATTTCAGCTGCTGAATGTAAAATCTTTTCTTTCTAGACATAATGGTCTCTGCATTGTCTAATTAATATGGTAATATCCTATATTCATGACTGTATACTCATATTTTGTACTAACCCAAGTCTGTACATTAAAGAAAAGCTTTCACGCATTTTCTTTCTCCTTCTGAAGGCTATTCGTTGCCATATAATTCAAAACAAAGTTCGGAAATAAAGCTTCTTTTCGCTAAATAAAGCTAAATAAAGCTTACTTTTCGTTTGGAGTTCACAAAAATGCTCAAAATCTACAACGAGAAATCGAAAAGAGTAGTAGCTAAATGCCCTGCTAAATGCACTGAATTTCGGTCCACACTTTATCATATTCCTGTTCGATATATTTTTAGGGAAACAATTCCGAATGTTTATCATTATCTCAAAGCCTGAGCGGTAGATTTTTTCAATCTGAAGCTTTTAAACAAATTAGATCTCATCCAAGAAGTAAACATAAACAATGTTTGCGGCTGCATTAATTTCGTCACTTACGTATCTCCGCTGCAGCTCGGTTTCATTGATAGTGGAACTTGTACTCAGACAAGTTGAATTTGACACTGGAGAAGCCAAAGAATTCGAAAGGGATACAGTTAAGAAGAGGTGTCCAGCGCAATCTTGTAAATCGACCCAGCCTGCGAAGGTACCATCTTCTCCTATACTGTTCAGCTTGAAAATCCCCCTGAAATAAGTATTAATAAAAATAAATTCGTATGAATGTGCAGAAATTGAGGCTGTGCGTTGTTGAACGATCGTATTAAATTGTTTTACAGATATCAGTTCCTTGAGCATTTTATTTGTTATTGATAGAAGACAACTGCTTAGGCTGACGCAAGATTGACTATCTATACGGTGATTCTTTTCACGGTGACGCTCAAACGTTTCAAAAATGTTCCCTTTCACAATACAAGACTGCCCTGCTTTCGTAGAAGTTGGATTTGGACCTGTTTTTACAAATGATTCCTGAAGAATAAACCCACGCCAGAAACGGGAAAGAAGCACTTACGAGAGATGCTTGCCATGACCTTAGAAACGCATGACTTCAGTTTTTAAAAGGGTATGTGGATTTGCAGCTGCACTGTATGACAATCTGAGTTTACACATGAAATTAGACAACTGAGAAGTTCATGTTGCCAAATATGTAGACATAATATCCTTTCTCAAACAGCTCGTTTCAACCAAGGCGAATGATAAATCCAACTACAATAACCGTTGACATCCGATCAAGCAAGCATACAGTCACATTTTAGTTCCCAACCTATGCTGGTGGCACTGCGACGACATGTTAGCACCTGCCTTGACCTTATGCCTGTACGCTGCCTCAGTCTTCCATTGCACTCATTATCTTCCCTTGGCATGTTAAACAAAACTACAGAACGCATATTTTACTTATATTTTATACAGATTTTTGGTTTCTAATCTAATCAGTGCTTCTAGGGCACTCCAAAAGTGCTTGGATTTTACGCGCTACTTCACATTGGTCGCATCGTTCCATGCGTTGTTTTCAGTGGTTGTGTTTGTTCACACTCGTTTCCTGCTTTAAATAACAACAAAGGCTTCCCCATTTTACGAACAACTTCTCAGGCCCTGTCAGCCTTCGTAAGGCGAAGCATACTTGTAGCATGTCTTTCATTTACAGACAGCAATCGTTTTGTTCAATTCTGATGGATGACCGTCGCGGTTTAAATGCTTTTTTTCACTTCGTTGTCAAGTGAATAAAGTTTGCCTCACAACTGCTGTTCGTTCCGCTTTCATGTTTTGGAAACGATTTGTTCTCATTGATAGCATTCATCGTCAGTTATTGATAAACAGCTGCTCAATAAACACTTGAGTATCTGTTTTGCTTCTTTTTTGCAGCGAGGCGATGTTCTGTTAGACGAGTGAAGGTGCTGCGACGGAACTCTCTATTTTGAATCCGTTAGACTTTTGCAACCAATGTTTTACATGCTAAATGATGAATCTTACTTTGTTTTTAAAGTGATATCATTTTGCGAAACATAGTTCCGTTGAGCTAACCTTACTTATTCATACGTAAGATACATATAGATCTTTAAGCAACAGTTAGCCCGCTGTCGTTATTCAGACTTGTGAACCGTTAGTCCAGGATGCAACATTTTACGTCTGAGCGAAGGCAGAGGATTAACCTGAGAACGTTCAACATTGAAGGCACACTAACGGCTCTTTAACCTGTTCAAAAAATATATATAAACTTAATCGAGCCGTTACAAAGAGATCGCTATTCAGATAAAACTTAAGGTATTTCACGAATGCTTGAACCATCGGCTAGCAAAATCGAGTTCAAACATTCACCGTCATTGTTCTTTACGTTTAACTATCTATGCAAAGCAACGTTCAAACTCAATGCATAATGTTGTCGCCACCAATTGCTCATTTTCGTGAGCAGCAACCTTATGCAGGCAAATTGGGCTTGCATAATTAGTACTTACTTTCCAAGAAAAATGTCTTTTCGTCGATCTTGAACGACAAGTTCAAGCTCTTCATCCTCTTTGCTCTCGTGAACATGAAACGTAAACTTTTCATTCCATTTGGGCTGGAGAGTTCTCGTGACTGCCTCAAAAAGGCGACAATTCCATCAGCAGTCATTAAGAAAGAGAGTTGCCTTTTTTGTTACTTTACTTTTCAACCTTTCGTTGCCAATCTTCAGCCTGACAAAAGGATCAGGTAGGTTTGCAGTTTCATTTATGATTATTGGTAGTAATCCACGGCCTTCCACTAGTGAAACGTGTAGTATATTCATCTGAGAGTTTCCAGCTGAAACTAATCGTTCTGCTTTAGTTCTTCATTAAAATAAATAAATTTTTACTTCTGCTGTTTCGTTTGGCTGCTTCCAAAGTAGTGGATACAGGTGTGTTAATATGCTATTGAGTAGGAAATCAATCAAACAAATAAAATGGTACACCAACTCTAACATCGGCTTCGTTCGATGACTGTGATACAAGTATTTGTACAATAAGATAGCCCACTGAAGCTGATGAGCCACTTGTCGAAAGTGAAATTTGCACCTCATAAACCCTTAATTGTATGTGATTCAATCTGAATTTACTTAAAGGATAATACTTATTCTCCTTGAAAGCATTCAAGTAAAGCTTTGCCGATCCCATAAAGTCATCGCTGGCGAATCTGTCATAATCGTAAACCTTAAATTGCATTATCAGTTAGTTTCAGAGGTGTGCAGATTAGTAAAGCACCTGCAAGTGCAGCGGGAGGCTCATATTGCTTGCAATGAATGAGAATCGTTCGTTCCACACGGGATTCACGTTTTGGTATACGATCTTACTTTTGTGCACAGGTTTACCATTGTATTTGAATTTGACGTATGGATCACTGCTGCCTAAAGAAACAGTCAACTAGTTAACTGTAGTGCTTGCGTGAAATGTAATATGTAAACCGTTGGCATCGCAGACTGCCAGATTTTTTCCCTTTTTCAACATTATTTGGATTGTCCAACTTTGTTCGCAAGTGTGGTTGTTTTTCTCATTTTCCTAAACGTTTTAGGGTAAGAGCGGTACCGTGCCGTTAACCTAGCATAGAATATTCAAAAATACAAATAAACAAAAGAAAGCATTACTTCAAAACGTTCACGTAATGGGTGGCGACCACGCTTCGGCGTGCGCCATCTTCTGGATGGACAAACAGCTCTGCTAGAGATGTGCACTACCATCGCAGAAACCGTCCGCAGTGTATCAACGTAACAGATGAAGAAGCACTGTACGTAATCTCACTACTCGTGTATCGATGCTATCTTATGCAAAATTTTCGAACCCAAACAACGTAGGTCATGCGCAACCAGCACTGCAGCGGCAAGCGCTTACTTTTACAACTGATGCCAACCAAGATTGTAGAGTGGTTGTTATTAAATATTACTGTTATGCAAATGTAGATCGAGGCTTCTGTCTTGCTGACTGGATCTACTTTTTAATTTTCATGCACTTCTGTTAATATATGACAGCCGAATGAATCCTAATTTGTGAACCGTCTTCTACATATATGCTGAAAAATGCTACACTAAAGGGCACTGCAACTAACAGGAGCGGAAACTTCTAATTTACCTCTGCAGCGCTGGGCAAGCGCAAACTGACCAACTGCTTTACGCAGACCTTGTCACTTGATAAAGCCATATTTGCATAGCTCATTTTGAATTTAACATGTCATTTTTAGCGGTGTAAATAGTTTTGCATCTGTTCCTCGACAACGCAAGCTACGATAGCTGCAGTGCGCATAAAATGTTCTGCCTCTAAAAGGTCGCTGCGAAGAAAATCTTATCATGGGTGGAACGTTGTAGTTTTTCAGTCCGTTTAAAAAAAGCATCCGTTCTTCAACCGCTGACCTATGAATAAATATATGCGTCTAACTTGTTTATCTCCATGACGTAGGACGAACGAAGAAAATTTTAAGCTTATTCGTCCGTGATTCATAGTATTATAAGAAGCTCAAGCAGTTTCTTTACCGCTTTATGCTAGAAGCAAAGAATCATGAAATGTTTGCTTTTCCAGTTAAATGAGAAGCTAACTTCATTAATATTTTGTGAAAGTGCAATGCTTCAAGTATAATACGTAGCATTGCGAAGTCTGTAAGCTAATGGATTTGACAGATTGCACCTACTGTGCTCATCTTAACGAATGGTCACATGGAAGCGGCTGTATTGTTGGTAAAACTCCATTACATCGCAGCGAACTGCACATTTGAAAGACGTCCAGTGTTACTTGCTACCTAACACTTTGGGTGCTTCTTATTCTCTTGCAGGCAAAAATTTTTTCTGCTATAATTTTTAATTTTAGGCTCTTGCTTGTTAGGCATAGAGTTTAGCGTACACTTTTAGAATAATGCAAACCATTGACGATGTTTATTAAGCAGCAACGTGTTACATGAGCTATGAAACTTCGAATGGATTAAAGTTGCCACAATTTCTCAACTCTTTATCTAGACAGAAAGTTTAAGAGTATAATAGCTTGGAATAAATAGCAAATTGGAAGAATTGTGTTTTGACGATGGAGAAGTAAGTTTACAATGAAATGCACACTAAGTCCACGAAGGTCCACATAATTCTCTTTGAACAGCTTGCAGCCGGCGTGTGTGTAAACACAGAAAAGCTGATCACAACATTCGAGCAACTCGCAAAAATATGTGAATCATAACCATACTTTCATGCGAAAATTTGTTTCTACTGCCTGCATCCAAAACAGTTACGAATTCACTACAAACATGTGCAAATCTTGCTTCAGACTGATTTTACCGAGAAGTAGTTTTATATATATGACATTGGTAACTTCTTAGTGGAAAAACGATACGGCGGAAACTACACCTATGAATCACGCACCTTTCTCACGGAAAATGTGACGTAGAAGAATGTGTAGTCCGTTAAGCAAAATGCTGCAATTATTTTAACTCCCTTTTCGATTTGTTCAAGAAATCTATGACAAACTAGACAGTACTTGGCTGAACCAGACTTGTTTCCCAATCTTCAAATTTTTTTACCTGAGCCGGTTTGCGAGTTTTTGATCGATTAAATTCGTCATCGCTTACTATCACAGCTGCATTGTTTACTGGAAAACCAAAGGAAACATTTAACAGGGCATGATGGCAAAACTTACATTTTAACCTGTTCAATTCAATTTAAGGGGGAACAAGCTAACCTGCAGCTAATCTGCAACGTGGCATTTACGCATCAGTGCATTACAAAACTCGAAATGGCATATTTATTTTCCTTAGTAGTTGCAGTGACAGTAATATTTTACGCATTATTCGCCTCGGCTTATGAAGCTATTCATTTGTCCGTTCCAAATACGTTAGCCTGATGCGAGTGTGAACGTGCTTGCAGAGATTGTTCTCTATATGTGATGCGAGAATAAAAGAGGCGTCAATCTGCCATCATTATCTACTTTATGTATCTTTCATGCATAGGATTATAGAATGGTCAAAAGTTAAACGAACTATGCTTACCATCGGGTTGCTAGAAGGACTGAATTTCTGCTTTCTTTTGCGTATACTTTCCGCATGTGCTGACGCCTTCACTAACTGATTTCTCGCTAGCCGCCTGCTCTTTGGCAAGGATGGGGCTGGTTGTGTATTTCGTCAGCGCTCGACAAACAAAGCGTAGTGTACACATCTAGCAGTTTAGAATGACTGTCAGACAGCAAATCTGGCAACTATCCTTCATTGTTGGTGATGCGATTCAACCACTGAGCTAGTATTGGCAAATAGGGCTTGGCGAACGCCAGGTTTGCTGTTTTTTGTTTACCACAAATTATTCTATCACAATTTTAACTTCTTCTTTTCGTTTGATGTTATAAACTTATTCACAGAATTAGTTTTGATTTTGTCTGTTAATGCTGTGAAGTGACTGTTCACCTTGCCGACCGTGGTAAACCAGGCCTTTTACCAAGCAGCTTGTATACCCATCCCGACTTTGGGTTCCGGCTCTCCTTTGAGTTATCGACAACACTTCGTTGTTCTTTTATAGTAAAACTTGTTAAAGCTCAAGCGATGCTGCTTGCTTGTGCTTATGCATACGTTCTGGCAAGAATGTGTAAGCGAAGCTATGCTGCTTTTGAAACGCGTTGTATGCTTCTCTTAATCCATTAAAAGCAAAAGCCGTTTCCTCATTGAAATCAAAAACTTTCTACGGTTTATTTCGGATATGACTGTTTTTATGCGTGAAGTTTATCAATCGCCTATGTGACTATGGAATAGAGCAAATCTTGCAACAGTATAATTTGTGATAGCCATGGGTCCTCAGTTCAAATAAAAAAGAGAAGTGACTTGCGATCAGATTACGTCAATCTAACTTAACTGTCCCTCATCTTTTGCTGAAGATGGAACGTTATCAGTGGTTTACTTCGGAGTAATTTGGAGTTTTCCGTGACCACATATGTTTTCCAACTGCTGCAGGTTAAGGAAGTTGAAAACACTTCGCAGTAAGGTGGGGCAATTAACTTCACTTTTAATTTTTCAATCTGTAGTATTGCGGCACTTCAGTTTTGATCGCTCAGTGCAATGTCTCTTGAAGCATTCATAAGCCTGTTGCGCATTGAAGAAGTGATTCATTATTTCATATAGTGGCGCACAAATATCTGCTCAGAGAATTTATGGCCAACTGTTTCAGCCACAAGAATGATCACAGTGGGTAGAACTGTTTCGAATCAAACCGGCCCTCAGAAAAAAAGTTTTCACCAGTCGTAATTGTCCTATTTTCACATAAACAAATGTACGACCTTTCTTTACGAGTGCCCTTCTTCCTCGCGGTTCCAAATTTAAAAGAATCGTAACTTGAAAAAGACTGACTGTCTACCCAAGGCTTGCGCCTACTTCGTCAGAAACATGCTGTTCTTGCAGCACGTTTGAACATTGCTGATCCAAAAAATTAACGAAAAATACTTCAGTTTATCACAGTTCGAAACGTGATCAGTTTTAGTATGCATTAATATTGTTATCAACATAATGCACCCGCTGCTTGCAGAGTGCTTTTCTTTTTGAGCATAAAAACTTACGTTTTTATGCATGCCTTAATGAAAAACTAAATTTTAAGAACCACTTGCCCATAGTTAAACTCCATCAGACGTGTTGTAATGAGGGCCACATAAGCACTTAGTCAGTCAATCTCACTTATGGTTTACATAGGCTCAAAATCATTTATTTAAGAAGTCGTGATAGCTGCGTAGAAGTTCATGCCGCAGGATTGTTTTGCTTTATGATTACCAGCACTGCATCTATTCACTCCTTATCTTTCCTTAACGATCAACTGCCAGGTCTAAATCTGAGGCATCCTACGTTGCACGAGAAGACAGGAGAATTGGTTGAAGTAGGTTATACATTTAAATTTGTGACGTTTGGGATAAACGTTAAGAGAATGAATGGCAACTTTTTTGAACACAGGGTGCTTCGTAACGGAAT
This sequence comes from Trichuris trichiura, assembly GCA_037903355.1. Classification (NCBI taxonomy): domain Eukaryota; kingdom Metazoa; phylum Nematoda; class Enoplea; order Trichinellida; family Trichuridae; genus Trichuris; species Trichuris trichiura. The sequence goes on from JBAJFE010000060.1 coordinate 243,740, forward strand.
TGTGTTTCATGTTTCTAAAGATCTTCTGCGGCGTTCCTGTTTTCTGTGCTGGTGTCTGTTCTTTCGTTTAATCACAGATACCAGCACAAAAACGGGAAAAGCCGTAGAAAATCTTCAAAAAATGAATGACAATGGCAAAAACACTATTTGTGCACGGCGGCGCTGTTCTTCGTAGCTACTTTATTATAAATGACATACCAACCATGCTTTTTCTTCGTCGACTGACTAAGAGGCGTGGATCAGTTCAACGCATGAGAATAACTGACTTAATCATTTTTTGTTTGTATCTATAAATGCATGCAGTTGCTGGTTGATACCGTAACTGAAACATGCTGTTTGCTGCTTACAACAGCTGGCCTATAACATGAAAACTTTAGCACGAAATGTATTATACTAATATATTTCGAGTGCCACGATGATGTGGATAATTACAACTAGCTTTTGTCTTTTCTGGCCTTGCATAGGTCTCTTCCGCATTTGGAATGCGAGTATTTTTGCAAAGAAAGTTGAAAAAAGAATAAATGCATGTTTATGTGCACCGTGAGCACTTATGCAAATGCATGTTTACTAACAAATGTGCACGTTTAACTAAGGAATAAAATTAATTTCAACGAGATATTTCGAAAGGTAAGCGACACTGTTGCTTATTACAATGTAAACTGTACAGAAGTTAGCTGACGGTCATAGTATACATCCTAAGGTTGGTTGGGCATTCACTCGCTAACTACTGACGTTACAATCAACAACACGAACTGCTTTCTCACAAACAATTAAACGAGGTAGGTTACTGATTGCCTGTCATAAATCCTTCTTGCTTTGCTCTTAAATGAGGCACATCTTGTTATCGTTGCTGAATTTTACAATAAATGCGTTGGTAAATTGCTTTTTATTTAGCATTATTTAATAAATTATGCCTAATGTTAAAGTTTCCTAGTTTAGCTGGCGAACGCTTACGATTTTTGAGGGTTGGTTAATAAATTGCCATACGGGTGATGTCTATCCTTATGTTTTGTTCAAAATCCGACGTTTACAATAAATTATCTTACGTCAAAAGTTTTAAACATAATTAGTAATACCTTCTTCAACGGTGCTAACTCTAATCCTTGTTTTATGCTATTGTTCACAACAAAAAGCAAACAACAATTTATTGAAAACAAGTACGGTTGTTTTCAACAAGTTGTTGTTTGCTTTTTTATTGTGAAGAATAACAAGGATTCACATTAGCAAAGATGAAGAAATTACTGGATCCTGTTATCAACCAATTTTCAAATTAATAATACTTTAGTGTCGTTCAAAGGAATTACGCGTTGTGCCTCCGCCGAGGACAGCCTCTAAGGAATTTGCTCCGAAGCTGATCCAGCCGTGTGTGTATAGCCTCGACAGGTCAAGGTTCGACTAGACAGGCACGCACACGACTCAGAAAGGTGGAGGAGCAACTCCTGAGGAAAAACTCGGTGGGAGGGCAACTCCTGCGTGCGCTGATGACGGCTCAAGATTGAGCCGAAAGCTTCGCCAGACGTTTGTTTGGTTTTATGCCTTTGAACGACATTAAAGTTTTTTCACTTTTTGACTCGTTTTATGGGCAAATAGAAACGGGAAAAATCCATGTACATTTATTGTTCAACTACCAAACCGGTTACGACCCTTACGCCTTCATATCCAATTAATAATACTTTAATAATAATAATAATAATAATAATAATAATAATAATAATAATAATAATAATACAGTGACAATTTTGCGGTTTAGCAACCCATTCGTACTTTCCTTTCCTAGTAGTATACTGCACCTTTTACAAATATTATTATATAAAAGCTGGAAACAACTGCACTTCTGCATAGCGTGAAGTTTTTCCTTGTTTCGAATTTAAGGACAAACAGCAAAGCTCTGAACGCTTTTTAAATTCCAACACAGTTCATGTTTAATTGTTAAAAGCATGGTAAGGTAAATTGCGACGAAGTTAAAGGAAAATGCCATGCGTACTTACGAACGTAACTGCTTTGGAAGTTACTTCGAATTCTCCCATGGATGTAGATATTCTAAAGGCATTGATATTCAAGAAAACTGTCAGTACTGCTCCACGTTTTTAAATATTTGTTTCACTGCGGCGTCAAATCAAATGACTGCCGACAGTCGGTTTGTCGGCAGTCATTTGATTGAGACGTTGCTACGTGGTCAGGTCGGATCGCAGACAGGTCGGTTTGTGGTCAGACCTGTTCGTAGATATGTCGATTTGTCGAGTGATTGGTTCGTCGACATGTCGGTTTGTCGACAGGTTGTTCTGTACAATTTTTTAAATTCATAGTAAACACACAAACATTGCTCTGGCTTCAATGCTCATACTGACACTGTAGCGGATTTCCTGAGCTACAGAATCCGCTCTTTTCTTCAACATAGTTACCTTTCACATTAGTATTCTTAGAAAGACTTAACTAACTATACAGCGGACTACAAAGTTTTAATAGAATGTTCTTTTCATTAACCTGAAAACCATTGTAATGCAATTCGTTCTACCTTCAATTTGTCGAATCTAAACGACATTCTTGCTCTCACTGGCATGAAACGCAGAAGCACCTTCAGGAAAATGTTACTTAACAAAATTTTTTAGGCAAGTTTTGTTTGCAGTCGCACTGCACAAAACGACCCGTCGGCAAACCGACATTTCGAGGAACCAACCTGTCCAGAAAGCGATAAGTCGACGAACCGACCTGACTACAAACTGGCACGTCGACGAACCGACCTGCCCACCAACCGGCCTGCCGGCGATCCGACCTGACAACCAACCGACCGAAGCAGATCAGTTCGACGCGTACAGTTCGGTGCACGACTGAATCGTACTAATAGTATCCTGTGTATGACTTATGAAAGTTGTCAATGGACAACCTTCATTTAGTTCAGGGCAACGTATATGTTTCGATAGTGATATTTCTAATGTTTTCTTTTAGAGGCGCTTAGCTCTCCTGCAGATACGCTTCCTTAAAGTTTCCTTTCCTTGCAGCACGTTTCCGCCAGGTATATGCCAACAGCCCTGCAACGATACATTTTATCGGGTGGCTGTCGCCAATGACCAGTCTCCTTTTGGTACATCAAAGGTTCCACTATGTCTCATCAGCTGTGTTTCCAAACGTTCGTTTCAGAAGGGGTTTCATTCCCATGCCACTATGTTTTCGCATTGCCTGGTTGCGATGCGTTACGCTTCCATGGAGTACGTCTTCATGCTTTGTGGACACACGTTACAGCGAAACTAACTTTCGCTTGACTGTGCGTTTACAAGTCCGTACCTTCAGTGATGCTCCTTTCCATTGAGGTGAGACAATGTTGATCGAGAAACTAACCTTTTTGTTTTGCGGCATTTGTCGCAGCTACGCTTTCGTGGGTTAAAAGGTTAAAATCCCATGTACACTGGCGTATATGACGACGATCGTATTTACGACTAATTTCTCCATATTTGTCAATGTCAAGGGTATAAGGCGATGGTCCAGTTTACAAACAACTTTTGAATATTAATGAATGCCAGGTCCCAGGCAACGTGAAGATGCAAGGAGCTCTATGCCCTCATGTCGTTGCTGGGATATTTCTTTAGGGAAATTTAGCCGTAGTTTTCAAAGGCCTGCTGCGGATTCACCGTTTCATATAGGAAAATCTAAGTTGTTTGCGGAGATGTTGCTACATATTTTGGGCGCTTTGTCGGATGTTCGTCAAAATGAACATAAAATGTTGGTTTGTAAGTTGTTTGGGACGATTTTTGACGTATTACGTGTCTGCTAGACAGTTTACCAAAACCATTAATTACTGGAACAATCATTTTAGCCCATTTTAGCTGAGTTGTAACGGGTTCATAGAGTTATATTATTCTTAGAAATATTTTTATTACTTCTTGTGGTTGAACCGAAAATTAGTAAACACTTAGAAGCAGATGATGTTCTTTACCGACCAGGCCCATACGGTAAAAGCCTTTACAGAGAGCTAAATATTGCGCAGTTTAATAAACGGTATTTAAGCCTTTTTTACAGCTTTATAGGTGAAAAGGCAACGGGTACTTCGGTTGAATAACAAACCTACTTTGCTGCACTGAAGGATTGTCTTATACACCGGCTTTGTACAAAGCGATTGAAACTACAATTCAGCTTAGTGAGACTTTGCTGTTTTACCGAAGGATATTTTGACAGCGGTACAGGATGATATCGTCCATGTGAGCGTTTGTCTAAATGACCAGAGGTTCAATGCTGGTTTACATGACGCACACATTGAATTTATTTTCAGAAATGAAGCACACTGCATAATGTGTATGCATTCCCCAACGGAATGCATAAAGTTTGTTAGGACAGTCAGTGGGCTCTGGTGTGCATGATGGCGGTTATAATGCGGTCCCAGTTGGAAGTTAAAAGTGTTCGATTGAAAGATTAGTTAATAAATACCTGTCTGTTTTCGAATGGGAAAAACACTTTCTGTTAAGGTTACCGATAAGAAGCGCTGTGAAGAAGGGCGGTTAATTTCTACCTTAATCGCAGTGAGACATGTTCAAGCGAAAGGTTGGCTAAACACTGGACGCTCATCCACTTATCAATAGGTACTACAAATTTTATAGAACAGATGGCAACATTTTTCGGCTTGAAATTAAAAAATTCCCAAGAATAACTTAGACAACAAATACATAGAACAGAGCACTAAGACATAGACTCAAGTCGATGCAAAGAAAAGACAATGAATTACGCTATAATATGCGTGAAAAACGGCGGTAACAGAAGCCTTTTGAAGCCGGGAAGACATATAAGCCGTCAGAATGGCGAAAGCCAGATGCAAGATGAGTTTATCGTTGATCATTTTACACGGCTGGGGAAATTGAGCAGCGTGAGAACTGCCAACGGTCTTGCTTTCGATTTACTATTTTTGTTTCTTTTTCTTCCCTCCCCGTAACAAGAGGAACAAAGCATAGCCCATCTCTTTGGGTTACAAACTCACATCAAACGTTTACTCCTTTCTGTTTTTGGCCCCCTAACAACAACACACACCGCTCAACTCGCAACGAAAACACGTCACTTCTAGCATCATCACACTCGATGCGTAAGTTTTTCTGTTCTCCTGTTGCTACGCCCACCTACAGATTTCCACCGCTGGGTTGCACCCCTCAACATTTTGTAACGGCGTGAAATTTGTAAGCACGTTTTTCATCCCCAGATTTTGTAAAGCAATAGTTCTGCCTCGCCTGATTGGCACCAAAAAGCCAATCAGGCGAGGCAGAACAAGGTGCTGGTAGTCAAGTCAGCGGGTTAACACTAACCAACCGGCGGCTGAACTGGCACTTTACTGCGGTAAACATGCTATACTATTCGCGGTCAGTGGTAGCAATAAGGCATTCTGTGACGATGAACGACACGTACAGACATTTTATTGAAAGATTAACTCTGTATAGAATATAGAAAATAGCGACACTGATGCAAACGGAACACACGACCTATTCGCCAACCCATCGCTACCGCAGCCATTGATACGGCGAGTCATGCACCCCATTCCTCTTCCCTATCCGCTGAGAACAGGTGAAAACCACCTGAAAGCTCTGGTCACCACAATTTTGTTCTTTGTTATAATGGGATGTTTCCGTAACAATAAAATTACATACTCTAAGCGAAAATGACTGAACGGGACAATGTTCCCTGGCAGAACAACACCCTAAAGGGACATTGAATCATAGAAACAATGAGCTAAGGCTGGCTGACGTTCTGCAAACTGCATACGGCTATTTAACGGGAAAAAGGAGTCACTGAAATCGCCTTATAGGTTGTCATAAGTTTAAGCCGTGAGAGGGAGGAAATGACCTAATGTTGTTGCCATCAACACGGACTTCGTCTAGCAGCTAGCGCAGGCACACTAATAGCCACAGAAAGTTTTGCACTTAAGATATTCAGGGGATAATAACATATGGAAACGTACTCCGCAGAAGTGTACATAAATACACCTATGGAAACTTACGCTATGGGAAGAAAACACATCTGTAACGAATCTGGACGAAGATAGGAGCCCACGGAATCATACTTCCTTAGTTCCATTCAAACGCATTTCTTTTAAATGGGAAGATGGAAACCCGTATACACGTTTAGACGTGCCTATCCTGCGCAAGTATCTTTGCAACATCTGGCTAGGAGAATCCTGGACCCAAAAAAGCGAACAGTCGCACGCCAATAAAAACGCTCACAGCGCGTGAAGGAAAGTGTGACCGAGTACCATGAAAAGGTACCCATGGAAATAAATCACATCGAATGCAGGCAATGAGGAAACGTGATGGGATGAAAACGAAACCGCCATCGAAAGGAAGGCTTGGGAATACGGCAGGGAAAACGTGATGCTCCCTTGGAAGTACAGAAAAATTGTTAACTATCACCAGTCACTCGATGAAATTCATGGTTGTAAATCAGTGGAAATGTACCTGGTGGAAACGCACCGGACAGAAAGGAAGCCTTGAAGAAATGTAATAGCATGAGGTATGACAAAACAGGCAAGAAAATCCTATGAGAGCTCACTACGACAACTTAGGTTTCCCAAAAAGAAACCCACGAAACGAAAAATAATGCCGACTGCCCTGAACCAAAGGAAGCTTGTCCACTGAAGAGTCATATGTGAGACAGCAGATTTCATTAGTACGAACTACGCGCCGAACCGTACACGCTGAAACGTACCGCACCCCAAACCGACCTCTCATTGAAACGACTGCCGACGAAGCCGACTGTCGGTGAAATGACTGTAATCGTTTCATTGAACTGCTGCCTTTCAATCTTTAAAAGTGTATTTTCAGTTCTAACTGCTTTGCATCACGCTTCGAATGGGCATTTATATATAAAGCTAAACTGGAAACGCTAAAATTCGACTGAAGCAAATGAAATGAGAGAAAACAAGATAGCAATTGTTGTGATACATGCCTGACGATACTTCACGTTTACTACGTTCTACTCTTTAAGACGCCGTAAAGTGCTTTAAATCTGAAATCACAATGTTTTAAGATAGTGGAAAGGCCCATTACAGTTCTGCGGCACATTTGATTTTGAAGAAACGATGAGAAGAGCGGAGCATTTAAAAAAAAAACAAGAAGTTTGCTCCGCGCGTAAAAGGATTTATACAAATACTTGTTGGAGGACTGGTTGGGCCTTAGCAAAAAGCAGTAGTGCAAGAAACAGAATGTTTATTTCAGGCATTTGCAAATTTTCATGTTTAAGCTGAAGCGAAGTAGGCTGGGTAAAAGAACCAGCAATGACAAAGAAAATATAGGATCTCTCTACTGGCTTTAAATTTTCAGTTTTCGATTTTTTAAAGAGCATTTTAATTTCTCCAGCCTTCCTGGAGTCATTCGCGTACCACATCTATTTTATCATCATAACTTTGTTTTTACAAACAGCATACGAAATAGTATCCTATTCTTCAGTGGCTCTGACCCTCTTCCATTATTAACTGCGGCAATATGCCTTACTAAATAATGGTTTATTTATTCTTTCTGTAAGTTAATCTTGTGATAAGGCTTTTTTCCTGTTAAACTAGCAATTGTTTTCATAATAGGAGTGATGTTGTGCTAATTAACTGAGAAAACAAAAGGCATAAGGAAGGTTCGAGATTTTAGACATCCATTACCAAAAGCTGTCATCTTTGTCAGCCTCTTTTCAAACAGCCAGATGTTTTTTTGTACATATCTGTCTTTCAGATCTTTCCTGTTCCGTAAGTAATGCTACTTCTTATTATGAATAAGTAAGCGAACAGTAGCAATCTTTCACCATGCAGATGCGTATGGATATTGCCTTTCTGAAGATAGCTGATAACTGTAAATTTTAAGTAGCTGTTTTGTTGACAGCGATATCTTTGCATCTGTGATGCATATTGTTTAAGCACAGATAGTTCAGCAAAGCAAGTCTCCTTCTAAAAGCACTATTTTCCAAAAGTTCAAATTGAAGGTTTCTATGATGGCAACCTATGCACTTATTATTAATTCTTATTCTACTAACTCTGGAAGAGTTTTAATTGGAGCATTGTGCATCTCAAATGTTCAAGATTATTCCTTAAACAGGCTTAGCTGTTTCAATATAAAAATTGCGGATGTAAGAAACAACAGTGTATACGTTACAGGCTACGTACGAAATGACAGCAATCTCCGGAATGCATGACGCTCGTGGGCAAAGTACAAAATGTCTGTACTGTTTTAATATGCTGTACTCTTTGTCACGGACTTTTAGCTTAGGCTTACGCGAGGACAGGATACGGTAGCCAGCAAGGTTCTGCGACCAGTGAACTAAATCCTTCTCACATCCTTGTCAGTTATCTTGTTCCGCTTTAGTAAAAGCCTAAGCAAAAATATAAAGAAAGTATATTCAGGGAAGTAGAGAAAAAACCACTTTGTCTCGTAGGCATCGCTATTGTAGGCCTGCTGGGGTATAGGTAAAAGACTCGATCTAACACTTTGTCACTCTGTCATTAGACATTGTACATGAAATGCGTAAAACATTAAGGTTTTTATACACTGCCTAAAGTTATTTGGCATTCTATAGATTGCCCAAGCATTCTACAGAATGCGTGACTTTACACATTGCCTGCAACATGTAGAACGCAACTGGATAGGGCTAACTAATTTCTGATTTTCAAAACATTATTCGGCAGTAACGCTGACATCACGCATTTAGACTGCACCTGAGCTTTGTTCTGTACTACCTATTATAACCGAACGTCAATTTTCTTAACTATGATTACATCTCTTCTCAAAAAACGGCGTTAGTTAACAACAGCAAATATTCAATTTTAGTCACTAACGGCAAAGTCATTTTCGAATTTTTACCGCTGAAAAAGTACTATAGCGCAATTAACACAGACATATTTCCGGATGAATTTTTTTGGTTGCTTGATCTGTGTAACCAAATTATTGAGAAGAGCTGTGCACATAAATGAAATGTATTAGCATAATGCTCAGTCTGAATGTTTTCTTTATTTACTGCTTAAGTAATGCGGTCGAACTATAATATTAATTACGCAAATTTCGAAAGACAGGGTGTCTATTAACAGGCTTTGGTTGTTTCATAGTTGATCTTCTGGTTCACGGGTTTGGCCTGTTGGACGAATCTGTAAGTAAACTTCAAAGTGCCCTACCAACGAATGGATGAGCAACTTGTTAGAGAGGCAGCGTCTCTCCCTAACACTGCTGACGACGGAACAAGAGCAGTTCTGAAACGTACGGTATCCGACTTGTTCAGTAATTTCTCTAACAATTTTTCTCATCCATTCGTTGGTAGGACACTTTGAAGTTTACTTACAAATACACCCAACAGGCCAAACCCGTGAACCAGAAGATCAACTATGAAATTAAGCAAATCTTAAAATAGTTTCCTGTTTATTTCGGTACACTAGTGTAACTTAAAAACCATTAAAAACAGGATTTTATAACGGATGCTCTATTTTTCACTGCTTAAGAAGGCAACCTATCTCTCGAATGTTCAAATAGTTAAATCTTTCTGTAGCCCACTAGTGAGGTTTCCATAATTACAGGCAGCGTTTACAGCAGGAGAACTTATTGAATTAACAAAAGTCTGAAAACTGCTCTAAAGCAAATTAATTTTGCCGCATGATCGTCGAAAATTTGTTCACATGAAGGTGGTAGTATAAGAGACGTTGGAGTGACAAAATATTTTCCGGATCAAAATCAGGCTCCTGGAATCGACCTTGCCTCTCCATCAGCATGTAACAGATCCGTCACCGTACTGATTTTGCAGCGTGCTCACCTACCTTCGGGTAAATTTGCCTAGGTGGTCCCATATGAAATATTAATTGCTGTGTCATGTGGTCACCTCGAGCAGCCTTTTTAAAAGTAAAGTATGAACTTCGCCTCAGCATGCCTTCTCAGTCGTTTTGCACTCACGACCCCTTGTCAATAGGAAAAATTAATGTTCACGGAAGCTTTTATTAGCGACAATTCCAATGGCTAAGTAAAACCAATGGTGCCCAACAGGTGGTAGCAGCTGAGAATGACCCATTTCTGTTCTGGCTCTGTAACTTGCCTTCTCCGGTGACCCATCCTTTCCTGAGACAATCCATCATAATAATTTTCGCATAATCATCCATGGTGGTCTGTATGGAGTCAGTAGTAAACTTGTTACCTTGACACCTGGAGATATTTCGTCTCCTAATGGTACTGCATTACAATTGCATCTGCATGCCTTCTGCATTCCAGAAAAGTCACCTTCTCCAATAGTAGCCCATAACTGATGAAACTATTTCTCAGCATCAGAAAGAGATACCATCACAAAAAAGTAATGATATTATTACTATTTGTTTTTAAATGCGGAACAGTCTGCCTTTGTTCAGTACCCATCCGCTAATGGCAATAAGTTACTTTAGTTATCGCTTAGTTTGTTCTAGCATGTTATTGCAAGCTAATTTTAACTGCTAAGCTGAACGTTAACTATAGCTCTGCGCGTACACTCTAGCAATTAAACGTGGATCCTCTGTTTTTTAAGCAAGTGGCATCTTATCCGTTTTCTAAATTTTACATTTCACATTTAGAGAGGCTTTCTCGATATCATGCTTTCGCAGACTGTTAGTCCTATAAAAGCAGCTTACAAATTTGGTTCGTGCTGTTAGCTAGTCTTAAGGCTTAAAATTCGTTTTATGAAGTACTGCAAAATCAATTCTAGTAGTTCTTCACCTGAAACCAAGCTGTATTTCAACCACTTTTATTGGTAACTTATAGCAGCTGTCACGTAGATTCAAACATTCAGTGCCTTCATAATCATACGAATCATTGAAATACGACCCGTCAGTTAAGCGATGAGAAAGCGCTGGAAATCTTCCTGCACTCTGACTGTCCGGCCTTTTGCAACCGTTTTGGTAAATTAGCGGAGTGTACTCTCTTACAGCTTTGCAGCACTAAGTTGCACTTCAGTCTGTACATTATAAACGGAAATTAAAAAACTTCCCCGTGTAAGTATACTGATGAAGCATAAAATCAGTCGCAATGAAATACAGATTACGCAAATGTGCTTTTTGCTCAGATTCACATTCTAGCCATAGTTTCATTAAGAGCACAGCATTGTGAATTTAAGAAGAATAGCGTAATAGTAAATGGATTATTTTAATGGCTGATGCTACTGCAAAGGACCAACATGTTAATTATACTACAATGATATACTACAGTGAACATAACAACAGCCTCTGTCAACTGGAACCGTAACTGGCTACCCACCTGCGGCAGTAGTAGAATAATAAAGCAAAGATAACTGACCACTGCACAGCGTTGAACTCTAAAGTCGAATGTGAAAGTCTTGTTTCTCAGGTTTCCAATTTTGTAAAAATTTTCTGCTTTTTGTGTACATGTTATCAATAAACAAAAAGTAAGTTTGGCTATCGTATCGACTTCATCTGAGGAAAATTTCAAAAGTGTGCCAAGTAATTAAAGGTGCAGTACTGCTTTGTTGAATCAGCTGAATCGATAGCTTTTTCATCATGTATTAATGCTTGAGCTCTACTGGTCTTTGAGTAGCGGACGAATTATACCCTGTATTTTCTTTTAAACAGGTAGCAGGTGTCGTCCTCTTTTGCTCATTTTAAGGCTGATTGCGTAAAATAGCAACAAAGCTTAACAAAAATGCAACCTTTCGTTGTATCTTCCGTGAGGCTTATAATTATGGTTAAGTTAAAAGATGTACTTATTTTCAGAGGACTGCAAGAGCCTCTGCTCATGCAAAACCATTAGCAGACCTTTTAAAAACATGCACGGCAATATATCTAAAGCTCACCTGCACTATGAAGAACAGCGACGACTAAAAAAGTTTGATCAAAAATTTCAGGAATGCGCATAGCACTGGAATCAACGCACTGCTTCACACCTGTAAGAAGTGCGATTTGGTTTAAATTTTAAAAAAATATAGCGCATGACCGCGTTCGTTTAAAAGCCGTGGAAGGACAAGGAACCAACAATGAACTTACCATTAAATGATTTATCTGCAACCATTCCACTTTTCTGCCTTGTGTTTAGCAGCAACAGGTGCAAGCGTCTATGCTTCTGCGAACTATAGTTGGAATGTCACATCATTTAAAATGCTTTTCTCTCAGCTTTTTTCTGAACAAATTCTGAAAAGCAGTGAAAGCATCAGCGTGTCAAGCAGACGTTATCTTCGTTAATGGCAGCTCGTTGTGACTTAGTCAATGTCTGTTCCAGTAAATCAACGCTCTAATGACGCATGTGAAATTTCTATTGTCAAACATAAAGCCGCTGCGATATATGCTGTTAATGTACACTGTATTGGTAAAGGGGTTTTCTATAAAAATACTTTGAATATTTTTAACGTTGTTTCAACTTTTGGCAGGCGACAATGGGCAAAAGCAAGTATCAAGTCTCCATGAATACTTCCTTAGCGTAAGCATTTCTATAATTCAATGCGTCTCAAAAATGAGCTGATAATTGATAGCTAAGGTGATGTGAGGCAAAACATATGGCAATTATCCTAAACATTTTTAGCTATCGCCCTCTGACTAATGTGTAACCTTTCTCGCTTACTCGAAGTGATCACTTGCAATAGCTGGTAGCCAATTGTTCCAGAGAACATTCATCATCTATTGTAGCTGATGCGACCTTTTCATCTTAACAGTGGTAGGTTGATACAATATAATCATACTTCGGCGTCAGAGTAACTATACACTCATGATGACGTATCATCTGGATGCTGTGAATCTTCAAACAGAAGCAATGGGATTCCTAATTGCCGATTTAACATTTCAAAATGTTCTTGAGAAATTTGTATCACTTGTCGCAATGCGTGCCACCTTACCGCGTTGGTTTGCAGTATGATTCTGTTTTTTAACTGTGAAATCACATCGTACTAGTGAAGTAGATCTCTTCCCAAAAATAAATTTTTAAATCAACCTGCAACTGCCTCGCCTCCAGCTAAAGTTGAATAAAACAATGGGGATCAGTTCAGAGGCCAGTTTGGTGATCTTCGCCATAAATACGTGATAATGTTCATTTTGCGATTGTTCTCCAAATCCAGAGAATTATCAGTTGCCCTGGTAACTTGTGTTGAAGGTCTTCCTCAAACCGATTATTCTAACAGTTTTGAACAGTAGCGATTCGTTGGCAACCGTGCCGGACTGCTCAGATAGTTGCCCGGCAAACTATGATGAATCGGTTCAAGTGGTCAAAGTTGAAACAGATCAAATTGAGTCAAGTTGGGGACAAAAAGAGTCAATTAATCTTACGCCTCCTTGTCCGCTCCCACGGCCGTTTAAACATGATGACAAGCAGCGCTTCTGCCGACACACTAGCAAGCATTGCTAGTTGGTCAACGTTCCGGTCGTCGCTGCAGGGGAACAATAAGCAAATCTGTTTTGGAGGTAATGAATCAAGTGCACTGACTCCGTCTTGACCACGCCACATGCATCCGGCTGTAAAAGCCAACGGCGGTGGAGATAAAAAGCTAACAGGCAGCGGCTTGCACACAGCTGGCGTGGGTATAGTTCAAATGACAAGCCCTGAAGCTGCCTTCTGGCTTATTCATGCAAAGGTGGTCGCCAAGCAGCTGTTACTACGCGGAATCTTCAAACGACACAGAGATTGTAAAGTAGTGCATTGTGAGTTAGAACAAAACTGCATCTCACCTTTCGTCAATGAGCCAATAGCAATATATGTCACTACTGCATACATACAGGCGGCAGTCGTTCCACTGCTGGCCGCTACTAACCCAGATCAGCAGTAAACTATGGTCATTTATGGTCATATGCGCTGATCTAACAAAATTCTTTGCCTCCCAACTAGTTCCTGGGTGTTCTTCGTTACCATACTTTTCTTGCTTGCATTTTTACTTTTACACAATTCGGTTCGCAATAACGCGTTGTTAAGCTGCCCAAGAACTTCCTGCGAAGGCAGAAAACATGTGCCCGTCAAACGATGATTTCTGTTAAGCCAAAGTGCAAAGCTGTTCGAAGTAAGAGAATAAAGATATTGTCGCTTTTCTCAGCTGTGAGCAGGCTTTACAGACTTCAAATTTGGAAATAGCATGCACGTTAGGCAACCGCACAAGTTGCGACCATCTTGGCAAACCAGTAGAATGCCATGATGACTTTGGATATTTTATTGAGTGCGTTACAGTTTAGCCCATGCATCTGCAAGCGACCGCCCATTCTAACCATGGTCTCCCTATTTAACTGTAATTCGCATTTACTTGTTGTGATTCTTGCACTCATTTGCACAGAAGATTCAATGCCTATACAAACGATGTTGTCCACGTGTACGTGCCCCTGTACAGGAAAAGGGTGGCGGACGTGATCGAGAGCTAACATGATGAGCAATAAGCATTGCGGCTTCGTTTCAGCAGAACTATTGCTACCAGACACGACATCTGGTTTAGCTGTAAGAGAAGAAACCCTAGAAAAAATGTGGGGTTACGTTGCTGATTGACAGCACAATGGTCGCGTGGTCTGTCGCCTCAAGCTTTTGACAACGTAGCCTATCGCTGAAAACACAACGATAGCTGGCTTTTTGCTTCCAGTGACTAATTCACTCTGGATACTGTTCCAACATTCAACTGACGCAATACAACTGTTCCTGCAGAATGAGAAAGGTGCTGTTTTTCAGCATACTTTCTCAGTTAGAGTTGCGAACGTCTGTTGACTGGTATTTACTTCCTGCCGTAATTAATAGCATCATGGTAGGTAGCCATTATGCGCAAAGCTTCTACACTACGCAGCAGCACGGCGGGACGCATTGTAGGACAAAAAATAGGCATTTTGCAAAGAAGTCTGGTTACGGTAAATGTAATTTGCGATAATCCAGCGTTAGCTCTTCATGTAAAAGTGGGCCTTCGTGCAGTCTGAAGCATGTGCAAATGAACCCCTGATGCTAAAGACCGTCGGATTTATTTCACCAGTCGTTATCCATGGGATTTGGTGCTGTCAATTTCGTTTCTTATGCTGCAGGTGGCTTGCCACTTAGCCTTAAGCCTAACTCCCTCTGCCGTTTTTAAGCCATCTACTAAGAAGCTGTTGAAAAGTGCAGTTCTTCAGCTGGCGACTTATACGACTGTTACTGCTGTTCTAAGCTTTTGACCACTAGCATTTATTTAGAGTACCTTTTCAGAAATGCACATTAGTTGGTTGTGTTGGACTAGGGATTTTCTAAACAGTGTCTTTCTTAAAGAACGTTCAGAAGAGATGAACTAGGATTAGCGATGGTTAGGAAATGGGGACAGCGGGCTTCCGGTACGTAAACTGGCTCATGGCTGGAGTGAACACCCTTGGTTGGATGGCAACGACCTAAATGCTGGCGCCACAAGCGCTATTAGATTACAAGCGCTTCTGGAATTGAGCTGAACAAGTCAAAGACAATTGGACGATTTTGTGGAAGTGGTGATCACCTATTGGTTGAACTTGGGAAGGCCAGTCGGCAGCACGCCAAGCTTCATTCTTAAGCCCGGAATTCGCTTTGAATTACTTGGTCGAACAGTTGTTCAAGGAGCTGTTGCCAGTTTTTGTCAACACCTCTGCTTTGAGAAACGACATCGACGACCAACTGACTGAGAGTGAACGCTGCATTTATTTACGAGTGCTACAAACGGCTAACTCGACACAAGGTGAGTATTAGCAGTTGTTACATCGGGAGCACCATCTGCGTGTACAGTTGCGTTCAAATTGCATAGTATGTTTATAGAGCTTTGATATTTTCGCTAGAGTCAGCTGTGATTCCTTAAAGAAACTTTCCCTTCTCTGCGCCAGCCTTTCTGTTCCGTCATTTTCCCGGTTTGCCCATGTGGCGCAGTCTATGTTCTCCCGTCGCAGCTGAACACCACTCGTTTTGCCGTTAAGTTATCTTTTCAAAGCGTCTCATTTCTTTGCCGCTTCCCTCCATCTCTGTCTCTAATTGAGGCGAATCCTTACCTTCGTTGATCACATTTTTTTGCTGCAATGACGGGCAGCTCCAAAATCTGCACCTTTCCAATGCTAAGCGAAAGGCGAATTTGCATGGCAGCTCAGCTGCCAAAGAAATGCAGTGACAATCCATTACGGATGAGACATTTTATCTTAGATGAACTCCGACATGGCAGGATGTCAGTACGATCAGATTTACGGTTATTCGCCAAACATGAACCAATCGTCCCGTCTGTCGACATCGAGTGAATTCGCCAACTTGAGTCAGGCGAGCGCCAACATACAAGCATTTTCCAACCAACCATCCAACGAATACACAACCATAACGCCGAATCATTATGATGCGACCACGCTGTATCATCGTTATCCGTACTACCATCCCTATTCGACCGGGCCGCCAACTTTCTATCCAGATTTGGCCTCTTTCACGAGCTCAGTGCAAAACAATGGTCAAAAGTCGCAAGATTACGCTGCCGTTCAGGGTAATTTGCTTGAGTCAAACACTACTTTGGAAGGATCGACCAAGAAGGCGTACAGTCACGTAGGTCAGATACACGCTAATGACAGACGTATCAAAGAAGAAACTATCGAAGAAGTGCACCACCCAAAGGAGCCAATTTCAATTGCCGAACCGGAAGAGCATATACCTCACGTTCTGGCTCCGTCTACTGACGGCCATCAGCCGAGAAGATGCCTGCTTTGGGCTTGCAAAGCTTGCAAGAAAAAGACGGTTACCATTGACCGCCGCAAGGCTGCAACGATGAGGGAACGACGCCGACTGCGCAAAGTGAACGAAGCATTCGAAATACTGAAGCGTCGCACTTGTGCAAACCCGAATCAGCGCCTGCCAAAAGTGGAAATATTGCGCAATGCAATTGAATATATCGAGAGCTTGGAAGAAATGATGCACGGATCCGGCAAGTTAACCAAGGCTTCGGCAGTAGGTGGTGCCCAACCTGCGCCCGTCAACGCTTCACAAAATGAGGGCAGCGCCGAGTTCATGGTTAGTCCTTTGCCTATGGTCACTGAATGCCTTCCCGCAAATGATAATGACTCCTATTGTTAGTATTACCAGATATATGCCATTAGCTGTAATGAGCGTTCTACGAACATTTACACATTCCCAGGCCGGAAATGAATAAATTTTCAGTTACGCTCATTTAAGCATATGTACATTTTTTCAAACTTTTATTCTGTATATATTTGTTCTACTAAGTTTAACTGTGTTGGCATGGCGACACATGAGCAGACACGGTCAGGATTACGTGAACGGAAGTTATATTTTCTAGCACGTCAGAACGATGAACACGTTTTGGTCGCTCGTTGGAGCGTCTTTGTTTCTTACATTCCCTTACGGTGACCGAATTTCTAATACAGAGCACATAAAAGATTAAACAAAGCTGCATTATTTCCATTTAAATACGCGTAGCGTAGTGTTCGCGGCACTGCTGCTTTCGCTGCACATCTTGAGCCAACGATGAGCGAAAAGTGCAGTGTCGGCTGGGAATTTTTTCGGTATTCCCCCCAACCAATCATTTGTTTGAACGGCTCAGCAGAGTTAGTGAAACCACTGGAACTGACAACTTCATTGCTGCATTATGATTGGTAAGAGTTTATGCCAGCAAGTATTAAGGTGGTCGGATGAGAATGCAGGCACAAAAGTTGCCATGCGTTTTGGTCATAACTGCTTGCAAGAGGGTCGCATGTGGTGGGAACACTTGTCGCGTTGGTTATTTAAAATGAATTATGCTTTGTCTATGTTTCAGGCTGTTAATGGTGGTTCTTTCTACCAATCGTCAGAGGAAAAGGTACTTAGCGTCTATGGAGATGTGGAAGTGCCTGTATCGGTTCAACAGCAACATGCTCAACAACAACAGCAGCAATTTAGCGGAGCTAGGAGAAGCGGAGGCGACGGAAGTAAGAGAGGTCTTTGTTATGTTCGCGCGCATAGGTTTATCTGATACAGGATGTCACTAGCCAATTGTCATTATATGAGCAGTTGAGCAGTTTCATCACCCTCTGCTCTTACCTTATGATCTGATATGCAGGGTCAAATGACAGGTGAAGCGAATTTTGATGAGCTCTAGCACGCGTCTCCTCAATCAAATCCACCGCCGTTTGACGGAATCTGGCTCTTCGGCTACTAAGATTTATCGCACCCTTCTCCATCAGCAGTTTACTGAGTGAAACAATTTGAGCAATATTTCTTAGCTATGCGCGCCTGACGCTGTTATTTCTTTTCCTTCCTCTTTACCGCTGAAGCAAGTCAGCTTAATGATCAGCTCAGTTAGACTGAGTAATTTGAAAAATGTATCGATGCTACCTTACTGCGGTCATCTTCTCACAAAACGAGTGTGTATTCCTGAATGTAAACACTTTACAGTATTCTTCACAGCATTCCCATACGCGCGCTTATGGCGGCGCTTGGTTTGATGTTTCGAAAAGACTATACTAAATTAATTTTTTCCTTAGCCTTAACTGACTGATTAGTAAACTCCAAACGCCATGCTTTTGCTCAATTTCCTCGTATGCTTCAACTCACATCATCATTTGAACAATTCTGCTCAGCGACAGCTATAGACTTCCCGGCCAATCCGCACGTAACTGCTAAAATTATCTGAATTTGCCACAGCGAAAGCTACCCGTAACGATACGTCGTTCGCGGAGTTCTCTTGAAACATTTATGAGTGGCGAAGGAATCTATGTCTACGTGCCTTAAGAAGTACAGGTGTTACAATTTTCTTACATCAGACTTATTCTGAATCATTAGGTAAACGCAGCTTCAAACTGTATATCTCGCAACTAGAAAATGATACCGAACTGCAAGCAGAAAACATTGTTATGCTTGAGCTCAAAATGAAGTCCACTCAAGTGACAGCTTTTTAGTTGACTTTGAAGAGACTGAAAAAATAAATTTGCATGTTAATATGTGAAATTTGGATAACTAAAAGTGAGCCTTATGATGTTGCTATCAGACTGCACTGCAGCCTCTCACAGTTCCTTTTTTTGCAAAGGAAAGAAATAGCAGCACTGCTCTTTCTTAAAAATTCGGACAGAAACGAATTAGCGTAAAACGTGACTATTACTTTGGTGACTTAATTCTGACAGGTTCATAACAGTCACTAAAAACCGCCAGCAAGATGCGGTGGTTCATTTTGGCAATGCATTTTAAGTACTATTACACGTTTTCTGCTACGAGTACTTTTAGTTTTCCACGTGAATCTAGTTAGGTCTACGCTCTACTGATTTCACATATTATGAGTTGCTTTTTTCAACAGACATGTGCGTTCCTAAACTTACAAACGCTATAGAACGCATTAATACTGCTACTTTCAGTCTGATTAGACATCTGATTAAGTAAGGAACATCTAAACTGCTTACGAGAATGGTTATCCAGAAGTACGCAATACCTTTCACAGAGACCCTTTCAGATGCTGCTTTTAATTGCCTAGTGACAGCAAGTTCATTTTGAACAGGTTACTTTGGACAAGCATAAGTATGCTTGCTGGCAAATTTCTAGGCTTGGAACGTAACAGCATCATGACAAGTTACAGTGCACTGTAAGGGGCGACATACTCTGTGCACTGGTAAAGGCGGCATTAACAAAAGATGGGCGCAGGCTTCGAGGCAACATTCTTCCTGCGCTCTACATAGTTTTGTTTTGCTTTATTGATGACATGCAGAAAAGGTAGGTTCTAACTTAATGACTGTTTAAATATTTTGGGGTTCAAAGCGTGCTGATACAAACTGCTCCAATGATAGCACAAGGGAAACCAAGGTCTGCAGCGATTTGTTACTTGGACGAATTTCTTCCCCTCAACATTTGAATTTGGAATATTTACTTGAGCAGTAGTATCAGCAGTGACTCAGAAAACTATCAAATTTCCAAATGTCTAAATAGAAATTCGTTTCTATTAACGTTCGAGATGAAAACAGGCTTAAGCTTGATCAGACAAAAAATTTCAACTTCTTTACGTTTAGTCCATTTTTTCCATTTCAGTGTTTGAACAGACAAACAGTAACGGTGAAGGTGGAGCTGCCGTTTCAAGCTTAGACTGTTTATCACAAATTGTGGAAAGTATCAGCACACAGAAAAAAAGCATGGTGCTTAATGAAAATGGCTTTGGGAATGGACAAATAATTGAAATAGGCTCTCCGAGCACTTCAGATGGAGCTACCACTGGTGTCTTGACTCCTCAATCTGACATTAGTCCGCGCGGCAACTTGAGCGACGCAGAATCGACTCAGGATTCTCCGAGAGCTTCGCCGCCAGATCATATGCAAGAATAAAGGAGACGTGAACGATTCTAAATCTTCAGATGGAATTTCAAGCGCATATCATGTCGTTTTGTAAGCATATCTCATTTGCATTACTCAAACAGCTGAAGCATACATCTTAAGCAACAACGATTGCCATATTGCAGCATTACATGTCTCTATTCACCCTCCCGACCTTTATGGTCTGGCTGTACACGCTTTGTTGAGTGTGATCTCTGGTCCATTTGTACATTTGCACGCCTGCTTTCCTGCCTATTGTAAAAGCAGCTTGGAATTGTCTCATTTCCGCATTAGGCTGCCCTGCTGACGATTGTTTTATACCTGATTCTCTAATACTGCTACCTTTCCGCATAGCACATTTATTGACAAAACTATTATGTTGTCGTTGTGTTCATTTCATTATCGTTCCAGTAAACAGATGTATCGCAAAGTTTAATAAGTTGCTCAACTTCTACTTAATTCATCTGGCAAAATAGGACGTTTGCATGGCTTCTAAACTAAACTCCGTTGGGTCAGCTTCCGTCACCGCAACAGTTGTTCAATTGAATTGCTGGTTAGGCAGTGTAACTTTAAGCTAGCTGAACGTCATCTCGAAGCAACTTGAAAAATGTGAGCGCTTGTAAAACGACCACTTCGGAGATTAGAAATGTACGTCATTGGAAATAATTTGTTAATCACCTAGCGCTAATAGCCGAGCATTATGCAAATACCAAATGTTCACTCTTCTGACTGCTGTAGCGCAGAACTTAACTTTCACAGATTTGGCGCTACTACGGGAAGGTATACGCAAATATGTTTTATGGAAAACGAGAGTTCACTAGCGAGTAACGCAGATCAAACTTCTTCTACTCAGAACGTGGAGTCTGACAGGGAAACTGTCTCATAGTTGAGTGATACGATTCATAAGCATTTACGTGCACTGCCTATCACTACATTATTTCGAACAAGAGTATTAATCGTCTTTTGCGGATCTACCATGAAATTTCAAAGGGAAAAAATAAGGAGAGGTAAAAACTCTGAATCACTGACATTGACCGCTTTCTCCTGTTTTTCAGAGTTCCCTTAAGCCAGCTAAGCCTAAACCAAAAGTGGAGGACAGTGGCTTGTGTATGGTCCTTGTGTTCGCACATTAAGAACATCAAAATCGGGTCGCATCCATATAAAAGACAGTTTTCAGTCGTGCAAAAGTGGCCAAATGCAGTTGAAATCAGCTTTAATTGCTTATTCCAGCAACTTCAGTTCATTAGTTTTTGCTTTGAAGGTGCCACTGAAAACAATTCTTTCGAGCTGGGCAATATGTGTGGCGACCTCAACTCAGTTCGCTTGTAGAATAGTAAAGAAACGTACTAGAGTAAAGTAAAATTAAGCATAAACAAATGTTCGCAGTTCTATTTGCCACTGACAGCTATATAAAATGCGCTTAAAATGGGCATTTTTTGCCACCAGTCTCTCTGTCCTAACTGCAAAACTCAATCGTAATCAAGCTACAAATATATTAAGCAACGGTCACAAAGCCCTGATGTCTAAACATTGATTATTCGTCTCTTGAAATTTTGAAATTTTAAGTGGTTCAAAATTCAATGTTTTATGACGGTTTACATCAGCTCGCAAGTAAAAACTTGTGCGCCTGCTCTATTCTGCACCTGATTAAGTTTCATGTTCATTCGGTAACTCAAATAATCTTTTGGTACCGAATAAAACTACCCCAAGTTCATGCGTTTAACGTCTACATAAGACAAATGAGTTTCACGCTTAATAAATTTAGGTCGCATTCTTTACGTATTTTACCAAGTGTAAATAAAGCTGGAGAAATCTGATATTCCAAACGGGTTTGATGCTACATGTTTCAGAGGAAAGATGCAAGTTATCGTTACTTATGCAGTTCTTTTTGCTTCAATTACATGTACTGATGACTGTCGCACCATACAAACTGCTACTGGAACATGAAAATTATTGCCTGGTTGAAAAAAATTGAACGTTTAGCGAAAGAAGTATACAACAAGTGACTTGGCCCTAACATTACTCAAGCTGTTTGCACATCCATTAATCTTCACTTGTGCAAAATCAGTAGTGACGTGAGTACCTATTAGCGCCCTGCAGGGCAAAGTTTCTCTACTTGACTCATTATCTGCTGGAAATTATCCCTCGCCAGGCGCTGAACCAGAGCCGCTCTATAAATCCGCCCAATAAATCTTCACCTCATCTAAGACAGTTGGGCGAAGTCGATTATTTCAGAAAATTCAAAGCCGACTTAGCAAATTTTTCAGAAACGCTGACGCCGTAGAATACTAAGTTTTAAACATCTGTTTGGCTGCACAAAAGAACGATCACTAAAACACATAAAAATCTTGTCAAAAACATCTCAACGTCTTGTCGATATGGAAGCTATTAGCTGTGAAGTCTGTAAGCAGGGGGAGAGGAGTATCTGACATGAGATAATAAGTTCAGTATGTCACATGCTCTCAACTACGATGTTGCTAATCTTTATTTGCAGCAAGAAGTTGACTGGCACTAATAATTACTTTTTAAAGTTTTAAAAGGCTTCATTATAAAGAGACACTTAGGTAAGCAACCATCTCTTTTGGAGTTAAAAAGGAAAAAATTCAAATCTCTTATAGCTTTTTTATTGAATTCAGTGTATTTCACAAACTATAACATATCACTATTTAATCTATCTTTGTTGAGCAAATTTCCATTCAAAGGGGTAAAACTTTTGCTAGCCACAGCCACAGATGAAAAAGTTATTAACACTCTCTCCAATACGTCTTGTCCTTACTACCTGTGTTCTAACGAACTGTATCTTGTATCTATTCTTATGCGTCTAATGCTACGATTTTTCCCTACATGAGCAATCACTTATTCTGACAAAATATTGGAAAAAGCATGGCATCCATTTTGAGACGCAAAACTCTACGTCATACTGAGATACGATGGAGGTCAGGAAAAGAAATAGTCAAACTGTAGCATAGCTGAAACTTATAAACTATGGATTGACGGCATTATGGCTTGAGTAAATCCTCGAGTGCTATGACCACTGTCAGAATGCATATTTGGCCAGCGGCTCTCCGTTATCTCCTTAGGATATTAATGAGCAAGGACGGTGTTTGACTGCAGAATGCCAGAGGATCTAAGAAGAATGTCTGCTGCTTTCGCTAATGCACTTGTTAAGAGCAGTTAATCTATTACTAATAATACTTTATACCTAGCTTTAGTTGTTTTGTGCGTTACCCGAGCAAGGATAAAATATTGCTTCATATTAAGCTCTTTACACAGTTCATAAGAACTCATATTCACAAGTCAAACCCAAACATAAATTCTTTTTATCGTCACAACAGCTTTTGCTCAGTAAAAATCATACACTATTGTGCAATGGCTGAAAAAAACGCTTGGTGAGTATTCATGACGCAATTGGCAGTTTGGCCTTGACAACACTGCGTACTTAACATGAAATCATTTTACTCAATAACAGTATAGTAGCACAGCTTTAGTGTAACAAAATCTTTATACGATTAATTAATTTAATTAACAATAGCTTCCGGAGCATATAAATGAATATGGGAAAAATCTATTCAGCTTCGTTGTCAAGACAAATGCGCAAACGAATTTATTGGAGTTACGTTAGTACCATCCGCTCTAAACTTTTAGAAAATCATCGCATACCACATTCGACTAGTCAGGAGTCAAAGCACAAGACACAGGAAAGGGCCCATTAATAAATGAACGAACAGCTGTTAAGATAAAGGGTGAAAAATGGTACTTCAAATGAAGTTCTTAACTGACTAGTGCCTGTTTCGCGGCAAGAAAGAAAAGATCGTTCCTGCTGCTTAGTACAAAGAGTGTAGTTCAGATAACTTTTATGCTTTGCCAGTTAGCTCTTTTATTCTAACCAAGGTCAATCTATTCGCTTTTATACATCATGACTTCCCAAATTCTACGGCCTAATATTCCACTTTTCTTAGACTTCATCCCGCTAATTGTGCTAGTAACAAACAGACCTGCTCTCAAATTCACGCTAGATAATTTTCACAAAACCCCGCTGATCACTCTAGTTAAGCATCGCTATCTTCCAGCAGTATAACTTCTTTCAAGTTCCAAGCGATTTTATGTTGCAATTTCTGAGCACTGAAATTCGTAAAATCACATTCAGTTTTAAGAATGTGATAAAACATGTAAAATACACTTGTACTTTTCTCTTGTTTTGAGGAATGGTAATGAAGGTTCAAAACGTGTTTTTGCATTTTTAATGGCATTTCCGAGCATACATAACAGCCTCACTGCTGAACTTGTGGTAACTAATGGGCAATTTCTTTTCTTTAACACCATGCGCTGCTTGCCTATTCCTCTCACACATCCAGTTGAACCAGATAGGCGCAGCAGGTGCACCATTAATTCACCAATTTATTATCACAAATAAATTTGCACCCACTCCATTAAGTGATTCGCGACAATTCAAAAATCATATCTACGCAGCTACGGAGTTTAAAAGCTACTTAAAATCACTTGAAAACTGACTAGTTCTTTTCATGCTGTCAGAATTATTTACATTCATTAAGCATCAGTTACTCGTTAGGCATATGTGTCCAAGTCTGTCTACATTAAACTTTTTCAGAATTAGCTCTCAAGTGCTACTAAAAACAAGACATTATAATCCACCTTCATGAAATATTCTCCCGTTTGCCGTAAACGTCAAGCAGCGTTCTTTAGTAACAGGAAAAATGATTATTTGCTTCGTTGAAGTTTAACTGCTCATTTGTAAAACTTAGAAATTCATAAGCGGTCGACACCCTTCGGTTAAATCAATAATAGTGCTAAGAAAAAGAAATGTTTTCTCAACAATACTGTGGAGCATAATATAATGTTCTGCGGCATTAGCAATTGTTACATTAAATCAGGAATTCGACCACTGAGCATCGTAGTACGAAATGGAAAGACAATAGAACCGATCAATTAGCAAAGGAGTTCAAAATCTTTGGCAACGTAAAAGGTAATGGACTGCCGTGATAAATGAAATCCGCTTAGCAATCGTAAATAATTCATTCATCATGCCAACATGTATAGAGACTATCTGCAACCTTTTGCAAGCTAGAATAAACATTGCAGAATAAATTTCCATAAAGACGTTTATAAAATTGTTGAAATCATTTTAGAATGTTTACGAAACTTATGTGCACAGAAGCAGAACGCACAAAATCTTTCGCTTAACAAGATTATAAATTAAATAGCAATTCTCATAGTTCAGCGACTTTAATACTTCACAGAAGAAACAATGAAATTGCAGATAAGTTACCAGAGCATAAAAAACGCTTTTAAAGCACGCATGATGTAGACAGTGCAGTTATCTCGCCCTTGGGAAAGGCTTTCTGCTAGAAGAATGAACGGCATAATGCGTTCCTGTATGTATGAATTCATAAGAAGCTGATCATTTAGATTATTTTGTTGTCGGTTTAGACAGGGCCGTGAATCAACGAAATGGGAATGCGTTAACGCTGATATGAGAACCACTAGCCTTTTAACTGAGGCATGGAACGGAACACTAAAAATAAAAAAGAATTTGAAGTATAACTGTACTTTCTGCTGTTATTAAAGCTATAATTTGCACGTCGTTTTAAATCATGCAATTCGGGTATGTATTCATTTAGGTTTGGCCTTGACTTTGATGAGCGATGATATGGCAGCTAATATGTTTGTAGTACCAAAGTAACCCAAGGACATTGCAATGATTTGTTTATCTCCAAACGCGCGTGGAGACGTGCGAAACAAAAATATATACATATGTATTTGGCTGTGAACGTCTCCGCTAACTTTTATCATGTCTATAAGGACAGGGTGTGACGCTAGCATAAACGGAACTCTAATGATCACTAAGAAATATACCAAAGGTATGGCTTCATCAGTTTGAGAAAAATACATCCTAAACTAGCGTTTGCAGGGTACATCCCAAATTGAAAAATTTTATTCTAGAAACTTCACTTTCGTCCCGTTAAAATACAAAACTTTTAATAAGATATTTTAATACCGCTGAAGACGGGTCACGCGCGGCCCGTAAGCTACGGAATCTTATTAGAATTTTTCTATTTTAACGGGACGAGTTCCGTAAGAAGAAACTTCACTTTGTTCATCTCATCTGGTGGAACACAGCATAGCCCTAAAGCAAGTAGTTAATTTGCAAAGAAAGATAAACGGTTAAAACTATAATACTCAAATGGGATACTATCCTCATCATAAAGTCACGACAGTTGGGACAATAAAAAAGGGCAATTATAAAAACGTGTATAATAAGTTGTAAAATGAGAAGGAGCTAAAGGATAAAACAACAAAGAAGCGGAACCTTAAAACTCAATGAAGAACAAAAAAGAGAAAGACTCCCAAATTACCTTATTTTAAACTTTACTCGCTATCAGGGCAGTTTACAAATCAATAACTTGATTCCGCTAATGAAAAGACCAGCCGAAAGCTTTGGATTTTTTTCAATGAATACATACTCTACAGCGGGGAATTCCGTAAGCATTATGATTATGAAAATATAATAACCTGTTACGAGAAACCCTATGTTCAAAAGGAAATCGTGAGCTGGACCAGCTAAATTTGTGCGATTTTTAGGTGGTACATCCAGTGTAACTGAGCACTGGACTTGTGTTGAGAAGGTGAAGCATCATGAAGAAGCACACATAGCAGAACATTCACTTTCAAACGCTACAATCTCAGCCTGGAACCGCAATGCTGTAAAAAAACACTTGAAAGTTTCAAGAGATCGCGTTTTACATTCGAATT
Organism: Trichuris trichiura; assembly: GCA_037903355.1. Lineage (NCBI taxonomy): Eukaryota > Metazoa > Nematoda > Enoplea > Trichinellida > Trichuridae > Trichuris > Trichuris trichiura. Next base: position 270,672 of record JBAJFE010000060.1, read on the forward strand.
TTATTGTCGTATTAGCATTTTCCCTTAAATGCTAAAACAACTAAAACTCATTCACGTCGTTAACGTTCTCTCTGGCCATGCTCCCAGAAATGCTCTGAAGGCAATGGTAATCAATTGGAATCACTGCGCCAATTAAAAACTGCCTCGGAAACGTTGACAGACATTGGCAAAAGTTAACAAGGATATAACAGTCACATCATCATCGTCATAAAGAATCAGAGCCTCTGTTACCAATTCAATCTCCACTGGATGCGCCTTTAAGCTAAAGCACCTTTAATGAACTGATATCATCGATAAACATATAACGTAGATCAGCTAATTAGTCCAGTATAATGCAGCTATACTGGAAGAGAAGAAGCAATACATTCTTTGAAAAGTGAAATAATGCTATAAGACAAAAGTGCATTGTTTATTCTTCGGCAGAGCTTTATTGTTCCCATTCCAAAGAACGAAGCAACGACAGGTAGTGAGGAAGTGCCCGAATTAACTTCCCACACTTTTTAAGACGTTGCATGAAACGCTGTTATCAGTATTCAAATTTATGGTTGTAATCAACCTATTTAACTCTTAAACTTTGATATAAATAGTAAAAGAACAACAACAGTCACTTATTTATATATGATCGTTCTACGGCTTTTGCTGCTCTTTTCTTCATTTGTTGGGTATCTGTAATTAAATGAAACAACTGCTCCAGTCCGCCAACAGGTAGATGAGCGATTATTAGGAAAAAAATCAGATTTTTGAAATTTACCTAACAACCGCTCATCCAGCCGTTGGTAGGCCAGCTGTTTCGTTTAATTCAAGGTAGTTGCTACGTCAAGAAAGGAAGAGGAAAAGTCCCGGAAAGAACATAAGTAAATGAAAGCACTTTATCCTGTTAGGAAACAACTAGCCTTCAAAAAAAGCAAAAGATCAAAGGGCGAACATAGATCCACATTTAGAAGTAAAGAAATCGCGTCGCTATACATACACGTTTTCGTATGTTGTTTTCAAAGTCAAGCTGTTCCGCCATCACCATGTAACTGAGGCAGCCCGTATCATGCAACTGCTGGGAGAATGAGTTTGTAGGCACTTCCTTTCCGCAACCTTTTCAAACAGAAGTTCTATATCCCTTAAGTTTGCTAGCACGGAGTTATCATAGAGACATCGAATTGAGCTAATCGCGTAGCAGTCGAAACGATGCTCTGCTTTATATTTGCATAAGGCGTTAAAGTACGCGACCGGATGGCACTAATTGATAGTTATATTACTAACTGAAAAACGTGACCATGTGCTCAACAGCATTGCGACCAACTGGACGTATTATCTCCGTCACGCTGTTGCGCAACAGCCGATTTTACTGACTAAACGTGACATGGCTACTGCAGCAGCACTAAAATGTTGAAAGTTCTCGCGCTACGACGAAACATTATAAACAACTGAGTGATAAGCACGAGCATAGTTGCGTGCTGTTGATGGAACCTATGGCTTCCGGAAGTGGCAGCAAAGAACTTTTGGGAATGGTGTTGACATGTCGTATCAAAATGTGAAACTGCTACACTTTCACAAATACTACAGCTCTCAAGGTTGGAGATCATCGTCGGAATTTCAACTATTCAATACTCATTGCGGGACACAAGTACAAGTATACTAATTTTGTAAATTGGCCACTTTGGCATAAACTGATTATTTTGGTAAATTGTAGTACGTTTCGTTGGTGAAAGGCTGATTCCTTTTGACGTTCAAGGGATGTAGCTGCTAGCAGTGGGTGACTTGAATGCCTTGGAACCCACATTTTTATAATGGACTATTGTTTTGGTAAATCTAGTTTTGCTGCTGGAACTGCTGTCAATTTCTGCATTCTCACATACAGTTCATGGTGTTCATACGGTCGAGTGTTCCTTTGTCCGTCTCACAGTTTGAATACCGCATAGTTGGCCGTAAGAATTAGAAAACTGCCATTCTGATTGTAGCCTGACCCTGATGCTCCGTCGCTGTCGCGGTCATCGCAACAACAACGGCTAGCAAAAGTTGGATTGATTCTTGCCGTGACCAGGTTAGCAGTTGGTCGTTGCATGAAGTTGTAAGTATAGGCCGACCTTGTCCGCTGTATTTATTCTTCGCTGATCAATCACAACATGAAATGCTTCAGCACGTTCCGTGCCTTTGCCGTGCCTTTGCGTACTCTGTTGTTCACTCTGGGTCAGACGACAACCAGTAGCGGCATTGCAGACGAAACGGTTCATTGGCCCACCTTCCGCGCTCTTTTGCGCCATTATCTGCGCTGATGCCTCCTGTTGCCCACGGAGGGGCGGAGGTCTTTTCCTGCCGTTAACAAATTGAATTTTTTGGCATATACAAACCGGTCTCAACTGTAAGTGACCGCACATTTTCTGCTTTTCAGCTCACCTCTGCCTATGACCAATCAATCCTCCGCACAGCTGTTTGATTAGGATATTTTTTACGGAGCGGTGTCTCTATCTATGTTTCTATTTCGTTCTATAGAAAAGGCTTTAAAGATATTAGAATTCCTTTCCAGCCGGTCTTGCTTCGATTCATAATCCAGTTACGAAGGTTATCAGTGCCTCCTGTAAGGCGTAGCTCTCATTTTTGTCAAGTTTAGAATAATCTTTCGAAAAGGACAGGTATGAACGAAGCTGCCAGACTCGTCTTTTCAGATTGTTAGGCTTAAAACTACATTGAACCCAATAATTTCTTGTACGGGTGTGTCAAGTTTCATAGTTCTGTACGAATGAAAATTCCGCGCAGAAATCTTATACGTTAAGTGTGAAAGCGCTTTGAGGTTAAGCTTGTCCTGCCCTCAGCATCACAACGAATGAAAAAACGTGAGATAGAAGTGGGACAAAAATGATCAATGTATCGTTGCTGCCAATACCTTGGCGTTCCTGTACGCTTTTCATTATTGCCAAAGAGTTTTCTTCATACAGAAGAATGAAGTTACGTGTGCTTGTTGCGAAAAGCTTTGTTTTTCAAATATGTCGGCCTAGGAAGCTTCTTTGAAAAGCTAAGGATGAAACTGGAAATTTTCCTTTGAAACCCTGGAGCTGCACTTTAAAGTCAGAAGTAGTATCATTAGTTTGTGAAAAGTTCAATTTAAAGTCCTTTTTAGTTTTCTATAGTCCTTCCACTGTGTGAACAAATTACTATGAATCTCTCTAGTCAATGGTTCTGCTGCGATTTGGAGATGCAATCCTACGCTGACAGTATTGAAATATGTCTTACGCTGATGAGTAAGGATAGATTGTTTCAAACATGCAAGAGTTTAATTGCTGCAGTTGCCCAAAACATTTGCAGCTGCACGTGAACCTGCTGTCGAGAACAGCTATTTTTTCCGTATAGGCTTACGCTAGAAGACTGATGATTTGTTCTTGCAAGATGAAGATTTTGATCAAACCTTCTTATCAAAGTATTTGCCTGCTTAGGAAAAGTAGAAAACGCATTGCCATGCGGAAGAATACTGAATTTAGCAGTTGCGAGGATAACGTAGCGGAATTTTAAGCGTAAAGGTAAAATTGCAATCTCTAAACTCCGCGAATTTCAAGCGTCATAGATTGACAAAACAGTTACTGCATGATCTATCTGAAGTCGCTTTTATCACATTTCTGAAAAGGAAAAAGGGTTAACAAAAGCAGAAGACAACCCTTTGATCTAAGTTAAAATTTTTTCACCTCTAATAAGGAGTACCACTGTTTAGCACGTTAAGCTTTGTAAATTGGACCTCTTCACGGTTTCATTTCTGTAAGCAAAGGGTTACCCGTTGCCATGCTTGAGGCCCAATTTAATAAGTTGTTTCTTCAATGCACCTAAAGGTTAGACGATGCAGCCGAGCTGAAATGACCCACGAGCTCAATCACGAAACGATCTTATTTTGAGCTTGACCGCTTTAGGTTAGGGCCCTGAATCGTAATGCTCAATTTTGTTCCCACTCTAACAGCAGCATGTATTCTATTACCCTACTGCATCTGCGAAGCAGTCTTTCTTTCACTGATAAAACTAGCAGAGCAGAGATGCGAAATGCCATCTCGAAGGTTATACTGAGGAATAGGTTAAGCTGATTCACCAATCTGAGAATTTGAGAAGGTTAGAGACTGAAATATTGAAGCAACTAAAAGTGGAGACTAACAGAATAATCGCTAAAAAATGGCAAAGGTTAGTTTTCGTGAACAAGGATGAATTTACAAGCGATCTTTAGGAAGAAGGGGTTTAAAGTTGTTTTCATTGTTCGTTAGATATTTTTGTGATGGACAATTAGCGTTCCAAGCTAACGCTTAAAATGGGAAAACCTTCCAGGAAAAGCAACATCGTCAGTCGAGTATCGTGTAAAAGAATACTCAGCGAAAACGAAACGATAAACTGTCCTAAAAGCGAACTAACGATGCAGCTACTCCCCGAAATATAATCTTAGATAAACAGTTAGTTAAGTCAGCTGTTCCAATGCGCTAATTATATGAGATGAAATCCTTCATGAATCTGTCTGCCGTATCGACTGGTGAATCGGGGTCTTCCTTTCGGAAAATATGGATTTTACTCAATGAGTACTATGCGGTTGCTTTGAAAAATTAACTTTAATATGCTTAGAATTTGGTGAATATTTTAGATTTATGTGATTTGTTTAGGATGGTTGCAAAATCTAGAGTTCTTTTAATGTCTTTTCATGGCGGCTGAGTTCTTTTAATCTATCTGTTCTTTCCCTAGGTTTAACCCAAAATTTGTTAGTGCGTGTTTCTTGGTATTCACGTGTGAAAGCATTGTTACTTTGTCAAATTTTTACAATGCTATATTCCACATGCTACACCAGGAGACAATTCACTGTTTTTTTCTGCAAGAAGATTTCCTAGGAAGTGAAGAGTTTCGTCTGAAGCATGCTTCAATGGTAACAGTTGAAGCTTTGACTTAACAATTTTACACCGCGGCAGGACATGTGACGCGTCTTATATCAGAGGAGAAATTGATACAGCAATAAGTAAAAGTTCTAAGTAAAATGAGCATTAATTTTCTTTATGCGTTGCACAGTGCAATGGTGGTGTTAAGTTTCCAATTCTAGCAGCTTTCTTTCTTTTCGCATGGGCTTTTACTTTAACATTTTATTGTTTAATATTACATTCACCTTTTTATGTGAAGCATTTTAAATTTTAGCTATATCGTGAAAGTAACAAACATACTTCTCGATTTTTGTAAAGACATCGTCCGATGCTCATGTTACCTTAACAATACTGAAGGCTTGAATAGAAATTCTAGACGCTAACTATTGAGGGTACGTACAGCATCCATCGCTTACAGAAGACGGCATGCATCTGCTCTGTGCTGTGGGGCAATCAAATTATTTATACTGTAATAATATATTCTCCATTATAAAGCTTTTACTAAATGTTGCCACAGATAAAATGAGCTGCGTTTGCCATATCTTAATATTAAGTTTGAGTTCCTTCGCCAGCCTAATTGTCAGAGTTGGTGGAAAAAATGAAAAACTTGTCAGGTGATCAGCTATTAATGCCATTCTGCGTCCTTTCGAAACTTGCTAGATCGGCCTTTTCGCGGTTAACCGACTCCTTAGAAAATATCCCCTTTATAAAGTGCGTTTTTCAAGCAACAGTGAAGCTAAGTAAAGCTATTTCCTCACGCGCGTTATGCTATGCACCGTTTAGTTCAATCTAATGTCATTCTGTCCCATTAGGTGACAGACGTAGCCGCATAATGTCACATGCACATTACGCATTTCTGCGTTATGACAGCGTGCGTTAACCTTCATAGTTGCCTGGTAAGGACTTAACCGGTAAGCATATTTTTCAACGACAGCGTCCGTTTCATACAAAATTAAGTCGGGCATGGCATAGATGCATTTCATCACTATTGTCACTTATTGAAATCAAAGTAACTGTGAGAGTAGCCAATAGTCGCGTGAGCTATCTGGACGTTCACCGTTACGAATTGGTGCATTTCTCGAATTCTTACTTAACGACAAACAGCACAGAGGTCAGCCGCTACGTCGACTTCTTGAATGCATGCCAGTGTGCCTATTTGGTGTCTCATGCAGCAGATTTGATGAACCATTCTTCCATCTCACTCATCTTTTATGGCTTCCCAAAAGTGCCGTACCTAGTGACTGCTCTTTGTGCAGGTAGAAAATTACTATGCTTATTTCGCTTTACTATCTACTATTTTTATGTGTTCATTTAAAGGTTTTCCAAAATTATTGCTTTCTTATGCATAAAACTTCAAGGTTATTGTAAAATTCTTCGCAACATCATTCGTTCATCAATGTTCATGGGCATTTATCGAATTGCTTTTCTCAAAAAAGAGACGCCAGTTTGGCAAAGGAATGCTACTGTGCATTAAGCTATGAGTTTCAAAAAATATGGCAGCGAAGTAAGTCACAGTCTTTAAAGGCGGTGTGAATTTAAACTAATGAATTCATATTTTTTGCGCTAATGGCTGCTGTTAAATTTTCAGAAGTTTCGCGTATTGTTAAAGTTCAAAAGAATTTTTTCCTTACAATCTTTGCATTCCATCAGTTTCTGCTTTTCGTGGGTGCTATCTAAGTTACAAATGGAGCAGAATCAATAAGAAGTGCCAACGGCTTCATCATCATGGGCTTCAACGACTTTCAACTCTCTATCACCTCTCGCTAAAGTAAAACTTCTGCGTGTGGACCGGAAACACTACGCGGCTAAAGCTTAAAAATTGTCTTTTCAATTTCATAGAATAAGTAAGTGATTCAGAAGTTGCTTCACGTTGTCAGACTTTGCATGTGCATTAGTGAAATGTTTCGTGAAAGAAGTCATCTGCTCTCAGAACATGTAATACTTTGAAGGAAAGAACACGTAATGGCAATTTCAATGTAGTACGTATGTACGTACTTTGGCTTACATAGTTCGTTGCGGTTGGAATGGAAGTATTACCTAGTCAACTTCAAAAGACGCTAATGAACATAATATTGCAACGTGTCACGCAAAAGTTAGTGCGGAGAAAGTTCACAGTAAATGCACCCGCTGCACTGACACTGAGATGCTTTGCATTGATCAAATGCACCGAAGTCACTTTTAACTACCCAGCTTGTAACTAATGTAACGAATTACTGCAGTGTTAGCAAATTATTCATATTTTTTCTTGTATATTTTGCACTAGCGGTCTGTGTGCTTTTGATTTCTAGGTTTGCAAAATTTTGAGAACATTGTTCGTAGCATCTGTCGTATTATCAAGTAGTAGTCCGTGCACGTCTGGTGTCTCAATACGTCAGTTGTGAACTTAACCGGTTTCCCTAAGAGTTGCAAATGGGAACATGAATTATTAATTTCATATTCACTATCAAACGGTACAATTTAACACTCTCGCGTTTTGACAGAACACCCGTTCTGTCAGCAGCCAGATATTTGGAACAAACACGTATAAAGGCAGGCCTAATACAAGAAAAATTAACTCTCGCGTTTTCTCTTTATTCACGTTAGTATCGCATCTTGAGCAGGTAAACTTTTGTTGAATACTACCAGCAACTACTACAGTATTCACAGAAAAGTTAGGTATGTAGAACAGCTTTTTAAGAACAATCTGATCAACCCACCAGTAGAAAGCTTAACAAGTAGAGCAGACATATAATGAACAAAGAATTCATTCAGGTTCGCCTTACCTTGACCGTACCTCCCAGTCATCAATTCATGGTTTTTAACCACAATTACTTTCACTCCTAGCATCTTTGTTTCACGGTTTGAAAGGGCACGTCACTTAAATGTCAAAGAAACCAGCAATAAACATTTTTATCCACTGATGGCAGTGGCAAGCGCTTAGTTTGGAAATCGATATTTAGTGACAAATAAGGGCGTTTTATGGGTCAACAGCAACTGGCTTGTAGTTCAATAATTCAGCTATAGAAAAGGTTCCAAACGGAAAAAACATTTTTTTACATACTGTTTTTTCTAAAGTGATTCATATTAATCAAACTACCGCTGACATTCCTGTCCATTTTTGAACGCCTAATTGTTTCACGATTTCCTTAGAATGAGACAAGGTTGCTTAGTGCGTAAGAATTGTTTTCAAACTTCACTTGAGATCTCAAATGCGGCAAGTGATAACGCTCTTTCTGCCTTGTCAATAGTTCTGTGAAAATATTTATACGTCTCAAATTCTTTTTTGTTACATGTCACGTGTTGCGTTCTGTCAGCTGTTTAGCTCAGATCAAAAATATGCAGCCGCGATTATGCAGTAACGCAAGCATACTACGGCTCTAAACAGTCGTTTCTTTGCGAACCTATGTCCATGTTTACACCGCGATGTAAAGAATATTCACTTTTTATTACAGCATATTACTAAGATGAAATGAGAAACAGCCAAATTCACTCAGCACGAAATAATTTGTATGCTTAGAATACTTCCGTTATTTGAGGAATTTTCCACTGCTTCTCACGCTTTTCATGTGCCGAGTATAAGTAACTAAAGGAAGCAACTGTTCTAACAACGGGTGAATGAGCGTTTATTAGGTAAACATTTAGAGCCATATCTAACTTTTCTACGTTTCAGAACCCTTTAGTTTCGTCGTCCGTCCCTTCCATTTCTCTGACGGCGGAAGATGGGTCTTCTGAAAGCTAAGAAAAGTTAGTTGCGGTCCTGAATTTTCATCTAATCTCTCATCTATCTGTTGGCTGAACAGCAGTTTTTCATTTAGTTACACATACTGGCTAATGAATAAACTGCTTTTAACGGTTCGTTAAATTTCATATTTACGCTTCCATTTTCCTTCATGGGCAACGAAACTGTTTACTTGTATACACACCGAAAGCGTGCAACTCTAGCGGAGCTTTCACAGCTTGTTATGCTTCGTTTTCAACGATGACAGACAACGGGTTTGAGAACAGGATTTTTTCTTTATTTTTTACGGAAATCTTGTTTTCCGGATTTCGAGAACGAGATTTCCGTAAAAAAAGAAAAAACTTCATACGAATAAACTCCCGGTAAAAAACAATGCGTCACCAACTTAAAATGAGAGCGCCGTTATTAATATTTAAATATCAAACTGCTGATGCAGTGTTTGGACGTGGCCAGGGGCTAGAAGGAACGGTCAAAACGGAAAAGTAAGTATTTGGGAATCTTTTCCGAGGTTTCAAAATTGGACCGTCCATTCTAGGTTTCTAATCTGAGTCCTTATCCAACAGAAAGGATACGGTTTCCAAGACATTAACTTGACAGTAGGAGCACCCTATAGTGTTTTACTTTTCACTCAGGTGGCAGTCTGAAACTTATCTCAACATTTTATGTTCAGGCACAGCAAATGCGTGCTTCAGCTTGATCTAAGGTTTGTCTGAGCTATAATAATGATCCAGTAGTCATCGCATCAAATGCGTGCTTCTTCTAAACAAGTGCATGATTTTTCATTCCGACATTTATCTTGCGGAAAAGAGAAACCTTATTTCTTCGAGGCTTTCAGTACTTCTCTCATCATCAACAAAGCAAACGATAAAATATCATCTTGTATTACCTATAATATTTCGTTCACGATGGAACAGGTGCAGTCTAAAGGTTTCGACGAAATAAAATTAATTTTTTCCATTTGTGGCCATGTTTTTCCGTGAAATAAACTTTGAAACTACTTTTGGGTAGCAGATTCAGATGCCACAAACAGAACAAGGCTGTCTTCACTTTTCGAAGGATTAAAACTTCTTGTTTTCAGCGATCAAGTGCATATGGTTTCAAGTTCCATTTCGTTAGTAGCTTAACTCACTGAGTCATTAATACCTGACTTCCTTTTGCAAACCGTCGCGATGGACTTTGTGCGTCATTTTCACAGTAGGTTCCGCAGGGAACGGTAAAAATTTTCCAATAGGGGCCACTTGTCAGCGGGGGCACTTGTCGATAAGAAACAAAAACCTGTGCCGCTGTGTGAATCCCTTAAGTCCTCACAGATCTTCTAACGGAATTTACGAGCGAAAACGTTTTTTGTTCATGAGAAACATTGTATACACTATAGGAAAATTCTCATAAATTGCCCATTTGCCGTGTCTGTCAGAGTTTACACTGTGTTTGCAGACTTCAGAGTAACCTGAAATGCCGTTTCGAAATATCAATGTGGAATAAACAAAACGCGTATTCAGAGTTCTTTTTCCCGTAGTTTTATTCGCCTTGGAATTTACAGAAAGAAAAAACCTGTCCGATATTTAAGAGGAATAAAGAAGTTCCCGATTCATGTTTTTTAACATGAGGAAGACAGTTTTGTCGGAAATGCGCTTGAACGGAAGTTCCCGGGACGCCCAGTGTTTATAACAATCTCTGACTGCTATTTTGAAAAATTATTGCACCCAAAGAAACCGTTATAAAAACTTACGTTCTGAAAGTTTTCATTTCATTCGTGCTAATTTTATCCTTTGTTAGGGTGAACTCTGAACTCATTCCGTCACCTCAGCTAATAATTGATTGCGTTGACTATTTAAACGGCAAAAAGTTTCCATGGGAAAATAGTTCCCTATTGATACTAGCTTACCCACAGAAAAACCGCCAGAACTAGTCCGTTGCTCATTGCCAATCATTTCAAAGGCTTTTATTTGTTCGCTAACCCTAAATCTGCTTTTTTTTATTTATTTTCGTGGTTAAATACCACACCTCATGAATCAGCGCAGAGAATTCCGCAGTTATGGTCGACTGTTCGCTTGAAATTTTTTAAAAATGTTAAACGAACTTCTATCGTGAAGTTTTCACGTTGCCAATTTCGACCTGTAAATTTTTATGCGTTTACTTGATCAGAAAACAACCTACTAACGAGCGAATGAGCAGTTGCTAAAATTTAGCAAAGCACAACGTTTACTGAAAAACTAGAACTCTTCTGAAGTACTCATCAGCGTATAAGTTGGTTGTGAGAAATCAGTTTATGAATATAAATCATGTACTCACATAAATTCTCCTGGCGGTCATTTTATTCAAACTAGCATTCCCGCCCGTTGCACGGATGCTTCAGTTTTTCTATTCAATGGCTTACGTAACCTTTCTGACAGTTATAAATCTGTTAGTCGCTGCAGTGATAGACATTTTTGGTAGACAGGTTATGAAGTGTCAAATATGTGGTAAGAGAGGCCAGCTGTTTAAGCGTTTCACAAAAAGCAACAGATAAACTATACACCAGAGTTCAGGGCATAATAAACCTTGAAAATGAAATGAAGTTAGCATGAGTATGCTTCCACGGCGAAACACTGACCTATACATTGAAGAGAAGTTATGTACTTTCAACAATTTTCATTCCTTGTAATTGTTAAAAAACCATTCTAGTTTCCTCAACAATACTTTCAACAGAGACATTTGCGAATGGTAAGACTGCGGGCGTTCGATTGCCACTTAGTTAGAAGTTCACTCAAAAGGAGTGAGACAAAGTAGTGACATCACGTGTAGGTCATTGTGCCAAGGTTAGACTAGACGGCTGAAACGACAAGTTATAGTACAGGCTTGGCCCTGATCACGTGTTGTCACTTCATTAGGAACTCATTTGTGCAAGACTGGAAATACTTCACTCCTCACGGGCAAGGTGGCTATTTTTCTTGTGCTCAAGAAGCTGAGATCGCAACACTTACCTTCAGCATCGGAAGGTTTCTTTCCTATTTTCTGGCTCAAGGCTTTCTTTTACTTAACAACTTGAAATATTGGTTTCCTGCTTAAAATTCACGCAGTAACAATCTGTCCCTGTTCTCATGCATGTATAACACAATTTTTTCCCAAGTCTAACCTTGAGAGAAAGGATTCAGCATGACTAAGTGCTCAGGCGAAGACAATGGAAGCGCGCTAACATAATGACGAATTATGCCCTGCACAACAAGCTGAGATGGCTTTTGAACTTATTATAGGCATAGTGGATCGATCTGCACCACTATACAAACTAGTTCCCACTGCTTCTATGCATAGCTTCTCAGAAAGAACGTGGAGCTAAGGATTGTATAAGCAAATTGAAATTCTCGCAGTCGAGTTTCAACGAACACTGAGTCAGAAAGGATTAAACATCTGTATGCGTATACGTTTGCAAATGAGCATTTTATGGTAGAAACGACTGAATCAAAGGCGTCGTGAACATTAAGCTCAAACTGCTATCGCAAGAAGACACCATTTGGAAAATGATTTTCAGCGTACTACTGCATTTTTAGCCTTAATCCTTCGAGTTGTGTTTTAAATGACAGGACTGAAGTGCGTGCGTTTTTCTGCTGAATGAATATTAAGTAAAGTATTCATAGAATGAGAACAGTTTGCAAATACCATGTATGCTTCACTGAAACAATAAATTACAGCCGGAAAAAATGAACCTAGATCAAATGCATTCCATGTTGTTAGTGACGTGTTTTTTCAGAACGGCTACGAAAAATACAGAATATATTCTCTAATAGTAAGTCTGAGATAGGCTGGTATTAATTCTATGAGATCTTCCTTCAATAGATGCTTTCATATTGATATTATTATTGTTCACAAAAATACGTCTGTACGATTCCTGTGTTGAAAAAGGAATGCTTCATTTACTTGTGTCAATGTTTAGGCTGCTCGTTGAAGCAGGATGAGCTCTTCCGATTCCAGCAGGATGATGTGTCCTGAAACGACTGCCTCCATGACTTCAACTGCCGCATTCACTTCAAAAATGCACAGCTGGGGAAAGCGTAGTCGGAGCTGTGGAAATGCAAGACGAAATTTAACCAGCCTTTACGCGGCAGTGGTAAGCTATCGTTAGTTTATTTCAACCCCCTCAAAAAGGTAACGAACAGAAAGGAAGCGCCTTAAACGAGTTCCCATAAAATCAGCGAGCAAACTACGATTTTTCCATGAAATGACGCATGAGGAACGCTTCATTTCAAGCCTACACAGCTGGCTGGTCACTGCTATTAGTAAAATGCTTCAGCAAAGTTTAAGTGGAAGAGTTAAGAATTATGCTTAAAAAGACTGAGAAACAATCTATTTTGTAAGGAATAGCCGTAGCTTGGCAAAATTAAATAGCAGTGTGTTCTTTCAAACTCTGAACTAAAGAAATGCTACGTTTTCAAAGTATCTGAATGGTGTTTTAACGGCGAAAAGGTCAAACGTTTGGCACGGTTCTGCACTGGCTTGGCTGAACATATGGTTAATGTGCTTCAATACATTTAAGGCACATCTTTTGTTCAGAAGATGATATTGTGGGGAACGTGCCGTGCTATCATCTGCCTTCCTATCTTTCCTTATTTGTAATGCGCAAAACTTGGATCTTGTCCCACATAAGACAAATATAATATTTCCAATAGCCTACGTGGTTTCTTGTCGTCTATTGTTAAAGGTAAATATAACCTGTAAGTGAAAGCATTTGCTGTTTTAGCGGGTGTTATAAAAGCTTTGCTCTGACAACAACCTATTCAGATAGGAAGACTATAAACGTTTGCAAGTTTTCAGTCAAGGTGATGTAGACAAGTCCATCTGGCGATAGGCATTCATTTTTGACTCTTTGATCAAACTTAGAAAAGCTATGCTTGTTGAGATTTGTGGATTGACGAGGAAAGAAAGAATGCGTAAAATTATATTTTCAACCATAAACATAACCCTTTAAACAATTATTTTCTATGCCAATGCATTTCATTGTTTAATGGTGCCAATTTTTTGCAGTATAAGGAAAACTTTGTTTATCCCGGGGCTTTCAGGCTGGGCATGAACAGTTATCAGCGGGTCAATATTTTAGGCTAATCATCTCGACTTAAAGATAATCTAAGCATTCCTCATACGGTGAATAAGTGCTTTCCTTGCGCTATGTTGATACTGTTGCTTTAGAAACTATCAAGTGCAGCAGAAAGCAGTTTCTTTGTGAATGTTTGCACAGAAGCCACAAACTGTGCGAATGGCAGCGATGACTCTGACGGTTCATGTTGCGAAACGCTTGTCGCAATAAAGGGAGTGACCTTGAAGGACGCATTAGCTGGGCTGACGAAGAAGTATCAATTTAATATAGAAAGAATCAACATTTTCCTCAAATCTTCCAACACGCCACTGCCTCTAGAAACTGACACTTCTTTTCTTGGTGGATTGAAGGTGTTCCTGAGAAGTAAGTTGTCGTCATACTATATTTAAATTTGGGGTTTGCGTTATAGAAGACTGGGAATCTAGCAATTTTATTAATAAGAAATAACTAGTAGCTGGTAAAATATGTATTTGAAGGCCTATGACTGCACTTTATCTTTTCTTATCGTTAGACCAATATGGCCAGGAATTAGACCGTTTGAAAGTAGTTCATTGGAGCTTGCGCTGACGGTGAATTAATCAAAAAGCACCTGGAAGATGTGACTTCTTCTTTTGAAACTCTTAGCACTGCTTTTCTCAAACACTTCAAAATAACAGACGTTTTTTATACCCATCCACAATTGCAGACAAACATGATGTTGCTTTGTTTGTTCACGCTGTTTTTTGTTCTGAGTCAGGGACAAAGAATGTTTTAAAAGGAGCCCCATTACTCTTGCTGACCGTAGAGCAAGCACTTTTCTGGTTAGAGCCATTGCTAACGTCTTTTTATTCCAAGAAGTTGCCCACCTTCTGTTCTGCCCTTGCTACGAGAACTTTCAGACTCAGTCTATGCAAGAAGATGCAAGTTGCAATTCATTAAATGTTATTTCATACACTTGGAAAATAGCACAAAGATAGCAATCGGGAATGATTAAATGAAACTATTAAGACAAGAAGGAATCATTCGGCTGTCACGGATGAAGCTTTGAATCGTCCTCTAAGAAGTATTATTTATGGTTTCTAAACAGGCTAGCGACACTATCTTTGTAAAGCTGCAAACGGAAAAGCACAGGGAACATAGTCTTTTGATCGAATTCAATAAGAGATAATTTTTCATCTTCAAACGTTTCAGGCAAGGAAGTAACCACATTGAGCAGCAAGTCAAATGCTTCTAACACACTGCCGAACAACAGCAATACTAGCTGCTTTACCAAACTGGACTTAAGCTGGAAGCAAGAAAGAAAGTTGTCATTCGGCACGGTACGTACACAGGCAGAGTTTGTCTTTGTGATGAGTACAAACGTAGTTTGAATGCTCAGAGTAAAACCCACAATTTCCTTAGGTTTTTTATGTCATGTTCGATTTCATTGCTGCACAGCATAAAAGTATAAAGCTGAACTGACTTGAAAAATTTTCTCTGCATATCTATAGTTGTAGCCTTCAGAAGAATTGATTTACCTGCGTAGAGCAAAACTAAGAAGTGGATTGCAATAATAAGTTGCGCCATATCGTCTCAAAAGATATTTGCTCTCATCTAATGGCAGACAACTTGCTCACCGTTGCGTAAGCGTCGTTGAACTGATAAAACGGCCTTTTGTTGCTCCCTGAGGTGCTCCGAGATCTTTCCGTCGCACCGCTTACGAGGGTAATAAAGCGTATTGCCTTTTTATCGTTTCTTGCTTGCGTAGCAAAAGGAGGAAAAAAGGGAATGCGTTTGTCCAATTACGCAAAAATGTTGCATGCGTTTCGCTTCACGGTAAATCTCACGTAATGACTGACTCTTCAATTGAAATTCTCCTTCAGAACTTTTCGCAAAAATCAAATAGTGCGCTTGGCTGTCCTTCTAGACTAGACAGGCATTAGCGCTGGTCTGGGGCAGAATTCTGTTTCAAGATTTATTCAGCATAGAGTAATGGAAAACTGTAAATTCTTGTTAAAACAAATGCTTTGGATTAACTATCGTTACAACATTGTATTAGGAGGAGACATTTAATGGATAAAGCAATTTCACTTAAGCGCACTGAAAAAGGTTCCTATTTATAAGGTTATTTGCTTAAAGCGACGTTGGCGCGTGCAAGAATTTTGCGTCCTGTTTACGAAAGGGATCACAATCAGGTGATAAAAGCAACTTTTTCTCCAACCACCTGAATGTGTTTACTAAACACAACTGAAGGTTTCTTCCCATCACTTTTCCTAATCCAAGATCGTTCACAGGCACGTTCTGTTATAACATTTGTCGATAATCGTACCACATATTGCACGCTCCTATATGGATGACATTAAATACTAGGATTGGCAATGAGAAAGTCTAGAAAGTGCACTTTACCTTGCGTACGAAATCTTGAATTCAAATGTAACCCATGTACTAACAAACTTGACGTAAGTACTACAGGCAATGTAAATTGGTTTGAACTGCCAAGATCAAGGCAAGGAAGGTGCGACTTAGAGTTACTTAAGGACAAAGGTTGAATATGGTATTGGCGCGTTCAGCTAAGCTTGTTCCACTCTTCAAATGGATACGACTGATCGTTGCCTATTACATGCGGATTACGTCACTGACTAAAACTCTAGTCTCATTCACGTCTTATTTTGCTTATCAAACGTTTCGCTTTTGCCTGCCACCATGTCTTCTATTCAATCATTCCAGGCGGAGGTGCAAGTTAGTCCCATGGCTCACGTCGCATACTCCCAGCGAATAAAATTGAGGGCCCATTACAACTGTCGTTCGCTAGTTTTTTGCGGCCATATTTGTGATCAGCTCGATTTGGCGCTGCGAACTTCTCGTTCACCTATTCTCTTGTTCCACGTTGCCATCTTAACGTAAGAAGTTTTTACCCGGAGTCCTCCTGACATTAATGAGATTTATTGTTTTTGTTTTGGGCAACGTAACGTTTTTCTGTTAACTTGGCGCGTACATGATGTATAAATAGTTTCTGCTTGTAGTTGCTTAGCTGGAAAATGCGCCCGGTTAAGAGTCGACTGATTTGCACAGCAGCGGTGACCACTTTCCAGTTAATTCTCATGCTCAACTTTTTTTAACTCTTGCTTTACCTTGGCAACAATCAGCCGAGTTCGCCCGTTCAGACAGATTTGGCAGAACGTCCTCTTGCAAACTGTTTCATGCTTTCTATAGACATTTCATCCTAATCTTCCTCATTACTGACCCAATTCGGAAACTGGTTCTCCGAGACGAGACCGTCAACCACCTTGGCGTGATAGACAAGACCAGTGCTAAACAAGCCGTTAGTATCCAACGGCATAACAAGCAAAAGATATTTAGAAATATCAGTGGAAGCAGTCAGCCTCCATTGCAAATGTAAGTTGAGCAGCGCCTCGTCTGAAAGCACGGATTTCAAAGAAGCGTTGATTTACGACAGCAGCCTGTTTTCACGCCTGCATAGCAGTGACATCTCAGCTACTAGACGTCCAGTTGGGCCCAAACTGTCGCCACTATGAAGGTCCTCCTCGGGAGTGCACGTATTCAATTTTCATCGATCTCGTACACAGTGTGACTGTCTATGTAGGATGCACGGGAAATTCTGCACAATCATTCCAATCCCCAGAGTCGTGTCTGAGCAGCATTACTGCGGGCAGTGAGTTCGTCGCTTATGAAACGAAACAATCTATTCATAGGTATTAGTTTCACATTTTTTGGGCTATTCAAGTTGCCTTTGCGTAGAAACCATGAGTTATCCCATCTTGATTGCAGTCTGTCTTCGAAGTGACCTCATACGACGAGCATTCGTGAGTAAAAGGAAAATAGAATTGTGGTTTTTTTATTGCGGTCATATTGTCATGCAAGCTTCCAGCAAGTCACCATTTACTTAGTAGTCCGTCTTGCTTTGGTTTTTGTTGTTAATGAACTTGTTGCACCAAGTTGACATGCATTGGTTGTTGGAAAGAAAATTTTACAGCTACTAGCCCACTTCTGCAGCTTGCCCTGTTCAGATGACCTTGCCGCGGCGTGGACCATCTTTTAGAATTTTTCTACTGGTGTTGGCAACTCGCTGTCAGCGAATAAATACAGTTTGGACAAATCTTGCTAAACTGCAATCAGCGCGAGTACTTAAGTTTCTATCCCTCTTGTAGTTTATGATCATTTCTTTCAAGACACTATTGTCGCTTTTAGCAGAAAGACAACGAAAGAAAATTTTTTTTCTTTTCCTGCAATCTGTGTACCTTCCATTTCCGTAGTTGAACGAAAGGAGAGGAAAGCACTGAAAAATTGTCACCATAGAAAGGCAGTTCTCTTTCTGTCCCCGTCATATGACAGAAATAGTCAAGAAGTGAGGTACTTCCGAGTGCTCAGCCACAATGAAGGCTGTTTGGTCCCTATCACGATGGCAAATTAAAGACTCCTTCACCCTAATTCCATTGAACTGCACGCGAGAAACGTTTTCAGGCGCACCTGATGACCCACAGTGTATTAGTGGGCCACCGGTTTTCGATTAAACCTGTCTTGTCTTGTCTTGCAGGTCTCCAAACGCAAGGGTGAAAAATTGCTACTGATCAACGACTCTACAGGTGGTAACGGTGAGAAGCAGGAAATGCTCAATGAAGGTTCCGCCGTGCACTCAGCTGCAATGTCCGGTATGGATTCCGTTAGCGGAAGAAAGGAACGGACAAGGTCGTACGGACGACTAAGCCAAATATTCCCAAACCCGTTTAAAGTTGTGAGTTACCAATCCTTCCTTCTTGTTCAAGTCGGCAAAAGTGTCCTTTTGGTCAGGTGGACCGCGCGGATATGTTGGACAGCCTCATGCAATGGCAAGAGGAAGGCCTAAAGACGGCAGCTTCCTTCCTCCAAGAATCCAACTCTCCCACGGGATGCCAAGTGCTTTTCCTTGAAGACCACTGGCAAACGATCGTAAAGAGCGGTGAGGTTAGTGCCCTTTGAATTGTCAGTAGGACAAAGAACTCGCTCGCTAGTGGCATTAATTTTAGCAACTCAGTCGTAAACAACAAAAGCAACAGGAAGGCATATGGGAGTTGATAACAACAGAATTGGAGTACATCTGCAAGCTTGGTTCCATAGTGGAACTTCAAAGCTGCATTCGAACCTTGCAACAAGACGGACTTGGTGCTGAATTGGATGTTGAAACTGTATTCAGCAACATCAGCGAAATCTGCCGAGCTAATCTAGGCTTTTGGCTTTGCTGTGTTCACCCGTTGCTTCAGTACAGCAGGCAGACAGGCAAGCCGCTCGATCCGACCAAAATGGAATCTGGATTTAGTCGTCTCGACTATTTATTCCGACCATACATTCCTTACTGTTTGGCACACGTGGACGTTCTCTGCTACATCCGACAGAAATTGAAAGAAAGTGACTTTTTCAGAGATCTCATTGTGGTAAGTGCTCACTGTTATTCTGCGCGTAACTGTGAATGTATACATTTTGTATATATTTGTCTTTTTCCTTCTGAATGCACCGTCGATGTTCAACTTTAGTGGATCCAATCAAGAAAAGCTTTTGGCCGCTTGCACTTGACCGACCTCTTGGCAAAGCCAATGCAACGTTTAACTAAATACCCGTTGCTGCTAAAGGCTGTTCTCAACAACAGCACAGACACAGCGGATGTGAAATCGCTTCGCGTTATGGTGAGTGAAGTATATATGTTGTTCTCTGTCCTAGTGGATGCTCTGACAGTGAGTTGCTCATCCATAGAATGAAATGTCATCAGCTGAACCATTTCTGGTCCAACTATGTAAAAGTTGAGCTGGAATGGTTAATGGAGTGCAGAAAGTACAAAACTAAAATATAACAAACAGCGATAGTTACGAGAGCGTTCCTATCCTGAAGTGTTACCAAGAATCATGTATTGAATAGTATGATGGACTAATGCTCTGGATTTTTCACTTTTAGAAGTTCGAATATTCTGCATGCAGCTGTTTCAACGAGTCCTCCTAATCTTTCACGTAAATAATTCTCTCCGTTGCCACATCGTTGGCGACCAATCGTCAATAACAAAAGCAGGCTTTGGTTACTTAATTTCAAAAAAAACGTAGGCGCGTTTTAACTACCGCGAATTTCTGGCGCCGTTTTTTTAGTTGCTACAGTTCATTACTAGTAGTCCTTACTGTTTCGCTACGGACAACCATTGCGGAGGAGGCCGTGCGTTAACTTTGGCACTGCCTTGATTTATTGCAAGGACTACCCACTGCAGTACGACACTGCGACGCCTGAAGAGGAGCTTTAGAATTACTGGCACGTTAATCCATCATTTGCAGACACGTCTGCGAATTGTATATTGCATGTGGTTAAATGTAATTGAGAAGAATGCCTCATTAGCATTTAAGTGACAGAACTGGATGTTCTTTGGTGAAGATCGACTAGGCAATTCGACAGTGTATAGCTCATATTAACTTCCAGATAGAAGAATATGTGTCTGGTTCGGTGGAATGGCCCCTTTCGCTAGGCGTATTTAATTCTACAATCAATTGCCGCTTCAGTTATAGAGCGTTTAAGCTGGATTTGTGCATTCATAACTTACAATGCAATGCTCCTATTCCCCAAGTTGTTATTGCAATTTTCATCTGCGTTTGACTACGCGCACCACAGAGCTTCTGATGAACCTGCGTCGGCAGCCGTCAAAAAAATCCATTTTCCTTTGAACATGGGAACTATTACATTTACAAAAATTTTTTACTCGAATATGTAAACGCTAGCAGGGACAGTCAAAAGTGTAAGTTTAGCGCCACATGTTTACGTTGTCGGCGTAAAGTTTCAGCTGCTTTTTCTCGTCACAGCAGTTGAAAGAAAAACTGCGCGCACACATCAGTTGACATTAACGTGCCAACGACTTCTGTACGCTTAGTCGTTTAGTAATCAAAGCGGTTGGTTTTTCTTAAATTTGCATTAGGGCTAATTCATTGCAATAACAAGTCGTTAGCATAACGGACTGAAATCTGTTTTGGCATGTTGCCACCATAACAGAGGAAATCTTACCAATTCAAATGTGGCAAGCTGGGTTGAACATGCACTTATTAGTGCATTCGTCCGACGCAGATTAAGTTTGAGGAAAAGTTGATAAGAAACGATTGAAATGCTTGAATCCAAACCCTCATGGCAATAATAGTTCCACTTAGTATTCATGTGACCATCATTATATAAGATAGGTTATTCAAATTTAATTGATAAACATTCTCTCATCAAAGTTAATTGCTTTTACATCACTCGAACTGCTGAAGCCAGGAGAATTGAATCGATACGTACACTTTAGTCTCAGAGAATGAGCTGACTACAAGACTATTCAAAAGACTGCCAGTCCGTAAAATGTGTACCTTAGAGCTTAGCTGCTGTTTAAAAATCGTTGCGAAATAAGTGATTGCGCATCATGACATTGTTCTTTATTGAAGATTGAGAAAGCAGAAGAGTTCGCATCTCGAGTGAACGTGGAGTTATGCTTCAAGCAGCACTACGATACCTTATGCTCCATTATGCAATGCATTGATAGCTACGAGGTTGTAGACTCGGCTAACGATGAACTTGAAAAATTGGTCAAAGAGTTCGCTCTCGTTGATCTCACCTCGCCAATGCCGGGATGTCGGCAAGGCCTACTCAGGCGACATCTAATCAGAGGAGAGTTAAAACTAAGGGAAAGTTACACAAAGGTGAGGTTCCAGTGCCCATGATTTACTCACTTGAAACGTTGACTATTCAGACGGACGTCATATGCTTTTTATTCACGGACATGTTTCTTGTATGCAAGCAAATAGGCCGAAAAGGCGATCGACCCCGCGTGAAAGTCATCCGTCCTCCTTATCACATAGAGAACATTATTGTCAAGCAACTCAGGGAGACAAGTAGTTGGTTTGCTAAATTCAGCTGGTTCGTTTGTATGTTCAAACGTTGCAGACGGCTTTATGTTTGTGCAAATGAACGAGTTCAGAGTGCCGGCGTATGCGTGCGTATTTCTTACTGGCACGCTAGAAGAAACTTATCGTTGGCTGGAAAATTTCCAGATAGCTAAGGTAAGCACGCAGTCTGAATTTTCTTACGCAAAAAGCTATCTTCTTTCGTAGGAAGAGTATAGCTACCTTAGCGCATATGACTACCCAAGTTTGATTGGATACGCAGACGAATTTGGCACTGAAAGAGGATATCCACTTCGTTACATGGTACCAACTGGAGGGGAGCCCCCCGGTGGTAGCAACACCATAAGGCATCGTAAAGGCGATGGTGCAAAAGCTTCAGCGTTGAAGCGTTTAACAGACGCCAAAAGCGATAGAGTAATACCATTCCGTAGAACAAGTATGGGAGCAGTCGACTACCGCTCTGAAAGTGCATCCTCTACTCTGGACATCAACCACAGGAAGTGCAACAGCATGGACACAACAAGTTCTTCGTCAAGTATGTATCGATAGCGCTTTAATTAATTGTGTACCATCTATCATGAATTACGGTTTCCAAATGGCGTAAAAGTTGAACTTGTGATTTTTTTATAATTTTCATGTTTCCTTTTCGAACTTCAACTACTTAGAAAGTCTAGATAAATTCAAGTCTTCACCTACGTTTTTATACTGTTTTCCCCTACGTTAAAAAATCTTAAAAATACGTGAACGAGTCATTTACAATGAAAGCTTTGTTGGCTGTTGCAGGAAAGTCGTTTGAAAGAGAATCCCGATCATCAGAACAACCCTCAACAGTGGATACGCATAAGGAAGAGAGATTTCTCAAACCTATGCTGCCAAATCACGAAAGAGAGACAGCACCGCAGCGTTCTCCTTTCAGTCTGCCAAACTTTTTCCCCGTACATCGCATGTTTCCTATGGAAATGTTGCCAAAGGAGCACTCTGGTGAGATACTTTTTCTTAAATTAAATACATATGTGCAGACGAAATTGTTAAGAACAAGCTGGTCAGTCTATAAAGATAATCGAGTCTCAAGCTGGTGCAACTACAAGTGGCAGTAATTATACTGGTGAAGAGGGTCATCTGTCACCTTCAAGCCGCCGTTTGGAGCGTCGTTACCATACGGCCGATGGTATAGAAGTATTGAAACCAAGTTCACAGAGCACAAACATACTGAAACGTTTTTCCTGGAATACGGCAGCTAGCGCCTCTCGTGCTCGTTCTGGAACCCATCATCCTTCATGCAGAAAGGCCAGTTCAAGCACTGTGAGCTCAGATTCATGCTATAGCTCATCAGGAATCTCAAGCAGTAGTTCTCATCTGTACTATTCGTATAGCGAGAATGAACTTGCTGAATCAGCTGGTCTTCGCGGAGTGATTAGAGGTAGGAAACTTTCTTTCGCTCCTCCAGCAGAAGGACCGGCTGTTGATGAGCTCATTGACGACGTATCTCCTTTGACCCTACAAGCTGGTCAACCGGCAGTTGTAGAAGTTGATAAGGCTATGAATATTTCTTCCTTTCATGTCACTGATTCATCAGATGCTGCTGTTTCTCTTTCTCATTCGCCAGCATCCTGTTCTTCAAATTCGTCTACCATTTGCGCCTCAGTGTCAAATGATTCAAGTTCCATAGAAAATCAGACCGTCGAAATTTCAAATACAGCTTCTCATTTTGAACCTCCAACGACCGCAGCTATGTGGCCCGAAGGAAGCAAATCACCATCCAAAACAGCGGATTCTGTGTCGTTGGTCGCGAAGGAAGACGCAGCCGCCCAAGCAACGACTGCTCGGCGCCACAACCGCCATAGAGAAGACTTGTTCAAAATTATACACAAAGGACATTTGGAGTCGTCGTAAGCAGCTAACTCTTTATGTTAATGCACTTAATATTCCTTACCTTCCTAGGACCGTCTGAACTGCTATTCTTCCTCCTAGTGCGTCACGGACAAAGTCAAATTCCTCTAGTTTTCATTAACTGAAAATCAGTTATATTCCATTCGTCGTTCGTTAAATTGACAACACACGAAGGGTTGTCGTTCCCATTTATACACTGCGCGAATTCTATTACGAAAACAAGTTTTCATAAATCTTGGAAAAGCAGCGTAGTTTTCTGTTCATTGAAAATTGCATATAATTTTTCTACATCTGCTTCTCTTCACCTTTGCGTGCATATTGTACTTTACAAAAAAAGGCGCCTTCATTGGTGCGCCAAAAGTTCGTAACGCTTTGCAGGGAAATGCTCCCTTCCGCCGACAGAAGGCTGAACGCTAGCTACAGCACGCAGCTGCAAAGAATAAAATAGCAATCTGTAAACTGGTTGTCGCATTACCCTTTGCGTCACTTGCATATTTTAACCTTTTAGAATGCGTTAATTCTTCTCCCCGGATTAGGGTTAAGTCAACGAAAGGAAGCATAATATAGCATTCAAGCACAAGAAGCAAATGATGCTATGCAGCCTTGTGTAAACAAAGATGAACGTGGCTTTCTAACTTTGGTTCTAATTGCTTGAATTCTACCTTTTGAACGACTAATAGCCAATATCGTTGATCGGCATCGACCGCCCTGCTTCTTTTTACCAACTGACAATGGTAAAAGTGAAAAGCCTGACTTTGCAACTGTTTGGTTATTCAAAATGATGCAGGTGAAGAATCAGTAGCAGAAACAACAAAAAAAGTTCATATTGTCATTCTAAACTTTTAACCGCAATATTTTTTTGTTCCAGGATTGCATTATGGATGCATCCTTTTCGTGGTCACCCTAACTGTGCTTGTCAGCAGTTTCTCGCAATAACTTCTGATTGACAGCAGGAAACGTGTTGCAACACCCCTTGCTCCATTAAATTGCAGTCAAAATTCCAATAACGTACACAACTTTTTCCGCTTTAGAGTTATCAGTTAGATTATTCTGAACCGTGATCGACAGAGGGAGTTTAGAAAATGGGCTTTTGCAACGTGTTAAAGAAACTGCTTACCTTGTTTGTCCACAGCATTGGTTGAACGAAAGCGAAAGACCAACCGTGCTCAACTGGAAGACATTACATTCTTTCCCAGGCTTTTGAAGCGAGCAGCGAACTGCCTGAGTTTTAAAATGTGCCTGAAAATTCTTTTCCTACTGTA
Source organism: Trichuris trichiura (assembly GCA_037903355.1). Classification (NCBI taxonomy): domain Eukaryota; kingdom Metazoa; phylum Nematoda; class Enoplea; order Trichinellida; family Trichuridae; genus Trichuris; species Trichuris trichiura. The sequence goes on from JBAJFE010000060.1 coordinate 295,325, forward strand.
TAAGGCTGATTCCACCCCATATAAGGTCGTACGCGGTGTAATAACATTGCGACGAAGTGGGCCTGTTTATCGACTGGGAAATTTTGGTACAAGGTGGATGTCAAGCGTTCCTTTCCTTCTGTTAATCGCTGAAATTCAACTTTCGGAATTGCGTCGCCCTTATTCTGGGCAGTTTAATAGATCTGGTGATCATCGGCAACTATCCAGCGGTAATACATTTGCCATTAGCAGGCTTTCAATTTCAAATTGTAATTCATAATTAGTTTTTATTATTGCGCATGCTTGCAGTTCTTCATCATGGATAAAGATACAGAGCTTTGGAAAAAGTCCAGCTAACTTTTATTCACACGTAGTACGGAAATTTACAATACACTTTCACCATTAGGCTTCTGCTCAGGCATTCACAAAGCTGCTGGAAAAGAGCAAGAGCTAGCCCAGTACTTCTTCAAGCAGCTTGAATTTCCACATGGGCAGGCATGTAAAATTGCGCTTAATTGTAGAATTGCGGTTCATTTCAAAAGTACGAAGCAGTGCTGGTAACGAAAGCAGGAGTAGAGAAGCTGTAGAAATGACTAACAGTGTAAAAAATGGTCAAGTGCGAGTTCACCATGTCGGGCGCGCACATTTGATTTCAATTACGGAGTTATCAGCACGTTACCTTATAATAATTCTTTAGGATTGAAAGTATAGCGAAACAAGGACACTGAAGACGGGGCGCGAGAAATCCTAAAGCTGCCTATCGTGTAAAAATCGACTGACCAGAAAACGTGCTGGTACACCGTAAAAATAGATAAGGCACATCACGATTCTCCATTTCAGTTAATTTTTCACTGGAAAACCGCACGCAAAATACAGTTGTCACATAAAAATTTGTCGTTGTCTACAACACGGCAAAGTAACTGGTATGATAGCATAATCTTAATCTAAAAATGGACAAGAAATGAAGCTTTCAGAAGTACCTGACTCTTCCTTTGACGTTAACCTACTGAAAGTGTACAGATGAAGACGGAATCAGTGGGAAGGCTCTTTAAACAGGCTGCTACCTAATTTTTCGTTAAATGAGGTTTCATTCCAGAAAGAGAAGTCCAAACAGTAGAAACGTTCCGACTGCTAGCAGATCTATTTGATTACTATCAACGCCGTTATGTGTTACAGAATCCAGCAATGGCTTTATCCCTGCTTTATTATTCCGAGAAAAAGAGATGTTCTTTTTATTTTTACTTGTAATTATATCCTTTTTCGCAGAAATCCTTTAATTAAATGGATATGCATAACTGTGATTAAGAACTGCTTTTGTTTCAGTAGCGAAATATAGCGAAATAAAGTGGAACGTAAAATTTTCAAATCTCGAAACCTTGCATTGCCCTAAAGCATAAACATCTTGACAGCTGTATTATGAAGTTTAACACTGACACATCCAGTTTTAAGTTAAAGAACTTAGAGAGCCTGCTGCAGTGCTGATGGGACATAATGGTTATCCACTTTTTTATGTATATCTCATACATCAGTGAACGAACTGTTCCATTACTTGACCTGGTAAGAACGAAAAAGCATTTGTTCTCTAACTGTAGAGGCTAAACAGTTATGCTGGTGACTAAAACTTCAATGTTTTTTAGCTCATATTTGCAGTGAAAATACTTATCTGCACGCCATTACTTAATTTAGGTAAACTATTAATACTAACTACTTCATAGTCATTTGAGGATTTCTACGGTCAGACTCTTGTGTTAATTGCTTCTTTCTTCAGCGTGGATGGTAAAGTAAGTACAAGAAGCATTGCTAGCAGCGTTGCTGCTTTAGGGAAGTTAAGTCTAGAATAGTTCGCAAAAGATGTAGACTAGTTTGCTGAATCGCAGCAGTTCAAAAAAAAACAGCGCTGAAAAGCAGGAATGTATGCAATTTTTCGTAGAGCCGCGTTGTTTCACATCGTTGAGACGTGTAGCATATTTTCTTGTGTTCTCAAAGTGGCAATAACTTTCAGTTGTTACTCTTTCGTCTTTCATCTTAAGCAATCAGACAGTTGCGCTTTCCTTTCTGGAGAAGCGATCGACTGTTTTTGCGATGTTCACAACTAGTGAAAAGTTAAGTTGGTGAAGCATTGATTTGCGAAAAAACAAGTGGTTGTATGTAACTAAATTCCCGTATTATTAAGTAATTGTCAACCAGTTCGCCTATTGAAGAATGCGCAGTAGTCGTATTTCATGGAATAATCCATGGACGTAACGATTTATGTATAGAAGGGTGATGACTTTCGAAGTTCAGTTTGCTAGTAAGATAGAAAGCGTTCAACATCTCTCTTTCTAACGTTCACTGAGTGGTAATTCCGCATTCTATTATCAAAGCTTAAAATCGTCGAATGCTGCAACAGTCTTTGAAAACTGCCATCACCAATGCTGGAAACAGCTGCAGCTGTTCGCCTTCCACACTTTTCATGGGTGCAAGAGTGCAAGTAAAATATGTGCGGTCACATGAGGTATTCCACGATCAGTGCTGCAAGGTTGATCCATCTTGACTTGAGTTCACTTTGGCAATTTCGTCGTGCGAACGAAGTCTTTTGCTTATAACTAACGAAAGGAATCTACAGAAAGGTAACTAGACAATATTTAGCCTCTTTCAGATGCAAGAGAGTTTGAACGATCAGGTGCAAATCGAAGTCGTTTATTCATCGCTACTGTTGCAGCATTATTCTCGCTAACCACTGACACCAGCTTTCTCGTTGATCTCCTTTCCTAAAATGTGTTTATAACCTATTGGCCTGCTCCAAGTTTTAACCGTTGCGCATGAGCAGGCTTCTAAGCTTGCCCAATTCACTTAAGCGGTCGCTGTGACAGCGACGAACCGAGCACTGTGACCAATTCGCAATGAGCGCGCTCTGTGTGAATGCTGCGCAAAATTCGTCTTACCATTGTTAGACAGCAACGATTAGGTAGCTATCCATTATGGCAACTTTGGGCTAAATCCAACCAACTAATAATAGTTATTCACCTTTTCTATCCACCCTCCTGTCCGTGGTTATTTTGTTTGTCCGCGTCACCAGAAAAGGTGATTCAACCTCTTTGCCGTACCAATCAAGCCACGTTCTTTTGTTTGAACAACCAACTTAAGTTCTCTTTCCATCAAAGTTGTGCTGGCAGGAGCGCATAGTCGATTTTTCAGCTGGTTTCTCTACTTTGGACTGTTTAACAGTAAAAAGCTTTTATCTGCGTTTACGAAATAATTTGAAAAGCTGTAGTTTTGGTTTTATATTAACAAAATAGCTGAACTATCTTTCGGTATGGCCATCAGCGAAGTGCGTGATAGGGTGGGAAGCAATTTGTTAAAACTGTCACGCGCGTGTTTTCCATGCCCATTTTGTCCGGTAGGAACATCCCTATCTTAACTGATTATAGTTGAAAGTAATTAAACAAAACTGTGAAAGTTACAATTTCAAATGAATTAAGTACAGGCGAGTTCGTTCACTGAATCGTCCTTCTTTCCTAGTCATTGGAGAAAGGTGTGACCAGGTACAGATCCGACTGGTCAATTCTCTGTAATGTGCGTACATTTCTCTCCTTTAGTAGCTAGGTGGGCATCAGTGTATGACTTCCAAGAGCAATTGTTGTTAACCCTCCAAACGCTTTCTTCGTTCTGGAAAATAAGAATACCATGCGTCCCTTGCAGGCATAATAATTAGTTCAGTCAACACCCTGTTGGGATGATGACGACGAATGGTTGGTTGGCCACTCTTTCTTCTTGCAACCAGCTATTGCTCTGATAATTGACTTATTCTAACCTGATTTGACCAGTCGCATCGTCAAGAGAAAAAGATCCGTGCTCCTTCTGTCGTTTAATGGTAAAATTGGCCAAAGCAGCAATTTCCAATATTCGTCCTCTAAAATCAACGTAGGTGATGGCCCTGAATGGTAAAAGCACCATTTCTAATCACATCCAAGGCCTCCCGTGCAAGGGCGCAATATAATGAACGAAAAGACTGCTTGGACAGCTCGTCGTAGTAGGTTGAAATATTTTATTCATTGTTTTCTCTTTCTTTCTAAGCGACCTATGATTTCCGCTTTCGTCTGCTCATGCTCTGCCCCAAGGTTCTACAGCTCTTCAAGTTCAAACTAGTTTCAGCAACAGTTACTTACACTTACGCATACGCTACTGTTTAGCTGTTGGACAGGCAAAACTAACCTGCTGCACTGTATTCCTTGTAGGGAAATGCATTTGGTTATGAGATTCAAAATATTAGTATAAATCAACCGAGAGAGTTTTGCTGTTTAACTGCAAAGGAGCCCCCCGTTTTTGGCTGCGTTTATGAACTAACAAAGTTTCGTCAATAAATGTGAGCCATCTGTCTAACGATGCGAGTTGTTTATCGTTTGCGTCAGCAGCCAGCTTGCAGTGCCGCCGTAAGTCGTGTATATTTAATCAAAAGTGATTCCACCTGAAAACAGGCACACTCTTTGCGAGCACAGTTAGAAGCTGGGGTAAATCAGCACATTTGTCAGTTTTACAAGGCTTGAATATTCCACTAACTGCTTGACGTTATATGCCATTGCGGTGTCAGGGAGTGTCTAAATAACGACGATTAATACTGCTCTCTTGTGGCTGCTTGGAAAAACATGTTCGACCAGCAGTATTGGTGAATCGTTGGGGCCGAAGCGAACTGCCGCCTATTACTGGTAGCAACTGCTACCCCTCATTACTAACTGTGAGCGGATAAAACCATCGGAAAGTAGTTGCACTAAGGTATAATGTCTTTTGCTTTAATCTATTTCAGCCCCAGTGTGCACATTAGAAGCAGCTGATCAGGTTGACCGATAGTGCTTTCTATGCGCCAGTTCATTCATGACTGTTGGTCATCTCCGATGACCAGTCAACAGCATTTTTCGTTGTACAGCGGAATAGCACTAATGACCGTCGAGGTCGCCAGCTGAGCCAACTGCGGCTTGACCACAGTACGCGATCTATGTTTGTCCTCCTCTGTGGGTCGATTCTCTTCTATTTGCTTTTGATAGTCGCACAAGTTGGCACGAGTAGTTACGGAGCTCTAAGCGGCAACCAATCGTATCTTTGCGTTCAACCCAGCAGTGGCTTAGCGGTCCTAGCACAGGTAATGTGGAAGGAAGTCAGTGACTCGACGTTGCATGCTTTGAAAAATTGTCTTCCATTAGGCCTTATGTTGTAGAGGCGGCGAGTTGCCCCTTGCGCTTACTGCTACCGATCAAAGTAGTCTGCCCGAGATGGACAGCCTTTTGTGTGGCCCCATTGGCTATAATGATCTTGGCCATTGGTGGCTTTCCGTTTAGCTTGTCTTGCTCCACTTCTCTGGAATGTAGAGAAAGCACGGTATATGACCCCTGAGCACCTTACACCTACTTGAATTGCGACCTACTGAACGACATTGCTTTGGGCTCGAGAATTTTGAAGCCATTAGGTAGCCTTTTCACGATAGAAAACTACTTGATTTTACTTTACGTACTGTCGTATATGATGGCGAAGCCGTCTATGCGGACGGTAATATGATCTACTTTAAGCATTAGTACTGCGGTCATTTCGCATCGGAATGGAAGTGCCAACATGCAGCGCATTTTAAAGTTACCGTTAGCCTAGTGGAGATTGCATGCACAGATGTCAATCTAGTTGGTCTATGACGTAAAAATGAGGGATTTTGAAGAGCTGTCATTTTTCGCGATACTTTCGGTGAAATAACCAAGTTTGAGTACTTCCTTTTGCGAGGCAATACTGGAAAAAGCCAATTGCGAGCAGGATTTCCCGTCTTCTGGTCTGCACGTCACTTTGTGTGTCATTTGCGAGTGCACGTCAATAACGCGCTCGCTGCTCCAGCTTCCCCTCTCTGTTTCTCTTTCTCTTCAGTTCTCATTTTGCAGCTTGGGACAACAGGCGATGCGTTGCAACTCTGCCTAGTGCTTTTTCTGCAATAGTTCATATTTACCTGTATTCTATAATTTCATCTTTGATGTTTTGCATTGGTTTTCTGCAGGGCCGCGTGCATTCTCGTACCAAGTATTAACAGTTTCACTGATGTCAAGGACCAATTTTAAATTAATCCACTAGTAACTCGTTTGTTTGGGGTGACCAAGTTGCTTCGATCGCACGGAGCTATTCGCCTCGTTCCCATTGAGGGTGTGCCAATCAATTGGGCTTCCTCCGAGAGAACTACGTGCTCATTCCTGCTTTAGCCCCTAACAGCCATTTGGTTTAGGTTTCGTGTCGGCGCCCCGTATGGCTGGACAGTTCAATTGACTCGGGCCAACTAGGCGAAGGTCGACATTGCTGCCGTCGCTTACCGTCAACTGGACCGGTCCAATTGTTGTAAAGACAGACATAGGGACCTCGATGCGTTCCCAGAATGGTGCTGTTCGCGCCGATCCGCAACAGATCTTCGTTGATTTGGGAATGCTTATTATGGAAACACGTCTTCCCGAGCCAGCTAAAGCACCAAAGACGACGGTCCGTCAGCGTGAGTCGTCCAGCCCTGAGGTAAGCGTCTTCTCGAGCTAGTTATAGTATTTTTCGAGACAGAGTCAACTTTTAGATCATAATCAGTTTCTAGTTAAACTATAAGTGATTTGCCATTATGTTTGCATGGAACCCCGTTGCTTGACGATCATTCTATTTTAGGTATAGGTTTATAGCAATGCTTGTCAATTACTAAGATGCTAATAGCATATTCCACATCGAGTAGTCAATTTGACTCTGTTTTTTATGAATTTCACTTATGAGCTTATGGAAACGATCGTTGCTTAATATTTGTTTTGTGCAATAACAAAAGGCAGAAAGCGCGCAGTAAGCAATTACTGCTGAATTAAAACTCGTACTTGTCAGCTGGTTGTCCCGCTGGCTATGGCACAATGTAAGTGACGAATTGCGCGCACGGGCGTTTGTGTGTTTGTACGTATGCGTTGAATAAGCATTGCTAGTCGCAGAATGTATGCTTTCGAGCTGGTGCTCTCAGAACTGGCTAAAATTTTCCACATTTTTCAGCGTCTTCGAAAGCAACAGATTCGAAACGACCTAATCGCTTTGTGGACGAAAGGAATGCTGGCCGAAATTAACGTCTCGTTAAATTTGAAGGAGTGCAGAACGTGTCGACTGCCGAAAAGGTTAATGCTAGAGAAGTGGCTCATCAAGTGCGCAAAGAACAGGTATGTATACTCACCTATATATGTACTAGCATATTTAAACGCCTACTCTCTTCTAAAAGCACTCTTAATGCGTCAGATATTTTATCAGTTCTTTTTCTACATGACGTCAGCTGCGCTACTCCCGCCGCCTACGTTTCTGTTTATTGACGTTGCAGTGAATTGACACTCCCCTGTCAGGTTGTCTTAGCGTTTACGCATACGCGGAAAGAGGAATTGTCCTATTTACAAACGATTGTTGATTGCGACTTGTGTTTTATGTCTAAGAGTACGCATAATTGAAGTTTAAACTTGACTATTTCAAAGCTCACTTTGCCTTTACTAAGGATTGGCAAAATTAAAGTGATCCTGTCCAGTGTGCAGCCCCCTAGGCTGCCCTAAGTTTTTCTGACCATTACTTTAAATGAGAGGTGGATTGCTCACGAGCACTGATTATTAAGCTTTGTTTCTCGCTAAGAGTGACACCAAGTTGAGCAGCAACGAAACGGATTACGGCTAGGAAGTAAACAGCGGATTTCGACTAGTTGCTCTAACTATTCACCGGTAATCATTGTAAGCAGTGAAGTGTAATTTCAATTGTGCGGTTATACTCATAATAATAAAATTAATAGCGAAGAATCGATGTATGAAGATGTTAGATCTAAAATTGCCTTATGTATGCCATGTTCGTGCTTCCCTTAAAGAGACTTCGTCCTACAGCCGATTTTCATGATTACTAATTAATAACTTTGGTCAAATTGACTGTCCCATAGCTCCCCGGATCAGGCGTGCATTTGCTGGTAACTTAATGGCATAGACGTTTTGCCAAGCAGTTGGAGAGAAAGAAAAGGATGTTGATTTACGATAGAATTTTATTTTGAAGCAAGTTTTTCGACATTTCTATCACATTTATTGCATATTCTTCATTACAATTTGAAATATTTCGGTCCACGTGGCAAAATTTCATCCGAGATTCGAGGTGCCCAGCTGAACTATCATCTGTTGCAATTAGCACTCAATTGACGTTTATGAACACGGGGCGCTTCGTAGCGGGATAATGTTTAATGCTTTTGGTAAATCTTCTACGGTTTTTTCCGTAGCGCGAAGAGCCGTAGAAGATCTATCAATTGACATTTATAGATAAACGTACAATTTACCTCTGAATTTTTTTTGCCTAATCCTGTTTCTACGAGTTTCCTAGCGTGCTGAGTTTATCCGTGACAGCAGATAAAATATGAATTTTTCAATTTGTGCGCAAATCTCAATGCCTTTTCGAATGGTAGTGCTAATGCTATGGTAATTTCTGGTACTGATTTGCCGCCCATTTTTCCCTTCAAACACTTCAGTTCGAACGTAGTACCAACATGGCTTCAGTTTTACTCTTTTGCTGCGTAAAATTGAATATAACATCTGAGACAAATGATTAGTTCAAGGTTGGAGAAGGCTATGACGTGAAAGGTTTTCCTGAACTCTACAGTACCGCCTTTAATTCTTACTAATAGAGAACTTTCAATGCAGTGATGTGTTAATATAATGTCAGCAGTACAGATTCATCTGTTGGTGAAATTCCACTTTGTCTCATTTAGCGACTCATTAAGGCTTCCCTAACCAAGCGTCTTAAGGAATGTATTACTTTTCTTTTTCATTACTTAGGCGTCGAATCTCTTAAACAGCTGTCTCTTGATGGAATCTACGAGCCGCGCTGACACCAATTCCCCTTGGTTGTAGTACGCTGCCATTTACGCCCTTCATTTTTTTGATTGTGCATTTCTTTTTCTCTCAGGTCAGGGCCATTTCCAGGTGTTATCAGCTACCATTTCTACGTCACGGTATAGGTCCTTTACTGTGACTGTTTATTAGAGCGTCTCAGTTTCTTGCCACATTTTCATGTCCCTTACTGGTTAATATCTATGCCCGTACAATGCTGCTTTTTTGAAATTCTGTCAAGTAGGATTGTTGCATAAATTGCAAACCTTTCGTCGCAAGTGTATTTGTCTAAGGAACAATTCTAGGAAGGACAGCTTGTTCATCTGTTACAAAACTACTTTTATTTACTGAGCTTCTGGGGTCCACCCTGTGCAGCATTGTTGTTATTGATAAGTTCTAATCATTTCGGATGCGAGTACTGTTTCTGTTTACCTTGATTAGTTGTCTTGATGACAATGTCTATGCTTGAAAATGTTCGACCTTTTAAAATTTAAAGTAAAAAGCAGTTGTGGACATATTAAAACAACGACTTCTAAGGTGGAAATGACCTTTTACAAAGAGTGTGTATACTCGTTTGGTCATTCGCTAAACATGTTCCCGTTCAGAAGGGTGACATTTTCGTCAGAAATTGTTTTTGCCTTACAGAAACGGGCTACATTTAGATAGGAACTAGTTGTGGATTAAAGTACTAATGTCATGACGAGTTGCCTCAGTGGTCACTCAACAGTATCGACGATAAGAATACGAATGTTCCATCGATTGGTTTGATCGATGGCTGTTTTTCATTGAAGTTACGAGCAGCGAGCAGGCAAACTTGCCCCTATTTTACCATGCTGCCTGTAGGATTAAGGTAATCTTTCGTGTTAATATTAATAATTGACATGTAACTCGACTTACGGAAGATCATCTCCGAGAATGCAGCGATGTTCCGTTTGACTATTACAGGTTGCTCTTTTACTGCTGACGCACTTGACCCAATCTTTGGCGACATCAATTCAAACCGATGTAGCACTTGTAGCGCTTCTGTGAATTTCAGCAATTAGATTTAATCTTTTTAAATAATCGTCTGTTTTAGGCAAGAAAGCAGTCAAGTCCTTCCATTGCATTTCCTAATGCAAGCAGTTCGTTCTTACCTTCATTTTTCTCAGTTAAGCGCTTGGATGATCCAGGCAAACGGACCTTTGCCATTTGATATTGCGTACGAGTATGCACTCCGATTAGGCGAAAATATTCCTTTGAGTCGTTCGCTTGTCGTAGGGTCAGCACGCCAATGGAATTGCCGTCCGAAGTCGCTATGCAAATTAACAATGTGCACTTGTTTTACGAAGAGCAAAAGTTTCCCGACTGCGAAATTGACAAAGATGCAATGCTTAGCGTCAAAGCTTACGCGTTGTGCCGTGGCCTTCAACTCGCAACGTTTCATTGCACATGCTGTAATCAGTCTACTTCCGGTGACCACGTATTTTCAAAAGGTAATATGCTGTTACATTTCCCGTAACTGGAACATTCTATACTTGCGCAGTTGTTCTGATTCTTATTCAAAAATAAAATACGAAATATTGTTGCAATCATAGCGGTACTTTTGATCAGCATCCATTATTAACGGATGCATGTTTAAGCGTCCATAAGAATGCCGAAAGGGATAAAGAATAACCAAAAAAATGCTTGTATATTTAATGGTATTTTGTATTATATACTTAATTTCATAGTAGATCTTCAGATTCACGGGTTTTGCCTGTTGGGTGTATCTGTAAGTAAACTTTAAAATGCCCTACCAACGGATGGATGAGCAAATTGTTAGAGAAATTACAGAACAAAACGAATACCGTACGTTTCGGAAAGTCGGCACTGGAAGAGCAGTTCCGAAACGTACGGTATTCGTTTTGTTCTGTAATTTCTCTAACAATTTGCTCATCCATCCGTTGGTAGGGCATTTTGAAGTTTACTTACAGATACACCCAACAGGCAAAACCCGTGAATCTGAAGATCTACTATGAAACTATTCAAGCCTGTTAAAAGACATCCTGTTATATACTTAATTAAGGTATTTTGCAGGTTTGGCAAAGAATGCTAGTCGTAAAGGGACGGAAGATGACGAGAGACACATGCCGTGTTTGAGCGCCTTTAGTGTAACGTCGCCTAACCGCTCGCACCAAACTGGGATATCCCGATCGTCAGACAAAGCCGAAATGTATTTTTTCTTTTAATCCTTTTCGTAACTATCCCTAATGTATGTTGAGTAGAAGTGAGAGTTTACCGCCAGTTGCTGGTCAGTCTGGTTCACTTGGGGATGATGAGGCTGATTTGAATCAGATGCAGACGTGCAGCATCTCTGGACATGGTATAATTTACATGTAATAAATCATAGAAGAAATAAGCTTTCCGCTTAAGGTGAACAATCGCCAGTAGATAGCTTATGTGATGGTAAAAAAAGCCAAGTAGCAGGATCCGTTGCATTTTCGCTGGACGAAAATGTACTTTGCCCTGCTAGTTCTTCGTCTTCTTTTACCAACAGCTCATTGGATCCCGGTAGTTCTTTGATGGCGACATTGGGTAAGAAAACCGAAAGAGGATCCGCAGCTGGTTCTGCTTCAAGACGAAAGCTGAAAGGTCCATCCCATTCATTGAATCATGGGGTGAAGAGCGAATATAAAATAACCCTCAAGTTTTTAATAAGCATTAGCACGCCCGTTGCAGGAAGTTGGATCAAAGTGGTCACATGAAGTCATCTTCAATGCTCGAACTGGACTACCGTTAAGCTCAAGTCCAGTAAGCTTTCCTTTTAAATTATATGCTCGTTTGCTATTGAGCATGACTTCAACGTTGAAAGAGCATTGTTGATTAATGCCACGTGCACTTGCGCCTGTTAGCAATATGCCAAAAAACGTAGTGAGAAATCGACCGCACAACTTTGGGATAAACGGAAGAGTTTATCGGGTGACACGTTTTGTTTATCTCTTCGCAGGCACCAATGAAGAAGAACCACAAGTCATTTAACTTCGACTGCTCGTTGACTTCAGTTTCGGCAATCAGACAGTATATGAACAATCGAGAATGTTAGATAAAAGAAAAATTAATATTTCTTTTTTAGGAGCCTCTATTCGCAGGAAGCTGAAAGTGCTAGCAGCGATTCGGACAGCGGTACATCGCTGTGCAAAAGTGCTCCGGAACGTATGAACCTGCTTGGCAGCTTCGAGGTGCACTACTGAGGCTCCAATTAATTCTTTATGTTTAATGTTTGTTTCGCAAAAGGAGAGTGCTTTGAAAGGTCGCATAACTCCTTTTGGTGTACTCGAAGGGTTCACCATCGAGCTGGCCGCTAGCGGAGCATTTTACCCGGTTCACATAACACTACCAGTAACTACCTTTTTTTACAATCTTTCCGAGGACGCGCCACTTCCTTATTTCGTAAGGCATACCTGGCAGACGTATTGCCACTAAGTTGTTCCATTGGTTTGCAGGGACATTGCTCGTTGGAAACGCTTGGTCGCAAAGGATACCACGTCCCATTGAAAGGTAGCATTCAAGTGGTACGTACCAATAACTTAAAGTTTTGATGGAAAACTGCTAATGGCAACTTATTGCGCAGACATTATTTAATCCTCAGGGTTCAGTAGTGAAAATGTTCATTGTGCAGTACAACTTGGCCGATATGCCGCCTTGCAGTCAAACTTTTGTCCGACAGAGGACATATTTCATGCCGACAAATGCGACACGAGAGGATGCTTTGGAGCATCGTAGCTGGCTACATTATCTCATTCATTTGAGGTAAGATCGATAGCACTTTTGATAGGGAAACGTCATTCAAATTTGGCATTTTAGATTCGCAAGTTCACGTTCGCGTAAAATTTATTTGCATTCCGACATCCGTATGCTGTTCGCCAGAAAATCTGATGTGGACGCAGTAGGTGTCTACTCTGACCAAATACAGTCGCATGGCGAGTCGTCGTCAAGTCAGTGGGGGTCGTTCGAACTGCGTTCCTTTAACGAAATGCCACGAAATCCGAAATTCTCTCCCCGCAAAATGAATCGAGACGATATGGCTGCAGCTGAATGGCAGTCGACTTCTCAGGAAACAAAGGCTAACTGAGCAAGACGTGCAAAAATATGACTTTATCGTTTGCACTCTGACAACTTTTTGAAGTACACAGGTTCATGTATTTTATTCGCACGCATTAAACAGCTACATCTGCTGCTGTTCGCATTTCAAGTACTTTTAATTTCCAATCAGCCATACTATGAGTTTATCGCTGTTGTCATAATAACCTGAAGCAAAGAGGGTGAACATCAAATGGCACGGATATATCCTTGCTTTTTAGAGATTTTCTTCACTTTCCTTCTCGACAGTTGAGCATCGGCTACTTCTCTTAGGCTAAACCATTTTCATTGCAAACTGCGGCATTGTCAGCATTCTGGTCGTCTTCCTGTTCCAAATCTGGAAAAAGTTCCGAAATAACGCCGCCTGGGAAAAAGCTTGGTCACACGTTGTCTTCTGACGATTGCAAAGGCACGTTCGTCCATACACTAAACTAATTTTTTTCCTCCTTCAGTCCCTTTATTCCACACTTTCAAAAGCATTAGTTCGAACTTCCGAACACTAAGAACACTGATCCAGCCGAAAAGGGAGAGCTTCGCAGATAGTGGGGAGATTGCTTCCAATATTTAAACTGGCCGTTAACCATACCGCGCACTTTTTCACAAGTGGAAAAGGGAGCCCAGTAAATTTTGCAATTTAGATCTATTGATTGCCGGAGTATCCACGTCAACGAAAGCAAAACTCAAGTAACGACGTCGATAGGCCAATTGGTTGATGGTTTCAACTGCTGTTTGCCGATCGTTTGGAATTAAAACTAGTCTCTCCAATGTACTATTCAAAACGTACAGCTGCCCTTACATTCAGGTTTGCATATCATAAAAATAGAATGTGGTAGAAAAACTGTTCCAAGCTAATCAGCAATATGCACTAATTTGTCTTCGGGATACGACATAAAGAATGAATGAGTAGCTTAACTATAACAGCGAAATGTGCTCTCGCGGCATTGCTAAGAAAAGCTTCAGCAAAAGAAAAAATTATAAAGAACAACTAAACTGGATATCCAATTAATAGTTATTCATGTCACACAATCAAAACTAGGGAGAGTGATGGTCTGTTGGTAAGGTAATTCAGCCAAAACGGCACGTTCGTCAAAAGGAAGGAAAATAACGATTATTAACTCGCTTTGAGCAATGATAATATCTGCTCATATCTGCAATGTGCTACCGTCATTTAACTCATTTTACCAGAAACAATTCGTCTCAGAGACTTTTCGCTACTTCTAACATTAAACAAATGTCTTGTAGCGGAACATCACAGCACATAAACTTTAGCATAACAAACCAGATCCGCACACTGTATACGTAACTCTTCTTAATGGGGCCATACTTTTTCACATTGAATAAACTTTGTTTGTACAGTAGGCGACCGTTAATGTACAAATAAAGTTTCTTCAACGGATCTGCTCATTGACCGAACAGGACAACATGCTAACAGAATGAACTTGTTTGTTCATAACTTGCTCATTCACTGATGGTACCTGGCTGCTGGTCCAGATCAATTGTACTTCCCATTAATAAGATGGCTTTTGAATCTTTACAACTAGACAATAATTATAATCAATTACTAGCGAAGTCATCCACCCAAATTAAGATAACATGATCAGCCAAAGAAAAGCTGATTATCTGCATATACGTATTAACATAAATACGTCCTGTGGCTTACCGGTGTTCAACTCTTGTACCAGCGAAGTCATCGTATTTGTGATTGAGTCAGCGGCAGAAAGCAGATCAGTCTGCAACGAGTCCTTCCGAATGCCAAAGGTTGAATAAGGAGAAGAGATCCCCACTCCGGAACGATTGTGACTACCATAAGGAGAACAAGGTTTTTCGTTATCGCTTAAGCTGCTGAAGTCTCGAGGCGTTCCTTCGTTGCCATTGAAACTGTGCAACGAGTGTGGAGAGCTTTCTCGACTATGCTAAAATAATTTTATTTAAGTATTAATACCAACACAAAACATTTCCCAAAGACTAATCAAACTTTTTCGTTGCTGGCGAAAACCGGACGCCTTGAAAAAACACTCCCCTACTGCAATAAGTTAGTAAAAAATGAGACTTTCTTTATGCCATACTCTTGTACAACAATGCATACGTGCACTGCGGTTATGGTTGCATTAGTCCAAGTAAAACGATTTGTTTCAAAGAGATTGGCTACCTTCAGCACTTTCATTAAACCTTCCAATTGTTCCAACAGATCTTTGCGAGTGTCTTGAAGGTGCTGCATTCTTAGTTCGAGCTCTGCTTTCCTTGCTCTGAGATTATCTAACTCGGCTGCGACGGCTTCGTCGCCCGTTCCGGAAGCAGATAGGGCGCTGAGACTAGTGGCACTCTGCATAGCCTGCAACCTGTGTATTTCACGAAGAATTTCTCTGTAATTTTTAAAGCCCCATTATTATGAAGCAGTTTCGGTGCAAATAGCATAATTAACCGATTCTTCTTTTCCAAGTGAGCAATGGTTGCCTTCTGCTCCATATTTTCTTCGAATGCGTTCAACATCACCGGATGGTACTGAAACACGCACAGAAACTAGTACAAGTCGGCACTCTGAGGGCAGTAAACAAAATGCATTACCGCACTCCGACCTGACAGCTTTGCCGTGTACCTGGCAATTAGCTTGTGTTCATCATCCAAACTGTCGTCAAAATTGGCGCTGCAAAGACAACCATGAACCTATGTGACATGTTTTCCAATAACCTTGCTATACTAACTTGGCTATGCATGCAGCATTGCCGCACGCGATTCCATTGGCAATGTCTACGTCGGGACTTTTCTTAAAGTGACCTCGAACAAGCGATGGCGAGCTCGGACTTCAAAAACAAAGTTCGAATAATAGAAAATCACCAGTTTGTACAATAACCGTTTACACGACGTTCGATAAGTCCAATGGTCTTTCAGGTGTTTCTGGTACCAAAAGCCTTCTTGAAGCTTGGCCAGGAACGCACTGCAATGATTTACTGATCGAATGACTTAGTTGCTTCGTTGGTGACTTCTGCAGAGTTAAAAATGCTTAGCGAGACGGATTTGTACGTACAATGGATGTGCAAACTTACGTAAGATGAGTACTCTTTCATTTCGTGTTGATTTGTATGACTGGCACTAACTCGACCACGCCAGAAGCACTCCTGACACAACTGGTAATTGTGACACCGCTGACATTTGTACCGAAATCCTGTGAATGAGTCTCGGCCACAAGCGTCGCAGATAACCGGATGAAAAACTGAAAAGGCCATCGCTGTGTTTGACGGAAAAACCTACGCAATTGGTACAACCATGTTCTACGCTGGCCATTCGATGAAACAGTGGCAACCACATGAGACAGGGTGGACAAGGATCGGCCATCAATGAATCCAGAAACATACTTACGGATATTTTAGAGCCCTGAAATAATAAGTTGGTGGCAGCGAACGATGAAATTGAATATCGATTCGCATCAATCAAAAATTGACAAAAAAGCCGCCAACGTAATTACCTACTCCATGGTTGGCAACATAGTGTTGACGCAAGCACAAAGAGAAATATCTGCGCAGAGATTACGAAACTTAGCTTGCGAGTAAATTAGATAGCAAAAGAAATTTATACGCATTAGTGGGCCGAAAAGTCACTTAATTCTCAACCGCGCATGGCCAATTAGAGCTACATAAAAGCCCAGCTTCCTGTTGCTTAGATAAAAATTATTTTGACAGTAACAGCCGAGGTAGTTGAATACAATGATACTGCAATGTTGCTGCGCTATCATACATTGAAAAAGATGATTATTAGCTTAACTTTAAGGACAGTCTACTGAATAATTTAAAACAACAGGAACAGTAGTAGCAGATGCAGCTTACTGAGTCAAAAAACTGCTTCGGCGCACTTTCTGAATATGAAAACGTCGGTCCCTCGAACACCACGCAAGGAAGCGCCAGCACCTCTTTCAGGTAGTCGGAAAATTTGTTAAAATCCAGAACAGCAGAGGCATCAGATATTAACGAGAAAATATCTAAAAAGTTGCAATTCGGCCACTGAGAAGTCTGAATAATACTTTGTTGTTCTTACAACGTAGCTTGTCCAGAAGCTTTCCAGCGCATAATGTCGCTAAGGCCACTTTCACGGAGAAAACTTGAAACTTACCACCATCTTCCCTAAAAAGCATGTGGGAAAATAAGTAGCCGAACAGACAAGTACGCAGACGCAAGGTTTTGTGCTTTGCAGCTTCTTTGCAAAAGTTACGATATTTCGTCAGCATTAATCACTAATCAACCGGCAAATTACACTAAGTACAGGAGCACGCAAGATTTTTGCAGAGGAAGCTATGAATATCTTCTCGGCGCATGTTTCAAGCAAGGATAACTCTTACCAACCCTACTTTCTGTAAATGCTGCATATGCAGAGAAAGATGGTTAACAGCAAAATTGTGTAAATATTAACGCAACGCATGAGCTGGTACTAAACCTAGTTAGAAGCGGTGCCTCTATTTATGTAAATGTGATATTCTCATACACTGATACGTTTTATCAATCAGATTAACGATGCGTTCGCACAAAGATAAGAAGTCGCAGAGAAGAGCACCCGCCGTGTAGCTGATGTAGCAGTAGAGCTTGTATACGAAGCGTTCTTAAATGCACACTCTCTCTCAATTAACGTTATTATTAGCAACAGGTCATATGACTTGAATACGAGTTATGCTGCTCCTTCACAATCAGCCAGCAAGGAGCCTACGCAACTAAAAATGTAGGCATAAAAACGGTGACCTAATAAAATTCGTCTAACATTTATTAAGCTATAGTAAAGCCAGTATAGTACAAATACGCTGAAACACAATTTACTGTAAAGTTCACTTTACGTTAATCTAATTCGTGAATTGCACACTCCCAATTTGTCGATGCTTTTCTTCCATTCAACGGACTAGAATAAGGCAAATGAAAATTCATTAATGATAATAAGAAAAAGTTGTCCCATGACTCTTCAAAATGCTGAAGCACGCCTTAACATGTATTCAGCTAGTTTCGCACACGTGAAAAGTACAACTACGCATACTTTAAGCGAACTTAACTAACTAAGAAAAACTTTGGCCATCGATATGCTTCAGATTTTTAAGGCAATCAGATTGTGCAAGCCACGCAACTAATTGGTCACAACTATTCTGCTTCACATTTAGAGACTTAATACCATAAAACGGAACCCACAATTTTTATACTTATTAACAATTCAAAATTATTGTCGAAAATAACTGCAATTCAAACGTTAACGTCGCCCGGATAATATTTTATGAGTAAAAGTGAAGCCATCGCATGACGACATTTTCAAACATTAAGTCGAGGATACCCACATTGCGCTTAAACTGGCATTACACAGATGAATAAACAAACGTACTAAATCTGTCGTGACAACAACAACAACCATAAGTACAATATTCTTATTTTTGTTAATAATTTTGCGCTTATTTATAGCTCAGAGCTCTCATTCTTTTAGTCACAAACCATTTCAACGACAAATAGAAATGTGCAGAGAAGTTAAACAGTATAGTAGCATCAATCCTACACAACTGAACGCAGTTCCAAGCAGAACTAATGGAACATTTCCGTTCTGATGAACTGTCAAGAATTTACTGTGTCACTTTCATAGAAAAACTACATATCACTTATCACGGCGATTATATCAAAAACTAGCGTTAAGACAATTTTTTTCAAGAGTAGGAAAAGTTGGTTAACAGTTAGAATAATCGTTCTGCCAGTAGAAATTAGGCGAAACTACGTCTGCTAGAGTGCCGCCACAGATCATCAATGTCTTGAAGTTACACACTGTTTTTACAGAAATATAAATATAAGCCTTTATGCTCATGCGGTGGAGACTTTATTTCCATTAAAGAATGCCAAATGTCGCAGAGTACTTTTTTGACTGTACGGAAAACGAAGATAGAAAGAGAAAGACTGGAAGTCCACGATAAAATTTTGTTTTCAAATAAACCAACCATTAAGTCCTAAAGGTGTCTCAGATGATAACAACAGTGTGAGCACCGAGGCGCCCTTTTAGCGTTGAAACGTCGTCAAGAGTTGAGTCATGCAAATCAAGAATTAGTCGAAGATAAAGCAACAGCTGACAGAGACTGTCGAAACAAAAGAATGAAATGAACAAGACATTAGACAGCGCCCACGAAAATAGCGAACAGCAAAAACATCTGTAACGCAATAAGACGTGCGTCTGATACTGACTTGCTTATTTATCAATACTTAAAAAATCACAGCAACCTTAGAGCATGCTGCCATCATCGTTGCACTTATTTACAGCACCATTTGAATGCTGTTTACGAAGTTTTAAGATATGCTACGGAAGCAGCAGTCGCCTAGAAACGATGGACGCTGCCATGCATCTCATCCAATCGCTCTGGCTGTCACGCAGCTCATCCCAAAGGGTACGCACTAGTCTTCGCTAATGCGAATTCCCTGCGGATTGGCAAATTCATTTTGGCACATTGAAACTTGCTTTACAGTGATCGAAATCCGCTGTCTGACTCACCAAAGAACTTTACGACTCACCCAACCAAGCTCAGAACAATCTCAGCGGTTGAAGCGTCACTAAAACGTTGTTTATAAATACAAACAACTACACACATTGCGTAATACAATCATTTTTAACAAAAAGGAGTTCTTGCGCTAATACATTGCAATCATCGGCACGGAATCAGCACGTGCACCGTGCGCAAGAAGAGAAGGAATTCGCAAAGTTTAACTCCCAAATCATCCCGTTGAAAAGTTCACAATCGACCTAATTGGTAATTTTGAGCGAGTTAGACGCTACTGGAAATTCTGACCAACCCATTCGTCAATTAGACAAATTCTGCAGCAAATCGCAATCGGTCAAATTCTAACAAACCGATGTGCTATCGCAAAACACAGGTGCAACGATTACTTACGCTAACATTTAGAGCAAAATACTAGTGCTGCCAACAGTCAGATATCTACCTATCGTAGGCGGCAACGAGGAAACTGTTCAACAGTCGAATGGTTAAATTGGAATCAATCTGCTGAGATACCGGTAGACGCTTGTTGAGATTGTGATATATAGTGCTTAAGAGCAATTCTATGCGTGATGCTTTAACTTCAGTTTTGTACTCCAATGCATTAAGGCCGTTTTCGCGAAACGACTCAATCACATTCCATATGTCGACCAAATGAACTGAAAACAACCGTGACACATATTACAATGGAATAAAAGAACAACACGTTAGACTTACGGTTGGCCTTCTTCTGAACGAAACGCAGTTTGCAAGCGGTACGATAGGTAGCAAAACGGATAGTGTCAAAATTTTGCTCACCTGAAAAAAGGAGACCAACAATAACATGTTGGCTTGCAATAATATAGAAATGAATGAAAACTTACGCATTTCTGATACGAGCATACGGAAATCACTTTTAGCCAGCGAGTTGACTAGAGCAGCTGGATATTGGACGCCGTCCATCTTTACTTTTTCATGTTAAAAAGTGAGTCTAAAAATTATTCCCTTACTATCTATTAGCTACTAGCATACGGCCGTCCACTTGTTCACTGCTGTTAACGCTAAAACATCATAAGCAAACCGCCGCAAGCTTATCATTCATACGTCAACAAGAGTATAGGGGGAAGCAGATGATAGCATTTACTCGTCTTTCTGTTATTTCAAAAGGGTTCTTCGTCATCATAAAAACAACGTCAGCTTAAGGCAGCAGTTTGTAACGATTCCAGTGATTAACTGACATGCAAAGGTGGAAGTATTAGCAACTTTATATAACCAAATAGGGCGCAGAACCTACTGAAATTAGACTGGGAACATATGGACGCTTAGGCTACATAAATGACAGCTGACGGTGGTTGAACCCCGACGCCAGCACCGCCAATCATCACCAACGAGGCGAACAAATGGAAATGACAACTTTTACTCAGATATCAAAAGACGTTAGGCAGTTCGAGGGAAAACCAACGGCAACAATGAAAACTGCACAGCTGGAGCAAAATCGATTGCGTTCAATGTCTTACCCATCTTTGTGGAATCCCCTTTTGCAGCCAATGAATTGAACGATCAATTGATAAGGAGTAGACCTTTCTTCCGCCTCATATAAACTACATACGGTACACACGCAAACTGAACTTGCCAAGCACTTCTCCTCTATGATATTTTCAAGCGACCTCTCGTGACTTTGTAAAATTCATTTTACAAAGCAAGCAAAAGTAACTATTCGACTTTCGTGAAGTCTATGCCTGCCCGGATTTGCGAAAAATTTCGTTAACAACTGACCATGTGCGGCCGCAATTTTAACAACATTTCTCAAGGGCAAAACTCGATGCTGCTTAATTTTTCAGGATGTTTAGAGGGCGTTACTTCAACTCAACATTTCACAGAGACAAAACATGGAATAGTTCGCCGTGAAAACAATTTCAACACCTGCAAAGCTGTTACCGTGTTGATCATCGGTGCCGAACGAACTGTGCTGAGCATGATAATATGTCCGGCAAAACAGATGCAGCAACGTCGTCAGCAAATTAACCCAATGAAAATGCAGCTGAATTTGACACCTAAGGCTGTCACCGAAAATGTATCGACAAATGCCTTGAGCAGACAATAAAACTGTGAACAAGAAGCACAGCTTCTCTCGGAATACCAATTACAACTGGAACTAATCAACGTTGCCTTGAAAGAGTAGCATCCACTTTTCGCCTCCCCGAAGCGAATAGATTTTTTAACAAAAACCTCAACGCCAATAAAGTGATCATTCAATTTATTCGCATATTTACATGAACACTGCAAGACAAATAATGATATTCCATCTGTCGCTTCCAAAGTGCTCAACGGCCAGAAAACAGTAACATCAAAGCGAATATGCATGCCAATACCAACCTGCTGCCTAACAAGTGAACGCAACTCACTAACCTCTCAGTATGGATTTATCATAAAACGCGCAAGTCTTACTCAAATCCAGCTTTCATTTATTTCCACTTCTATTTTAAACGCTTCGTCGCCAACAAAGCAAGTCATTGGATAAGAGGTTTTCAAATGGAAGATTGAAAGTAAAACAAGAAGGCACTCAAAAACCAGCTTTTTACATTTTCATACTACAGCTAACTGCTTAAAAGAGAACTGCCATACTTCAGTGAACATGAAATGTTTGAGCTACGAGATCTTGTTAAAAGTTATGAAGTTTAACGGGACAAATTCCGTAAGAAGAAACATAAAATTTTATTCCAAACAGCCCAATAGTCAGTCACTTTTCAAACACCTCCATCGGCATAATAAGCACCTAAACTGGAACATGCTCGTATGGTTTTTCCGGACTCGGCTCTGACTTAAATTTGATAAGTGCAAACATATTCGTTAAGCAGCTACAGATATGCACCTTCAGTATGCCGAAAAAACTATCCTTCTGACAAAGAAGTTAAAATTAGGCCAATGTTTTTCTGCTGAACCACTGCAATCCGATGGGAAACGAAACTAATATTGTGGGCAATAACAGGACTGTCTCAGGATAAACATAATCAGCAGTACACACCTGACAGGACCTTCTAAGCTTAGTTGGGCTATGTTCCTTCTGTTAAACATCAAATAATAGCTTTGAAGACATTAAGCATGGATAAACCCGAATATAAAAGCTCTCCAATTCTACCAACTAGTTGAAGCCAAAACAACTAAAATTTTATTCAAAAAAAGTAGACTTTCTTGGTCCATTATGCAGTGTAAAAACAGATTATTTCTACGAAGATAATGCTTACCTAATGATCGCTGGCCAAAGATAATGTTAATAGGCCCAATTAAAACCGTAAAAGTTCATTGCGAAGGCATTAAGAAACAAAATAACTGATAACTATAATGCATGTTATAAAAAAGATACAGAAGTAGAGAAAGGCAACGTGAACCTGCAATCTGTCAAAGTTAGTCAGCCCGCGCTTGCAAATTATGCAAACGGTGCATGAAGCAGAAAGTAGCTGATTGTACTGAACGTACAAATTCAACTTCTACATTGCACTTCAAGGGAAAACCTTCATTGGCAAAGCGAAATACATTGAACTACCTATGCAAAATATCGATTCGTCTGGGCGATATGCCAAATCAAGATGTAAAGTTCGTCTCGCACGCGCAGCTGTAAAATGTTTAACTGCGCTACCTTTTGAAAAAAGGCGCATGTTTCCCTTAGAGATGATCAATATGCAACTAAAGCAAACAAAAATTAATGTTTAAACCTCAGAAGCCTTAAATGAACAGTCAGACGTAATACTTTTTCGCGCGAAAACAAGTATACAAAAAAAAATAGTTTAGGAAAATTCTTTCCAACGTTCAATAGGGGGATACTGTAAAACTATGAAATTATACACCATTAACAATAGATACGAAAGACAGAAAAGTAACATTTGCATTGTATAGCCAAGGTCGCAATCGTATCAGGCATTTCTGGGCTCAGAAACGCAAACGTGGTACCAAAGCAAGCAAAATTAAAAAGTTTTCTACAGTTTACAACGTATTAAGTCTCAAAAATAATGGTCACAAACTGAAAGCAGCGCAATAAAGGGAGAAAATAATAAATAAATAATTATTATTTCCGATGCATTTTTAGTAGACGCTATTGTCTCGGAAAACACCGCGTGGAATTTAAATGCATTGGCCCTCACAAAAAGCAATGCTCAGAATTGACAAGGAGCAGTGCCTATTTCAAGTTGAAATCAGAAACGGATCGTGCCCAAAGGAGGACGAGTTTCTCATTAATTCTAATTATCAAACTCCACCATAAGGTTTTTCTCAACTCTGCATTTTTCCCAACGAGCTAATTTGGATAACCAGCTTAATCACCTTATTTGACTGTAATTACTGCTGTCCTGAAGGCAGCTGCAAATTGCGGACATAACCATGGCAAAACGAAGTCAATATTGACGCTTTTCAACTTTTCACTTTTGAACTATCCTCACAACCCATCCATTACTATGAAATAAGCACTCACTCTTATGACGTCCCATAAACGTTTAATGAACATAAACTGAACGGATAAAATGTGTTTTAACATCTCCAGCTAAGCAATGAGCTTTCAATAAGATGGATATAACTGAACAAAAGAATATGAACGAAAAGCAAACAGTATAAATGATTCAATAAAACAGAAAGTAAATATCCAAATAATACGAGAAGCAAGCACATGTACATGAAAATAACAACTCGTGACGATGAATATTTAAAGAGAGCCACTGAATCTAATACGCAACAACCTTCTTCAGAGACCTCATCCAGTATATTATGCGCTTCGCGTTTGTCACCTCTCTTCCATTGCGTCAGCATAAATGATTCTTAAACTGTACCCAAGAAATTACCAAGTGAGGAAAAGTTGTACTTTTTAAATTTAAATTTCCGGCTTCTGTAGAACGAGTTAGAAGACAGCCTGAATGAAAGGCAACGCAGGAATTGAACCTCTGCATTCTCAAGTAGCCAGTCACTCTTAACGCCGAAATGCAGAGCTCAATCTACTCTGGCTGTGAGATGTGCGATCACAGTATTGCTTGCATTTCCAGCTCTACTGAACATGTCCATATGGCACAACAATTCAATCATGTAATAACCAATTCCTCACGCTGCCAAACCAAACCAAGCATAACAGTTACGTCGCCAATATTAGCTATGAAAACTATGCACAATTCATGCCTCTTTGCGCAAGTAAACATTCCTAGTATCAGCGGCGCCTTCTTGACCAAAGATGAATCAAAAGTGCACCGCAGAAAATATTGACAACGCCGAAAGAACCCAAAATACAAATAACCACTTCTATCGATGTTTCGTCATATTATGGTGCAGAAAGTGTTTCCACAAAGCAACACCAATGCGTCAGGTTATCGTACGAGCACTTTTGTTTCCCCTATCGTAGAGTACCGATTTACTCACGCAAACAAGCCACAAGAAGATTGAGGTTTTGCGAAAACCCTTCGGTACATGCAAACTCCAAGAAGAGGCTGCTATGGTTATTATCATCGTCGGGCAATCAATGATCATGTAACTTGAACAGAGCGTCTTACTATTTATTGAGTAAACAGTAAACTTAGAAACCAAGGAACTAGTCGCTATGACATAAAAGTCCTTCACTCTCCTAAATTGCCCCCACCCTCATTAGCGACGTACATATACAGTTTACTCTAGTATTTCACAAAAAAACGACAGTTTCAGTTCGTTTAAATCTTGTGTATATAAAAACAGGGATATCGTTCAACTTAGCAATAAATTTTAGATGTATTGCCCATTAAGATTTATGAACTAACATTGACTTGTATGCATAATGCGGTGATAACAAGAGCTTGAAGAATTATGGATGTCTCGTAATGGGTCCACAGGCTCACATACTGAACTTTCACGCAGCTTTCTACTGTCCATTGTTCATTTTCTGAGGTTAAACCAAACAAATGCCCTACCAAAGGATGGATGAGCACTTATTAGCAGAAAACAATCACTTATTCGTAGCTTACGGCACCACGTTATCCCGTCTGCGCCGATGAGGATTGTTCAACAATTCCCATCGATGGGTAGTGGGTTTGTCTAGTTTAATTTCAGACATCAAAAAAGGGTAGTACAAAGTCATGTGAAGACAGTAATCAGTGAAATAACAAGACTAGCTAAGCCGTTACCTACAACAACGCAGCGTTGTCCATTTTGGCTACAGCTACTTCTGTCATACATTAAACAGTAACCACGATTAATTACAACACGTTCAACAAAAGAACTGTTGCGATGAGCAAAACATTTAATTAAATAAATCAAAAAAGCTCCTAAGACAAAGCGGGAAATCTGACAAATTTAACCGGCTTAAGTGCGTTCCCCTTAAAACTGTAACCATTTCAACCAAAAGCCCAATTTTAAACAAAGTTCTCCTTTCTATCGCAGTAAGTAAAGCTGAATCAAAGCAGGACTTTAGTTTAACAGCTATTGCCGGCGAAAGCAAACTCCGAAAGTGAAAAAAGAATTCAATACAACGTGTAATTTGTTCTTTACGAGTTCAGACTACTCCGTTTAATTTTTTTTTGGATAAGCCTGTAAAAAGTAAATTGTTTGATTCGAAAACGAGGAAAACTCATTAGAAGCTTTCGGAGCATGCTTGTATCGTCAAAATGACGCCCTTGCAATCCCTCCTCCCCGCCCAGTTTTAAACTGTCGGTGAAATTCTGTTTCGCTGATGACGCGGCAAGGACGTCTAAAAGCTTCGAGTAACTTTTCCGTGCTTTCGAATAAAACATTTTACCGTTTACAGGCGTATCCACAAATAAAACATCAATTAAATTCATGCGCAAAACAAAAAGGCATTTTAGCGAAAAGCAAATACTAAAATGTAAAAGAAAACACAACAAATAAACGCGCAAACTGCGATACAAATTTGACCATGTTGAGCTCATGAAAAAGTAGATCCAAACCATTTAATGAAGCGCGCAATTAGAGAGAATAATGTTCGTACTCTCTTAACCGTTAAAAGGTAATCTGATGAAAGTTACTCGACGCAGAGGCTTGAAAAAGAGAAAGAAAGCCAAGAAACTGTTCCAGTGCAAAAGTCGTTAAAGACTTCGCTTTTGATCGTTTATCGACTCCCAACGGAATGTTAGCTACACAGAAATCAATGGACATAATGTACCTAAGAATCTTATGACTAGGAAAAGGCACCGTCGAATGTATGAAGTTTGTGAAAACTCGCAAGAAAACAATTGCAGCTATAACCACAGACAAATAAATCATTAATAAGAAACAAAAAAAGAACTTCGATTATTCAAATGCACAAGACAATAACAAAGGTTGACGCGTTCATTACAAATTCTTAAACCAATTTTCACCAAAAGACACATCCAATTTATTCATGCCGAAAACCGATAAGAAAACAAGTTGCAAGCCAAAGCCACCAAGAACCTACTATTTAAATGCTGCGGGTCAATGACATACAAAAGGCTTTCGTTACAATTTGCATATTCGAAAAATTAACTTCTCACAAAGCTTCAAATCCTGAATATGCAAACAGATAAAAACGAACTAGGCACCACTTTATATCAATGTGTTCCTTCAGTGACGTCGAAATTGGCTTGGAATGAAGCTTTAAAAAATTACTGAAAGTAGCGTTAAGACATCATCTAGCCTCACTGTTCTCCTGTGCGGCTTTTCTTGCGAAACGAGTTTTTTTCATTTTTAAGACAGACCCTAGCATAAGGTTACTTGTCAGATGCATCACTTAGCTACAATAAATGAATGTACTGATCGTTTTACAAAAAAAGTTCCCAGTTCCTATTGGGTACCGTTTCTTTCCATTAATACCTGAACAAACGTGGCAAAGATGAAACCAACATTTAAACCTTTTTGCCATAATCGACAACCACCAGCATATCTAACTTTGAGATTCTGCAGCTAAACGCATTAAAAGAACATAACTGAACGAGATGTCCTTAAAAAACTACTATAACTAATGTATTGCAAAATCAATGCCATAGCGCAGCTACTAACGACCAATGAGCGTCAGAGCTATTTAAAGCAATACACTACATGTGCCGCATAACAAGTGAATAAAGATACCTAATCTTGTTTTCGAAATATTTTGCTGCAATAGGACATTAAACAAAACTGATATATAAACCTTCTTAGGAACTGTTAGATGGAACAAGCGAGCTGATATTCGGTTTTCACTATTAGCAAATAGGTCAGATATGCTAGCACAGCTTCGATGTATTTCCAGTGAATAATACAGCATAAATAACACGTGGACAGCAGACATGCCCTTTTGACAGACGAATGAACAGCTGCTAACTGGCTTCATTTCTACGGGTTAGCTATTGGAGATCAATTATAGCAGAACTCGACTTCTGACATACGCGCTTTTAAGCGAGAAAGTTCAATAAACACTTACTGCAGTTCGCACAGTGAATTCGAACTATAGCAACAACTTGCGGCTCGTCACTGGCGCTACCCGGCTAGAGACGATTTCCTAAAATGATGACAATGAAACTCGATGTAGAATGACTATCAAAAATTTACTTGAAACAAGCATACATCAAGACAACATTCAAAAAGCTACGAATGAAAACTCTCCTACTGTCTAAAAAGATTCAGCGAAGTAAAATAAATTACAAGAAATTGCTCCAACAGCAGCAGGCGCGACATATTCATAACGTTGAGCTACAGATTCACGAATTCAACCTTACCATAAAAGAACTAATTTGCAAAGCATTTTCACATTGATAAGGCAGCTCTGTTTACATCGATCGCAAGGCGAATTATCAAATATTAATAATAATGATAAAATAAGATTATCTGACTTTCGCTTTCACCATCTTTTAAATGACATATCATTATTGCTGTAGCCTTTTATGGATCAGTTTTTCCATTGAAGACGGTATTGATTCCGAAAGTTGACCTTACAAAACAAAGGACCCTCTTGCCAATCCTCTGTATGCACTAATATGAATAGCCAGATGTGACGTTTTTCCATTGAACTGATAATCGAAGCATGACAAAGCGAAAAAAAATAAAGCCTGGCGGATGCCAAAACCAATGTTGCAGATATCTATACCAATTGACGATTACGCTTTAAAAGACGATCAATCGTTGTAGTTAAGCTACAATTTTAGAGCCACGCTAATGAAAGCAATTAATTGGAAGTAAAACACTGAGGATCAACTAAACAAATATCAATACAACCACGCGAAAGCAGATAAACCGTAAAACGGAATAACTAAACGCTCAGTTATTTATCTTTCTAATATTTCCTCATATAAAAGAAACACAGTACATGCAAACACTGATTGGATTGCGCCTCAGAAAGGTATGAACTCTACATATCAAACAAATCACAAATAAAAAGGGATTCAATCTGCAGCTGTTAAAGTCAAGTTTGAAGAGTCTGACAAACTTAGTAGCTTTTACTTTTAATAAACTAGCGCAGTTCCAGAAACAGAATCGACAAGAGATAGCGGATAAAACTGGGCTCCGCAATTTTATTGATGGAATACACTAGTTTCTTTTGAGCTGGCCAGCTCAACAAAAACAAGAAACGTTGCGTTTTGTGTCACCTGACTTCAACGTTAGCTATGGACTCTACTTAAGAACGATAAGCAGCCTATGAAATGGAACAGCAACCTTGCATTGTTGAAAATAATGTTCACATGCGACTGCCCCAAAAAAAGATGCACGCTTGGTCGATCCAACGATCGGTTATTAGACTTGCCGTCGCAACCTCATATTTCTGCGCATACTGATTCACAATAACTATGCACACTCATTTTTTCTTAAGTAAATCCAGAAGATGACAGCTTCGCGGCAAAACCAACCTGTAAATCACAGTGCATGGAATATTTTAAAAACGGTGCAGAAAAGCAAGGGAAAAGAAGCGAATATAAGTACCTTATGAGATAAGCAGAGAAATTAAGAAACGGCTTTCGAACAAGCACTGCAGAGTAAAATTGGTACAAACTGCTTCAAATAATTATCAATGCATTGGAATATCGTACAGTATGCTGAATAAACGCAGGTTCCTACGGAACGAGATTACTAGCAATGAATTCTGAGCCAGGATGAACGGCATTGCAGCAGATAATTTTCGCTTATGCTATATCTACACATTTGAGCCTTAGTTGTCCACGGCATGTCAACATGAAACTACCTTTCTTCAAAGGCAACTGGCAGGAATATATTTGTTTCATTTCGAACACCAATAGTGTCTGATCTTACAAAAGAGTGGTGATTTTACGAAACAGCAGCGCTGAGGTACTTTGAAACGCGACTTATTAGTTTGGCCTGATTTATTTGGTTCCAGTTTAAAGCCTAAAGATTAGTTATTAATTTTAGAACCATAAACCGTTTAATTGTAGAGGTTAACATCTACAAACAGAAACTTCGTGCTGCTGAGAAATTACTGTTGAAACTTCTCTAGAAAGGCTTTACGATCCCTTTGCTTTCTTGTTTACCACGGGTAAGCTGATCACTTACTGTAATTAATCAAGGGAATATTAACAAGCGTCATGAGTAAGCTGCAAGAGGGGCGATGTTTTAGAATTTTTCAAATCTGTACAAGTGATTAACCTGCAGTTCAATAAGGTTCGTCCTTCGCATTTCTTCAAGTCTAGCTGTCACCTCAAGCAAAGTAGAATTCAAGTTGCATTTTTTTGTTATGCAACTAAATGTTTGTCAGTTGGTTGTCTTCATTGCAATCATGGTTGCTTAAACTTGAGCAGAGAAGCTCAATGACCAGTTAGTTAGGCACTTATGTGATCTCTGTTCTTTAGTTACTTTTACCTTACTAGCGGGAGGAAAATTTGAAATTTCGTAGTGCGTAACAGAATTTTGGATAATCTTCTGGTAACCATTTGCACTTCCATTTATTATGTAAGTTAATCATGCTGAATCAGTGAAAATGGAATTTTCTACTGTCGTTCAATACTAATTCATTCTTCTGAATAGAGCTGCTTCTTTACGTAATACCCAGCAAAGAAATACCATTACTAGAAAGCAAACGAACATACATAAATAAAAAGGGCGATGTAGCTGCATTCCTGAAAGACAGAATGCCAAAAGCTGACTTGTTTCCTTACCAGGGCAGTTTCAATTTCATATTCTAGCTAGATGTGAACCCTTCTATCCTACAAAGTTGTGAATATTACAATCCGCTTGAATGAGATAGAATGCAATAGAAGAATTTCGAAGGTTTAGCTGGTTCCTGATCCCCTCTTCAGCAAAGGAAGACCAATAGGCGTACGTATCATCTCCTTAAAATGGACAAATAGTGATACCACACTAAGAAACTCACCGTTCGTTTAATACAGCATTTTATTTGTAATTGTTATCCTAGCTAGTGGTCTCACTTTTGTTCTTTAATTTGCCGTATACGACTAGTGCCAATGGAACGAAGTTAATTCACGAAATCCATGAGTCATAGTCGTTTATTTGCAAGTCTCCTGTTAGTGATGAGCGCGGTGTCCCGTGTCACATTTCGGTCTTTTCAGTTTTTAATTAGTGCTTAGAATCAAGTGCATAACGATTTACTGGTCAACCACGTGTCTTCCATCAATATCACGTCAATGAAATAAATCTGTCCATCAACCGACGTTTTGTTAAATGCATAAATAAACCATTAAAACAGAGTTCGTCGTCGCAAACCCAGTTTCCGTCTGTAGCACTGCTGCATCGGTAAACTAATGAGTGCAATTTTTTCTAGCAACAGTCTATTCAAACTGATGCAAAAATGAGTAATTTTGTTTGCTGATTTCCGTTACTATTCATCTGCTTCGGATGAACCACGTGCTATTCTCTAATAAAGGCCTGCATTGTTCAGTTATACTTATATGTAAAAAAAACTGTACCCAGACCACCATTGAAAACGGTTGAATGCTTTGAAAATTGTGTTCCCAACAGTTCAGCAATAATTTTCGTAATTAAAATATCATAAAACTACAACAACTATCGTCGTTCCTCATGATAGGTGAATTTATTGCGGGCATATTTGGTGCATTACACTATATAATGGATGCAATTTCCTGGCGTAACTTTTGTTATAATACTTCATGCGTCATGCACTCAACGGACTTTATGTTTATAGGAAATTGAACTTCAGCGCTTTTCACGTAAAGTCAATTTTTTTCACGGATCAGTTGAGTCGTAGTGGAAACACGAAGTCCTAATGCAAGTGTAGACATGCTGATCGCCTGCCGCGATAATCGGAAAAATAATTGAATAAAATGTCTTGCTTTGCTTTCTTTCTTGAATAAAGCATTCATGCATGAGTATTAGGTTATTAAATTATTTATTAATGCGAAAAGTTAAACGCCTTCAAGTGTGTAGTGCTTTGACCATATTAAATAGACATTATCTAAATAAAGTTAACATTGGGACGCGCGTTGTTGTTGCGTACTGACAGATGAGGTAAGATATTTCAACCAACGTACTGAAAGGAGCGAAAGAAAAGCGATAATCCTAACCATAAGTATTTACAGGTCAAGCGTTGTTTCCTTGAGATGAAATCACCGTTACTATCTTATGTCTTTATTACTTTTTGTATCATTTGTTGCTAATGCACGATTAATTTTGGAATAACTCTTAGATCAAATTTTTTAGTCAAATTATACGGGATCTTAAAACTTCTTTTCAATGAGAACCAGAAGGATGGATTAAACTTAGCCGTACCCATTTTCTATTGTAATAGCATCTTAGGCGTACGTTGAGAAAGATATGTAACTCGTTAATGGTTTCTGTATTCATAATAAGACGTCTCAGCGGTCTCTGCATTATCGAATGCATGAAAAGAAAATTAATTTCGGTATGATGCATCTTTGTTCGTCCACTGTATTTCACGTACAGGCTTTTTGCTATTGTTTGGTCGCTTAGTCGTGTCTGATCCTGCGTGACCCCTTTTCTCATTCTGATTCGATAGACCTTTTCTTTAGGCATATGTAGTAAAAAGAAAAGTTAGAACAAGCTTAAACGTGTTTTCCATGGCTTTTAATTCTTTTTCATTTTCTACTTGGCCGTTTCTATGCCGAATAATGTATGAATCTTTTAGCAATGCTCTTAGCCGTGTCATAAGGTTTATTGTATGGAAAACGTGAAGGTATGTATGCTTGTCTGCTAATGTTTACTTTTTGCACATCTGTCATGCAGTATTAGTTTTTATAATTCCGTTGCTATCACGCTAAATTGTAGCCTACTATCTAGACTTCGCGTTTGTAAATAAAAATAGCTCCATTAGTATGCAACGGAACAGTATGGTTCCAAAAGGCTTTCAAAGTCATTGAAACTTGCTCAATAATCCGTTAAACAAACATAGTGTACTACCTGCAGGAACTATTTATCGTCCAAAGATTTGGGAGCAGTTAAAGGGAACAGTTTTATACAATACTGGTTATGAAAGCCGTAGCAATGAACAGACGAACAGCATTAGGCCGAAGAAGGAGCTTAGCTAAAAATGTAACGTTAGCCCGTCACAGAACACCCGGAAAGGACAAAACGTTTTACAGTTGACGAAAAAATTGTTTGTTTTAATGAATTATTTTTTGAAGAATTGTGCTGATGCAGATGTCTCAATGCAGGTTTAATCCAGAGGGAAGTACTTGCCTAAGTTCGGGAGGTGTTGACCGCACAAACGCATCTGAGCAACTGACTGATATGATGAGTTCTCATTTGGCATCTCACCGAATTTTGGAAGCAGTCGTGAAATTGGCAAGCCAATTTAGACATGCTTTTCTTTAGATACTCGCTGAAAATTTGTTTTAGGTGATTTCAAAAAAAACTACAGCCTAAGTGCGATTGTGAATTACTGCTAATCTGTTGTTAAGCTAACATCAGCTTTACAAGGTTTTATGGTCCTTCATGAACTCTTTTCTTTTGGAGAGCAATGTCATAGATTTCAGTCAGTTGAAGTGGCTTTTAGTTTTCAGCCGACTGATGTTTTTTAACTATACTGACATAACGTGAAACTGCGTTCCAACTGTTTTTGCTTAAGTAATAAGCACGTTTGAAAATGATAGAAAGAATCTGAACACTGAGCAAAACTGAATCCCATCCCGTTACGAAGCACCCAGTGTTCAAGAACTGAGCAAAACTAGTATTAGACAGGGGAAGAAAGAAAATGCTTCATTGTCACCGTCTAAATAACGACCAAACTGTCAAAGCCAAACGTTTCAGCACATTCTGACGATTACAGAATGTACGCTGAAAATCAGAGAAATAAGTTCGGGTCAGTACGAAAATTTACAACAGGATTGCTTGCATAAAGCTAACTCAAATCAATCGTAACATCCATTGCTTTTTTCAATGCATTGCTTCGTTGCAAGTTACTTGATGTGCACCAATCACCAGATGATCTCTGCTTAGCAAAACTTACTAACCAAACGAATAGGAAGAAAATAGAGGAGCATATTTAAAAATTAAAAGATAAAAGAAAGAAAGGATACGAAAATATTAACACCAAGAAACATAAGACGAAACCAGAATAGGGGAAGAATAATAAAAGTTTTATGTGTAACTGTTCGTTCAGCATGATAGTTGTCTCGGTTACGGGAAGATATCTCTTCATGTTTTCTTTTCGAGAAAACATTCGATTCAAGTGTCCTGATTTATTGTTCACATCAGTTAAGTCATCTGCATTTGGTCTAAACAATAACCAATGCTTCCTCACATATGTGGTGCTTCAGCAGAGAAGTTGTTTATGCATAAGTTGGGATGTTCATAATCAGTCGATATAAACGCTAACAGGCCGCACTTCATACGCTGTAGCTAGTTGCTTCGGAATAACATGCACGTGCTGCAGTTATTCCTTTCGGCCAATCAGAGTATCTAGAATTAATCGATTTCCTGTTTCGGTGACGTATAAAAGCATACGCAAATGAGTAAATATCTATTTCTCTTCAGTCTTTGTGCAGGTTGACTTAGCGAAACAATGATCCAAACGCTGGCAGGTAAGGCAATTCGTGCTGTCTAGCGTCTTTATTATTAATAAATCGCTTTACTTTTGTCCAGTCATGTTAGAAATGTAGTCACAGCTTTCTGCAGCACTTTTGTAACGCTCAATACAACTATCTTGCTAATCGAAGTGGAATTAGTCGCAACATAGTTTAAGTTAAGGCAGAATTCATTCATGAGCATCAAGACACGCCCACTTAGTCTATAGATTGTGCATAGCAATAACGGTGTGCTTAAGAAGATGAAATGGTCTTTCCACTGTAGTACTTCACTTTTAGTTTGATACCAACTATTCTCAATCCGAAAACATTGTTATTCATCAAGCTGGCAATGTTACCCCCTAGCAGGTTCTGCTGCTTTGTTTATTTTATCAAAAAGTATTTCCGTTTATAAAATGATGAACGAGGCTATTCCTTTTATACTTCTACGGCCCATTTCAACCAAGTCAGCATCATTTACAAAAGCCCAGTAACAGAGGAACGAAACACTGACGCAATTTTTAAGCGTATTGTAGCAATTTTATGTTCCTTGAAGCACATCAAAATGAACGGCGGTTTATTACTTTAATGACAAACTGCTGCTTCCGTTGTCTTGTCATAATATTAACGATTTGTTGACAAAAGTAGAACCCAGATGGAAACCTGTCTTCTTCAGTCATAAAGCTCCCGTTTCTGAGAGCAAAGTAGTTCTTTCCAGATTCTCTTTTCAACTCGGTGTATCAGACATTGAGCTGAGAAGATCAGAACATGTTAACATACACGAACCTGTTCAAAGTTATTATAGTCACACCAAACCTTTAGCTCTTATCCCCGCAGGAAGTAACGGTCAAGCATCGACCTAAGGTCTATCAAAGCCATTGTTCTGAAGCAAGAATGGGTTAAGGGATTAACGGGGGCATTTGCTCGCAAGTGACAATGAAAGGATTAATGGTGGCATTCCTTTGATGTGGAAACTTATGCGCCTAGGGGCTCACTCCATTTCCTTTGAAGTGGCAGTGTCAATGGTTTCTGTTGTCGCATCAGAACAATAGCTTTCGACAGGCATTCGATCAGTACTTGTGATTCAGTTGTTGAATCCAACTAAATGTGCTAAATGGTTGTCAGTTACTTAGCCAAACAATGATTTTACTTTAACCTTGTTTCGAGGGTAAAATCGCGTGATGAAATCTGCATCTGTTGTATCAGGTTAAGTTAATGCTTTTTCAGCGTTATGAAATCCATCAATAACCGGATGACGTAGACTACACGCAGCTTAATGTCGAGTTACCAACTCAGAAACGCAACTCGCGTATATTAAGCTTTCTTGTTGCTTATTTTTCTAAAGCTAATTTATTTGGCATTTTCATTTGCCAACTACTAGCTTCATCTTTGGTTGGCCATGCTCAGTATTTGCGCTTTTGATTCTCCGTTTAAAAAACGCAATGGGTAGTCATATTTCGGCTATGATTTTCTTAGCGAACGCGATGAAGCCCATACAAAGCTTTTTAAAAACGTCATGGAGCTCCGTTCTTAGAATTAATTTTTTAAAGGACATTTGCTCCGAAAAT
Organism: Trichuris trichiura; assembly: GCA_037903355.1. NCBI lineage: Eukaryota > Metazoa > Nematoda > Enoplea > Trichinellida > Trichuridae > Trichuris > Trichuris trichiura. The sequence goes on from JBAJFE010000060.1 coordinate 331,191, forward strand.
TTTATTCGCTGAGTTTCATTACTCTTACAATCACTGTGTTTTGAAACCGAGAATTTTATTAAACATAAAGGAATGTGTTGGCAGCATGCTAGCAAACGAGTCAGTAACAATTGATTACTTGATTACCAAGGAGTTCTATCGAATCTTCATTTAAATATGTCGTTCCACTCGAAAGAAAGTGGAAGCAAACGGTAAATTTTACGAAAATTTTAGGCAATTTTTCTTTTCAGTTATTGCTGCAGTTTGCGTTTTCACCGCCTCTGCAAGTGTAACTACGAACGTTGAACCTAAATGCAACGAAATGTCAAAACTTTTCGTGTGTTCAAGAGATTATACTCCAGTATGCGGCAGTGATGGGACAACCTACTCAAACGAATGCATGCTCTGTGGTACGAAGTACACTACAAAAAGTGACCTAAGCATTAACCACCGGGGCAAGATTACGGATTGAATCATTGCTCACTCGTTTTTATTTCATAGCGCATTTCAGGAGAATGCGGACGCGGATAGCCGACCTACAATTGACTTCTTGTATGATTCAGGTCAATTTGGTCAACTGAATACGCTGTTAATTCATGGATGCCGACATACTACGTTTGGGAAATAAAATAGCCGTTTTGTTTCTTGTCTGTGCATGAACGTAGCGCAGTACTTTAAATGGGAAGTTACTGAAAATTCAGTTTTTATTACTAAGTAGCTCCGCTTTGTATTACGACAGAAAGAAAGTTGAAACACTAGATAAACAATACCAGCAGAAAATTCCGTTGCAGAATCTGTAGTTTTCCATTTTATTAATGTTTCGCTGCAGGACAGTGTCAAACAGTATTAGCTGACCAGTCGTCACTGTTTTTACAAAATGATGACAACCGCTTTTCTACTCCCAAAGTGGTTAATGCAACAGGTTTTGAAACCGCGCGTTAACAGTTAAACTCTGCCTTATAAACAAATGGCACAATGACGAAGAGGTAGGCGATAACGTAACTAAACTTTCTATACCTTTCAGTGAGCTAACACACCGCTAAGCTTCTGTAATTTCGCTTCCAGTAACATCATGGGTGTTCAAAGCATAGTTATATGAGGACAGAAATTATAAAACCATATATACTGTACTCTCACTTGTGCCTACGTATATGCATGCACTCAGCTTTGGTTTGTTTGTTGCAATTGCATGGTCGTTCATTCAACACTGACCTGTGTTCGAATGGTATAATATCGCATTTTGCCCATGCTTTTCATTATGCCACGAACTGTACAGTTCCAAATTCCTACTTGTAATATAGCAGCGCACGTGTTTTGGGCAAAATTTTTAGCGTTTCATTTTCCATTGCTAATTCTGATAACATTTGATTATTATGCAAGCAGTGGAATAATGTTTAAACTTTAAAGCATCTTTATGAAACACTCAATGACCACAGGAATGCTTCAGCTATGCACTGCTAACAATCACGCTTATGATAGATCAAGCAATGTTTAGAGAAATCCAGTTATCTTAATTTCACAAGCTAATACTACTACTTCTTATCTGTACCTAACAAAATTCTTCGTCTTCTAGAAACGAGAAAATTAGATTTTAACGCACTACTTCGCCTATTTGAAAGTCACCTGAACGCCCAAATATTTACTGTGCTTCTTCGTTACGCGTACGAAAGGAATTATTGCTATCATAGTGCAAGATCAAATAATCAAATTAGGCAATCATCTGTGCAATTATTTCCTGAATACATCTACCTTAAGATCAATGGATTTGAGCATTCCTATTTGCTTCCATATTATTTCGTTTCTATGCTCTGAACACTTCAATAGGTATGCGAACTTGCTTCCCTTCAAATAACTTGCTCGAACGTTCAGGAAAAGAAGAAGAGGTCAATAATAACTAGTATTTGCAAAACTCTAACATGACTGAATCTGACAGCATCTGCTTTGCTTAGCAGTAGCGCCAGATGTACAACTTAGTTTAAAGAAAGCAATCTTAACCGCTAAGATTTCTTGTGCTCATCTACTAAATCAGACTATTACGTTTTCTTTAAAAATCATTTCATTCTGTTGCTTCTTTTTTATACGGATTTTAAGTCCCGTTGAAAAACTTTTACTACTAAATTCTCCGTAGCTTTCGGGTCCAAACGCGACCCGTCATCAGCGGTCTTAAATTGACGTATGAATAGAGTGCACGAGTGACGTACAAAGCGTAATAGCTGTTTAAAGGCAAGTGTTTTAAAGTGGGCCTTATAGTTTTTGCTTTGTCTGTCAGCAATTCGAGCAGGTGTATCCACTTAGTTGAGTGAGCAGCAATTCGAGCAAAGAAAAAACTATAAGGCCCACTTTAAAACACTTGCCTTTAAACAGCTATTACGCTTTGTACGTCACTCGTGCACTCTATTCATACGTCAATTTAAGACCGCTGATGACGGGTCGCGTTTGGACCCGAAAGCTACGGAGAATTTAGTAATAAAAGTTTTTCAACGGGACTCAAAATCCGTAGAAAAAAGAAACTACCCAATGAAATAATACGGTCCCGTACGAAGAAACTATATCTTCAAATCATTTCATTCTTCAGAAACTGTTCAAATTAGGGCACATAGACAGACCGCCTCTTTAGTACCATTCGTTTGTAAGCTTGTGCCACATTTCAGTCGTCTTGTTCATGTTCCTAAATGCAACTTCCCAATGAGTCCGTTCCAGCTTATCTCGACGTTTTCCCAAAATAACATGACCAATTTCATCATTTGTAACCATAGGGCTGCCGTTGCAAACCTACAAAGTAAGGTATGCAAAAGCAGCATATCCTTCTGAGAACATCAAGTATGGTATACCCGCTTTTTAGTAAAAGGTTCTGACCTTTTACCAAAGACAAGAGTACCTTCTCCTCTTACGCTGACAATGGGACCCGACCATCCTGAAACCCCGTCTAGGAAAAACCAATCGCAAACGTTAAGGCGCCACTTCAAGACATGCGTATTTCCACCAGGTGAAAGTTTTTGCCTCATAAATGTCATGTTTTAACGAACACTAATGTAGTCACATCATTAGCAGTGCGCGTGAAACTGTCGCCAAAGTACGTTTGGAGATGAAGTGAAAGTTTGTTAGGTTACACACCCAACTGTTTCAGCCGTAAAGCTTAACTTTACTATGAGGAAAGGATAACTGAAAGTTTCTTCTCTTTACGTTTCGGCCATTTAACCACTTTATAGTCTCATTGCTGATAATTGAATGTGTTCAACTAATAGGCTCAAAAATTTTGTATCTTACCGCAATTACTAATTGGGTGCTGCCAACTTTGTTGAGTTGAAGTGGAAAGCAGAACTGCTTTCTGTATAAAAAAAGTTCGCTTTGTTTGGTAGTTCTGCTTGCTTGAGCTGCGACGCACGTTCCAAACCGTACCATCCATACCTTTACGTAAGCATCTAAAATTTGAGAAGAAAATTTTCGAAAGAATTGCTGAGCAGTTACAAAGAGGTGAGCGAGACGTATGGTTTCCTATTAAATTTCTCACTTCAATTACATCAACTCGCAGTCGACCGTCTTTTGAAAAGTAACATAGACCAACTTTGATTTCACTTTGTGGCCCCTAAACGTTTATATCATCAACGCTGATGCGCGAATATCATAATTCATACAGGCGAGGAAACGTGTGGCAAATTCCATGGCGTAGATGTTTTGCATATATTGATATCAGCGAAGGAAAGTATCAGTCCATTAGTGAGTGCACGCACGCAAAGCGACTGCTGCTCAGCTAATCGCGTGTCCTTGAAAGGACGCCCTGAAGCTAACATGAATTTATCTTGCATATTTTTTGACATTCCAAAATATGAGCATTCAAAAAGCTTCAAGTTTATGAGGCCAACCTGTTGGAGTACTGTGATTACGGGCTTTGATAGTTTGAGAAGAAACGACGGCCCGTTCGTGATGCCGATTAAAATATTTAAGATGCATGCTTCTTCTGCTGCTAGATTGAGTAACGCTTCGGGTGTTCCGTGTACATCCCTTTTTTTTACAGTTTTCCTTGCTCATCACACTTCGTAAAATGGCAGTTTCCATTGCAATCTTTAGTAGCCGAATTGCGTATCAATTTAAAAGCGCACACATACGAAACTTACTGGCCTGTTCCCTTTGCAAAACTGGGTTTGATCCAAGAAATCAATGCTCCAGCAAAAGTAATATTCTTTATGTATAATGATGTGAGGGAAGAATCTTTTCCGCCAGTCTTCAACAAATGCTGACTACCCTGCTAGCCGTACCGCTCGAACAACGCAGATTGTTATCTATTCCAGTAAGGCACCTCACTATTCGCAAACATTGCCACATAATCGGTTTTCATGCAGTTCGTTTAGTTCATAACTAAATCCTTATGAGAATTTCCGCCAAAGTACTCTTTACAGCAAGAGTCGTTTATCGACTTTTGATTTGTTGCAAAGCGACTTTCTGGCTTTCCGTTTCCAAGAACTCTTTAAACCTGAATTAATTAACTTTCCAATCTTTTCCCACTGTCGGTCAACGGACGCCGCGAACATCTTCAGCAGACTGTGCAGCGATCCAAATGTTCTGTGTTTCATCAGCTCAATTGCTGCCGTGAGCTTAGGCGCGATCTAATTTTTGATGTTCGTTTTGACAAAAACTGTAACGCATCATTATATGTAAGAAAAACAAAATACACTTAGTTTCATTGCAGTAACCGCTCAGGGAGTGCAACGATATGTTTTGCAACTTTTGCCTAATTACGCTTCAGACTTAATCTAATGCAGAAAGCCACGATACAATCATCCATTCAACTAACATGTTGTCCGCTGAGAGTAATGATGCAATTTCCATGTAACTACTTGCTCATTTAGGACGAAAGCGAGAATCATGGTGTATAGCTAACAATGCAACCTAATTGCATGCCAACGCAGAATTCTAATGCTGGGAGTTTCTGTATACTGCCTACTTCGCTTTAATGAAAGCCTTTATTGGAACCTATGCAAATTAATCAGCTGCTGTTTAAGGATTTTTGTTGCGGTCACGTACAGTTCACCGCCGGAACAACCAGAAACGTGGCAATTCCTCGCAGCTAACTCGCCACTGGGGCAAGTCGATGCGTAAGAATTCGCTTCCAGAACCAGTCGTTGCCGGGACAACTCGCCTCCAGGCAACTTACCGTCGCCAAGTCGCCGCGGCTGCTTCCATTCTTCTCTATTCTTTGTTACGGCCATTTTTACGCGGCCATGACAGTAATTGAATGCGATCTTCAGTTGGACTTGCTGCGCTGTTACATCATGCAACATCTTGCTTATGCCGAGTGGAAACAAGGGAGGAAAAACTTAGTTTTCTTGCTTAGACCCTTGTGGTGCTTTGCAAAAAAATTGCCCCGTACAAAGGGAGCAAGGAACATCCGACATGAATTGCAATAGATGGACCGATTGATTCAGTAAGCAAGAACAACTACGTTTTTCTTCTCCTATTTCTACTTGGCATAAGCAAAATGATGGAACAGCGCAGCAAGTCCAACTCAAGATCGTGTTCACTGATCGCCATGGCCGCGTCAAAACGGCCGTAACAAAGAATAGAGAAGAACGGAACCAGCCGCGGCGACTTGGCGGCGGTGAGTTGCCTGAAGGCAAGTTTCCCAGTGCCGAGTTGACCGCGATGAGTTCCCAGGCTTCGAGTTGCCCCGGGCGGTGAGTTGGCGCTGCCGAATTGTCTGTACCCGTTTCTTGTGAAACTTTTATTATCCTTACACTTCTTAGTGAACAAAGCGCTGATAAAGATGTGCAATAAATATTGATTTATTTGGAATGCTTCAAGCAATGAAGTCTTCGATCAGCTAATTTTCCATTTCTACAAGGAAACCAATTATTCCAACAATTGCTTTTTAAGATTAGAAAGCTTTAAAAAACTATTAATACTTAAATGGTATAATTCTGCTGGATCACTTTACAAAAAGTCGAAATGACTTGGAAAAGAAGCTCTGTTTGCACTGGCATTGATTTCTATTTCAACATTTCTCCGTCCCCTTTTACGCTTCCAAAGTGTTCGATACAATGACGCTCGCTAATGGGAACTTGTAAACAAATCATTAACTTCAGATCAGCATTGCGAACACTGAGATGTCCACTCGGTGCACCGACTTATAATGTAAGAATGAGAAAACATATTAAAATAATATTTTCAATAATTTTAAATCACTCAGGACCAAGTGTTCGAGACCAGCAACTGGAAGAACATTACCAGATTCGCAGACAACATAAAAGTGGAACACATGGGAAAGAAAATAATAATTTTAAAACTGCAAAGCTTTATTTTGTCTCCTATACTGCTATAGTAACTCTTAAAGGGTGACAACAAGCTGGAATTAACACAGATGGAAAATTCTAATATCTAAGCCTGGAGAAAATTCATTTCTGTTGATATTCGTCGTCAGCAGTGTTGGGGATATTCTGTTGATATTCAGAAAATGCACAGACCCCTCGCTGGTACTGGTTTAACAACTCATAACATGATATAATTGAAATAGGTACCTGTTACCGGTCGACAGTGAGGTGATTCGGACGTTTAGCAACAAAGCATCTATTACTCGTGTACATAAGGGACGGAGCCGTTAGAAGTCGACGGATAAGCAGCGCTTTATTGTAAACCGCAAGAAACATCTAACTACCATTCGAATGCAACGAGCGCAAAGGAACGAATGAATGCCGAAACCTGAAAACAGGGTTGACTGCGCTTATCTTCTCCAAAGATAACGTAGGTCGATGCTTTTAGTGTATCATATCGTAACTGTGAAAACTAGTCCGCGATTGCGTCGAAAAGTTACATATTCCTAAAAATGAGCAGATGGGCCGAAAAAACTGGCACTTGCCTTGACATCTGGCCTTATAGATCTGACATTTGGCAGTATGAACGCACTGTCTTGGAGGACCCCAAAAAGTTACTTACTGACTTATATCAGCAACAGAAATAGAGGTCATATTTGACTAAGACTACTGCGATTGTTAAATTCAAACAAAGCAGAGCCCTATTGGAGCAACAGGTGATTCGCGAGAACTTTCCAAATCATTATTTCCTTTCGTTAAGCTTCCATTAATCTCCAGATACAACAAATTTCTCGTAGAACAGTAATCAAGACGACGTCCTGACTTAAACTGAAAATCAGTCAATTCTTAGTGAAAGAGGAAAAACCTTAACGGTTACAAGTGTTAGTACGCTTGCTTGGTGCAAGTTAAAACAGCCATTAAAAGTGCATAGCGTCGGTGCAGATAAATTTTCAGCTACCAAAAGCTTTATTCGGTGAGTTGGTAACGACTTGGCTCATAGGCAAAACACTTTGGGTATTGAAAGGCATAAGAACTAAATTGCAGTTGATTTGGTTAGCTTCTTTCACTAAGTGACCCTGTTTTAGTAGTCACTATTCATATCCGTCCAGGTAGCTGACTTTAAGCAGATAAAGAAAGAGAAAATGCCTGAACTCATCTTTGCAGCTTAGTTTCAAGTTGTTAGTAACTTATGAAAGAAAACTACGTTAAAATGTTATGGTTGGGACGAAATATTTTTTCATTATTCAATTTCCAACATAATGCACGTTAATGCTGATATTGAAGAAAACATAAACGTCTTGTATTGGGCATAGATATTCTTTCATCTGATGAAAAAATTAATGGAGTACCCAAAAAGGTAACACCACATATTGTTGTTTACCATGTTTCCTAGTGTTATGCCATCTTTTCAACGTAGAAAGTATGTGAACGCCTGCTGATCATATACACTGTAAGCTAAAATAATCAGTTTGTTAGAGTGAAGAAGCAAAATATTTAGCTTTCGTGGTCACAATCAAGTTAAGGAAGCGCTATAAATGTGCGATACGTCAAAAGTTGTAAAGCATTCATGCTGTTGTCTACTTCCTGCTAAAGCTTAGTTTGCGTTCATTTGACCATTCATGGAAGTTTGAATTTAAAATGTGCTAATGGTGAGGTGTGACGAAATCTGTTGAACCGCAGGTGCCCTAAAGTTGCAGAAACTGTAAGTGCTGGTTAGTAAATAGCAAAACGAAACTATCTCACAATTAAAATCCAAGAAGGTCGTCCAGTCACTTCAGTTCTTCCTTGATGAAGTAGAAAGCACGTCGAGCAATGGATTACGAAGAACAAGCCATACGTATCCATAACCATAAAGCATTAGAAACGGTAACAGTCTTACTGTTGGTCCTAACTTTAAATAAACCGAGCTGCCTTTGGAAGAATTTTGGTTATGTTTGCAAAGCATCCCAATGTCATTTCAAAACACTATAAACTTTCATCCATTGTAATGAGACGCTGTAGTTAACTTTTGAAAAGTGACGATTCCCACGAGTAATCAAATGCTGCAGAAATGATCAAGATAACAGAACTGTTTGCACAATGCGACATAGAAATTTTCAAGGTTGTTCACTTGTTAGGCCTTCTAATTGCAGCGATCGCTCAAAAAACGCAACTTGCCCTTATCTATAATATACATGTTATTCTGAGAATGCGAACATGTGCATCAATACTATCGGCACAAGCATGAAGTTGTTCATTGATGTGCCACAATGTGTTGAATAGAGCCCTTTAATTGCTTATTCTCATTCCAGCCGTCTTTGAGCATTTTAGTTCGTCATTACAGGTTCTTAGAAAGAAGTCAAAGCTCTCGTTTTGGTACGTGCTTGTCAGCTGATGAAAACTGTGCTGCCAAAGATGCACTGAACAATTCACAGCGCTCAGTAGTTAATTGCTCTGCTTCCATTCTTCAAGAATAATAAATGCTCATTGCCGGACATCATTGATCCTGTATCGCTAGTTACAAGCTCAATGCGCAGCAAATTATCGGCAGTTCTAACATTATTAAATGAATTTAACCATTGTCTGGTCGAAATTTTCAATTTATACTTTCTGAATTTTCATAAGGCTGTGAGATAACAACTGACGAATGCAACTGGTTCGCCTGATGAATTTGTATACACACTAGTAGTACGGAGCTGTTCTATCTTTCCTTGAGTCACTCAGGCAATTAACGACTAACCGCATCGAACTCCTCTTTCAATCACATATTTTGCTTTTTAAAATATAAATTAATTCAATTCGCTCACTTAGGTATTGCTGAATGCCAGTTGAGTTTTCTAAAACCAGTGAATGCTTCAGTTTCCATTCCTATCAGCTCTGCTGCTAAAGACAAGACTGCAAATAAATTTTTTAACACACTTTCCACTTGCATTTCATTTATATACTGTAACCTGCCCGTCTCATTGTCTGGCGGTTTGTATTCGTGTGTTGTCTTCAAAGATGGTCTAAAGCGTACGTTGTAATGGCTTTTCCGTAGTTGTTGTGCAGTTGACGAACTGTTTTGTTTTTATAAGTTTTCAAAGCAGAAATTATTTATCGTTAATTGTTTTCAAAAGGGATTGTCGTTTATGACATCGCCCGCTAATTTTTAACTTACCTTTCTTTCGGACAGGTTATTGCGTGTGTTCCCATCTGAGCTTCTAGATTATGTCGAGCATGCTCGTCTGCTTCCTCAAAGTCGCTGTCAATAGCACCGCACAGTTCAGCTTTATTCGTGTACGTTTTCAGGGACCGATGAATCAATGAGTCGCCAGTTGATAGTGTCTGTTTCCTGTCTGAATCAGTGGTCACTTGACTTTGCTGGAAACTATGAAAGAATACTGCAGAGTAACTGAATATATTTAGTTTCTTGAAAATGGGTCTGCTCCACTCAGGTATCGAGAAGGCTTTGCGGGCTGGAGCCAGGCTTCGAGTTGGATCAGAATTAGAAGTATGCGGCGCTGGCTGTCAAGATCACTTCTTCGAACCCGATCTGTATCTGCATTCTTTGGAAGTTTTAGTTGAACTGATTAAGCATCCAAGTTGTCGGGACATTCTGGTTTACTTAGGAATGTAAGTTCGTGGCGCGTATTTCCGATTTTTTCCCTTATTATTCGAAGATTAAGGAGCTTAGATGAAGAATCAAAATGGATTTTCTTCTAATCGGCTAATCCGATGCCCGCTTTTCAGCCTCATTAAAGTTTAAGTGCTCACGATTTACCTTTCGAAATTTTCTGTCTCATTGTTGATTGTGACGACAAAAGTCAGTGCATTCAAGCTACCTTTTGCCGATTCATTCAACTGTTCACAGTCTCCTAAATTTTATAGGAAGGAAAATGAGGAGATTACATATGCAGAATCAGATGTTAGCGAATTGCAAATAATCTTTAGCTTTGAATAGGAGTTTCAATGGATTAGTGATATCAGATATGTTTGCGTGTAACATATTGAGCAAGTTTCTAAAAAGCTATGACAAATCGTGTCCTCATTCGTCCTGACTCATTCAATAAAAATTGGCTACGTGGCGGCAAAGTTACTATCTCTGCGTGCATAGTGTGATTCAAGTTTGTTCTTTGAATTGCAGGCCAGTAATGCATAACGGCAGAGCGTACAGCTGTCAAGTGATATTCTTGAACAGGTAAGAGGCATTTGTTGTCGTGAATCCGAACTGTTCGTTGCAGAAGAGTATTGTTGATTCACCCGAAGCAGGTTCTAAATGATTCTGGATTGCATCGAGAGAGCCGCTGGTTTGCTGCTTGGAACAGACCGTTTGAAGTCGAAGACTACTATGTCCCACCCATCCTGAAGGATGTTACGGGACAGGTAAGAGCAACTGTTGTTTCATTCTGTATGAATATCTAAATTTTCAAAGTCTACTGTGCCATTTGGCGATGCTGTCCTGGCAACGTTGGATACATGCGTGGGTTCGGAAGTTAGCGAAGAACTGTGGGCATCTTCCAGGTTTCTAGCAACGTCAGATACAAAATGTTGTAACGTGTTTTCTCTAGTCCTTATGCGAACTTGAGCCTTGAAGGAATAGAAATATTCTGCAATTCAACAGTACACTATCATGAGCTAGGCAAGCCAGAATATTCCGTAGGTATGATGGTGGAAAGTGTCAATCAGAAGTTCGGAGGTATTTATATACGTGCGAATCAACGTGGATGCGATGGTGATTCCGTTTACTACGACGGCTCTTCTCTGATTGCTGTGAATGGCTCATTGGTTGCTTGTTCGGATAGTTTCAGCCTTTCTGAAGTTGTACGTACCGATTCTTTGCTCCAAAAAGGGGAATTTCATAACGAGTATATAAGCTTTCATCCTAATTGTCAATAAGTTAATGCAACTGATTTTAAATAGTATCAATATTTTTATGGACATAAATAACTTTCGCTTATTCGTATTGTTTTTTCCTTTTTAGTCAGTAAGGCAGAATAAATATTAGTAATACTCGAGCTTTCTTACAATAAGCATTTTGAATTTTTTCCATTCAGGAGGTCGTTATTGCCGTAGCCGACTTAGAGGAGCTTCGTTGGTACCGTAGGCAGCTTCACTTGAATAGAGAACAGGTAAATTTTAAAATTAGTTTTTCATTTGACTTTACGTTTTGCGAAAGGCCTTTCGCTCAAGACCGCTGGTACGAGTGACTGTAGACTTTGAACTATCAATTGAATCGCATCTCACAGATCAGCCATCTCTTCCGGTTACTAAGCCTACGCTAACAGACGAAGAAGAAATAGAGTACTTACAATTTTTAGAAATTAACTTTCCTTTGTAATGTGCTTTATTTTTATCCTATTCAGATTTGCCGGTGCTTGTTGGCTTTGGGATTACTTAAGGCGAAGTGGACAAAACGGCTTTCTTCTTCCATTAAGTGGCGGTATGGATAGTTCATCAGTAGCTTGCATTGTTGCGTCGATGTGTCATCTTTTGTATGCAGCATGTAATAGAAATGGTATAGTACCACTTGGATGTACTTAGCAACGATGATCAACTAGTGTTGATGTCCATTTAGACAAAAGTGTACTAAAGGATTTGCGTCGGGTTGTAAGCGACAAGGAGTTTAAGCCAGAAAGTGTTCGCGACATTTGCAAGCGACTGTTTTTTACATTTTACATGAGCGGTGAATATTCCAGCCAGCAAAGCGAGGCCAATGCAAAAATTCTTTCCGAAGATATTGGCGCGTAAGTTTTTTTCGCTTCCCCTTTTGGCGTTAAATTGCGTTTCATTTTAGTACGCACTTTACGTTGCCAATAAATGGTGTGGTGACAGCATTTTTGAAAACCTTTGCCGCTGTATCGCAAGGAAGGTTGCCTTCGTTTATGGCTGCTGGTGGAACACGGCGTGAAGATATTGCATTGCAAAATGTTCAGGCTCGTGTCCGCATGGTGCTTGCGTATCTGTTCGCCCAGCTAACGCTTTGGATGTCATCACGTCCTGGACGTCTGCTTGTTCTAGGTTCATCGAATGCGTGTGAAAGGTGCTCTTTCAGTCCGAGTTTTGGAAAGAATTAATATCTCGGTTTAAGCGTTGTGGGGTATTTCACCAAGTACGATTGCTCATCCGCTGATATCAACCCGATAGGATCGTTGGGAAAGGAAACTCTGCGCACTTTCTTAGTTCATTGCCGAAATAAATACGGATATGCCTCGCTTCAGAAGTAAGATGTTTATTAAATATTTTATAGAAATAGTTGATCTGTCTAGCGTACTTTGCATGCGCCCAACGGCCGAACTGGCACCTCCGAAAGAGGGAAAATCTCAGCTTGATGAAGTAAGAGAGTAAACAAGTTCGCTCTTCACACCTATCGAAACTAATGATCAGCCTTTGCTGCTTCATGTATATAGTTGTTATTTTATGTCCAATTGTCGGCAGTTGTCCATCCGATGCCGATTCGAGTTGTAATTATTCTTGCTTACTTAGTTTGCTATCATGAAGCCATTTTGAGGTAAGTCTGTAACGGCATAGTATGCGTGACTTGCTTCCTCTGCACGATTAAGTCGTTTGCCTGTAGTTTCAAATGATATGCCTATTAATCATCTTTAACATAGGATGACATTGGCTTGTCTTATCAAGACATAGATGTCATGAACACCATACGTAAAGAGTACGGCTGCGGTCCGTTTACAATGTTTTGTAAGCTCTTGCCCATGTGGAAAGGACATAAAGAGCCTAAACAGGTTATTTACTTTCGCATGTTGTTTACCCTCTTTCATGTGCTATGAACATTGGTAAAACTTGTGTTCCAATTGTGTGATAATATAGTATTTTAAAAAGGAGCAAAATTGTGTGACCTTTTGCAGATTGCGAATAAGGTGAAGCGCTACTTTGAAGCCTACGCTGCGAATCGTCACAAAATGACTACGCTAACTCCGTCCTATCATGCCGACTTTAGAGACTTAGAAGATCGTCGTTTTGACCAACGCCCATTCTTGTATAACTCTTGGTGGACATGGCAATTCAAAAAGATTGAGCTAGAGGTAAAAGCAAAATGATGGAATTCCATTTACATTATCATTATTATTGTTACTTTCAGCTGGACAATATTAGCGATTCGCGAACTTAGACCGGGATTCGACTGGCGCCTTAATAATTTACATAATCTATCACGGCGATCATTATGTTTTGCTTTCGCGTTTCTTTTCGTTAAATGTTTAGATGTTGGCTACGGCTAATTGCAAACAGCCGCTAAATTAATGTTCAATTAAATTATTGATGCATACAAAGCTGAAAAATGTAGTATTTACCTTTGAACGCTGAACTTCCGTCGCAAATGAAATCCGTGCTGTTCTATTAAGTTCACGGCACTCTGTATTAGCTGCTTGAAAAGTACAGCGACAGAACCTAAACAGATGGCAAGGTTACTCGTATAGCAACATTGCATTTTGAGTTTCACGATCGTCGACAAGAAAGGCATTACTATCTGTAAGAAATTTCACAAAGCTGACGGGTGACATTTACTGCGCAACTTTCGTACGCCATACGCATTTGCGTTTTAATAATAATGTAACCATATTAATCTATGCAGCAGCTTCCTACAACGATGCTGATTTTCGGTTATTTGCGAAACGTAAATGCGTTAGAAGACAGCTAACTTTGTGTGAAATGTTACAAAACAGCGTAGCGCTAGAGTATGTACCCAGCAAAGAAGATAAGTTTAAATGCCGACACAAGATAAGCTTGAATTGTCGGGCTCTTTTGTGAAAATTGTTTCCAACAAATTCAAACTGGTAGCCTATATAAGCGTTTAGAATCTGACGTTTCGAAGTAAAGTTGATACTTTTGCAATATGTTGGTACTCTTGTGCACCCATTTGTAACACGAACTATTGCACGGATTTATTTAACAACAAATACTGCGTCTGGTCGTACTCATATTAACGAACTGCAGTATAGCAACCGCAAATTCCTCGTTATTAAAGCCACTCGGGCTATTGCATTGCAAAAGTGTTAATGGAGTTCGCATTGAAAAGTTGCATGGTTTCGTGACAGCAACCTTTTTGTTTGCATTGGCATTGTTAAACATGCTGCCAACATAATAGCATATAAGCTTTTTGCTTTTATCTAACTTGTTCATGCTGTTCAGGGATTTTGATTAACGTTTCTGATAGTCAGTAGTCGTGTTAACTGAGCGTTGGTTAATAACAATTATTTGCAAACAGGTTAATGACCATTGTTTTTAGGTAAATGACAGTTACAGTAATGGTATTATTCATTCTTTTCATGCTGAAATAACGTTAAACAAATGATAAATGCATAATCAGACTATACGACAAAAGTCTAATTTAAGAGTCATTCAGCGCAACAAAGAAACTTCGTTTCCCTGAACTGAAGTGTATCTATTGGAATATGTATGTATTTTCGTAGCGTTTAAACGTAAGCGTGAATTTAGTGCGGTTGATTCAAGTTTGCTCTCAGTATTCGTAACACTTTAGTCTTAAAGAGGTTTTTTCCTTGCACAGACGAAATACCTGCTCTTCTACTTCAATTTGCGATGCTCCATTCAATCATGTTGATACGTGGCACATTAAATAGCACTTTTCAACTAAGAAATTTATAAATATTAACATTAATAAAAGTAATTCATGTAGCTGGCCACCTGTGTGACGCTTAATGTTTGACATACCATTTTGAAAAAGTTTAAAAGCAGCAGAGGTTACAACTCAGGCAGTTAGGATGTGGTGACGGTGAGCTCCACGACAAGAAAAATCAGACCAAACGTTAAAATTATAAGTAGCTTAAAAGTGTTAATAGTCCGCATGCATAAAGTTAGCAGCACCTGCAGCATCTATATTTTTGAGGCAGAAAAGCTAAGCCATAGTATTTCCTATGCAAATACTGCAAGTAGTGATACTTCGAAAGTGGCTGCACCACAAATGGAAAGGCATCAACAAGGAAGTGATTTACTAAAATCAGTTCTAAGAGTCAAAACTTTGCAGTACAGAGTCAGATGCACCATTTCATGTATCAAGCTATGGAAGACACTTTTCAATAGAAGCACCCAATGATTCGTCTAACTATGCAGCTTTCCATTTAATCTATTTTCTCATGCAAAAGTATGAATGTTAATAATAACTGCAAGTCATTATAAGGTGATTGTAAAGCGTACAGTAATATTAATATATTAACTAAGAAACATTCGGATACTATGGAAGTGATGGTGGGCTTGAAATTTCCATGTGGGCATAATTCTATTCAAAATGTTGCAATTATTCTTTCGTGAATAGCAAATTCACAAAAAAGACAGCCAGAGCACTTATGAAAGAATTCAGCTGAAACCCAGTTGTTCATACTGATGATTACAGAGTATTTACTTCAAAGTCAATTCAAACGTGACATGTATTTGATCGAAGACGAGCTTGAAGGCTTACTTTACAGGTAGTTACGAATTATCATGAACTATAGTTGCAATCACTCGTGGCACAGCATATCTTGAAACAAAATTATGAAGTCAAGTTCAGTAAAGAAAACTGTCTATAAAATGGGATATACGTAGCGAGATCTGTTCTTGACATGGTGACACATGAATTGAAAGTACCGGAAAGGAGTGACAAGAAAATGGACGAAGGTAAAATAATCAGGAAGCAGAAGAAAGCGACAGTAAACAGGACTTCCATGTTATTGTCAGGTGATTGATCAACTTCAGCTAAAGCTCTTAATGTTTGCACATCTGTTAGAGCAGGTGTAAATTCTAATATTAGCATTGCAAATACCCGCAGATTTGCTTTCCATTTTAAACATTTGCGCGCTTATCAGTGCGGTTACTGAAAAATTTTCCTAACTAAAATTCTAAAAAAGACGCATTCAATGCTCTTAAAAATTAAGAAAATCTAAAATTTTATCAGCAAGCAGTCTTCGATGTATAGTTGCCTCAGAATAATTAGACAAAATTTATTCAACATGGTTTTGCCAGTCGTGAGAATATACTTCTAACCCCTAAGCCATGCTGATTTCAGTTCTAGCAAATGAAGATTAATATTTTGCTGAATCAATGGTTCACGAGATTTGTTGAAATAAGCTGAGCACTAAATGATATCCATACCAACTACTTTGTTTGAAGTGCTACGAACAAGAGCGTAAATGAAGTTAATACATGACAAACCAACCGTGAGAATTATATATAGACCAGAAGAGTTACAAGCTTAAATGAACCGTTCTAGTTTCATACAGTTTACGAATTTAATATTAGCTAGTGTATACTACCTTCAGCTTTTCTATGCTTCATTAGGAAGTTTGGCTGCAAAGAGGCATTGTTCTCTATTCAACCCAGTTTCAGCGGGCTCACATTGCGGTAGCAGAGCTTTCTTTTCATATAGTCCGGACAGCTGTGCACGCTGAATGCATTCTTTGTGAAAAATGCCATTCTACTGACGCGCTGTTGAATTCGAAAGTGAAATAGGCGTTGCTGCAAAGTTTGCAATACCGTTTTAATGAGCCGAGAACTAGAGAAAGCACAGAGAATTTACAAAACACTGTTCAATTAGCATACACACTGACTCGCTTACTGCGACCAGTTCCTGCTCTTCCCTATGCCGTATTCATTACCTGCCCTTTTTATATTGCAGAGTGCTTTTGTCCAGTTGCGCCTAATCTTACTTTTTGTTCAATAGCAGTTTCCCGGAAAACGTTTTTTCAGTTTTACTTTCCTTTCACAAAGCGTTAAAGCGAATGTTGCCTTGTTGCGCTTTTGATTATTTATGCCATGTGAACAATTAACTTACATTGTTTTCCAGAAACATGTTAACTAACTTTTCTTATCGTATTACTGCAGAACCAACTTTGAGGAGAAAACCTTTCCCATTAAAGTGACGATCTTCTCTTAAGTCATTTTCTGTGCTACTAAGACGAACGCATTATCTTTCAGCTATGAGGAAAATTAAACAATCGATATGGATTACCTCAGAAAATTGATGTTCAGACGCGCTTTCTAATTTGCGCAGGCCGAACTTGGTTTAGTTCGAAAGAGTTTCCACTTTTCCTTAGGCTTAAGCAGATGCATAGTCTTCTTTCAGTTTACTAGTTAACAGGGAAACCTTTTATCTTTAAATCCTTACAGTGTTATGCTTGTTCAGGATCAACCTTTTTTGGTTGTTCAAAATTGTGTTGAGCATGATGTTTCGTAAGTTAAATGGAAATAAATAAATTACGGTTACATTGAGCCTATTTTCACATGGCAAATCTTGAACTTATGAACTTATAACTTAGATCCCGATAGGTCCAACCAGCTGCTATGCCGTCAGTTTTCATCAATATGCACAGTGATACGTTACACATTCCATCTCACTGAAACGTCAGGAAATCAAGCTGTCTGCTAATTTGTGCTTTTCCCGTGTAGTCAATTTTTTGCATTTAAGTCAACTCATTGACGCTGTCACCTTACAGTGAGTCAATGACGTTTCGCTGTCCTTAAGCAACTGCATGTCAAACCACTAATTTCAGAAGAACAGAGGCTTCTAGAGGAAGTTTTGTGAACAGACTGCGTTCATAAATAGGCGGATTTGCAAAATGATGCAACCTAAATTGACATTGTTCCATAGACGTAGTGGAACAATGGTCTTCCATGCTCCCCCATAAAAAAACGTCGCAATAGCGAGGCCTGTTTCATCTAAGCACAATAAAGTTTCGAGAGAAGTAACAGTGAGTGCATGTTTGCATTTCTGCAACACATGCATGAACCTGGTTTTCACCAGAGGTAAACATGCTTAAGCTAGTTCCTTCCTAAATCGGCTTCCGTTCACAAGCCGAGCTACGATGACACTTGTGTATCATAATTAGCCTTTCCAGAGATTGCGCTTGTTGTCCATTTGCCTGTTTAGACTCGCGTGACAATAGTTTTAGATTAAAGTAAACATTGGCTAGCCATTTTCGAATCTTACATGTGAAAGCACTGCTGACCAAGGCGATGGAACGAATAAGCTTCTTAGTGCCGCCGAAACGATTGAAACGTGATTGCCCATCCCCTACAACAGTGAAAAGTATCCACCGAAACGACTAGTAGGAACAACCTACGTGAGCTGAAAATTGAAATGGCGCTGGAAATTTTCGCAAAACAAATGAAAATACGTTTGGATAAACGAACGTGCATTTTACTTGTTAACTGGTTTTTCAATTTTCAAATATGGAAAACTTCACTACATGAACAGCTCGTTAAATTGGAAGAGTGCAATACGCAGATGGGCTTCTGCTCGTTTTGGTTCCCTTAATCACAATTGTCTTGCTTCAAATGGACACGATTGAAAATTCTAGTTTGTTCAAATACAGAATGAACTGAATATAAACTCTTTTCAGTTGCGCCTATTACATACGTACATCAAATATAGAAATACTGGCACGTTTCTCAGCGATGCAATGCCATGATTGAATTCCCGCAGAAGCACTCATGGAAGCACTAACGCACAAAAGCAGCTAGCAATTTTTGTGTCAGTATGTTTACTGTTTAATTATTAACAGTGTTTATTTGTGTCATCTCAAAGGAAACAGATAAACAATGAACTGTTCAAGTAGGAATCGGCGACATGAAAAAAATGAAATAATATGGAAAACTATCGGAACGTTAGAGACCCATGCCAGTGGAGAGCTTCCTTAAAGGGTTTGTTTTTGCAATCACTTGATATAGTTAATATTTTACTTGCACAAAATTGGCTGTTTTATAACATGGGCAAATCTTGCTTTATTGATCTGGTCAGTGGCTGCTCTTTCTTCAGGCTACTATTGTTACAATCCCATTAGTGTTATTATAACAAAAGATGTAAAGTCGAAGCCTAACACACAAAATTTAGTTCAGAATGCAAATGTTAGTTTTCTGTAAAGGCAGATTGGCATATGGAGCGGTATGGTTGAGCAAATAACTTCATCCAACTTCAAAGAAGTCAGTTGAATTTATCAGCTTTGAATTAACTTACTAATAGCTTGAACTGCACTCTGTAGCAATAGCGAAGTTGGAAGACAAAGTGCATTAGAACTCTAAATGCAATCTTTAATCGCCATGCATTAAAAGACAATTTGCATATGGATAATTACGCACACTATTAGTGATGCATGAGACTCGCAACTGTTGCATCTTCATATGGGATACTGCAGGAAAATTTCTAAAAAACGGAATCAAAATTGAAAGGTTGGCAAGAACAACATGTTTTAAGCAATTGCATCACTAAAGATAAACAAATTTCTTTGCTGCCAAAAGTTTCAGATAGAAACAGCAACAAATAGTTGAAACCATTTTGAGCGGTCCTTGCGACAAGTGAAGTTGTAGAGCAAACTGCATAGCAACGGCTGTATTTTTGCTTAATACTTTCACTGATAAAATGCTACACTGCCTTTGTACTTTCCTATTAATTAAGCTTGCTATTTACAACTGCTTAATGTTAACGTAAACCGAATTTATTCAAGTGCAGCCTGCTTCAACAGCAAGTCTAAATCAAACTGCTGTGTTTAGTCCATGTTAATAAGTAAAAGTATGGAAATATTAACTGTTTAAAGTATTTATGTATTCCTGTTATAAATGTTGTCACTGTAAAACTGTTAAAATTTAACTAACGCAACGTGCGAAATTGTGTACCAGATCTTAATACTTCACTGGTGAGCATTAAATTGGCTTCTGGCTCAGAAGAAAACATTGTCTTAGTGCCATAATCTAAGCGTTCATAAATGAGGTTTCATTTTAGCTTTAGCACGCTTATGAAGTGAATGCAAATTGGGTAAATGTTTTCACAGCGATCATTCCATACGACTAGCATCAAGCTGAATAAACAGGAATTTCAGTTTCCAGACGAATTCAGCAGTTTTGCATACCCACCACTGGTCGTTTACCCTAAGCAGAGAGTACGCTTTTCCAACTATGTTTAGAATGATACTGACGCTACGGCATGCATACAATCACGCTGTTGACCTAGCGGGCAACACGACATTAACGACGGCAGCATGAAATCGGCTGCCACGCAGCTCTCACTGGCTGTTTGCCCACTATTGGTAGTAATTCATTTCCTTTAATGCTACCATTGACAGCGCTGCGTTTGACTGCCGTCACAGCGGCTAATATTTATTTACTGGCCATTGCAAAGTAGTCAAAGCATTACACAATCTCAACAGCAGTTTTTCACTACTAAGACTGATGCCGGAGCGTCTGGCTTCATCAACTGTATGAGAGCACATAGAAGAGGTGATTGGTTACCACTATCCTGAACAGCAACTGTGTCACGTGACTTTACGGTGTGTCCTAATGACTGCCATTGGATGCTGATCGTTTTGGAGGCGGTGGCAAGCTCAGATTGACCAATTAACTCCTGTCATTGTTGTCAACTGACAGCAGAGCGACCAAGACTCAAAGACGTACTGCACTGAATCGACGGCAACAATTTAGACCTTCTTCCCAACTGCGAGTATTAGTAGTTCAGCGTCCATGCTTCCTTGCACTTTTAATCCTCTACACCCCTCAGCAGGACTGAACTACGCTCCGCAGGCACGTAAGCCTACTCTGTTGGACTTTGACCGTATTCACTTCGGCACCATGATGGCGCCTATGCCTATCCCTGGAGGTGGTCTTCTCTCTCCTTACAGCTTACAGGGTCCGTTTGGCAACTGGGATCCTGTCACAGCTGCTACAATGAAGGCACTCAACTTTGGCATATTTGATGCTCGACATGGCCACTTCATTCAGGAAGAGCCAAAACCACAACACAGTTACATTGGTCTCATTGCGATGGCCATACTAAGCAGCGTGGACAAAAAAATGGTGCTATGTGATATATACCAATGGATATTAGACCACTACCCATATTTCCGAAGCCGTGGACCAGGTTGGCGTAACAGTATCCGTCACAACCTGTCGCTGAACGACTGCTTCATCAAGGCCGGCCGAAGTGCGAATGGAAAGGGTCATTATTGGGCCATACATCCGGCAAATGTGGATGACTTTAAAAGAGGTGATTTCAGGAGACGCCGAGCTCAGCGTAAAGTGAGAAAACATATGGGTCTTACCGGCGGGGAAGATGGAGAGGACTCTGATGACAGCCTGTGTCCATCACCTACCTCTGCGGGCAGACTGTCTAGTGATCACTGCCACGTTGCAGAGTTGTCTAAAGAAAATGAGCTAGAGATAAACTTGAATTGTCGTTCTGCAATTTCGTCTGAGGAATCCTCAAAGGGTGAACAGCCAGTGAATGGTACTGATCCTCAGGCTGCAGAACCACAGCGTCGCAAACGTCTTTTCGATGTGGAAAGTCTACTGGCGCCAGACGCAAAAAGAAATCATTGCTTCAGCAATGTCAGTCAGCAGTATTCTCTTATTAATTCTGAGGAAACTCCCAACGATGGCTATTCAAGTCCTTTAAACGGTGCTGGAGCTAAGCTCACCAACGTATATGCAACCGTACCAAGGCAGCAACAAACGCAATCTGGTGCAGAAGCTTCAGCTATGCTGTTCAATCAAGCTTTATCTGCGTGGAGCTTTAACCCTGCAGCTGTAGCTACTAGAGGAATACCCTACGGATGTTGGCCTTCTCCATCCCATGTACAAACCACTGGGCAGCAGTGGGCCCAATCAGTGGCAAATATGTCAGCAACCAGTAGCGAACAATTGCCATCATCACTGGCGTCTAAACCTGAGCGACACCGGTCACCAAGCCCTTATTCCGCTGCCAAATGGCAGGAGACATTTGCCAAAATCATGGCCCGTTCCTACAATTGGAGAAACAACCCAGTCGTCTCCAAGGGGACAACTTCAACTGTTTCCGGATCCCAGCATGCAATCGATTCTTCCGCTGGTAGGCATCCGTGAATGACAAAGCTTTTATATAGTGTTTTCATATCAATTCGTTTCATTAGACGTTCGTTCTGTGCCTTTGGTGTTGGGCCCATCCTTATAAAACTTAATTTACTTTAAACATTTTGCCTTTGTAAAGCGCTGAAGGAGCTATGTTTGGAGCTTCACTTTTTTTTAACTCTTGAAATGGCAACTGATGTGCGCAACTTTGTCTACAGTAATTCTTGAGAATAACTAGAGCCTCTGAGGATCCATCGCCAGCAAAGGGGAAAATTAGGTGCTCGCTAGTCAAACGATCAGGATGCTCAATGTGAAACCGCTTAAGCGAGCTGGTAATGCTGCGCGGTGTGAAAAGCGTTTGATGAACAACTTTCAAGACGACTTCATCTGGTAATTGGGCTCGTTAATCTAATTGATAGCCGCCACGGTGTCCAGGCGGGCTGTTTAGCTCTAGTCTGTCGATCAGCGTCTCGAAAAATGGCACACTGAAGGGTGGAACATCAATCAAAGCTCCTGTAATCAGCAGCAGCTACAAATTGTTTTATAAATAATTTCCATCGCCTTCAATGTTACCAATCGATCTGGTGCTCTGTGATCGATTCTGCACCCTCTAACGGAGGTCAGAAACATTTTCTCACAGGAGGCCTGAAATCCGCTGCTTAAGTTTATGTTTGTCCTTTTCACAAAGTGGATAAAATATGCAATAAGTAGATAGATAAAGCGTATTATGCCCTCTGTCATCTTAACTTCAGGAACAATAGATCTTGGACAGATGCGTTAATTGAAAGTCCCTCAGCTCCTAATGTTTGGCGTTGTTATCAATTGATGAATGAACGCTGATGGGGATAGCAGTCCAATGATTTAACACAAAGGATGACGGTGTTTGAAAAGACTTCTTTTGCTAGCGGATCGAAGCGGTCACGGTGAACGCTTCTGAACCCAATGGCTGAACAGTTGTAACGGAAAAGAGTTCCATTCTGACAAAGCACAGTTCAGTTCTGTTGCTTCTAGGCAGGCAGCTGATTGTATTTTTCCTAGTAAGGCTATATGGCACGGTGAATTTGTGTCAAATATTTATCAGCAACTGTGAATTGCATAGGGACGATCAGTTGAACAGAGCTGCAATAGCAGTAGCCAACAACGTATACGGAGGTGACACTGTTTCATTTGGTAAGCAGGTGAACTTTGTCAACAGAAACACATGGACTAAACAAACCAAGATGTACACTAAATGTCCTTCGTGTAGCATTGAAACGTTTGTTCCCGCTCGGAGAAGCTATTGAGATATTTGTTGCGACACTTTTCCGTGGCACTTCAGCAGGCTGGGCAAGTTTAATAGTGATGGATGAATAGGAAAAGAAAGGAGTTCATCCGTGCATTACAGTAAGATAGTCTTCTATAGCAGAAACCACCTTTGGGCGTCAATTAGCCCACGCAAACGGCCAACAATGGCAGGCTGTTCCTCTGTGGCCACTTTTGTGGCAAAACAGGGTGGCGGCGAGGACTGCGTACACAATAGACGATTGTTGATCAGCCGCCTTCAAATTCTCTCTTTCGTGTTTGTACTCATCGAAGGACTAAATTGAAAGCGACTTGGTTACAAATAGTGCCAACAATGGGCACCGCGATGACGGTGACCCAAACGTCAGTGTTGCAAATAAACAAACGCCGCTCTGGTCTAGTGAAACCGGCACGATCCGAGCTGGTCGTTCGGTTGGCAATGGTTGCAACGAGCAGTTTCAGAATGACCAATGCCACAACCACTTCAGCTAGAACCGTTCGCAGGAAAATATCCTTAAAACATAGCGGACGATGGGAAAATCACCTAATAGATGGGACGCAACTGACAACTTTTTGTTGTAACCAAAAGATATTCACAGCTATGATACCCTTTGGATCAGTATGGGAGGGAAACGTTCCGGCTAATCTGTAACTAAGGTTGCTTCTTGTTTGCCAGCGATTAAAGGCAAAAGAATTGCTTCCATTTCTGCTGTCATCTTTGTGTGACGGGTGGTCAAATTAAGGCACTGTGATAAATCTAGTTGCCGTTCATCTTGTCGTCGCTCCACAAGTGAATAGCTCTTGACACGGTGAAGAGCTGTTAACGTCTCTTGCCTAACCCATATAGCAATTGACTGGCGAGTCGATTCCTGCAGTCCAGCTCCACGCTGTAGCATTGTCTAAAATAATCGCGCTCATCAGGTTGTTAATAGTCCAGTTTCCACTAAGGTGACTTGCCATTGACCATTGTGCTACCTATACCAGGGTCACGATGGGACGCGACCAGTGCGCATTCCAATGGTATTCAATAGGTTGAATTAGCAGACATCGGGAGGTCCACTCTCATCATCTGCTGACACTCCCTTTATTATTTCAGTTGTTCCAAGTTTGTCCTATTAGAAAACCATGTTTGTTTACTCCCTAGGGTATGGCAGCGATTGCAACACGCCACAATGGCCTGTTGGTTGCAAACATTCCATTCGCGAGAAACATTCTGTCTTTATCTTTTGGCTAACTGCCGTTTTGTAGAAAGCTTCCACGGAAGCAGATACTGTAGTTCGGATGGGCGGTCGTCACAGTCTGTTTACTCATCTTAAGGCGAGCATAACTAATGCATCATTCTGAAGCCACAAATGCCAGTGTCCAGCTGGCTGACTAAAAGCGGATGAGCTCACGGCTCTCCAGAAACCGGAAAATCCTGCTGCTAATGAAAGATAATTTAGGATGATGACAATGTTCTTGTTTATTAGGAGAACGTTGTCTCAGTCCAAATCAGTGGCACCCCTCAGCTGCAAGCGTGGATAGTCAACCTTCACGCTGGTTAGCATTCATACTGCTTGCCCATTGTGAAAGCTTCAGGCAGGGAGCCTAGTGGCTTTTCGAGGACACTGTTAAGTAAATGTTGTCATCTGGACAGAATCTGTCTGTTTTTGCTGGCAATGGACTTCGTGGTGATTCTCAGCGGGTATGAGGACGCCCTTGACGACGAGCGATTTTTCTGTGGCCATGTTTGGCCTACGTCCCGCTGATGACCATACGCCTTGGCCCTTTAGACCGTTGTGATTAGCAACTGGACGTTCTTGTAGGAACTCGTTGCACGATTAACCTCTGAGGCCGCACTCCGGGTTCATGCCGGGATTTTCAGCTTCTCCAGGAGAGGTTGTTCGACGAACCTGGTTTGCCGCTTCGATTGCGCAGATGCATCAGATCAACTCCGCCAGATCGCTTCGATTCAGACTATGAAAGGGAGTTCAGAATTATGACCTATTGATAGCCTGACTGAGTGGACAAACAATGTTCACACGAACTCACTACATATTGCAAACTTGCAATCTTTTGCTGAACGGCTTTGCAAGACCGACTGTCCAGCTAGGGAGAAACGAAATCGCCGTGAATGCCTGTTAATTGGACACCTGTGATTGATTGCGGCGCCTAATCGCGCCAAGTCTATGTAAGCGACCACCGTTGATATTAACTATTGACAGCTATGAATTATGGTGAACGTTTGCTGTGTATATAGCCAAAATGTAGATGCACCATTCATACGCTGCATGTTGGTTTCAAAGTATGGAAAACAATCAGTCTAGCAGCAGCTACCCCTAAAGCGGCAGGAAGTAATGATTAATCCAGTATGCACACAAACTTAACTTATGTGTGATCAACACTTAAGAAGTAAATTGAAGAGGCCGAGCACAATGTCGCCTTTCCAAGTAAGCGACGTAAGAAAAGTGCAAAATTTACTGGCCAAAACTAAGTGATGCTCCCTGAGGCAACGTAGGAACAATAAAATCCAGTTTGTATGCTTCAGTTTTGCCCTGTATCTTTAATGCGAAGATGAAAATTTTTGTCCTTCAATTCTGTGGATTCGACTTTGCTTTTTCAAACTGCTGCAATTAGCCTCTCCTATGAAGGACACGGGGAAATTGGTTGAACAAGGCCGTGGCATGTAGGTTCGTCGAACTCGCACATAGTTAGCAATGCGTCTTTTCATTCGAACGCGGCGATGAGACCAATACCACAGTTCCAGTTGTGCATGCGCTTTCTGCCCTCTACCTATTTAGCAAAGCCACCCGTTGCTATTCTCCAATATCTACTGCAAACACATTTTACATTGAAGCTCATTTTGGCATTTCGTATAAAATAAAAGCTGAAGGAATTTCTACCCTCTTCGTGGAAACGAAGAAGCTGTGCGAAGTCAAGAAAAGCTTGGAAAAAAGAAATGTCGAACTGCTCTTAACTTCAACCTAGCAACTCTGTCGAAGCTTTGGATTTCTGGTACATTAAAACACAACTTTAGGCTACATTTTGTATACTCTAAATGGCTTACTTGCCAATTTATCGTTACTGGATGTGGGCATACAAGTACAAACCTTTAAAGCGCTTGAAAGGGATGCACCTAGACATCATGTAAAGGTCACGTATGAACGTTAATTTCAAGCGCTGTGCGTTTTCGGACATTAAGTTTTCTCAAATTCAAGTTCACTAACTGGGATCCTCTGTCCACCACAACACGCCCACTAGCCAAATTAGTAATGTATCACCTAATGAGAACAAAGCGTTTGATTCCTTCTGCACTTACGAAAACCAATTCCTAATGAAAATAACTGCCTTTTTATGCAGCTGACTAAAAATATGATTGTTTACACACACTTGCACAATTATCATTGTATGCCACGAAACTTCACTGAGTCCACCGCTGAGGTGAGACGTTATTTACTTTTAAACCAACCTGTTTATTGCAGCATTTAAGTAGTGGGCAGGAGAAGATTTTGATTTAATTTTCAGGTGGTTTCTCAACATTTAAACCAATACATGGCAATTAACTTGCGCGCAAATGGAATGGCCATTAAGGCCCGTACTGCAAACCTGTACAACTGCTTTCAGTGATAATAGCACTATACTAATGCTTATTATGAGGCATTTTAGCGCATAATGCTTTCAAAAGCATACTAAAACAACAGAGAACTGTTATTGCATGAAGCAGGTACATTTCGAAGACTATTATTAATACAATACCAACTGTACGTTTAAAGGAAGATATAAGTACTTTTAATTCCTATGGAGAACTTACCCTTCAGGTTACTCCAACAATCCCTTGTAACAATTTTATTTTGTAAATAAAAGAACGTAGAACTTAAAGACTGAGCCAGCGAAAGGTCATCTGGAATAAGTTTCTTGAATTAGTTTGAGTTCATGAAGGAGAGTGAAGAAATGTTCAACATGTTGTCACAACGAAAATCTAATTTACGATACTGCGTCAGTTAGGTGACGATAAAATGAAAATGTCATCAAAACTTTATTTTGGTGCATAGGCAGAACGATTAACGTCACTTTGAAGGATAAACTGACCGCTGGCAGGGCTGCCGTTCAAACGGTAAGTTATAATCAATCATTACTTGATCCTCGTTTCCTGTATTTTTCCTATGAGCAAAAGCTGCCATTCGGTAGGTCTTATATGTACATTTGGAAACCCATGCCGAAGGAATGCTCATCATGGCAACTTACAATCCAAATTCCTGTCACATTGGGTTGTTATTGTCCATTACAAATGGATTTTTACCATTCAGCCTTATCACTGTTTCCGGAATGGCCATGAACTGCACTGAGGTGTCTCCTTAAATTGCGAAATGCTGTCATCACAAGGACAATCATTTCGCATTGAATATAATCTTATTTGTTAGCTTGACAAGTTAGTAAGTTGAGTGCTTGGAAGTATTGTACAGCGCGGGGATACGCGGCAGTGCAGAAATACTCAAAGGTTCTAACATTCAACCCGCTATTCCAACTTTCTGTCATGTTCCGACGTAATCATATATCGTAAAATCTCTTGACATTTGAAGAGTGTGAACAACTTGTTTTACAGTAGCTGAATGTTGAAAAGAATGGCAGAAGCGTTTTTTCAAGCAAGGAGCTGTTGATGAACTATTATTCAGTGGAGGAATTGGAACTCAAGAAATCCACTTCAGGCTGCAAAATATTTTGCCAGGAGGAAACCTTATGTTGAAACCAAATGAAGTTTTGAACGGAAGAATTTCAGTGGAAGAAGAAACTTGTGATGAGTTTTGTTGACCAGTTGAGATAACCTCAGAGAAGAATATTGCGGCAGTTGAGAAGTTAGTTGTAGAAAACAGAAGGGCCTTAGTCGCAGAAATCATGCGCCATTTTAAGCCTTCGTGTGGTATCTTTGAAAGAATTCAGGAGAACAGTCTGTGAATTTCAAAGATCATAGCACGATGAGTCCCCCAAACTTTTTCATTATTTGCGAAGGAACTTCAGGTTGGTTATATGAAAGGAATTTCGCGGTTCTTCCGGGAATTTGAAAAGATCTTTCTGCAGCGCCTTGCATGTGCTGATGAGTTGTGAATTAATCGTGATGAATCAGAGTCTCAAGAACAAAGCAGGACGCGGAAAACCATACAGTCTATAGTACCAATCAGGTTACGGAACGGAAACATTATAGGCACAGTTTTCTGGAGTGTAGAAGGTGAATCGTACTAACCGAGTATTTTAAACGAAGCGTAATTACTGCAGGCCACTATCAGGCCAACTTGCTAATCCAAAGGCGCAAATCAGGAAAGGAGATAGGCACGGGGACAACCTGACTAGGAATTGTGCTCAGGCAAGACATCGCGCTATTGCGGAAGTTGTAATTTGCCGTCACGCATGATCGCGGGTTCCTTTTGCTGAGTCACCTACTTTACAGTTCGAAGATGTCATTCAGCGACTATTCTCTGCCAGGAAATTTTAGAGACGAGGTTCATGGATGAAAATGAGCTCCGCGTGAGTTGCTTTCAATCGCTTGACAAAAGCTTCTCTTAGAACGACTTTAAGAATTTTAAGTCTCGACGAGACAAGTATACTGAGGTTGAAAGGCGTTATATTTGATCGTAGTAAAGTATCACTGCGCTGAGGTCTCCTGGAAGCTGTCAAGGCTGGTAAAAATGGGTAACTGTATGCACCACAGCCTCTTAATTTCAATGAACAAGTATGGAGCTTGTGCCATAACTTAACTGCATGTGAACAGGATTAAGTTTCATGAATGAGAAATCGACTTAAAATTATTTGAGTATCAAAGTGCTTCTGCCCAGTAATGACGCAAGTGTAGTTGTAGAGAGGAACGGTCATTTCCATAATCGATCAGTCACGCGGGTCAATTCGATTGCGGGTACTTATAGGGTCAATGAAAACGTTGACCCTATAAGTACCCGCAAATCGTTTGTGTATGCCTTTATCGGTGCAACTCTTCATGCATTCCATTTTTATAAATCAGTAAATATCCCACTGCTGTGCACTTCTTTTTGACAGATTGAGTGTAAGTCACTTGACCATGAGAGCGTTAATTCTTGAAGGCTATGAAGCTCTAATAATGAGCAAAGGGAACATAGCAAGCAGTATTTAAGCTTACAATAAGCTCTTAAATGTTGCTGGCTTGGTTTGCAGTTTAAGTAAGGTTGTTTAAACAGCTCACGTAACGTTCAGTATTGTTAGGAAATATGATTACGGGAGGCTATCTTAAAGGTCAACGTGAAAGTGTCGCACAGGTGGGGAGGTTCGTTTTCCCAACCTGTCAGGCTTATTGTCACCTCAATGTGCACTGCAGGATTCGACCGCATGACAAATCTTTGGTATTGTATGACTAAGCGGGAGGGCAGTGCAGCTCCTTTTTCCGTTATAGTCTCGCTTTCAGCGTTAGTTCGCTTTGTTCCGGTAAAACGGGACTGATAATCAGATTGATCGAAAATTAATGGGCTTTAACACTCAGTCCATTGTTGGCTGCAGAGTTGCAGCGCCAATCCAGGCCACTTGAATGCTCAGCTCATTCAAGCTGGAGTGTGCAAAGTTTGTCCAATTGCCCAATTCTGTTTTTGCCTGCTGACAATGGCTGATGAATAGGGTTCGGTTTGCATGGCCTCGACGTCAACAATGGAAAGCATGTACGATCAGCGGGGCATTGTGGAGCAAAAATGCGACACAAATAAACGCCACTTCACATTTATGGCCTGGCATAATCGACGCTGACCCACGTCCTCACCACGTTTCCATGAACGGCATTGTGAACCAGTTGGCGTTTCGATCACGTTGCCAACCGCCATAGAACGACGTGTTGAAATAGACAAATGTTGTTCTATAGTTCTCTGAAGGTGGTAATGTCCGCTTCCCATTTCAGGATGAACCATTCTTTCTCTTGCCCTTCAGGGTCACGTTTGGGTCGAGTGAATCTTTCGGTACACCTTCACCATATCTTTCCTATTATTCTATTAAGAACTTCCGGTACGATCGCTCTTAACAAAGCAATTGACAGTTATGCAGCAGAATTCTTTAACCATGATAAAGCAATTACGAAGTTGAAGACTCGAATCAATATCCATTATCAGCAGAATGCATGGGTCACCAGTTACACTAAATGCAGCAACTCATCCTTAATGCTATGAACTGATAAAAGCCAATAGCATAAAAGTGAGTACTTGCCTTCAACCCCAATGCCAAACATATTCCAAATTGACACATAAATATTCAGTTATTAAGAGTTTTAATACTATTTCAGTCGCTTTGGAAACGTGAAAGTAGACAGTTTACTCAAAATAGCGTTTCTGAAATTGTGAAAATACAGCACGGCTAGTTTATTGTAGCCTCAGGAGGTAAGCTTTGGGCGTAATTCCTATAAAAGTGGATGCGCATTTTTCATTAGAAGCAAAGCTGTTCAGGGGATAATGACTTATGATCCTACGCAGTGATCTGAACATGCCCTCATTCTAATGCTTTCATTTATACTTGATTTTCAATCTTCAGATTAAAAAACAAGTTACGGAAGATCATCTGCGCAAAATGAGGCTGAAATAGATAAAGTTGTTCCTTGCTTCGAGATGGCAATTACAAACTGTGCCAGAAGGTGCAATCTGGCGAGCATGCAGGATTATGCATTCCGACTTTCTAGGTAAGCTCCTCTTCTATGTGTTAAACATAATACGAAAGCACGCTTTCAATTTTCAACGGAATAAAAGTTTTAGACATGTCAGCTGTAGTTCTAGTACTAGTTCAGAGGACCATGCGTGATGGCATTACGCAGTTGTTCAAAAATTAATACTTGACAGCCGGGTGGCGGTCATTCCATTACTTCGCATTTTAGCCTGCTATTAGTAAAAAGTTGGACGAGAAGAGATTTTTAACTTTGTTACGACTTAAAAGCTCTGCTGGAGCTCAATCTTGTATCCCTTCAGTACTATGAGACAATGCGCTCAAATATCATTACATAAAGTTATACCTTCAGAAGAGTCTGTGCGAATAAAATGTTTAGCCGCAGGTCAATTAAATTTTAATTCCAGTGATTAGGAAATACATAATTATTAGCTCGGTTGAATGGACGCATTTTGCCAAATCATTAATCGTGAAGTAGCCCTTACACTTGCAAATAAAAATTGATTTTGAAGGCATGTGAATTCTTCATTACATACTACATGATAACGCGGGACCATTTCTTTCATCTCTTTGAAGCTACCTGTTTCCATTGATAAGGGACCACTTGAAGCTATTAATATTAATGTATAATCAATTTCAGAAGAGTGAATGACCGTAACAGTAACAGGGTTTTTGTAAGCTGCTGCAATTGAAAGCATGATGACTGACTGAAAATTAGCAGAATCACTTTCATTAAATCACCCATTCACCACAATGAGAAGTTTTGAAATTAGTTTTATGTAAAATAACGAGGAAAAATAAAAATTAAAACCTGGAGTATTTAACAAACTGAACGTACGTGTAAACGGCAGTAGCAGTCCACATGTTTTGGTTGCTGAAACGTTGCAGTTTCGAAGCAACCACCAGATGTAAGTAAAACCGCGTTAGCGTATAACTTCCAATAGCATCTCTCTTAAATGTTAAGATCTGAACGAAAACCACGCTCAAATTTTCGAAAATGCTGTATCACTTTACATCAAACAACTTTGCTTAAATGTATACAGACTGCTTCTTTCATTGCTTTAACAGAATTTTATCAACGTCGAGCAACTGCTTTCTCTAATCCAATGGACGTTTCGAGCTGAATCCAGCGAAGCAGTTTTTTAAAAGGAGCTATTGGTTTTCACAAGGATTCCTTGTAAACATTGATAGCTGATTCTGCTGTTACTCAGCTGTTTCTGAGATAACTTGAATCTATGTGCTCACAAAATATTTGTATTGTGCAATTCATTTTCTGCAAATTCATTTGCTTGTGAATTTCATAGTAGATCTTCAGATTCACGGGTTTGGCCTGTTGGATGTATCTATAAATAAACTTCAAAGTGCCCTACTAGGGCACTTTGAAGTTTATTTACAGATACATCCAACAGGCCAAACCCGTGAATCTGAAGATCTACTATGAAACTATTCAAGCCTGTTAAAAGACATCCTGTCTTTCGAAATGCTTGTGAATTAACAAATAATGTTAGATACGCAATAGAACTTTCTAACTGCAAAAAGCTGTTAGCAGTGTTCACCATTGAGTTGCGTAATGCGCAAGTCAATAAATACTATGCTGCTTTATTTTCAGTTTATTCATTCTTGGGAATCGTAATGTGCACGTCTGACCAAACTTTGAATCCCAAACTCAGTGTGATATAGACTGACAAGGTGCATGATTGTAAGGTTCACATGGGACGGGTGCTGGAGTTAAAAGTAATGAAAAACTGTCGTCAGATGCAACGTTCATCTTCTAAGTTATGAAGATTTATTACCAGTGTTATGATAACAATTGCATTAATTTTAACATTATGTTTAGAAAATGGATAGCAATATTAAAAATGCAACCATCTAAGAGCTGCATAAGTACGCACATTCATGTGCATAACTACATGAAAATCAGTTATGCGTTTGCAGCTTATGGCAATCACCTACCTAGATCTAGGCTACTAAAGTAAGGATTGCGACAGGAGAAAAGAGCGGGAGAAAAGAAATAATGTTGTTAATATCAAACATAATCCGCAAAATGACCACTGTGTTACTTTAAAAACTAGCGGGTCGTATTCTAAATCTTCATACGCATTGATGTTCACTGTTACTTGATGTTAACTTGTAATTTAAAATGTTATCCACCAACTTGGTAATAGGGAGAACAATTAACACTTCAGCCACAGTATGCTACCATCCAGTGATTGCTTGAGAAAAATAGCATGCAAGTCTTCGAAGCGAGCACTGCCCATTTTGTCAAGGCCTAACGACATTTGATGTGACTATGACTTAACGATCTTTTCGTCGCAGTCACGTTGGAATCGTACAAAAATATCGCTTTCCTAAAAAGGGATGCAGCACTGGTCTGTAAGAACTAAATGGAACGCAATTTTTAAAAGCAGGATTCTCAGCGAAGACTTATCAGTAGGACAGAACCTTCAGTCAGCTATTTTAATAAGTCAGTGAGGTGAGCATTATCCATTAACTTAAAAGCGATATTCAATTTAAAACTGAATGCTAAGACAATTTTACTAAGTCGCTACGTCTGACAACGCCTGTTGTTTAATTGCCTTCTTAACTTCATAATGTGATAAACAGATAAGTTTTTAGACAGCAGCAGAGAGTTTAAACATTTACGTCACTACAACAACTTGTGAGTGTCAGTTAATCTCACTGAAATCACCGACAGTTCACTTTGTAAGGTGAGAAGTTTTGAATGCTTTTGCTATTCTTAACCCCTGCAGAACTGTCAACTTAAGTGCAATTTCAGCTAAATAAACTTGAAAGTACTGAATTTTTCAAAACCACCTGAGAAGTTTGATTATACATTTTGTGACATTAAAGGTTACTCTTGACTTCGGTATTACGATAAAAAGCAGGTTTATCCAAACTAAATTTCTGATGCTTTACAAAAATGCTTTTTTAAATGAAAAAAATTATTTTCAAGAAAAGAAATCGTTGAAACTATTTCGCACATACTAGTTATTTTGTAATTACAGCACAATGGTGCGAACACAAGTTAAGTGCTTCCTAAGCGATCACATCTTCGGAGAATAAATTACAGTTAGTTCTTCAATTCAAAACAATCACTCATTCTCTATTTCCCACTAGAACTAAAGCAGAAGAATGAGTGAAATCCCATGCCATGAATAAAGTAAACATTCTGAAAAATTCCCATTTTATTAGTAACTATGGCAGTTGCGTTAGTAACAGTTGCGAACACAAACAACAGAGGTAGCGCTGCTCTGACTCGCTCATATCGTTTTACCCAGCAAAGGGAGAAACATGGACTCATCTTATCTAATACCCTATTAAATCTGTTTCAAGCAAAAGCCTTAGCTGCAACCGTAAAAACGGCATTATTCTGCGGTCGCTACACACATTCTGAATTGTCGAACTGCTTAAGCAGTAAAAGTAATGAATAAGGCTATTCTGTTTCATAGAATCTCTTTTCTGCATGGCATTATTACGGCCAAAGGCAACGCTTCCGCCATCTTCCCTTTCTGATTATAAGAATGGAGTATGGAAACATTGCTCTGCCTTTTGTTCGATAAGCTAGAAAAAGAATAGAAAATTGTACGGTATAGATGCTTAACATGATGCCCAATAAATCTCTTCGTAATGTCGCAAAGTCTGAACCAAATGCCCATTATTCAATATACTGTGAAAAAGTTGTAATAAAACCATGACAACAAAGAAGTCAGAATTGTTAATAGCTATGAAAAAACCTGCTCAGCCGCTGATAGATGATCCAGCATTGTGAATGAGTACAGTTCTAACTGCATGATCGTTAACGACTTGTAGCCATCTAAAGCGAGTCCACATTTTGCCACGACGTATATAGCACCGTACATCAATTTAGGACAATAATGGGCAAACAGCCTGACAAAACTTCTAATCGTAACAGCCAGGAATAGCTGACCTTATTGCATTTCTGAAATAGTGCGATTCCTTTCACAGATTCTAAAGGTAACAGTTCTTCTTTCCGGTTTCCATTCACAGAGGTGATTCACAATAGAAATAAAAAAGACAGGTGCCATTATATCGTTTGAAAGCTCTATTTTGAAAAAGAGATAGCATTCGCTCGTTTTCTTACGAGGTTAACAATGCCACCGTCAATAAGAAGTCCAGTGTACAATACTCACACGAGACTTACGAGTAACGATGCTGTTTCTTTATCTGTTGGTGCTACACCTACGTCAATTTATAATTATGTAATTCTGAGTACTAAGCGTAGCCTGCACCAGGTATGAGAGTGTACGAGCAACAATACTAACAATTCAGTATCACTTGGATTCCACGGCTACGGCGCAGTTTCAGACAGCCCGTAATCAGTGGAGTTTACCTTAAAACTAAGATATTCAGTAGTAAAGAAACACGCAAGTTATTTCCTAAGCATTTTCAAGAGGCCACATTGTGCTCGCATGGTGGAATGAGGAGAAAGCTCATTTGGCCAACAATATTGCTTCGATGTGTTCAAACATCTCCAGAACGTTCGAAATGTAATTTTCGCAATGCTATGATGAAAGAAAAATACAGACGTTTCTTTCTGCATACTTAAGTATAGGGTGCTTCTTAACAAATCCTTAGTATCTCTTATCTTATATGCTTCAATGCATGATGGCACCATGTAGTCTTCAATTCTTCTGAAACGTTTCACCCTACTTATAACAACTATTGCCTGTAGCTGCTAATTAGAAATGCAGCTATCTATGAATTTATCTGTATGCGTGATTACACCAAAATCAGTTCTAACTTGCTGCTCACAGCAGTTACCTATCTAAATCGAGGCTAGTAAAATATGACTTGAAAGAAGAGCGAGGAAATGAAAATATTGCTAATAATAAATACGATCAATGAAAGGAGCTGTACGCTACCTGAGCTGCTTACAGTTAGTGCGTTAAACCTTCAAAGCATTCAAGCAGCTATTGTTGTTATGTAGAACAGCAGCTCGTTGAGTAGATCATTTCGCAGGTAAGAATAAAAGCAGTGCACATATGTTTACGTTAGAACTTTTTTGCCTTGTTAGGATTCAACATATTAAAAATTCTGTTTCAACAGGAAAAAATGTACATTATTAAGTGTAACAGAGCCATGAAGGTTTCAAACTATCCACTATCTTGAAAAACCATTACACCCGCCGTGCTCTGGCCGAAACTCATCCACTAAAGTATACAGTAAATGTTCAGCGAACGAGTAAGTTAGGAGTTATGACACAGCATTTAAGGCAACAATTTCTAAACTACTTTTACATATACACTTGCGGAATAAGGAGCTATCGCCACAGGATTCTCTTTAGTTGGCGAATAGATATTTTGCTTGCTTCGTATGAACTGTTGAAAGCTGTAAGCACAATCGATTCAGGCACTTGTTTCCATGCTTAAATTGTAAATACATGCGCTTATTACCGACGCTGCTGGCTACGAGAAGTCTATCTGGACTTATTATGTACAACGGAGTTGTCATTTCATCAAAAACATTAGGCATCTTTAAGCAAGCTAACCTTTTTGGGAAATTAATTGACATTTGCTTTTTTTGCTTATCTTAAATCAAACTAACTGAGATAGAGCCCTCAAAATCTACATGCTCATGAGAGTAAGGCCTTTGTCAACCTAATTTCACTACAATTTCTCCAATATTTTTCCATTGAACCATGCTGGATGCAAAGTCTTAAAAATTCATTTAAACATAAACAAATGTATACTGTTAGCAAAAATAGGGCCCTATGGATTAGAAAGTATCCATTATCCTACGGATGAATGGCATTCTCTGAAGTGCACAGCAAACAAAGGAAATAAGTCGGTAGTTACGTCTCAGCATTACAGACAACAACTTCTAGCCCACTTCTGGTTGATCCGAACATCACTGCTGCGCAAGCAAAGTCAAGGTAAAACGTCAGACGTGTTACAAATGGAATCAAATTCTCCTTTCGCACCACAAATTTGGCAGATGCCTCCAGTCATGTAGGAATAGTTTTCGGTGTTACGATCGTCAATCAACGCCTTAAAACGTGTGCTAACAGAGACAATGTCGATCAAAGTGACGCCCTGAGAAGAAAACTGTGACAAAGGCTTCCGCAGCTTCCTGAATTACGACGTTTCAAAGGAATGGTAACGCTTTTTGCATCTCCCTATTAACCTGGAAAGCGATGCACTTGAACTGAAGCATAAAAACGCCGACTTTTTCGGGAAAGTCCGTTCGAAACTGCTGACCTGTATGAAAAACTCAATATCCCAATTTGAAACGCCATTTCGCGACATAAGCGGACATTTGTTTGGTCATAAAATTTTTCTTATCTGAATAGTTCAGCTGGTCTTTGGGCAAGGTTTCTAGGTTAGCCGGTGTCACCTTGGTTTCACAAATTGAGGCACCGTGACTACAAGGACACTGCACGGCGACGAAGATTCCTTTCATATGCCGTGCCAAATAACGCGTTGCATAGCCAAAATTGGAATCAATAGTAATAGCACGATTCCGTCTTGTCAAAGAAAGAAAAATAACAACCACGGCAAACTATTAATTCAGGTCGTGACCAATATGTAAAGCAAGTTCCTGTTGGGAATTTATGAAAAATTGAAAACAAGAAATCAGTCTTCTAGGAAGCCAGTTCGACCTTGTTACCAATCAGAGTGAAGAATTATTATAAAAGAGCGGTGAAGTCGATCATTCGCTAACGATTACCTGTTCATCCTTTTGTTGGCAAGCTTGCTGAAATGGCAACATTCGCAGATTTAGCATCTTCGTTGGCGGTCACATTGAGCATTTGTTCCATTCTAGCCACCTTTGTTACCATACCTATCATATTCCAGCGAGGTTACAATCTTCAGCAGAATTTGGGTGCTGAGCTTGACGCTTTCAAGGTTTCACCTTATCTCTGTTAATGCGCCCTATCATTTGCCTCTTTCAGGTATTATCAGATGATGCGCTATCAGAACTCAGCGTTATTTACAATGTGGCGGGAAGAAGGAAAGCCCGCCAGGCTGACTCGGGGCTTTGCGAATGCCACAGCGATGATACTTGCCCGCCAGGTCCTCCAGGGCCTCCAGGCCAACCTGGGCAAGATGGTGCACCTGGAATACAGGGCAGCAGAGGTGACAAAGGATTGCCGGGACTCGTTCCTGAAATAGAGCCAAGGGAAACCGAATCGTGCAGAGTTTGCTTGCCCGGTGAAAAAGGATTTGTAGGGCAAAATGGCATGCGTGGACCACCAGTACTTTAATTAAGCATTAATACTAATTAGTATGGCTGTTCTGTCTTGTAGGGACCTAAAGGACTTCCTGGACCACCAGGATTAGACGGCAAGCAAGGTTTAGACGGACCTGAAGGCCCACCAGGTCCTCCCGGTTCAGCTGGTATGCCTGGTGAACCTGGAGAACCAGGTGATCCAGGAGCAGATGGTGTACTTGGAAGCAAAGGAGAATCTGGGCCACAAGGACCGCCAGGAACGAATGGCGTGCCTGGACCATCTGGAGTACCTGGATCACCAGGAAAGAATGGCGCTCCTGGTGAACCTGGATTATTGGGAGAACTAGGACCACCTGGTGAACAAGGAGGAGTTGGGGTTTCCGGTCCACCAGGTCCGCCCGGAAGTCCAGGCAGAGACGCGCAATACTGCGCATGTCCGCAGCGAACTTCCGTGAGAGCCAAGAAGTTCTGATGCACACTGGCTTTCCCCGTTCTGCGAAATAAATTCAGCAGCAGAAAGCAGACATAGAAAGAATTTTCAGGATGCAAACGTCTTTTCCAGATTTACGTCTCTGCGCGATTCCAAAGTAAAATTACTCATGCTGATTGTTTACTTAGTTTGTCTAAGTCCCATAATTTAGCAAGCTACTCAGTAGCTGGGATCGAACATCACTTCAATCCATTGAAATAAAAAACTATGAAAATGATCAGTCATTTAACCAAGGCATTGTCCTACAGCATGCATTCTGCAAACGGTAGCATGAAAGAAAAAATTTCAAACTTAAGGGTAACCTTATAATTGAATCACTTTTAAGAAAACATCTGAGACACTTCGCATCTTAGCTGGTTGAAATTTTTTTACAGCTCTGCCGCACCGCTACAATGATTAGGATGAAATCGCATTTTTGACCAATTCAAATTCTTGAAAATTTATTGTTCGAACAAACTGGTACAATCGAATTTACTTTTCGAAGACTGCTACATTTGCCTTCTAGAAAAACATTATTGGAATATCATATAAGCAATCACAATCTATTGTTATAAATTTCCAAATAATCGATCTCAATTTCTTATGTTACTGAGTTCCCTAGCCAAAACCAAACTGTTTGTTTGCACACATTTTGGTGACATTCAATGAGCAAAAAAATATTCAAGCCAAAAAAGACCGTACTTAGAGGCCGTTCAGTACTACTACCTTCGTGTGCATACCAAAAAGGCGCAGGAAGCATAATCAGGACGCACTGTTTGCATAAGTAAAAGCAGCACGGTTTTGGTAGATCTTGTCCGGTTTTCCCGTTTTTTTGTATCTGTGTTGGTATCTGTAATTAAGCGAAACAATTGCTCTACCAAGGGATGGTTTCGTTCGCTTAATTACAGATACCAACGCTGACACAAAAAGAGGGAAGAAGTAGAAGATCTATCAAAACCATGAAACACTGTCCCGCTACGAAGCACCCCGTGTTCAAAAAGCAGAATGTAAAATAATTTAACACCTTTTACTTTGATGTGCTTTTAATTAACACGGGATACTGAATGAAGCAGACTAGCTCCCAGATTCGATTGAAACGGGAACTACTTAAGTATCGCCTTCGGTCAGCATTTAAAGCGGCCACATCCAGTTGTACATTCCCATATTCGATTTAGCGACAAGTGATTTCAACTTCTTGTCAATACATATGAATGAAAGACGATGGCAGGCTGAACAAGTTTTAGAACAACAACAGGCGCGTAAAGACGGGATTTTGGTAACGGGCTGGTGTTGATCTTACCACAACTTCTTCCCATTCTTTGTAACTGTATGCATAAAAATTACAAAAAGCGATAGCAAGCTGATAGGAAACTTACCGCGTCGCAGCCAACTAACATCATCACGGGCTTTACACCACTCTCTGATGTGACGATCAAGCGAATTTCCTATCAACCTGCTCAGCCATTCGTTGCTAGCGCGTTTGTTGTGATTTTTACACATACAATTGCAAAAGGACAAGAAGAAGCCGTGGAAAGATTAATAATGACCAACAGTTGTGTAAGCACAATAAATCTCAAGCAACTGTAATATGCTACGGTCGTGCAACAGGTGCGATTGTTTGAAAATAAAATCCTGAACGGTCTGCAATGGTGAAGTACTAAAACTTCGTATTTTCTTTTTCACATAAAGTGAATGCTACTATAATCAACTTTTAAGTGCAACTCAGTATTCGCCGTTATTTGATTGGAAGCATTATCCCTGTTAGCGGCTTCTTGTAATCTTAACTGTAGGGCAGACCAGTGATGACTAAAATTACTGAGACAATTCAAATTTCACTTTCTTCCTTTACCTGGGTCCTACAAAGGTTTCCATACTAGGAATGGAGCTACTTTCTTCATTTTCCATCATGTGAAAGGAGCTTCGTTGCGTAACATTACTTTATGTGGGCCCGATGGAACAATGAAGAGCGCAGTCGACAACCGCCCCTCCACAGTTGTTTATTCGTTCACCTGATCGGGCCCGATGGAACAATGAAGAGCGCAGTCGACAACCGCCCCTCCACAGTTGTTTATTCGTTCACCTGATCGGCTTCGCTGTGCGGAAATAAACTTAAAGAATGTTAGCCGCTTCTTTTTGAAAATTTACAGCAATGATCTCACAGAAAATCGTTGGATGATCGTCTGTTGTTTTATGAAACCAACATGTATCTCATCGTTATCACAGCGAGGGCTACCTTGCCGCTGAAGAAGGTTAATCTCCTTATTCAATAAAATAAATGGGCGATCCGTCAAGTAAAGTGATCAACAATACAAAAATGGAATTCTTACCCTCACGAAGTGCTGTGCTAATGCGAGTGCTCTACAGGAGACGCTGAAGTGCCAGTTTATTGCAATAGATAACGCTGCGCAAGTTTCCATTGTTTAGATGCGTTAAATTGAAAATGCAGCAGCTGTTGAACCAGACCATTTAGGCGTCTGTAGGACATGATATTCATTTGTTTAATCATACGAAATATGTTATCTTTGTATGAATCAGCATATACTTACCAATTTTTCCATCTTCAGCTGAATAGCTTGACTTAACTTTACGACGGCTAGAACCACTAGGCATGCCTACTCGTGCATAAACAGCAACTTGGACTGCAATAAAATAAAATTTATTGACATGAGGTTATGTTGCCAATCCGAAATGATTAAACTTCCCTATTATGATAAATCTGCATCGTACTAAAAGGTGAGCATGCAATGAAAGGGTTACTTTCATGCTGGCCAAGAAAATTGGCAGAATTATTGAGTTGAACTGTACAGCCCGAATGATCGACCAAATTGCTTGAAAATAACCGACCATCCCTTAACGCTTTGCTTTACAGCCCTTTAGTTGATTCCAAAGAGGTAGCAAGTCATCAAGAGCTTGAAGATCAAGCCGTGAAAACACTCTGTCCAAAAGTTTTCTTATGACCACCATTACCAATAGCTGAAATGATTTGTCATGCGAAAAAAAAATACAGCGCAATCTTTACCATCAAAGGAAAGAAAAGCGATATGCTTTTCGTATATTTCACGACACAGAGAATGATGAAAGCCACAGCTTGAATTGCGGTAAATATACAAACTCGGCGAAACGGTACGACGCCCAAAAATTTGTAGTTCGGCTGATACTTTACCGGTGAGAATAGTAATAGTATTCTTTGTACGAACTTACAAAAACTTTCGATGCTTTCAATGGTCTAAAATTTTCTGCTTACCTGCTGTTCAAACAGACATGACAATCCCATGTGAAGAAAAACTCCAAGAAGCGCAGGCAAAGGTATCATCTTTAACAAAATAGAAAAAATTAAGCAAGCAAACTTCACGAAATCTCCAATCATTCTTATTTCTTTACCTGAAGAACAGGAGTCAACAGAAGTGAGAGGCCAATAAGTAAATGGGCAGCAAGTGCTGAAACACGTTGCTCTCTGCGTTCAAAAATCATTGTCGTACATTTAATGATTGCCTGATGAAGTAGACATACCTTATTCCTATAAAAGCAGGCTTTTCGCCAGGCGCTTTGCATTCAGAAACAACCTTCAAGCTCTCTATATGACTAATAGACAGCATGGTAGCGGCAACAAAGATGGGCAATCCAAAGACTCCGCATATTATGGTGAGAATACTGACAACAAGCAAATCGAGGTGATAGCCAAAACCTTTCTGAAAATAAGATTGGCAAAAATGTGGAATTCAATAAGACTTTAACCACCTTAAGTAAATTCTCCGGTCTATTTACTATCACAGCCGTAATCTGCTGATCCATTACCAGTAAAATAGTGAGAAGAAGTGCCGGAAAGAAAGTAACAACATAGATCCACCAAGCTTTGATGTTCAACCAGTTCACAATCCAAGGTCTGTCAATGGATGGCTATTAATAAACAAATTGTGTTGCAATATATAATCATATATATACAAAGCTTCAAGTACCCGAAAAGTGCTTGGAAGAATCAACTTTGGCACTTTCAGACCGACCAGTTCACTGACAACAGTCGCAATTACTATACTAAAGAGTGGAGCAAAGTTGGCTAACGTTTCACGCACCTTGAAAGGTAAAGTTTTTAGAAACGCCAAATCGTTATATGTATAGGTCGATTATCACTTCAAGCATCCATAATCTCTACGTCATACTAAACATTAAGAATAAAAACATAAATAAAAGCAAAGTAGATAGCGCGTACAACTTGAAAATGCAGCGACAACTGATCAACATGATCAAAGCATCTTCAAGTAGCCACGCTCTCTGGATTCACTAGGCAAGTTTTTAAGACTTCCACATTATATCATTACACTGAATATGGCAAAATGGCTTACTTTGTCAGGGAAGAACGCAGAGGTTCTGAACTTCTTTAAGCTGTACATAATCAGGTACGCAAGTAAAAATAGCAACAGCGAAAATAAGAATATGTCCGGGTAGAAGTGACAACGCAACCCATGTACTGTTCCGCCGTCCAATTCGCAGTCTATACCAACAGGCTTCTCATTACTGCTAGAAGAAAAATATGCACCTGTTACCTTTGGCAGTAAAGTTGTCCCACAAGAACATGGAAGAGCTATTACTAGAGTTGGTCACACAATGACATGGCGGTTCGTCAAAAAGCATCTAATTAGAAAAAATAACAATAGCAGCTTCGATTCTTTGACGTTTTCCTACCTGTGGATCCGTCACAATTGGATGTTCCTTATAAATGTTAGCCATTCCTTGTATAGCTTCAACAACAAATATTACGGCAATCAAAGTAGCGAATAATTCTTCTGTGAATCGGGTTATAAAGGCAACAAGAAAGGAAGTGTCAAAGGCCACAAGCAAAATTATGATTACTGCAGTCCACATGCACAGCCATCCTCTGGCAGCCAAAAAATCGATCCCGTGACTTCTAAACAAAACAAATCAAACGCTAGTATAGAATGGAAAAGGAATGCCCACTCGCAAACGCGGTAAAAAATAGATTCAAATATAAGTACAGGTCCGGTTGCTGAAAGAATGTTCAATGGCTGACCACTAAGCAAACCGAATAACACACCGCTGACGCAGCCGGAAATAATGCACTCCATTATGCCCTAGAACGAAGAACAATTCAGTGGTTGAAATATTATGCTTTGCAGACAAGTACCATTTGATTGTCAAGACTGTGACTCATCACAGCTCCAAATATAATAATATTAGCTAGATTAGTAAGGAACAAGAAAAGAGTAGCTGCAGTGATCTGACTAGAGGAGCTGAAACTTGTAAAGGCGTCAGTGATGTCAGACAAGTAACGGGGTAATATCCTTTTCACGTCGTCGAAAAGACCGCCGAAAAGTCTGAAAACTTTCACAAAGTTATCCCGAAGTACAAGATGAATGCCATAAAAGCAGTAAGTCACAACTGTTCGACACCTAAGTTCATTTGTACTTTGAAAGATGCACATAATAGAGAAGGTAGGCCATGGTTAAATACCATAGACGAAATGTTAGTTTTAGTAAGAGAAAAGACTTTCTTTCCCATCTCTTTGTGCACAGAAGTTATGCAGAAAGTATAACAACTTTCTTGAAATTTAAAACTTCTGGTTATCTTCGATTATTTTCTAGAAGATCAAACTGCTAAAAACTGTACAATAAAGTATGTACATTTAAGTTCGAAAATGTAACTTAAATTCTTCCTTCCAATCCGCTCATCCATGTAGCACTTGGAAGCTTTCTAGAATAGCAACTTTGTATTGCAATCCTACAAGTCAAAGGCAATAACTAAGTACGTTGGAAGCGCTTTATTGTTCCTAAGCAATTCGGAACTTTCAGTGCACACATGACCCCACCGTCCGTTTCTTAATCAGGCGACGTGGATAGGTGTACCATGAAAGCAGTTTCTCTATGATATTGAACAAAACTAAAAGCCGGAAGGCTTCCATTTCAAGGAACATGGGCAG
The DNA here is from genome assembly GCA_037903355.1 of Trichuris trichiura. Taxonomy (NCBI): domain Eukaryota; kingdom Metazoa; phylum Nematoda; class Enoplea; order Trichinellida; family Trichuridae; genus Trichuris; species Trichuris trichiura. The sequence goes on from JBAJFE010000060.1 coordinate 375,760, forward strand.
TACTTGTTAGCACATTGTAACACGTTACTTTTGCCTCGAATCCCAATTCCCTAAGAGTAAGGCTTTGTCCCACCAAACGAAAGTACCCACATTTCATGGTGCTCAACTCTGGCAATACTGTGATGCACTGACAGGAAAATCACAAGATCATTATTATGCGATAGCTATTTTCGTTAGATTCTGCTGATAACAGCACGTTTCAGAAGCTGACTCTAAGCATGCCCAATAGCACTGATTCCAGACCTTTTCTATCATCTGCTCACCATCGTCCAACGGTTCAGTTTGAGCTCTTATCTTTTGCTGTTTTACACTTACGCTTTAGGTTGGCCACAAACTTAGGCCTACCCTTTAAAAATTATATGGAATGAGTTAATGAAGCCGATAACAAGTATCTTAAGTTTAAACCTAAATCTTAGCATCAAAGAAGCAACCCAATCAAGAAACGGCTGACTTCCTCTCAGGCTTCAACGCTACTTTCATTTTGTTGCTCCTAATATTATCAAAGCTGAAATAATTGCGTGATTACAATGCCATTTCCGTAACAGTAAAATTTAACGGGTTATGTTAAGCGGATGAATCTTACCAGCTTCAAAGGAACTCAGCGTATATTACTTAACAATACTGTGCATTTATCGAATTTAGAAAAGTAGATAGTAAAGTGCTAAACATTTTAACGGTCTGTTATACCTTCCGGTATAGAGAAGGCCTTCCAAGTTAAAATGACTCGTTTCTTCTGGCGTTGCCTTTTGTAAATCATCCGCCACAGCGTCCTATAAAAACGTGGCAATTGATCTAGCGTGCAAAAATGCTAAATGCTAAAGGAGTTTACCTGCGAATCGATTTTGCTCACTTCAAGGTACATATCTTCAGGTATTTTGTTTGGAGGAATAATTCTTGATCTTGTGATGAAATCGTCGACCACATTAGATAACTGTTTGCCAGTAATTGAATCTGTCAAGCATTTAGAAGAAGCAGAATCAATCAGAATTGAGGCAAGGCACCGCCCAACAGAGGCTAAATCCACTGTGCAGTCTTTCGGAGCAAGAAGAAGGAAGACGTAGCGAATAGGCAAATTGATCTGTACTTTCGAATATTAGCTCGTATGACCATTAAAATTTCGCGTTTGCGTACTTGTGATAGGGCCGGAATTGCTTGATCAGCTCTTAACCGCACAAAAGCACTGGCCATTGTCTTGACAAGATCAGTGCAACCAACAAGTATTACTGCTACAACAGTTCTTTCTTGCAGCTTTCTTTTAAAACTTTGGGCCTAATTTAACACTGCGTTAATGTGCGGGTCGTTCAATACAGCGTAAATGCAGATATTACCACACTGATTTTCAAATCTGATAACGGCGTTTCTGAAGAAGGAGTAGAAGCGATCGATTTGTCAGATGACTTTTTCTTATCCTTTATTGTAAACGAAAGTACTTTCTTTAGCCTTTCCAAACTTTCCTTCATATAGTGCTTCGGAGACAAAAGCAAGTGTTCAAGTTGATCCGCCATTGCATATTCAATGTATTGACGCCTTATAAAGCCGTCAACCAAATTACCTAAACGTGGCTTGACCGAAACATACTCTGTTTTACACGAACGATCACTAAATTGGTCTTTACCAACCAGCTCAGCAAAATCGCGAGGCTCGCAGTCAGTTAGCAGTAAACCATCTGCCAGTAACTTTCTTAAAGTCATTATGGATTGATAAGCAAGAAGTGATATGTGAGGCTTTGACCATCGTTCCCCTGATATTCCAACCGTTTCTTCATATTTTACCCACCTACAAATGAAAAAGACGAAACAAGACACACCAAACGGATATCAACCATAAATATCACTTTGCGAAAAACGTCATCAGATAAAGCAGTGTGCATTCTACGAAATCGCGACCTCACTCTTATGTTCGCTCTTCGAAAAAAAGGCATTGCGAATTTAAAAGAGTAAAAATACAAACAACTTTACTCTAAGCACTGCTATTCATGCCTTTATGTGCTATGCCTCTGCATGTCGTCACTGTAAAAAGGAAATAAAATTTCAACTCACTCAAAAAATTAGCTCGTCATCTCTCCAACAAACTGTCATTAATGTCATATTTGAATGATTCGTCGATTAATAAAATTACTTTTCGCAAAGGCTAAGATTCCAAAACAAATTTAACGACGCAAAATCTTCCATTACGTCTATCCGACTCAGACTTGAGATAAAAAATGTATGAATGCGCCACATTGTGTGTTTAAAATGAACATTTGCGTCACGCGTCGATATAGCATCATTGTTTAAAAAGGAACATTACTGCTGGTGCCATGTAGTGCTGTAATTAAATAACAAATTGTAAAGCAGCGAATGGATGGATCATTGAAAAAGTAATTAATGTATGGCACATTCGTAATGCTGTTACTGAAGGCGAAGTTGATGATGACTTATCACCTTTTTAAGGTGACGAAAGCACAAAATATTTTCGTGCATTGTGCGCGATAAACACATTTCAAGGATGCTCTTGTTCCGACGGAAATTGTCCTTCCCTCGGCTAAGCATTTTTTTTCACTATATCGTTTATCCGTGAACGGAATAAGCTGCTTCAAGCAACAATAAATTACCTTATCACATAAGCGAGAAAGTGTTTTACAGATACAAATTAATTTGAAATGAAGCGTGAGCAAAAATTCAAGAAATAAAAAGTCTGCTTACACCAACGCTTAAAATACAACGCACAAGGGGCAAAGAAAATAATTTAACCACAGAATAGATAATAAACTGTTTTGCGCTACGAATGAAGAATTTGCCAGAGTGACGCAACGCTACAAATGCAGACTGAAGTAAAACGTTAATGGATAAACAATATGCGTACAGTCATTAAGCAAATGTACGCTGATGCAATCCGCATTCGTAGGAAAAGTACCGTAAGATAATACTGTAAAATTAAAGCTTAATGCGAAATAGCATTTTTCAAAATGACGACAATATGTTATACTTAACATGGGTAATAAAGCTGCGCTATAGTGGGTAGACTAGCTCTTGAAAACTGGCTCGACGCTAACGATTTCGAATAAAAGAAACAAAACATGACAGGACACTGCGCAGATGTCGGTAGAAACAATAACTGTAATAAATTGTTTCCAATTTAGCTCTAAGCGAATGTCCACCAGCTGAACAAAGTAACGAACCAGTTAAGTGGCACCAAAACTTTCATTTTCAACTTTTAAATCAAACGAAAGGACAGGAATGGCGTGCTACGTTTTCCGTTAAGCGTGCACAAATGCAAAAGAACTTTCACAACGTCCGCTAGTATCAATTTAAAAAAATACAAACATATACGAAAAGGAAGTTTGTCGACCAATGCAAGAAAGACAATGCCATAACGTACAGTTCTCATTGAACTTCAAAGCAAAGTAAATAGCATATAAAAAATTGTACTCTCAAAGAATTGTTTACTAAAAAGTCGGCTATTGTGAGCAGGCAATGAATTTCAATAGCATTTATGCTTTTCAGGAATGAAATTCTACTGCCAAAGCTCAAGAAACAATTTCGACTGCCCATCACAGCTTCTGTCATACTCATTTCAATTTGAAGCTTTGCTCTTCAGAGAATTCATCAACTCGCTATGCAGCAGTCTCTTGTACATTTCTCAATGGGTTGGAAAAGGATGGCATTTAGGCAAATGAAAGAAAGTTTGAATTTTTAACAGCAAACGTTTTATGTATGTATACATAAACGAAGAAACCATACCAGAACGATCAATCACACTGACGTCAGTTGGTGGTAAGCCATGAACAAAAGAGGCTGAATAAACGGCTACTGTATATGGCAACCCTTTCGTAAAAGAAGATCAACAGAATAAGAGTTTACGGATTTTGTCAGTGAGAAAGAAACTAGTGTATTCCAAACGTTTTGGCATTTCCAGGTGATCATAAAATAGATGAATAAGGAATTGCCGTGCTGTAGAACAGTAATGTCACAGAATAATCACAATAAATCCTTCAAACCGACGAAACGTGAAGAAAAACGAAGCTGGATAATGTCAGCGTTAAAAACGTATAGGCGCTACTGCCGATCTTGCTGACGATGCCCCATTCATTCGCTTGGTAAAACTTTTATCTTGGCTTTGCCTCGTCGCGAAGCATGAGAAACCAGCTGCGTGGAAAAAGAGTAACTTGTTCAAAAAGGATTGACATTAAAGGCACATATATCATTTTTGAGAAGCTTTACAAGTATATATGGAATGAACAACTCATGCAGATGCCCTATACAGGCATGAAAGCCCCATATGTAAGTGCTTCATTTTTGCTGTTGCAATACATTGTACATGTTAGGTTGAAAAAATTTCATGACGAAAACTAATCTACGCAAAAATCAATTACTTCTGCCAAAGGAGAGATCAACGTCTGCAGTGAATTTCTAATTTTCTAACCTATAAAATTCATGAATACCATTTGCAACAATGTGCGAACGAACCCTGATTAACCTAGCAAGCACTGCCTGAAAACTGAACGCTTAAGCAATTGGTCAGCTGACCGCCACTGCGCATGGAAATTTTCGGCAAAATCATGCAGCCACCTTCCGACGTCAATTGAGCAATTGTATACCGCGATGGATGACTGATCAACTGAATTAAACGTAACAGACGACGGACGCTATTTCCGTCGGCAAAGCGTATACCAAATAAGCGCTCTCGTCTACACAAAGCGGACTAAAGCAGAAATAAATGAGCAATTAGGATACTTTGACGTCTGCTTTGCTATCAAGCAAAAATCCATAACCTTGTTGACATTCCTATACGAAATTAACGTTTCTTTCGATGCAGACAAACAAGAACAGATAAAACCTTAAAGTTATTCCTGATGAAGGCTCTGCGGATTCAATGAAGACGGCGGAAGACAAAAGCGATAAGGAAAAACTATTCTACCGAAATTTTTAAACAATAAATTTCGAAAAGTGATCCGTTTAGCGATCTTGTCAATTTCTACTTATTTGTTTGAAAGATTTCCTTCCTGATAAGTAGGACATTGACTTCGAAGAGAAGTTGGTTTGAAACCTGACAATTCAAGAAAAATAAAATATGAACACGGATAGCACAACTGTTTGACCTGAAAACTGTCTTCGGCTAGAATGAATGAACGACAAAATGAACTGTTTTCATGTTAGTACATAGTGGACGTTGCGCAGCAGCAACCGAGTAACGTAGAATAAGAATTTCAAAACAAAACATGCAGCAGCAGTTGGATACTTGAATAAAACGATCGTAAATCTTTTTCACTACTTTGCAAGCCGTAATCATCCATTGATAAGCACTATTGTGCGATTTTCAAAAGTGTATTTACAGATAAGCCGCCTAATGTTACCACCAAAGCTACAAAGCGGCAGAAGTACTTTAGCTACAAAGAAGTATCGTTATTTCACGAGTACATAGCTTACGGAATACATAGTGTTGACTAATTCCATCAGGTAAATTATCAAACGTGCGTGCCAATGTTGCGGACAGATTGCAGAACATTGTGAAGCACACTTCCAACAGCCTATGCTAAACCACTTACTGCTGCCAGTGAACAAAATGCGCTCAGCGCAAGCGAAATGTTTCACCATTTTGAATATCGACGTTACAATGCCGTTAAGATTGAAAGCACGCAGACGTAATGAATGAAAATTTCGATTACTAAGATAAAGCGGCCACCATCGGGCCGATCGAAAATATGCTAATGACTCTACATGCTCACGGGTGCTGAACGAGAAATTATTTACCGTGCTTTTTCGCGCCAAATAAACCCTTTGTTGTCTGTCTGCTCGTGCAACTCCAGCAGTTCACAAAATATCGGCGCCTGATCTGCATCTCTTGGCTCTTCAATGGCATTAGAAACTTCGGGAGCTAAAGCAGAAGGAAATTTTGTTTGCTTCACAGACAACTTCAAAAACGTGTGAACATTGGTTAAAGTCACAACTGTTCAACGGCGCTTAGCAATACGGTAAACAATGACAGCTTCAAGTTGAACGCAGTGGGAATGGAATTACGTTGACTTTGGACATACCGACAGAATCCAGAAGAAATCTGACTTGATCAACCGGCTTTTCAGCAAGCAAACCTAAAAGCAACATTTCTGCAACAGCTGCCAACGACCAATGGAATGCGAGCAACTTAGCGCAGCTTCTTGGTCTTCCGCATTGCGTCTGGCCATAATGAGGTTGACTATTCAAAATGAGTAAACGTTTGCAAGCTAACTGCGTTGAGCCAACGATGGACCGTCTGGCTCTTGCAAAACTGAAACTTCAACTTTTATTTTGTACAACACAAAACTTGTCCGACTTTTCGATCGCCTGATTAATCGTTCAACAGAGCAGACTGTGCAGATGAAATACAGTCGTCCTACTGGCGGCTTTTTCTCGTTTTAAGAATTGTCCAGCTAGAAATCATGACGTCATGGGTGAAACCAGGATACGCAGGCACTGAGCAAATTGTCACTTAGGCGGGAATTGGATTCAACTTAACGGCCTCCTATCCAACAAAGCAACCATCATTTTTAATCGGTGCATTATGATCGACTGAAACGCGCTGCTTTTACTTACCGAATGCATGCAACATTGGAAAATGAGTAATTAATTCAAAAAATGTCTTGCGACAAAAAGAATTAAAGTAAAAGCCATATATGCAAGACACGTGAGCACAAAGAATTTTAAAAGAATTTCCGGTTCACATTCATTAAGTTGAAAGGACCGAGCCAAAATGTTATAAAAATTTAAACTACTGCCACTCAAGAGAACTGCTCAACCAATAAATAAATCTGTACCATTCCTGTTTGCAGCAACAAAACATTTCGATACACAATTCGTAATCGTTTTTTTTCTAATTACAGAAGCAAACTATTGCTTCACTATAAAACGTCAGCAAGTAGTAAAAGGTCGCTTCCGTAACAAGAAAATGTGAGCAACTATGAGCCCATTACCAAAGGCTACTATTCGTAATCCACATTTCATCTTTTTCCGTGTGTACGTTTCCATACTCTTAGTCTTGATAAACTATTCCGTCACCAAAAAGTGAATATCCATAATACATTGCATGACACAGTGATGCTTATCTGCAGATTTTATCGAAACAAAGACAACCTGCACAGCCTAAAACATCATACTAAACACTATACGGGTAAAAGGTATTTCTGTATAAATGCTAGTACAACTTCAGTTGGCGCGTTATTTCTTACCTAGAGGAAACTATTAGGAGGTGCACAAAGAGATCATGAAAAAACATGATGCATAAAGATTAGAAACATGAATGTCTGGGATAATGTTCAATTAGAGCTAACCTGAACATGAACACCATATTGCCTTGGATAATCACAAAATCCAATGGACTGCCGCAAGTTTGTTGAATGTTGGCCAGAGGGTGCGTTCTTTACAATGAATCAGCGTGCTTAATGAAAAGGAAAACGCGCAATGAAGTTAGTGCGATCGGTTAAAGTTTAAGAGCACTGCATGGAAAGAATCAGAAACATGCGCTGCGCATATTTTCTTGGCAATTCGCAATGTTCACACGTTTTTTTCAATTCTTCAAATCAGAACTAAGAACAAGCTGTTCGAACTGTCTTTCCATTGTTCTCGTTTGAGTTGAGAAATAACATTACAATGAAATGTTTGGCGCAACTTGTCGATATCTAAAGCACTTGTTGAAGACTGATTCCAGTTTTCCTAACGACAAGTTCCATCGCAACTTATCGTCGGACAGAAGTTTACCTCTCCAGTTCTAAGGACATGGCGAAAATAGCGAACGACCCGTAGAGACAGCAAAGCTGAATAGCCACTGCCAATCGAAGCTATTCAATTATCGCTTCTTGTTAGATACAGTTGAGAAAAGGCAAGAAACAAAACGTAGCTACGGAACCTGCAGCTCATCAGCGCTGCGTTACGAATTTCAATAAAGACGGAACGTCGTATCACCACTGAGAACGATCATATTTTTCATCAGCTTGGCAATTGCCATGCTGGATTGTAAAAACAATTGAAAGTATAACAGACGAGGCAACAACTGCAGCCCATGCGTGCAAAGTTTTCATACCAATTATCATTCTTAAATTTTTAAGCACATCAAACGTAAAATTGATCCAATTTCAGTGTTCTCAAACACAAGTCGCCCAAAATTCCGAAATTTAAAAGTTCTTTTGAAAAGCCTAAACAGCAACGACAAAAGAAATAAAATTTCACGCCAAGATGAGAAGGAAAAAGAATCAAAGACATACGAAACCAACTTACTTGACATATTCAAATCTAAATAGGACGTCAAACGTGACTGCTGCTCCAATCAGTCAAAAATTGTCGATTAAAGTTTAAAACGCAACGCAAAATGCCCCGAAACATTTCAGCTTACGTAATGGGAACTTGCACAAGCAAAAAGTAAAGACAGCTAAACAAAGAAAACAACTACGAGACGAAAATCAAATTGCAGCTGCTCGGAACAAAAGCTAAATAAATATTGAAACAGGTAGTCTGCGAGCAAAGCTTCCCGGTGAAGGGTACCCTCTTTAAGCGGTTAAATCATTCACGTGAAACTGAAATTGAAAGGCAAACACAAAAAGGCCACAAGAGCTAATGAAGCTCAAGTCTAATGGAGCAATCAAGAGAATCTTAATCAAATGTCTTATTCTTTCAAGGCTGAACGTCACTTTTCAAACGTCGACTTTGGTTAATAAAATGCAAGACACGAATTGGTGTAACTATGGCGCTTCGAAAATTAACGGAAGAACTATTCGCGATATTAAACAACGGAACAATGGACTCAGCTGAAAGGAGGCAAACGAAAAAACCTCAACGAGTGCGCGCTGTCGGTTTGGCACCTGAAAATACTCTACGCACTCCTGTTCAACAACGCTATATAGATGCATGAAACTGCAAAGCAATTTTTGCGCCAGTAACTAACTGTACCGTCCGTTATACAATGCGTACACCTGTAAAATGAAAACTTTTTGATCGCTTTACTTCAGGTTGAAGACCACTTTTCAATGCATAGACTGATGGATAAATTCAATAGGGATAATACATTCATTTCCACACACTGAAAACTAGTATCTGCAGGAAAAATACAATCAAAATAATCACCCAAAATAACAGACGATTAGCATGTAGAATTGAAAGATGAAAACTACATTCCGCCTTCTCACTTAATATACTACAAGCCTTTTTGTACTAAAATGTTTCGAAACACTTACAAGATAACATACCCTTATAAACGATACCGATTTCGTGCATAAATATATATACGCTCGACTAATAGTATTGCTAGTCAGTGAAACGGATCGCAGTCACATTCTGCCAAAATAAATCACTAAAACGAAAGCGAAAAGGCTACATCAGCATCAACTGGTCGACTGGAACGCACTCGGCGTAAGACGATGCCTGGCGGTGTCTTCTCTCCTGAGCTGGCCGAAATGATTACTTCCTACATTATAGCTAACTGAGTGAGAAATAGCCATAAGATATTTTAATCCAGTTTTAAATCAATCCTTCACATTCAAAGACAGGCTGAGTACATCGGGCTTAAGCCTGTTTCTTAAAGATGATTATCATATTGAACGCGAGACTTTTATGGAAGTTTGCGTTCAAATATGTTCAAACAATCATCAGTCGTATTAGTACAAGCTATTCCAGTTATTCGAAGGCATCCCCTGCATTTGTGTGCCTAATCTCCAACCCTGGAGAATATTCTACTAAAGAATTCGTACAAAAAAATTCAAACTTATACAACATAAAGTTCTTCACCTCTGACCATTTATGCAACGTTTTAGTTGCACATTAGCCAACGGTGGAACCTCAGGACTCCATTAGCGTCTTTTTAAAATGTTCGTAAATGAAAACCAAAATAGCACATGTCCTATCAACAAAATTAAGCCACCTGATCGCGTTCAATTTTGCTCATAACACTCGCAAACAGCGCAAGAATTAACATGAAAACAAAATGCAGCCTTACATGCAAAAGCAAAAGAAAGACACATTAAGGAAGCCTATGAAGAACGCAAAGTACCGCGTACCGGCCGTCTATTAAACGTCAGAACAAAATAAAGGGATCCCTAATAGTTGTAAGAATATGACTGAAAAGAGAATGTCTGGTAATGAGCTTATAGGCTTTTATAAGAAAGAGTATACTACAGTATGGTATATGTCAGTTTTGTAATAAAAGGTTAGAGAAAAGTAGACGCAAACGAGATGTTCTGGTACCATCATCACTTTCAGAGGCCCTCTTCAACTGTCACGTGAACTTCTCGACAGCTTCGTTTCTCCAAGCCATACCATACCCTATTCAAACTGATGACATTGTAACAGAATATTATTTTAGAAAAAGTTTTATGCGCGTAAGTACATAAACGAATAAATTAGGTGATACATTAGCGTATCTGCCCTCATTGTTGAAAAGCGCAACAGAATAATTTACATATGCCACACTTAGTTGACAAGTATACTATCATATGCTATAGCCGATGTACTTGCAACACGTAATTAAGATGCACAATTACGACATAATTTTAAAACGCAGTAAGCTACACATCTGAATCGTGTCGGGGTCAACAAGTTAAAACCAGGAATTTGCTCGTCCTAATAAAGCGCCAATTGAAATTACACGTACAGTAAATTAAGTGGAAAAATCTAAAGACCAACATGAACGACTTGGAAAATACGAAGAAATATTTAAGCTGCCATCATTGGCGCAATCGAAAGATGAACTGCGGTTCGGCAAAACGAATTACGTTACTTCGAGCTGAGTCCTCGTCTGGGACAAAAAGAAATGCATTTTAGAGGAAAAAATTTATTTAAAATGACCCCGTAAAGTCGCTTTTGTAAATTACATAGGCAAATCTAAACTAACAAAGCTCGAACCCGCTGCTTGACTGAATCGCGAACAGCAACTTTTCTTTCAAAGTTAAAGCGTCTGGTATGTTTGGAAGTTTTAAAAGATTTACGCAAGTGGCCGAAGTTGGCAACCGGTCAGTAACATCCAAGAGTACTTGGATAGTGAATAGCGGTCGAAAGCTCTGAAGAAAAAGGATTACATTCACGAAATAACCGCAACTTGTTAAAACTAACCGCAAAACCCAATAACGGAGGCCGAGAGCAGCTGGTCACGAAACGCAAGAGTCTACTTTTTTCTGTCTCTGTCATTTCCTCAACAATCCTCCAGAAGGATATAACAACCGGGTGGGTGGGAGACGTGTCTGAAATAATGCAACCGTTAATACACTACCGACAGTGGGAGGTCTAAAGCGTACGTTCATATAAGGTTGATGATTGCCATTCAACTACGTTTATTGAATTTGTAAATCCACTAATTACTATTTGCAATTCTGCAGGACTAAACATGGAAAGCCATTTGAAACTGATCATTTCCGTCAAACCACGGCGAAAAGCAGCAATCAGCTTACTCGTCTACAAAAATGGAAAAAATACAAATGATAGGTGGATAAAAGCGAACAGTGAGAGTACCGATGTGACTTGAAAAAATTCCGCCACTCTTTGTACATACTCCCGTCTGTTCTCTTTAACCACCCTCACGTTGGCACCACCGGGAATCAATTCGAACGTCTGAAACAACAGTGTACATCTCATCTCTTTGAACGCAACGCGCTAAGAAACGATTAGAATTTTGAGTAATACAAAAAAAACAATTTTGCCCACCGTTATCTCTCCATAAAAATTGGACATTATACTGAAATCCAAGTGAAGATTTTCGAAGTTGCCCTCATAGTTGGCAACACTTCGCAAACTGCTGAAACGAAAAAACATTTAATTAATAGTAATCGCAATCGTCTTCGCTTACTTGTAAACTGTGCGATTGTAAGAACTTAAGTAGTTAAAATCGACACTTTTCGTATCGGAATACAAAATGGCGGCTAAATAAAATAGGGCGAATCTTGGTTCCACTTGCAGTTCTTCGTAGATTGCCTAAAATTGAATTGGCGAGACGAAGAAGCCGACAAAATGGCATTCAACCTTTCCAACAAGCCTTCCAAAGAAATAGTGAACTTCTTCAGTGTTACCAAGGAATGGCTCGTTTGCCCAGTTTGGATACAGTTCACTTTCATCTTGTGTAGAAAGAAAAAAGCCGTAGTCCGCGCTGAAACCTTGCTTCAATACTTCAGTCATAAACTCGCTAAAGTAAAATTCATATTTTGCCCTGCTTCACCTAATAAGGTGTAATGATATTGTCTCCTACCGAAATATACCACCGCCGTCAACTCCTACTTCAGGTACGGATGCAGAGTTATACATCACGACTCGAATGGGCCCCTTGAATAGTGAAGCTGAAAACGGGCGCTTCATGAAACATTAAGATAAAGAGAAGAAAAAAGTATTTGCTTACTAGGTACGTACTTCAGCTGGGCATACGCGTCCTGAAACATGTGACCTCGCCTAACTTTTATATCCACCCCATCTATCCACATTTCTCCAATTCCCATTAGTGCACGATCTTTCTCGATGAAAGCACGCAGAATCTAAACGCGACGCACATTAGGATGAATTCGAAATGCCATTTCGCAACGTATAACCGATACCACCTACAGAATGAGATGGAAACAGACGGCAGCACTCAATGTTGCCCAGCTAAAAGTAATGTAACGGTCAAAATTACGCTTAAGACTTTTTAGTTGTTCGCTGAAAACCCGAAAGTTCCGCTGTAAAGTAAGTTGTGTTAAAACCGAAGATACCGTAAAATCAAGGTCTGCATACAGTATCGAAGTTTCGTCATTCCGTTATGAAGAGCTGTGTATTTAAAAGCTCTGCGTATTCCCGACTACAGTACTAGTAAGCGAACACCAATTAATGAGTGTACAAACGTGGCGAAAACATGAAATATATTCCTATAAGTATACCCAATATACCTAACAATTCTTTAGTGAAACTACTATTTTCGCAAAACTGATAAAAAAAAGTTCTCTTATTTTTTCTACGTCATTCGTACAAATAAGGGTAATTTATCTATTTTTAAAGCGCACTGAAGCAGCTAAATAATTTTGTGTCACGTACTTTGATGGCACAACATTGAAGAACAAATATAAAACATTTTGTTCGGAAAAAGGGGGAGGCGCGTATAAAGAAAATCGTCACGAAACATACCGACAGTCGTTCTTCAAACGGCACTGCAAAGGGAATCTGCGAAAGTATCGTTTGATTCCGCAATGAGACAAAGTAGCCACTGTGAATTTTGTTCATGGCTGAAACGAGTTAAAATGAGCCGAACTAAAAAAAAAGATTGGTCACGGATCAAAAGAAGACCGATGAATACTGACGAAATCGCTATTGTTCCTGTTATAAGTTTTAAAGAAGAAATGTTGTTTGTCACTTTTCGCAACTGTCAACGCTCGCCGCTTAATAAAAGTTATACAGTAAGATCATCGTACATCTGTTGGATATTGAAGAGGCCAAAAAAAGTTGAACAATCACATCTGTTTTCAACTCAAGAACATTGCTTCCGTGAAAGGAAGAAATAGAGTAATCAAAGGCAAAGAAATGGGCTGTTTGTTTGGCGTATAAATTGTTATTATTGGCCTAACGGAACAAAGGAGCGCTTACCAACAGCTATATGCAGCCTTAACATGTGCGCATATAACCGGCCATCGATTGCGTAAGAAACGGTGTTTTGAGCGCTCACATTGATTTTACAATCACAATCCGTCCAGTCGTTACTTTCGCAAAGTCGCAAACGGTCATCACGCTGCTTTAGATTCCATAAGACGTTGACAATATGCTTAAAAGTAATAAGATTTCAAAAAACAGGATGTCTTTTAACAGGCTTGAATAGTTTCATAGTAGATCTTCAGATTCACGGGTTTTTGCCTGTTGGGTGTATCTGTAAGTAAACTTCAAAATGCCCTACCAACGTCAAATTGTTAGAGAAATTACAGAACAATTTGTATACCGTACGTTTCGGAACACGAGCAGTTCCGAAACGTACGGTATTTCCATAAGGCATTTTGAAGTTTACTTACAGATACACCCAACAGGCAAAAACCCGTGAATCTGAAGCTTAAAAGTAATAAGATTTCAAAAAGATCATTTCGAATTGAAATATAATGCATACAATAAAAATGTCATCCCACTGAGCAGCATGTTGGAGGCAAGTCGCACGAATTTGACTTGCCAAACAGGCTTCATCGCCTGCATTTGGGAAACCGTAGCTTGTTGAGCACGAATCATAAATCATCGCCTGCGCAAGTTTACACAGAACCCTTACGAAGGCAACTACATCCGACTTCGCCAGTGGAGATGGACGCCGTCCTAAAATATCAAATGCGTTCACGAAGAAAAAGTATTGCAAACACAAAATTACCATTTAGAGCAACATTTGAAGAGACGAAATCGGAATCAAAATAAATTGTAAACATTTTTGTCAAGAGAACACAGGTACTTCCAAAAGCGACTAAACAATTTTCCCGCTCTTCTGCAGCGTTTGGAATTACTATTCTAAAAAGTAAACACACAGCAAATGTAAACATCAACTAGAAAGGCAAAACGGTCTTACCCAGATTCATCAAAGTATGCGCAGTCTACTGCGTTGCGCCAAAAGAATGGGACAAGCGAAATGTCATTCGCAAGAGAACTCACCAGTTGCCTAAGCAATGAAAATTTCATTCTCTTACATACATTTCAACTATTTAAAAAACAATTTAAATAGTGACTAATTGGCACCATAAAAATCATCGCAACGCGTTGCACATTTATAGATACGATTTTTTACTACTACATAATATGACTGCTCCGCCATTTTGATTTGCCAAAATTAACTGAAAAAGCAGCAACTCTTCATTTTATTTATTTCAATGGTTTTAAATTTTATTTTTGCTTCTTATATGATAATCCTAATAAATTTTTCGCCTTTCAATTTCGTCTTTACAAATTAAAATGACCTTCGCTCTGCAATGGTGCTTTTCGTTGCAACAGTCAACCATTGCTAGCAAGCGCGACAACGCAAGGCAACTTGTATATGCTTATATAATTGTCACAGTGCAGCTAAAATGCTGCGACTAAAACAAGTGGACAAATAATGCTACAATGTTTAACAGTTCGGTGCAAGAATGGTAAAAATTCACTTTCCGGAAATGAAAATGCGTTGGTGGAAACTGTTTGAAAAAGGACAATTATATACGACAGAGAAATTGTAAGATGAAAGCTTTCTTCTTCAGTTAGTAAAAGTTGTGGTCAATATACTTTAGGAAAGTAACTACATTGCCAACTGTTTCGGTAAACAGTTGGGTTACATAAGGCTTAAAGTTACAGCACTTAACTGCATCCCAATTCGCAGACAACAATTCATTGTCTCGAACGAGTTTAGACCGTACAAGAAAGGTAGAGAGAACTTGATTTGAAATGTTTGCGTATCACATTATTCTACACATAATTAAAAGTGCGGAACCTGCCAGCCTTGTATTTATAATGGATACAGGTAATGCCCGCTTGCATTAAAATCACCTGGTAGAAAACACTGACTTTTAAAGTTTGACCAATTTATGTAATTTAATCGAAAACATTTCTTACATGCAATTTGACTTCTTCAACCATAGCCTATCACCGTCATCGTCACCAGCTTCCTCGTCGACCCAAGCGCTAAACTTATAGCAATTGAAGAGTGCTGCAAATTAAAAATAAACAGTACCATCCTGCTCTGATCGTTCTTGGTTTTTCTTGTGCATAGGTAGAAATTTTGTAAAAAAGTTTCAGCAAGTCCACACCATACTGGCGAGAGCGACCATCATTCTTTGCCATTTCAAAACATGCAGTCAAGTATTCTACTACCGATTCATCATTCAAAAGAAAAACCAGCGTATCCAACATTGGTTCATCCATATCCTTGAATATGGAATTCAATCACGCGACTGCGCGTCATTGCTTACTTCCGAACGATCTTCTAGACTGGGTAAGTGTACATCTGCACTTTGCGATACCACGAGTTTGTAGTGAAAAATGTCGAACAAACTGGGCAACGACATACAAAGCAGCTTATTGATAGCCTCTCGCCAACGTAGTAACAGCAATGAATCTGAAATAAGTAGTTGAAAATGAGACAATAAGAACGTTATCACATTACCATCAACTTGCAACTTCCTAATACATTCAAGTACTGACAGCGCCGTATAAACGCTACATTTAGCCTCCGCATGGGACAACGCCTTTAGGAGAGTATCTTTCCACTTCGTTGCCAATGTTGGTAAAAGAAAATCGCTTATAATGCGCTGCGACTTCTTGCGGAAAAATTCATTGAAGAAATCTTTGTAAACAAAGATTCTGCAACAACAACACATCGTAGACAAGCGAACATTAAGCATTTTAGCCCGAAAATAAACAGCTTTTCTGTTAGCACTACTAAGCCGTCTAACAAATCCTCAATTTGCGCTTTACTTAATCCTACAAATTTTTTAACTAAATTGACAAACGTATATGACTACGGCGGTAAGTGAGGACAAACACAACTGTCTAAAGCCTTCAACTTTTCGAACTTTGCGTAATTCAAAATCTGATTTTATTTTACCACAAAGCCGTTAGAAGTGATTTTTTAACTACAGAAACAATAATTACGCATAAAATGCTTAGAAAGAAGAATATATACATACTAACATTTCACAGTGATTACATTTTAAGTTCTAATTCTTTTCCCCAACTTAAACATAGTTTAATCAGGCAGTAAGTTCGCAAAAGAAATCTTCGCGATAACTATCATTCGAAAATTTCCATCGCAATTCTTACAACGTGCAAGCACGAACTGTAGCCTACATAAGGAACTTAAGTACTGCTGCACCAAACGAACACAATAATAGCGCCTTTTGAACATTTCATTTGCTGACATTCCGCGAAAATTTTTCAATTTCCGCTTTTGAAGTTTGTTCCGAGAAACAGAGAACCCTTTCGCGCGAACTCAACATTTCTGCTAGTTGTGGAATAAAAATTGAAATTTCAAAGCCCTTTTTCTTGACTTAGCCACCGTACACTACGCTGACAGTTTTCCTATTTCTACATTACCACGAAATACCTGGCCAAGTAGGAATAACATAGTAGAAAGCCTGAACTACAGGTAGCGCTAAATCTAAAAATGAAAATCATTCTTGGCACTTTACTAACCTGATTATCATATTAAGGAAAAACAGTAAGATAATAAATAAATGCACGAGAAAAAATGTGCATATCGGAGTGTTGGGCGCTTAATGGTAATTCTTACAGGATACAAATATAAAAGGATTATGACATTCGCACGGGAGCGAAGTAAGGATAAATGAGAAGCTTCGGGAAGTGCGCGCGGTCTAACACGGATGGCTGATGCTTAAAAACTGATTATAAACAGTATATAACTTGCTTTTTCCCTTATTTTTGCGAAAGAATAAGTCGGTGAGACCAAATAATGGTAAATCCCTTTGCTTAAATTGACTGGAAAAAGCCTATCAAAGGTAACTCCAAACGCAAAAATGAGCTGACATAAACCTCGCTTAGTCCACTGCCAAATGCTGCAGGCAAATAAAGCACACAGAAAAAATGCTACTTACCGTTCTTCTTCTTTTTCAAACGATTCCGCAGCGAACAGAGATATACCAATGCAATCAACGCAATGATTGAAACTTTCGTTCTCGCATCTCATCTCTTTTGTCATTACGGTGAAAACCTTCTCAACGTAAGTACGCATCGTTTCAAAAATGCCTAACAACATAAATTTATACACATACAACAAAAGTTAGGATGTATCAAAATAAAGAACAAACCTCCTTTCAACAAGCGCAAAATACAACCTGGACGTTTCGTCTCAACAAGTTGCCTTACCAATGGCAATACTGCTGGAGCTTCTGACAACGAAGCTATAGAACTAAAAAAAATTAAAGTTGGCCTTAAATGAGGTTATCTTCAACATGACACTACGTTGTCAGGGAGTGTATAAGTTTTGCCAGCGGAACTGACCAACGAAAGTCGTTGACAACTTCCTCTACGTGCTGCTGCAACAGCTTCACAATAAGCACCTAAAATTTCAGCATCAATGTAGTAAACACAAGAAGCAATTTAATGTTTACCAGATGAGCCGTATCTCTTGGGCACTCGTAATAAACAGAGAACTTCCACACTAAAAGTCTTAGTTCGGTCAGTGAATAGTCCACCGCTTCTTTATGCAATCGACACTCAAGCTCCGTCCGATAAGCGTCACCCTGAAAAGATGAAATAAAATACAACTACACTTATAATTTCAGCCAACACAGACCAACTGCCGTCTTGCCATAATTCCTCGCCAAAGAGCTTGAATTCGGATAGCTGCTTCTTTGATAGAATAGTATTGCCGCCGTTCATCACGTTCATTATGAGCAAAGCGCAAAAAACGATTCTGCTTATTGATGAAGCAATCATTTAACCCAACATTGCGACGGATGGTTGTCAGATTATTTCGTCCAAAACAAAATGCTGCCAAAGATGGCCGATACGACGACGTGGTCTTACTAAATAAAAAGTAGAAATAACACCAACGGATATTATCGCATCGGCTACGTTAACGACAGCGAATGCATAATGCAAGCAGAAAGTGGAAAGCAAAGAACATGACGAGATTAAACTTTAAAAACATTTAGAATTTGCTTAAATCTACCTCATTTATTTTCTTCACAACCTCGGAGTTGGAGGAATAATTTTACAAAGCAAATTCAACACGAACTTTGAAGAAAGAGCACCGAACTCAATGTTTGTAATTTGGGCCCTTTGCTGTTGCCATGTTCATAAACGCCTATATTAAAGCCATTAATTAAATATGCTAAATGGTTTTACTTTTAAGCGAAAGTGAATCCATTACAACACCGCCCGTTCTCGCGGAGACGAAAAATTTCTATTCTTATCACATTAACAATAGACAGAAGTTTAATAGAGAGAGCTTTAAGCGGTGTACGTTTACAGAGCTAAGCATAAATTCTACCGCCATTATAGCTTAGCAAAACAATCTACATAATCATACAGTCACTAAATGCGACAGGTAACAGAGATGGTACATACTGGCATCTAAGATGCACAGTAATTGAAAATGGAAAACGTAAACTTAAAATTCAGACAGCGCTAAAAGGATACTGCTACGGCTCAAATACATAAAACTCAAAACTCACTGCCAAAATTTGCAACTTTAATGCTCTGCCGACTTTTTTACTCTCTTTTAAATCAAAAGTAATTTCTATTCTACTAGAAAAGTTGCCCAACTGAACAGTGCTAATGCATAGCTTACAAACAAAACAATCTAAACTGTCCTTCAGGAAATAGCGAAACTGTACGTTTCGACAAACCTACTCTTCTCACTTAAGCAGACATAACTTCAAGCGGTGTTTAACAATAATAAAACACACTCACTTCTGCATCGCACAAGCGCACAAGTTGTGCGTAAGAGTCTACCGAAACGGTACAGCAAACCAAACCGCGCACAAGCACAAACAGCGACCGATGCAGCAATAAGTTCAACAGCAACCGTTCAACGAAGAGAAACAGCTCATACTAAACTATTGAACTACCATCTGCTTATGGTGTGACACTCGCCTGCGCATCATTTAATGAAAACATTAAAACCTTCCTATCGTTTACCTGCCAGATTAAATGTTCAAGCTAAACTTGCTTTACATTCTTTTTAAAAAATTTTAGACTAGTTTAAACGCGTGGTAATATTAATGTTGCTTCCATTCGTCTTATCTTGAAAGTAACGAAACAGGGGCCAGTCACTTTGCTGTGCAATGCGTTGCTTCTGCATACGGATTACTGGGTTTTTCCGACAGGTTATTAGATAAAGTTTAGCGTTTGCAAGGCACTGTCTCGTCCAAACATAACTGCAAACGTTGCGCCCATGAATACACACTTTTATAAAATGACTTATCGATCTTCCATGTCTACTGCTACATAGCGCCACTTCTTGAAATTTCACATCGTTCTGTAAAGCTAAAGGATCGCGAAAAAAGTGTGTTCACGCTTCAATGAAACCAGGCACTGGCGAGCTGGAAACTTCATTATGGGTGAAGGGTCATCTGATCAAGCCAGATCAGAAGGTTACATTGACAAAAATAAACTCCATTTCACAATAGAGAAATCTGCCATGAAGATACAATGCAATTATTGCCCTATGATAATGTATAGGACATTAAGTTCGCACTCCTTCGAAACTGTTGGTTTAACAGTATCTTTATCCACTGTAAGTACTGGAGGAGGTTCAACCAACTAATCCGGTCTGAAAGCCATCTGGACCGATATTTCTTCGCTGTCGCCCGATTACTTAGACTTTGAATCAATTGGATGATCAATTGCTTTTGGTGGAATTACAACGGGCTTTGAGCGGATCCGATGAAGACTGCACTGCATAGCGCAAATCCATTAAGGGAAGTTGACAATCGTACAGGTTCAAAGCCACAAAAGCTACCAGATGGGATAAGCCGGTTGAATCTCAGTCTGGATTTACAGAAGATAAAAATACTATTAAGCAAGCAATTTCTTAGGAGGAGCGAATCTGATCTTGCTAAACCTCATGAAAGTTTGAACACATTTCTCGACGACCTTAACGTCACAGTATGACGCTAAATCTCAAAATATGATGCCATACGAGGGCGGCAAAAGGATGCGCAAAATGGACGAGCAATTCTAAAAGTATAGATTTGTCCTAATTCAACAACACAACAATCTTCGCTGTTTTATTCGTGCTTTAAAGTTACGCTAAACAGGCTGTATACACAAGCAAAATCTGCAAGTAACCAACTCATTGGAACTTAGGTTAAATGCGTTGGATGTATTAAAGAAATACCACAGTTTGGTATGACCATCTTTTGACGGTAAACTTAACTCCCACATGCAGTATATGTGGCGCAACTGTTTGGCTGGCCAACAAAGTAAATCCTGACAGAACCGATTTTGACATTTCCGTCTTGCAGGCTTCACTGCATTTTTTTTATTGAAGCCCTTTCGTGACTCCTGGTAAAACACAGGCTTAGTAGCAGCGCGGCTGACTCGGGGACGGGACGCCTTTGAAATAAATTTCGAAATTCCAGCATTTTACCCAAGCGTATATATCAAACGAAGAACTAACTTTGGTTGCTGATAAGAAAATTAAAGCACGCATTAAGTTTCCCATAGTTTCGCAACGAGCTCTTAAGGTTATTATGTTTACAAAGGAAAGCTGTACGCCCTATTTGCCTTACTGCGTCTAATTAGTAAACCAAAAGTATCCTTTAAGGCATAGGCATTTTCACGAAAAGTATTTCATTGCTTGGTGCGCGTCACTAATTTTGAATAGCAAATGTTATTTCGCAACGTTGGTAATAAGGCAGCATGCCCTAAGACTTGACAAAACGAAGCGCACGCATTTAAATGCTTTTGTGGCTCGCGACGATATGTCCGCTGGAGAGAAAACCGCAACTATCACATAAACACCGGACAGTCCGTGTATGTAAATTTTACTTGAATTCCGCTTCAGCAGTTATATATACTTTCCGTTAGGAGAAAACTGTTCGACGGAAAGTTTCATTCGATCGGCTAGACCTGGGCACTTCAAGTTCGCAGCATAGATGACGTCGAGCAAACATAGACTGCTTTAACTGTTTGCATGTGAAAGCTCCAACCAGCTGAAATTATCTTTGTTAAGAAGGTAAGAGCTTACTTCTATCTGAAAATAATGAAAGTTTGCATCTTATATCTATCAGCATGTACTAATAGTTAAACGAACCATCACAATTCTTCAAACTTACGGACAGCAAGTCGATAAGTGTACTCGTGATAAGAAGCAACACTGAACACGGTTACTATCTCGTTTTCGCCATTATGGTCAGTTTGTAAAGGGAATAAACCCGCAAAGTCTGTTTTAAATTCTTCGCAGACTACTTAAGAATCACAAAATCAAAATTTTGCAAATCTGTATACAAAGAAACGCTGTATAGCGCTGAAAGGTTCAACGAATAAGAAAGAACAGCACTGAGCGAACGAGCTGAAAAGTTCTGAACTACCCGAAATCTTGCGAACAAACCTTTCAATCATCCATTGTTCATAGTATGCTTCGCATTTACTGCAAAACGCAATAAGGGAAAGCCGTTCTAAACAATTAATCGAACCGAGTACAAAGAGGCATTTCGTTTTTACCAACGCATTTTTTTACAGTTATTTTCTTGCTTAAACTTTCCAACTTAAATCCCGACCACATATCATAGTCAGTCTACGTAGGATTTCGCAGACAGACAGCGGCGCTCGAAAAATGCTATCCACGACAGTAACAACCTGTACATCCATCTTTAAAAACAAATGCACTGCACCGTTAAGAAGTATAAGGCTTTTGAAAATGCGCATTTTATTCATGCTTTTTGGCTGTATGTTAGCGTTTACTAATTAATTTCTACACGACGAACCGAACACATAGTCGCAGACAAAAGTTGAAATTTAATCTATGGCTAATGGACAACGTACTTTACTGAAATTGTCAACCAGTTTGGTAATGCTCATGTCACGAACGCTAGTTAAACCAGGACATTTTCAACAGCATAAGAGATGCAAACGTATCACATGGTGACACATTGCGAATCATCAAATACCTTAAGGAAATATTCGGTCGCACGAAGCAGCCACAATTATTGGTAGAGCGAGAGAGAGAGAGAGAACAAACTTTTAAACTTCGTACGATGATAACGGGAAATCTTGGAAAATGACGTACCACATTTCACGGTCCACATAATTTAACTTGTTCGCACTTACGCTGAAGGCCTACTTTCGCTACGAACAAAAGCTGCTTTGGACAACCCCTCTTAATTACCTGATGAATTCTTAGAAAAGTTGCAACAACAAATGTTGGCAGTTTCGAAAAGTTTCAATACATAGAAAGAAGGGTTCGACAAGTCGCGATCAATTCCACTTTTTATGAAATGCTTCAGCGAAGGGAAAGCGAAAACTTAACTGTAAAAATAGCCAGAAATTGCAACTACTTCATCGCAACGGCTGATGCACAATCACTCCATTTACCAAAAAACATGAACATCCTTTATCTGCTAAGCCTACAAGATGTAGGCGAAGTCTGCCTGCTCGTAGGATCAAATTATTAAACACACTACCTTCAGCTGAAGGCTGCCAAGCAATGCCCGAAAGGCATGGTAAAATTTACGTATTCTAAACCTGTTCCCGCTCTTTGTTCAATACGTTCATAAAATTCAGCTCTCTTGCACAATTCTAAAGTGGACAAAAAAAAAACAAACATCAAACTTAGACTTGCCATTTAATCCTCTAAAACCATTGCAACATCGTCATATCCCATAGGAAAAAGGGAGAGATGACTGTACCCATACAGCACACAAAAAGGGATACTTGACATAAAGCAGTTTATAAGTTAACGTTGGAACTGCCAAAAAAAATAGGACGCGTTGAAGGAAAAGAAAGAAAATGGACGATAAATTGGATGGAGAATATGAACTGATTGAACGTCAATTTTTAAGGCACAGGACCTTGTCTTGCACAAAAACCGCAACACTTCTGGGTTAAGCTTTTCAAGTAAACAACGGACATGAAAAATTACAAATAAAAACGTAAAGGTTACGGAAACAATCATTGTGACATCAATCACTTAGAAAAGTAAAACATGATGACCTTTCCTAACGACAATAAAGTATCTGCCTGATTCAAATGGTTTCTTTTGCTTCTTCTTTTGTCACTGAATCGAGACGACCGCGGCAACAAATGAGAGCAATCTATTTTCTTGCAACCCACCTGAGGCTATCAAATCAAAAGGTTAACCAATCCATATTCGATACTATTATGTAGTGCGGTTGAAAATTCTGAAACATCAAGCTTCACAGCTTTCTCCTGCTCCTCCTAGGTCGCGTACGCCACGTAAACCTGAGAGTAAATATAAAGACGACCACATGCATAGCATTGTTTACCACTTTTGGTTTAGGCTTAAGTAGCTCACATCAACTGTGTAAAACAGGAGACTTGAAAATTCTGTACTAGAGCCTTAGTGTATTAATAGGTAACAGCATTCTACACCTTAACTTCAAAGGTTTACCTAGTTTGTTTATGTCTACCCAATGAATCAAACACTTCGTAACTAAACCATGCGAGTTGCGCAACTTTGTAAAAAAACAATAGGTCTACTTTGCTGCGCGACTGCACGCATACAACAAAGCAAGAATAAGATAAACATTTTTATAGATGACTATAGAATTGCAGCACAATTTTATACTCATACAACACTTGAACAGAGAAAAACATCCGAATCGACTTGGCGCAAATGTGAGCAATACAAATTAAAGAACGTTAAGCACAACAAATTAAAGCCGAATGGTCGTGGCAATTAAACATTGCGTCAAAACGTTTTCTCCCAATTTGTCGTAATGCAAAGAACACATTCATGTCATGACAACTGAATACGAAAAACAGTCGAGATATTTCGTAAAGGTGCGAAAATGGACTAGTGGGAGGATGGATAATAGACGATAATTAAGGTAAATGCCAATCAAGGCGCGAGTTCAGATCAAGCAGTTAACGTGAGGGAACTTCCGCATTATTTCAATTTACGAAAACTTGCACTACCGGGAATTCCACTTCATCGTCAAGTGGGTATTCGGCGGCAAGCGGATTATGCATGCAACACGACATAGTCGCTGCGCTTTTGCATCCGAAACGGCAAAGCAAAATGCATTTTATACACAACTTCACTGGTGCGAGTAGCAAGTGTAAACGAACATTCTTTCGCGTCCAACAGAACTTACCAAGCTGGCACAACAAGTGGTAAAGAACCGGTTTTCTTGTTACCTGTTGAAAAGACCATAAACAGAATTTTCCCCCGCTGCTGCAAAGGGTCCTTCCCGCCAGCCCTTCCAACTTAATCGGTTAGAAAAATTGAATTGTTTTGCAGAAAAAATTCCAATTTTCCAAATTGGTCACACCTTATTTTCAGCAACAGACACTCAAACCATTTAAAAGCCAAAACATACTATTCAAAGACATTGCATGGGGAACAGCCCGATGCTTCGCGCTTCTCATGGTAAGCTAAAAAGTATCCTTTTATACATAAAAGCAAAACTGCGAAAATGAGGTGCCACTGTAACAACAACATGCTACACCGCATTCAACCGGGCGGGTATGTGGCAGCCGCGCGAGCATATATGACTTCAGAAAAGTCATCGATGAAACAGGAAAATTCAACTGACGTTTTTGCCCATTTTGAAACATCGATCGCTTATCGCGTCAATGCAGCGCAACGAGGACTTCAATGCCAACTTGCGTAAAAACTGCAAGGCCACTACAGTTTAAATGGACTCTGAAAGTTCAGCAATATTTTGAACAATCGAATAGCTTGTTTTCATTCAACAGACAATTCCAGCCATGCAAACACTTTCTGTCAAAAGACCATCTAGGGAATGCAGCGTGTTTTACGAAGCTTAAATAAACCACTAATGGCGTTGCAAACTAGCTGCTGCCAAGAGAGGTTTCAACTTCGAAAACTTATTAAGAAGAAGTAGCAAAGAGTTAAAATAGCTATTTCATCACAACACGCCGTAAAAAGACCAGCGCGCAGTAGACATTTCTCTTAAGCCAAGCTGAGACAAGCGAGGACGAACAGTCGTCAAGGTCTACGTCAACCTTGAATAATTAACCAACGCTCGGCTGATTGATGGGCCCGCAAAAGGCGGTTGCAGAAAGATGCACATTTTTGGTAAGACCTTGAACTGAGCCACATTTTAACAGGGCGCGCCTTGCCAGAAAAGCCAAACGATCCCATCTAATGAAAGACACAATCGCCGTCACGCAATACCATAAATGGGTCGCGCATGCGCGAAATAGTCGTCAACAATGAAAGGCTAAACAATCCGTAGACGATAATCCCCCATAGCTAAACAATTCTTCCAAGTCAATTGGATGCGCGCGCTCAAAAAACAAAACTCTGTCCATGATGTTCATACAAAAGCGATTTATGCGAAAAATAAATGACAATATTTAAAGTTGTTTATACATGAGTGAGGTTGACTATCGACAACTTAGGCAAATGGGCAGGGAAGAAGCCAGAAATGACAGTATTGTAGATGAGGAACGAAATGATGAGCAAGCAAAAGAGGCTCAAACCGCCGAACCCCGATAGCCAGCCGGGATATTTGAGCCTCCAGACGGGGTAGTAGCTATACGTTCGCGTTGTTGGAAAGTTCTGCCCATGTCAGAACTAGCATGCGAACTGACGCTGCTGTTTAAATATTCGGCTCTTGAACCGCCATGCGCTGGTGGATGACTGAGCCGGGCAAACTGCTGCCCTCGATCATCATCGTAACTTCGATAGAAATCCCTGACTGGAGCGAAGTCTTTGCTTAATGGGGGCGGCTGCGCATTGTGGTTGGTCGACAAATCGACTTTGGCTACTCCTTTTGACGGATAGGCTCCGTGCCGCTCCAGAATCCATTTGCTTTGGCCCACTCCAAACCATTTTTTCCAATAGAACATGTAGAAAAATATGCCAATAATAGCAATCAACACTATACCGCCCGCCGCAGCACCTAAGGTCACTCCAACCTTGTATCCAATTGATTCGTCGTACCCATACGTAAAGTCGACGAAAATGATCGCCGCTAGAAGGGTACGGTAAGGATCGAGCCAATAGTCTTTCATCGTCATGAGATAGAGCTGAAGAACAACATGTGTGAGAGAACGTAAAGTGGATGTTTGGCCGAAGAACAGCCTGGTGCGAAATGCGCGTACAGAATGAAGTGCAGCGGCTATTTCGATTTACAGCACCTTAGTATAACGCATTCCAGTTGCTAGGTGACCGTTACGCGTCGATCGATGCAAAACCTGCTCTCCAATGCTCGGCTGCAAGTTGGTCATGCAAAGTTGACCACTTGGTAGTACGACTGTCACATGACCGTGCTACCAGTAAACAAAACTTCGCGTAAACTATACTGCTGGCAACCACTAGCTTACCGAAGTTTCAACTTCTCAGCCAACCGCTTTTCTTGTGCACCCTTAAAAGCTATTTATCCGCTATTATTCCCCTTCGTTATGACGTTTTTAATCACCTTGAAAAGACAAACAACTGGCCGCATGACTGCTCCTTAAGCTGAGCATGCTTTAATCTGTTCCCAATTGGAACAGCAAGGACAACGGGACAAAGGTGCAAGCGACTCCAAAAAGGCAAGTCTACTTTTTTTCTATACTTAAACAGTGCATCCCTGAGAATACCGGTTCTTTAAAAGAAAAGAGCACATGCTCACCTGAGACACTGCTACTATTCACTCAAGAGTAGCAAAGCTGACGATGATTTACTGTTCAATGGCAAAAGAAGACCAAAGAGGGGCCGGCAGGACCGACCTCTTCGGTATAATCGATGCAATGCTAGCAACGCTGTACGACTAACGCCGTTCGAGCCGCAGGCAGAACAACTAAACTGTGAGGGAATTCTACTGCAACTGCCAACTGCTGCTCCTGCACGCACGAATTAAGTTTAATCATCAAAACCGGTTCCCGCCATTGACAACAACCGATGGTACTGCGGGTTACCCGGAAATGACCAACGAAAAAGGCGGCTCGTGAAATTCAAACGAAACACTTAGGCTCTTTCCCTGTTTCCTTTATCGGATGCACCTTTGCTTGCACCTGTGCACGTCCGAGATGCACCCAACAAACAGCAGAGGACGAACGACACTTACTTGCCCTGGATACAATTTGTTGACTTTTACGCAGCGGCAGTTGACGAAGAAACCGGAAAGTCGCAGAAGGCGCCTAAGTAAAATTTGCTTACAGATAGAAGGCTCATCTATAATAAACAGTGGCGCAATAACTAGAAACAGAGTTCTGCTGACGATGTGAAAGCAACAAAAGATGCTACGTTAAGCTGTAGTTGAAGTAGATGGAAAAATCGTACACCGCTTTTGCGTATCAACTTCTTACTTGAAGAAGTAACAAGCTACGCTTCATCAACTGTCAAACGGAATAACAATAAGTGGAACCGAACGACTCGTAACTTCTATTGACGACCTCTCTCTGTTTGAAAAGGTAAAATCGATTTGAAACGTGAGCTACTTTAGGAGAAATGGCAAGAATGAATAACGCCTTTCTCCATTGACCATTAACAACAGTTTGCAATGGAAATAACTTTTGCTACGCTGCAGAAATGCTGAACAATTTAAAATTATGAGCACTTTAGGCAAAATTATTCTTAAAATCTTAATTAGCAAAAAAAGGAACTTCTGATGCACCACGCGTGAGGTGGACCAACAGCATAGCATTTATGGCCAATCTGTTCAATTTCCAAGCACTGAATTGACATTTGAAAATAAATATGACGTCATGACTAATTAAAGTTCCTTCTTATCGTACAAGTGAAGTGACAAACAAATTTAAAGACTGAGTTGCAATGCGGAGCAGCAAACTTTACGCAAAGGACCACAGTAAACAAGCGCGTCGAAGATCTGCTAGCCTTCGAGGCAAAGGTAATGTCGACCAAAAGGTCAGCATGGGTTTCATTGTAAAGTGATCAAACCGCGATTGGAGCATTGAGACGCGTGGCAAATATGCCCAAGCAATTGATACCAGAGACAGCTCTCTGCTCAAGACAATAAACTTAGTATAACCAAAATATAAAAACTTTGGATTTAAAAAAAGCAGAATCAATTTTTCAAGCCAAAAAGAAGTTCAAGGCTAAACTATTAAAAAAGCAACTTGCGAAAACGAGTTAAACATTATACAACGCTTACGTAAGGTAAAAATGGACAATATACGGTTTAACCGGAATGAAGGCGTACTGTTTCAGCCGTTAAAACAGGAAGACGCTGCGCGAATGAAACAATAACCCATCAAGTTGAAACGTAAAGAATTTTGCCGATTTCACTACAATTGTATTCTGCAAAAAAGGCAAGAACGGCAAGAACTGTTTCCTATTATACGTAATATTACAAGTTTTTCTAATCATTACAACTTCGCTATCGTATACAATTGTCATTAGAACGGCAAAACAAAGATGTGAAATTCAACAGTTTCTAAAATAATATGCTTCAATGTAGCGAACGCCTCTAAACAAGACTGAATTTAATATGGAAGTTATTACGCTATTAACACGAACTTAACCGGGTTCGCTGTGAAATATCTGTCTGGGAAAAGCTGTCAACTTTTCTACGGTCCTGTTGCTTTTGGTTCTCCACTGCGTTTTGAAGATTCTGAGAAGACATGAAGAACCTGCTGACCAGTCCTTATTCAAAGAAATTTTAAACAGTAAATAATTGACCTGCTTATAATGGTGAACAGCTCATCCGCTTTAAGACTTCGTCTATCTGGTTGCTGCATAGTGACAAATGAGTCAACGTTGCAATTTTAAAGGACATGCAAAGTATTGTATTGTCAGGTGATGCAATGAAACGGAGCAAATGCCAAAGACCTACAAAGGTAGCTACTGAACCACACGCAGAGTGCGGCAGGTCTGATTAGCATAACTACGTGAGGTGGCAAACGTTAAGAGTAGGAGGAGAAAAATGGTCGCCATTATAAGAACGTAAAAATGCGGAACACAGCTAAATGACCCACTTCGTAGATCCGCCATCAATACTCTTGGATTGATTGAACTTGTATGACGTAACAAGAAAAGATTTGGACTTCGATTTTTGCTGTCTCACTTCTTTGTTTTTCCTATTTATTTAAAATATCAGAATTTGAGAATTGCCCTGATCAACGCATGACGTTTATGTCATAGCAGAAATTTGAAATTTTGTCCAGATCACTAGTTCATCTTTCTAATTTACAGTGAATACAAATTCTTGTTTTTCTAAAGTTTCTCGCGGAATTTTGACCCGTTGCTTATTAAACGTTTATTACGAAGCTTTAAGGTCTATACATGACCAGTCATCAGCGTGGTTGCGCCGCCCGTCGGTTCGGTCTTTATGGTCGCAAGCCGCTCCATCCAACAAACTTTGACAGAGACTTCCGCCGTCGGCTCTACCTTGAGCCGCCAGGCTTTAGTCCTGCCTAGTCAGTCAGTAGGCGCAGCGAGCATCCAACTGACTTTCCGCGACCGCGGCACATTAACAAAAATTCAGCGAGAAACTTTAGAAGAACAAATTAACAAACCCGTTACGAAGAAAACAAGAAAGAAAAAAGAAGACAAATTCTTAAAAGAATAGCAATAAATTGGTTGAAAAAAACAATGTCAATCTATTCCAAGACACGTAATACATACCTGAAAAATGAAACGCTACGCTTAAAGCAAGCTGTCATATGGCCAACTAGAGATACCTGCTGATATATTTCAAACAGGCTTATACGCCATACCACAAACTGTGAACGCCAAATAAAGATGAAATTAGGATGCCCGCTGGAAACGTTTAACGCGAAATTAATATTGCACTATTCAAACTTGCTGCATCAAAGTTACGGAATATAACAAGCACTTACCTTTTCTTAGTCGCAAATAAAACTTCATGTACATGGTAGTTGATTGCAGGATAATAAATCAACGACCGGCGAAGTGAGTAGTGCTTAGAAATGCAGATTAGCATGGTTTCTAGCAATTTTTTCAGCTGCACATTAACATGTCAACGCAACACATGCGTGCGGAAGGACAGATATGCATCAAAAACTTAACTGGGAAAATGTCAGAGTTCAAACCGCAGAAGGACGGAAGAAAGTTTCCAACAAATCATCTGACGACAAACAGATAGAAAAGACTGCACGAAGATTTATAAAGACAAATTGTTCATTCAGTCATATTCATCAATTCTCAATTCCTCATCCGACAATTCACTTCCATTATTCCAAGATTGCTTTGGCTCATTTGGCAACTCTAAAGCAAGCGCTTCGACCGCTGCAATCGTTTTCTTGAAGTCAAATGAATTATTACGACCTGATCGACTCTTAATGTTTAAAAGGTAGGACAAACAATCGACGGCAAATGAGACGCTTCCAAAAAGATTACAATAACCCATCTTTTGCGAAAGATGAAAACAATGACTATTCAGCTCTTCCGTCTGCTTATGCAAGGCCAATTCCTGCGGTTTACGAATTTTCTTAAAGCGCTTCGGATTTTCGCTACTAAAAAAAGTAGCTACCGATCGAGCGGCAATACTACCTGCAAAATAACAATTGAAACAAAAAGAGACAATGTTGATAAAGTGCTTATGTACCGGCGTATGGATAAAGAGATTCGGCAACATCCCAATGCGTTAAGCAGTCAGCAAAACTGTAGCAGGAAGAAATATGCTCAACGTCTTCCAAGTCAGGTCGAAAATCGAGGTAGTTTTCAAAAAGGTATAAACAAAATAGATGCTCGTCAACACCACATTTAGCTACACATCCTTCAATCGACAGCCTATCGAGGGCTGCATCTTTTTCTGACGTAATGCTTTGGTCCGTTGAAAATTTTCCGTACAAGAACTTGCCACTCGCGCGAAACAACGGAATACTAGTGTCCTTTTGATTGATGGTGAATGTGTTGCTACTATGCTCGACGGCAAATTGCAAACTATTTATGGCAACGCGGAGATCACCGTCGGCCACTTGAACGATCGCATCAATATCAACATGTTTGCAATTACCCAGAGTGGGAACTTTGGACAAAATTGATCTAAATACAAACATTGCGAAAAGTCGCAGCATTTAAAAATTATAAAATACACAAAACAGCTCATTTACATAACGTATACGCCAAGAAAAGAACAGAAAAAACGGAAGCCGTAAGGCAGTTACGAAAACGTGTACGTCTTTAATGTTTAAAGAAGACAGTTGTTGAAAATGAAGGTTTTATTTAACGGGATAGTGCCGAATGCAGCATCAAAGTTTTCATTAAATACCAAAAGATAAAATAACAATCTTAACAATCCAATCTTGCATTTAAACTTGAGAATATAGCCCAGCTTTTTCTTCTTAAGGATATACAGGTAGTTTAACAAATTAGCATGACGCAAAGTGTCAAGTCAGAGAACAAAGACGGTAAACCTTTTAAAGGATAGTTTTCAGATTTTTTTCTTCGTAACAGGTTTTTAAAATTTGTTCTTCTTATTTTTTTCGTGGAATTTCTAACCCGTTGTTTAATTAACGTTTACTGCAAAAAAGTTTTTTTTCTTCGAAACTTTTGGGTTTGCACATGATTTGTCATCAGCGTAATTGTGCCGCCCGTAGGCTGCCGTCGCAGAAGGTTGGTTCGGTGCTCGCTGCGCCGTCTGACTGACTAGGCAGGACCGAAACATGACGGCTCAAGGCACAGCTGACGGCGGAGGTCTCTGCCAAAGTTGGCCGGATAGAGTTGCTTGCAACCATAAAGACCGACCCGACGGGCGGGACAATTACGTTGATGACGGGTCATGTGCAGACTCGATAGCTTCGAAGAAAACAACGTTTTTGCAATAAAGGTTAATTAAACAACAGGTTAAAAATTCCGCGAAAAAAGTTAAGAAAAAAAATTAAGAACAAAATTTTCAGATATACTATTTCCTCATTTTAGGCGTAAGTAGATTGAAAACTTCATTTCTTTATCATCGTTCGTATTGTGGCAGAAATGGCCACAGATAAACCGTTGCGTTAAAGGGTTTATCAAAACTTTTCCGGAGCCTTCAAAACGCAGCTTGTTTTATCCTAAGCAGTGCATACGCGGGACAATGCGATCTTCGAAAACTCCGGAAAACTTTTAAAACCTCGTTAGAACAACGGGGATAACTGCAACCACGAAAACGTAAGTCACCGCTACCACAATCTACATGTTAAAACACTGCTGACATCACATAAGTGGTTCACCTTAATTCTGCTGGTCACCTTACGTTATGGAGAAAAAACATAATCTAAACAATTAATTACCGATTTATGTTATTATTACAATTACTAAATAATTTTCTGACCAAGCAGGAAGCGCTATTGTCATTTAAAATATGAAAACCACTACTTTATAGCGTACTTAATGCGTTGTTTCAGAATCAGACTTGCTTTCTAAGACTATTATTACCTGAGGCATTTCGTCATGACAGTTGGCGGGAACGGGTTGAAGCTTATCACTTCGATATTCAGCGCTTCAATTGCAGCCTTGTTGAACAGCCTATGCCAATCGGTCTTTGAATTCCCGGATGAACCATCTGTAGCAACAAAGACTAAGGGAGTTGATATGCCTTCCATCAGGCAGTTTTGCAACATTGAAACAAGCAGATTAGATTGATCATAAAACTGCACTGGAATGTCTTTTACAACAGTGACATGCGAACATGGTAGCAAAGGTTTTTTAGCGTCGCCATTTACAGATACGACGGAACGATACCGCGTCGACTGGAGAATGAACTGTTTGAACCGTACTAAGGGATTTTGAGCGTAAGATGGACGATCAGAAAGCCAGAAATTACATGCCGTAGTACAATCATTTTCCCATTCGAGAAGTTCCAAACCAAGTGAACGACAAATCATCTTCAATGTTACCAACTTACCACAACCGGTAGGACCAACGAGGAGAAGAATCCTGGATTTTCCTTCTTTTCTTATTATCCTGCGAATCGTAGATGAAACTTCCTCCACCTTTCTCTTGTGCACTACCAGTTCGCCTAACTGCGTTGGGGCAAATCCTTCGCTCCATAGAAATAATGGATTTCTAATTTCGGAAGATGCGCTACGAACGCCACGCTTTCTACTACCACCATTCTGGAGCGCTGGCAGCGAACCTACTTCTTCAAACGCATCTTCCATCCAAGAACCTCGTTTTCTCAACTCCATTGTAACCTTCGCAAGGAAATTTTGGAAAAATGACAAAAATGTGCAATTCCCAATAGTCAATGAGCAAGATTTCAAAACAACAAATGCAAGACGTTATCCTTCAAAAAATTCGAACGGACAAACCACGAATTCACCATGGATTACAAATGCTGGTACCGCATCCCGCTAGGTGGAGTAAATAAACATACCAACGCCCATTTTTCTTAATGTCAAATAATATGCAGCAAGATATTAAAGATTTGCAAGTTAGAATGCAGCGGAGCAAATGCAACCCGCCCGAACAACTTTATCATTTTGTTTTATTTGAATTCAAGCGCTGTTTCATTGCTTTTAGTCTCTAAGTTTATTCTTAGCAGTGTTACTGTCCTCCTTGCGTGCAGCTGCGGTTTTTTCTATCGAACAAAAATGTTGCCATTTACGTAGGCTTATTTCTGCTGGCAAGCTAGGACGTTAGTTAGTACAGAATGATAAGCACTTTTGGGGCGTTTGCTGCGTCGAGTTTCTAATGTAGCATTCCCTAGAAGATACACTCTTCAAGAGATTTTCTGCGGCATTACTGAATGCTTACAAAATGGGTTTTTCGGCAACCAAGGTGAGAATGCTCAAAGGAGCAACAGCGGTTGGCTTTGTGAAGCATAAAATTAAGAACAAATTTTTACTCCTCTTCAGTGTGCAGCCAAAAGTGAGTGTACCTTTCAAAGTGAATGAGCTGTTTTGGTCTTTTCATTTATAAGTATATTGCAAGATTGTTCCGTCAACACTACCGCTAACATTATTAATTGCCCACACGCTGAATAGTGCTAGATAAAAACGGCCAAGGAAAACTGTGTAACTCGTGTAGAGCATATCAAACCTGAAGGTGCCAACTTCAGGGCCCTTCTCCCAACTGATACAATAAATAAATTTGTTGTGAAAAGTATTTCGTAGATTGCTTCCTTCAGTTGTGTTCATCCATTACGCTGAAATTCAACTTAGATGTACTCACGAAAACAAACGGCTTTTTATTCTATTAAACACTGAATGAAACACGGGAAAAATTTTGCTGCTGTAAGTGAAAGGGAATTTTTTTCAATGAACACCAGAAAGTACCATTTCCATATGGTCATTGTCTATTTGGCCAATCGAAACAGGAACTACTCTGCCCTAAAAGCACGTATCAACAAATTCATGATTCAAATAAATACTAAAGAAAGAGATTCAGGCTTTTCAGGAACCGGGAATTTGCTGGTCGCAAAAATCAAAGGGCTGTTTCACGCAGGGGCATTCCTGGTTCATACCATTCCTGAGCTGCCAATGGCGCCACTTCAGAAAGAGAGTTTTCTCCTGCTAAGCTGATCGCACACCCGGCCACTGAATTTCGTTTCTGTCGACCGGAAGAAATGCTCAGTCGAGCAAATGGACCTTCCGTTCCGTAAAAACCATCTTCGTCAGTGAGATTCCAAGATGGTAGAGCTCCTTCTGCTGAGTATACTTCCGACTTCTGCACTTGACAGCTTCGTTCATCAAATACAGGAGTACGGCATTGCCCATAATCACTATCGATCGCAAGGTCATGGCGAGTCCCGTCATCTTGAGCAACCACGGCTAAGTATCCATTTCCGTTCATCTGTTTCGATGGATACGTCTTTAACGATTTGCTATCATATTTTGGACTCGGATGGCGGAAACATATCACAATGGCGGAAATGACGATAACAATAACGATGATGATGACCACGATTACGGTAATGAGCATTACGTCATCTTGAGGAGATATCTAAATTATTCTCAGTCATTCGCAAATAAAATTTTCTTCTTATTTTTAGTAGTAAAACTACCAAATCCTGGCGATTAAAATATAAGTATTAGCGGTAAGAAAAAAGCATGGTTAGTAATATTATTTTTTGAAATTTATTCCCGCAATTTTTCAATAGTTGACACTCCATTCTTACAGCTATATACTTAACTCACTCTATTGCTACTAGTGCCGCAAGAAATAGCCGGTGGACTAGAGACAAAGCTGACTGTTGCTATAAAAATACATCCTGCCCTTCGTAACATTCTTTGTTAGCATGCTAGAATACACTTACATAGAAATACTAAGAAAGGTTAAAAGCTTTGAATAACTGACGTCCTAACAGGGTCTTTATTTATTACGTAAATACAAATACCAATAATTTGCATTGCTCTTGCTTCATGTCAAGATATTTCCGAAATTATGGGTTAGATAAACTCTAGAATAAATTTCCCATCCCACTGAACTGTGAAACACAAAGAAGAGACAGTCTTCAATAAAAGTAAACCAATACATCTTTCTTAACTTTAATGAAAATCTGGAATGGCGTACCTGTAAACGTGGAATTGGCCTCAACCTCGTCTCTGGAAATAAAAAAGGAGAGCGAAATTCAACTTGAAAAACAATGGAGCTTGTGCCAGCAGGATTGGTAGCTGTACATTGGTACAAACCCAAGTCATCCCTTCTAACTGACTTTATTCGCAGCGAATGAATCCAGGCCATGTCCTCTGGCTTGTTGTGCACGTTGCTAACCATGGTTCGTTTATTCAACGCGCCGCCAGAGTCCCTTATGACAACAGTTTCGTTATCGTAGTTGAAAAATTTCCATTCAACTTTGGGCTCCGGGTCGCCTCGTACAAGGCATTCCAAAGATACGTTAGAAGCCATGTCAACCATTTCGCGGCGACTTGACCAGGCTGACACGCGGGGTAAGCATGCAAATTCTTCAATTTTCAACTGATCCCACCGTCTACCTTCATGTTTGGAGGGAATCTTGCACAAAGGAGGTTCGCTGAGATACTTGCCCTGCTGCCATATAATGAATTCTCTCAAATGGCAGTCGCAAATCCACATGTTCTCCATAAGGTTAAGAACATTCAAATTTTGAAGGCTTAAGAAGGAGTTGACGGAAATTTTGGTCAGCATGTTGCGATCCAAGTGAATACTGCGTAAGATGGGAAGACCACGAAAAGCATCGACGTCGATGTAAGTAATTTTGTTTTTCGAAAGGAACAGTTCAGACAGCTGAACGGCTCCTTCAAAGTTGTACGCCTCTATTTTTTCAATTTCATTGCCCGACAAGTCCAAACTCTAAGAAGACAAAAATATTCTTCATTATTTTTATAAACTTTAATTCATTAGCGCCAACGAACTAAAAGCGTTCTTTCGTCTTATATAGTCACTAGCATATGCACGCCAACTGATTGGCTGAACTAACGTCGGCAGTACGTCTTCTAGCTCACTTCTGGCTGCATTTAATTGAAAAAATTGCAATTCAAATGAGGTTAACGAATTGAACAAGCAAACATAGCTGTTTTGTATAGTGAATGTATTTTTATACAAGCTGGAAATAGGCTGTTTGAAACTCTTTTGAAAAGTTAGTCCTACAGAATGTTGTTGGCAACAAGTAAAACCATTTGACAATGGGAGTGCACCCCTAATGGTAAACATTGCAAGTAGAAAAACTTTTGAAAACTACCGTCAACCAGTGATATCTCGGATGACCACGTTGTAATACGCAATTTTTTATAGGCGAATACATCTTATGCTACCATATGTTTGACAATCATGAAAGTAAGACCGTCTGAAAAATATCGCAACGGATAACAGATTTGTGAGAAAAACTAATTGCTCTATTAACACACGATCTGTTTGCACTCGAACGTCAATGCAACCTGATCGAATGGTCAGTGAAGCGACACGACTGAAGGTAATAATCGGCCAGTTTACAGTTTAAGCAAATGATACACAAATGGCAAACCGGTTTGCAAAGTTGTGCAAACGTTGTAAATTCCGGTTCGCTGACCGATACGGTTGCTGCTTACGCAGATTTCCAATTCAGTTTGAGTAACGTCGCCCAGAGAAGTTGACAAAAAGTAAATAGAGGTGCTGACGATAACCAAACGGACGGAAATGTCCAAACCAATTACTGCATTCACCAAATTGATCCATCAATGTCAGTGGCATTGAGGAATGCTCAGATGCATTGCTTTGCTTCATGAATTATGCTTTTGCGTCTCGCACAGCCAGCAAGTTCGCTCCAGCTATCACAAAGGGCAAAATTGTAACGCCAACAAAGTTTCAACATTATCTACGATCCCTTCCTTTTAATTACAACGAAAACTCGCTTTAAACAACAAATGTCCATCGATAAACTTTTCTATGCTTTGTTGAGTATCCATCGTAGGAAAGAGAAGAAAAAAGTTATTTTCTTCAACAGTTTCAAAAAAAATGTTCGCACTGCTGCTGGAGCTTAAGTGCTATGAATATTTTGTTTCCTGCAAAATATTTAGACCCCATTTAGGTTGACCAGCAACGTTTGAACGGCTGCAACGAAAAGTCCTGTAAGAACTATTCTGTTATGAGCATTCTCAAAAAGAACTCACTGAAATCGTAAACAAAAAAATTTTATGTCCTAACCTTTGGTTTCATCACTCCGACTAGAGCAGAATGGTCAAAACATCGTCGGGACGCTTCTTATATTGCTATTACTGCATTCAGTTCTCATTAGCGACCTTAGCAATGACGATTATGTAGATGGCCAAAAGAACTAAAGTTGCCAAATGTTGACGCTCGTGCGACGATTTCGCTAAAGGGGCATTATAAATGAACGCAAATCAAAAAGAAAATGAAACATCAGAAAACCAAACAATTTGCTTGAAACTAAGGCAGACAGGACAGCTTCCCTTTGAAGTTTACGCATCTACAAAAACATTATGCACGAACGTTCATTTAAACCTTAGAAATCGATAGGCTGAACAGGGCAATGATCGACATTTTAAAATTACGCATTTGTTCGAACTATTCGAAACTGAATGAGGTCCATTTAGGCTAGTCGGCTTAAATTCTTATTCAACACATCGATTGAACATGAACAGTCTACACTGGCTACTTTAGCATTAGGTGTTTTCATCAAAAATTTGAAAATACTGGCCTTGTCAAGTTTTACCACAAAGGAATGCAACGCTCTCTGCACCGCTCAGAGTAGACTGAAACTATGGGCATATTGATGCACTAATTCCATCATTTCTAATGGAAAAGACCGCAGGTGATATTAAGGAAAGGTACTTTAATAGTTTCCCTTACGGATGTTTGCCAGATGGGCCTATGCAGCTGTTCGAATAGTTCTAAGTATCAGATTAAGTCTTTTGACAAAAGCTGATGATCAATTGGCCGCTTGGAGAGAGCTTTTGATCGAACTATAATGGCATTGGGTTTAGCGAACTACAAGGCTCGTGAAAGCCGAAGATCATTGAGCTGTATAGGCCATGACGACAATTAGCCGGCCAACTGATCGACAAATTGGTCATCCAACTTTCCCAAGTCCAAATCGCCCATTTCTTCCTGATGCAGTCGATTAGAGAAGCTCCGATCAATGGACAACAAACACCCAGCCAGAATGTCGCCAATTTATACCGGCACAATATCTACCTACTTCTTGACTGGTCACATACAAGGGTCCCGCGGTGCATACGCCTTAACATACGAGTTAGTGGTGCCCTTCGTCCTGATTCTTTCTGTACGTACATGTACTGCGCATACATATCATTACATCATCGTAAATGCTCAAATATAACACGTAATCTAATCGGTGGGAAACGGCTATAATGCGTCACATTGTGTAAACGACCGTCTGCAAGACCCCGGTATATAAGTGTCTTTGTCTTCTTACTGTCTTATGAAAAACAGACCAGCAACAGAAGTAAAAGCAGGAAAAAACTTTGCATCAGTAGTCTAACGGCAAGATCAGCCTGAAAAGAAATATGCAAAAACAAGGGAACCTTTTCTCGAACCTTGGCATTTTGATAAGAGCAACTCCTTAAACAGAACATCTGAAATTTGCATAATTGTAACCAAAAGCTTTAGCATCGGTCCATACATAACAGAGACGTAATACGAGGTTTCCTTATAACATAGAGAGGACGTGATGCCCACTTCAGGTCTAATGAAACGTAATGTTCTGTTCGTGAAAACTGTGGTAGTCAACTGACGAAAAACTATTTTTACTTCAACAGAGCTGCAATCGTCTCAATAGTTTCTGCTTGAATTAATTGTTATAAACGAGTGAGCACAAAAGTGCTCACATCTCCTTATTTAGTAGCAAAGTGAAGAGTTTCACTTTTAGAAATACCAACAGTTTTACTTCTTCTTCTACTCGCCATCATTGACAAATAACGACAATGAAACGTGGAAGTCCACTGAATTTCCAATTGGTAACAAGTTGCCAGGTAATGCTTAATTGGAAAAATAGTCGATTGGAAGTAGCTTCATACATCCATCCACTTATTTTAGTTCTATCCTCACGGAACGCCTTATACACATGCGTTAAACAGCAAACGAGTTTCCTCGGTTGCTCAGCAGCCAAGACTTATTTAGCTTCATCTTCTGCTGCACTCTGACGTGTTAATAATTGAATCTGCTGGACGCATGCGATGTGTGAAGACAAATGACCGTTAGAGAGACCACGTACGATATGCACAACTGTCGCGCTGTTCCCAACTGAACTCCCGAAAAGCGGAACCCCCACAGCGGAAAGGTCAGAACAGCCACGCTCAGAGCAACGAACATTGATACTAGCCAAAATCCGTTCAATTTAATAAGGGGTTTAAATTTGTCTGGTCAGTTGGACACTTGGCTATTCGCCTAGCATGATTCCCTGTGAAAGTCGACACCGAGAGATCAACCGTAGGAAAAGCACTAACCCTTCTTGGCTACAGCTGCTCAAATGAAGCCATATCCGCCCTGACAGCTGTCATCCTTTCCCTAACCCTTCCAAATGCACAAGCCAACACCTGCTGACCAATGGTCATTCCGGATCGAATTTTTCCGAAAGCTTAGCCTGCCAGTCAAACTCGATTAGTCGAAATGAGCTTTCAGCGTGCCAATCCTTCAGGGTTGATTTTTAAGGCCAAATCTGTCCACGCGATTAATGACCCCACAATTGGCAATCGAAAATTGCATCTGTGAAGGTGGCGGTTCTATTTTGGGTTCAAAATCGATCATGCGAAAAAATTAGGATGAGAAATGCCCACGTAGCCCGGAGATTTTCTTATTTTTGTCTATTGGTCAACCGTCGGTGGCAGTAGCACTCAGCGAACGTCAAGGCTCCAATCCATCACAAACGGAAGCTAATTGGCCATTACCAGCTATTCAGCGGCCGGAAGCGGCGGTGAAAGGGCAAATAAACGTCTCTCTAACGAGATGCGACGGCGAACTCCACGTGTGGATTGTAAATACTAAAAAAAAGCAGAACGCATCGACCGATGCCATTTCAGTTGTTTGTGGCTCCTCTCCGGTCCGTCTAACCCGTCGCATAGAATAGAA
Organism: Trichuris trichiura; assembly: GCA_037903355.1. Taxonomy (NCBI): domain Eukaryota; kingdom Metazoa; phylum Nematoda; class Enoplea; order Trichinellida; family Trichuridae; genus Trichuris; species Trichuris trichiura. The sequence continues at coordinate 416,713 of JBAJFE010000060.1, forward strand.
CTCACAGGCAGTGAGACAAAACACGCATTTGCTTTGCAGCCTTGAACGAATAATAGGAACAAGAATGAAAAGAGGCTTCCTTACCTGCAACGAGGCCATTGTATGGAAAGGACTATAGCGAACATGGCTTCTCAAAGCGAACGGAATCTTTTTGAGAATATTATTCGCCATGCTTAGGCGGATCAAATTGGGTAGAACCCACAAATCCTCAGCCATAAACTGCATTAGACGGCTGTTACGTAGCACCAACTGGCGCAGGCCGGCACTATGCAGATCATGCGGAAACGTGAGGCGCTTTAGACGAGAAAAGTCGTTGCCGTCCAGCAATAATATCATAATTCCGGGCGGCATCTTCGTTGGTAGCTGAGTGATACCAGCATTGGAGCAATCGGCAGTCAGTCGACCTTCGACGAACAAGCAACTGCATCTACTAGGACATGGCAGCCGGCTTACTGGTATATTAGTACTACTATATACCGCCATACACAATACAACCAAATGTATGTAGCAAAATAGCAATAATCTAAGTCCGTAAAGTCCAAATAAAGGCATAAGGTCTGGGCTTTAACTTTTGGATGTAAGACAAGTCCAAATGGTCCTTTGCCGCAGAGAATGCTACCTACTCTTGTTTGCTTCTTTATCATCCAAAGCTTCGCACGAAGACAATGCTAAGCAATACCGTAGAAGCTCATTGCTTGATGAGGCAGTTTAGCAAGTTTGATCAATATAAAAATAAAAGTGCTACAAACTGGATGTTCATAACGTCGTTGGAGAATGGAAGGCTTTGGCGGGAAAACTTGCAGGCAGTCGGCACAAAAGGTAGCGACAACCATATGAATAAATAAATCGAGCAACGACTAAACGGCTGATCATCCAACCGGATTATGTTGCGCCTTTTCTTTGTACAGCCGACTGGAGCACCAAATTGCAAAATCGACTTGTAGAGGTGATGCTGATCAGTCAACCAGTTCACCGAATCAACTCATCAATGCCAATTACCACTGACTATTGCTTTGCTCTTGAGGAAATCGTACAAAATGGTCGGTCCATTCGATAAGGTCGTCAGTTCGGAGTGTTAAGCGCTTCTGTCTCTAGCGATGAAAGCCCCTGAAGCGCAAAGCGGCAATGCTGACATCTAATAGCCAAGCGAATCAGATTAATTCGGTCAGCGCTACCTGACCAATGGGAAACCATTGGGAAGCAAGTTGAACATAAATGTGAAAACGTGGAAGACTTTATCATTCATCCAATGGCAACAGGAACAATTTCATTCGAGCGCAAAAACTGAACGCAAGTTTGAAAGTCAAAAGTGGCAATGGGAAAAATGACTCGGCGCATTCTAAATAAAATATTCAATACAAATGCTGTCCACATTGGATCGATAATGCTAAATGATTAGAAAAACCGTCAAACGCGTTGGAAAAGCGTGATCTTCCTTTACGAAGGAATTGGTGATAGGAGTTTTCGACATCAGTCCACCATTTGGGCTACTAAGCGACGGGTACACTTAACTTGATCATTCAATTAGTTTATGATTCAATTTTCTTCGTATCCAATAACACCACAACCCAACATTAGAGCAACGAAGAATCCTGCAAAATTATTAAGAAACGAACCAGCGTCCCCTGAGTAACATTAATGCGCAGCCGCCAAGAACAAACCATCCGCTCTTGATTTCCCAATGATAGCTACGCGTTGGCAGCGATACAAACGCTCAAATAATCGATCATACCTTCCTAGGAAAAAACCATTACTTTTCGCAGACTTACTGGAATTGACCAAGTGGTGACACGCAGGCGTGGTCTCTCGTCTTATCTATTTCATCAGTATTTCCATTGCGTAACAATTCGAGCAACTGACCAGTAACATATCGGACAGAATTTTTAAAATGAAAAACTCCCTAGAGTATAGCCACGTTGGATAATGCTGCAGGAAAAATGATAAAAAATTAGCCATTCTTTCAAAGAAGCACATTTTGTGGAACTCGCTTAGCCAGTTTCTATTATAATAAATTTATTTTTCGAAAAAAGCACATTCCCAAAAGAGCTGGTGATTTCTCATGCTTCTTCGTTCAACATGCGACAAAGAATCGACTTTTCAATCACGCTGCGTCAAGGCATTCAATTAATTGGACTTAAAAGGCCTTAAAAGTTTAGGTTGCCATTTTTTAAATCGGCCAAAGATACACCAACTTAATTATCAGTTCTCTTTTTGGATAAGATAAACAGCAAATAATCTGATTGGCGGCAGTTATATGGAGCAGAACTTTAAAGTAATCCAGACGATTGATTTTTTGTGTAAAAACAAACCCACTAGGAAAACTCGGCAACGAACGTCAAGAATTTCTGGTTGCGACAAATGCGTTGAGTTGGATTTCCCTGTGTGGAACAAGATCTTTCTCACATTAAAACACGCTTCAGACTTCTGTTAAAGTAATTGGAAGAACATGGATGCTATGAATAGACGAAAGCTAAAAAATTACAACTTTAAAATTAATAGCTCCGCTACTGATAGACTAACTCGCGCGATCTTAACCATTAACCTAAAAACGACAACGCAACTTCCATGAAAACTTACTTGCCGTGACATAATTCTTTATTTTTGCATGGCAAAACAGCTGAATCAGATTTACTCAACTCGGGAATTTCAGTGCGTGAAAATTACTTAATACATGACGCAAAATGTGGTAAACAAGATCAGGCAGATTTTAAAAAGCTCGTTGACCCCTTTACAAACAGTAAGCTGCGCAAATTCAGCAGCAAAGATTTTCTAAAATAATAATGCGGTTTGACTAACGTTTCATTATTAAGTTGCTAAAGCCGTTTTAAAAGCATTTAAAATACCTCTCAGAATGAAATTAAAAAATCAATATTTGTTTTCAAAAAGAATAATAATGACGCTGGGAACTCAACCAGTCAAAGTGAATCAGACGCGTGCCCAACATTTGGTTAAATTAGTCAGGACATTGGAAGAAGATTAAGCCCAACGGCAAGTTAAAACTTGAAGGTAATCGTGCTATAACTTCGTATGTACATTAAGGAAAAGATTATCTGCAAAATTCCCTTTCTTCGAACGAAAATCTTTGCTGCTCAAGCGGAGACGAGCAATTCCATTATGCATGCAAGCGCATAGCACTATGTTTTAGCAAAATTTCAAGCACTGTACAATATTCCATCAATTTTCTTGAAGTTGTTCAGCAACAGTCGTCGAACAATAGGTGAAAAGGAAATGTCCTTCAGGCATTTCTGACTTCCTATTCTGTCCACATTCTTAAAGAACTAGTCCGTACAATAATTTTCTGAACAGCAACATTCATCCGTCCAGTTTGAGTATGCCACTGTGTGCTTTACAATGATGGCCTAAGGGAAAAAGCTTTCACGAGTCTTTTTGCAAAGCTGTTAAAGCTACAGGCTAATTTTAAAAAGTGCTTTCAATTTCCATTTTTTCACAATGCAGTAACAGAACGACCGCCAAAACTCGTAACAGACCAGGCGAATTGAATAATCTTTCCTCACATGCAACGCGTAACCGATTAGTCCCGCATTTAAGTTCAAGTTCAAAGTGCTAAGTGGTTTGGTTATCAGAATGCTTTTCTTCGTGGATTAAAAGTTCTGCTTTTTAAGGTGGGATCATACAACCATTGGAATGTATGCACGGCAAGCTTTCCTCGGCTCTACAGCGTATTCATTAGCGAGTGCTTACGAAGCAGTAAAGTTCCACTCATGACAAGAACAAACCAAGCTTTTCAAGTTTTGCAAATAGGAATGAGCTATGAAGTTTTTTGATTATCTCTAGCTCGATACACTCATCATAGGTGATAAAGAATTCCTAGAGGAAGAAGGAGAAAATTGTTAAGTTTAAACAGAAGCGCAAATGGCAGTGATAAATTTTGAAATAAAGATTTAGAAAAAATAATCCTCTCATAGACATTCTATCACATTACAATTGAACGTTATTAGTGGACTTCAATTACCCTTTTCTTCTGTCTGAGCCAAAATTTTGCTGCAGAAAATACAACTTAGAAGAGCGTAGTAAAGCGATGTGATTGAAGGTACAATAATTTATCATACTTGCAGGGTTCTTTAGTGGTACGATCAAACTGTTCATATCTACGTATGGTTTCCTGTTATTTCACTGCTACGCTGCTGTTTTCCAGAAGCGCTGAGATAGGACGTAATTTTGTTTGGAAAGCCTCAGAAAGCAATAATATAATCAGGTACGCATGAATAGGGTTAAACAGTGAACTGAAAACATTAAACCGATGTGCTGTCTGCTTTGGAAGCTTCGATATCGACCATAGCATACGAAGAAATTTGAATCTTCAAAAATCTAGCCTATCCTGATGCCTTCTCAATATTTCATAATTTCAACAAATTATTAAAAAGGGTCTTGAAATGTGTGCGAAGCAAAAAAATTGCACTTGAAACATGTGCAACTTATTGCTTTCAGGACATCAGATTGTTGAGTCATTGGCACTTTAGGTTCCCCCAAACCAGTACATTACCAAATAACTTTTTTCTCTAACTTTTACCGCTTCTAAAATATGAACTGACAAGCTATTACAATAGAATGAAGTTTAAAATCAATAAAAAAATTCTTTTGTTTAACTGCACCACTAACCTGACCAATAAAGAAACCAAGTGCGACGAACATTTTTCGTAGTCCATCCTGCCCTAATAAGGCACCAAAGAAACTTGCACCCATTCGCTTAGGAGCACTTATAACACTGTCTTGACCAGTCTCTGTGAAACCACAGTTATTAACCAGTGACTGAAATTTCAACAAAACGCAGCCAGCATAAATACTAGTATAAAGGAACCCATTTTTTGCGGCAACAAACGCATTCAATTTACTGACTTAAGACAGTACTTTACAACGACCTAACCTTAGTAGAAAGGAAATAATTTTGTTGGCAATTTTTTGGAGTTTCACAATAACTGCCAAGTCGAACTATGCATAAATTATTACCTAATGCTTAAGAGAAAACAAAAGTTTTACAACAGCTGCTCCGGCTAGAAATAACGTAGCTGAAAGCATTGGGCATTGAATAATTAACGATAGTTCTTAAAAGTTTGTGAAATTTACTGACGGTCAGGAAAATCTTGGAAGAATGGTCAAAGTAACATCCATGCCCAGTGCATTTTTTAGCAACTGCCGAGCATGTTGAATTGTGTCAAACATGACAGAGGTACCGTTGATGGCTACTAACTGATCGCCAATGCGAATTCTTCCATCCATACCCACCGGTCCTTCTATAACCGAAACTTAATTTTAAAAGTATTACAATTCACACTCACTTTTCATGATTTCCTTAATTGTCAATGGAAGATCTCCAAGAGGGGAGCCAAGTCCACCGTGAAGGATAATACCCAACGTTGTTTTTGCCATTGGCAGTACTATATCCATTGGCGTACCACGAAAAGGATAATCTGAGAGATGGAAAAAAGAGGTTGCACATTCGTTATTCAAATTATTTGGAAATACCGCGGTAATAGTTCAATAAGTCAACATTTTGTGGTACAACGACTCCTTGAGGAACAAAATAACTTTGCATCCCAACACGTTGCAGTCTGGCTGTACTACTTAGTCTTTCAGATCTTTTTATTTTCTCATTGAGTTGAGGAGATGAAAAGCCAGCCAAAGCACACTCGCAGTTCACAAGTGCTTCGTTTCTTCCATTCGCGCGCTGTCTATTATTTTCCAACGTCTGCAAAATAAATAATGCGAATATCATGAAAGTTGTGCTGCTCGAAAGGCTCCACTGCGAAATTTTCCCGTTGCATACCATCTTGCTTTCTTCGCGAGTAGAAAGGAAACTGCTACATCCAATGGTTGTTTTCTCCAAACATTGATCCGACGTACTTAGCGGTATTTCGTAAACCTTCCGTTCTGCAAACGAAACAGCTCTCATTGACTTAACCCCCCTTTTCTTCGTATTATGTTTTTCTAAGACTATTTCGATAGTCGAAAGGTCCTTTTAAAAAAAAGTTGCTCACCTTTCGAACTGGCTGAAACCTTGTCTGCCATAGGAACGCATACTACTCGTTCAGATACTCCATCAGAAAAGGATGAGATGGATTGCTGTGGCTCTTCATTGCCACCTTTTGCTTCTTGACATAAATCGCCGTCCTTGAGTCTTTCAAGCCCATTCGGAATTCGCTGTTGAGGCGATACAAAATTTGAACTTTCGCCTGAGGGTGACACTTCAATAAAAACTGTTGAAGCCACTGAAGTTGTCTTGCTGCTTTCATTCGAACTCAAGGGAGAACAAGTGCGGCTGTCTTCACTCTTCTTACTAGAACTTGTCCGTGCAATCGGCAAAGTAAGTTGCAGCTCGCCATTAGGAATAGTATCCTTAGCGGAGGAATGCAACTCCGCAACGACAACGTACTTCTGTTTGTTCTTGTCAAAACTTGTATTGGAACTATTTAAAAGCCGCCCATTTACAACAGCCTTTTCCTCGCGACCAGCAAACTTCGGTTGGCGCTTTGCTTTAGGCAGTTTTGACTGAGAGGGACTGCAGAAATTATCTCTTTTACACTAACATACTGCACAGTATTAATGAACACTAACCTGGCCTTACTCAAAGAATCGAAAGCCTGTATCCGAGTTTTCACCAAACCAACTTGAACTGCTTCCATTATATTTTCAGTCTGATTGTTATCAGTTGAGGTAATATGTGGTTCTTCGGTGACCTTAGGGAATTGAATAGAATTCAGCACGGTTCGGTTTTGAATATCCGTAGTAGCTGCCAGCTGTCCTAGCTGAGTTCTCTGGACTTTCCCATCGTTCACATCTGTACTGGCCAGGCGAATTACAGATGAGCGATGATCACACTTTGTTACGTTTGGTGCACTCTTTTCCAAAAGTAAGGCGGGACTCCGAGGATGCAGCCCTCTGTAAGGTCGATACTTTTCCATCAAACAACTAACACCGTCCAGTTCATCCGCTAGCCCAAAAAATGAATCGGAAACTTCAACCTGTTTAACCACGCTAGTGTAGCATGGAATTGGCAAATTATGTGTTAAAGAACTTTCCAAAGATTTTGCTTAAATGGAACACTTTGCGCCCATTATATTTTACCGAATGTCATCCACTTACGAAGGTCAAGTTCGTTGCATGAACCAGTCATTTCAGATTCATCATTCACAAAGTTGTTTGAACAATGATTAAGCAACACAGGTTTAGCTTCATCAACTGAGCTTAGAGCTTCAGAATTCTCAGGTCTGAATGCAGAAATTGGTCATTTTGTTGCGTGTAATGGATGCGCATTTTGGTTCGCAGAAAAAGACAATTATCAAACTATCTTGTAACTAACTTGCTAATCGATCAAAAAGAAAAATTAACGTCAGTTTAATTAAAATGGATATAGGTCGCTCATTCAATTATTTCACTTTTGGCAAACTTTCATTCGCAAAGAATTGTTTAGGCAGCTGATTCTATCCAAGGAATCGACTTAATAATGCAGTATGTGCAGAGGACTTTTCTCTACGTTGTTGTAGACGAAAAAACGTTACTACAATCTTAGTAACGTGCTTGATTATCGTCTAACTGCAAACTGTAAGCTTCAATTACATTATGGTAATTTCTTACAAATATGACCGCTCCAATAGAGCACAAAGCAGCAATACAAAGACAAATGCTTAAAAAAACCAGTAGGAAAAATTTTTCCGCTGACTTTTCAAAGTGTGCACGCTACTGATACCTACGCTATGCTAACACTGGAAAAAGAGGGAAAATGAATTACTTTAATTTTAAAAATTAGATTTCAGCTTCGAGCGTACATAACATCGTTTGGCTGTAATTTGCAGTCTCGTCCTTCAATTATCACAGTAGTTATCCTCCTTAGCAAATTAGCAGTACAGCAAGACGTGAGAAACAAACAGATTAACTTTTAAGTTTAGAAACTTATTATAGAAGTTGGAGAAGCCAATAGAATTGTGAAGTCTTCAATGAAAATGCGCCTGCTCAACGAATGGCGGCTATGCTAAAAAGCCTGTCTATGCTGCTATGCTCATTCGATTTATGCTTTTAAACCGAGCAAGCAAGCAAGTAACGAAAGGTTGAAGTCTTTTTGATATAGCATGCCTACGTAGCTCAACGTATTCTGATCTGTACTTTGTAACATAAAAGTAAAAAAGTGTAGTTCATTTACACACGCTCTTTCCACGGATATATGATAGTAAAGATAGCTTTCCTTTGCCTACAGATTAACAACAATAAAGGCAAAAAGTTATGACACCTATTTTCAGACCGTTCCACCTTCAAACCGTGAAGATTTAGTCTTCCTTCTTCGCCTTTAATGTTTAGTTCGTACCATTTGTCCTCTGAAGAAAGGTCTGATTCCTCTGCCTCGTTCATAATATCTGCAACAGCGAGCTGAAGTAAAGCAACGGCCAAGAGATTGATGAAGAAAGATTTCCAAAGAGAGAAAGTTAACCACAAAAGATGAAATGGAAAATGACAATTTTATAAAGTAAACTTAGGTTGACGGCGGAACGTCATTAGTGTATGCAATTTAACATTAATAATAGCAAACTCCACTGCTTTCATATCAATGATTCTCATGATGCGACATGTGCCCCACCGGAACGGGGGGGGGGGGGCGTTTTTGAAGTCGACGGAGCCCAAATCGCCAAGTGGACCCTTTGGGGGAAGGGACTTTTTAGCTGTGGGAGGCACATACCCCACCTGGACGATCGTGTTGAAGTGCATAGGAAAGTAGGATCTGCAGGACAGGTATTGTGTGTTCTGGTTAAAAAAAGTTGCATGCTGTTATACCCGCAATTCTGCTTGGCTGGGAGGACTGAGGAGGGAGGAGGGATAGTCGGCTCAGAAGTGAGAACGCAAATGTTCGACACACTATCCGGAAAACTCTTCCCCTACAGAACTTTGTGCAGCACCTATATTATGACATTCCGTCTACCCGCTGTCCTCCCATCCAGCCAATCGGCACGCTCGAAATCGACTAATCAGAATTGGAGGGGGGTTTAAACGCTCGGAAACGTTTAAGGGAGGGACGCTGGCGATCTTGATCTTGAGAAACGCTGTGTTATATCGATAAAGTTATTTAATATGCATAACCCACATGACACATTAACAACGGTTATGAATTAACAAATAATTACTTAGGACTTCACAGATGTTGGTAAGCTCAAGTTCGGCCAATTCCTCGTTCTGGACGTCTTCAGTGCCAAACGTACGACAACTTCTGTTAGTGAAAAGAAAATGAAAAATTAACTTTAGAAAATGAATAATGAGCACGTTCTTCACCCATTTGCTTGCCAAGCTTCCTCGTAAAAACAACATTAATAACGCTCAAGTAAAAGGACTCACTTTGTGTCCACGTTTTCTGGAAATGAAGAGATACTTGTTGAACTTCCGAGCTGTTCTTTCGAAGAACTGCGCAACGCCTGCTTCAAAAGCAAAATTGTTATCAGCTACCGCTGCTACAGTGAACGCGTGTTTCACTGTGATGGTAAAAGCAAGGTTAAACCTGTTTTAATTCCAGTGATGTCAGTAAAACAAAGCAGCTCTTTATCAGCAAAGGATACTGGAACTACCAGAGCTGGTTTAACCTCATCAACAGCGAAAGAGTCACTGAAGTGTGTGCATATCAATCCGCCATATGTCAATGATTTTTACGGTGATGATGGGACCAGATGATTTTTGAAAGCTTCGTTAGTCTGTTATTTTCGCTAATAGAAAAATCTGCTTGCTTTTAGCAACGTTGACCAAACTCAAACAATGTTAACCGCGCTTTCTTTGTAGCAAAAAACATCCATGTCAGTAAACACATTTTTGGTGTACTGTATTACTCAAACAGATAAACGCATCTGAGTTCACCGAAATACCAAAACAAGTTGGAGAAATTACAGGGCCTGCGGACAGTAGCTGATGCCAAGCTGTTTGTAACAATCGTCACAAAGATAATACCTTAATACCTGTACAGAATAAGCCGTTAGCGGAAGTTGAGAAAGTTTTCCAGCTCGAGGAAGGTTCTATTTATTGTTACGCATAATGCAGTCTTGCTAGACGAGACAAATATTGCCCAGTTCTCCTAGAAATTAAAATCAAGCTGTTAATATTTCTAAAGTTAATCCTCTTTACTAAACGCGCCCTGGTTTATACTTCGTAACTATAAGAGCTTCCCCATACTTCACAAACAACTGAAGTCCAAGCAATAAGGCTTCTTAGTAGCCAAAACACGAGGTGAAGAACAAAATCACATAAACTTAGAAAACCAAGATAATTTCGTAAACGCAAAAGTACAATGAACTCTTTTTACGGAAAGAATACGTACGAGAGCTAAGACTTTTGCAGAATCGTCTAGAAAAGCTTTCAAGCTAAATGAATTGGTATGTAGCAATAAACGTGCAAGAAGGTACTGAAAGCACGAGCTGTTCAGCTACTTATCGTGCCGGCTTTGCGTACACTACCATACAATTCGCTTATTTATTGAACTTACATCGCTCTTTCTCAAGTGGAAGAGACCCGCAAAAACTAAACTTCATACCACCAGAACAAACATTACTCCCCCATGAACACGCTCGTGACTGGTAGCAAACGCCAATGAATCACAAAAGTCCCATTGCAATTGTAAGGCAAACTTTCGAACCGCGCGACTTGAACCTAGGCATTGTCTGAAACTTTAATAGGAACAGCACTTCACCTAACAAAACATAGTGAGCGGATGGCGTGCATAAGAGCTTTACTTGACAGTCATTTTCACAGTTTAGTGGCTCTTTGCTGTTGCGTGCCCAATCAGACGTCTAAAAACGCTAACGAAGCTGTCTTCATTTACTATGTCACCTTGAAGTTTCTAAACACACAAATTCTTGTCCTGCAAGCGGTTGAAACCGAAAATTAATGCAAATGTAAAGCTTAAACTTTAGCAAAAGGTTTCACCGCGGAAGGATGCTATGGCCTTCCCGCGGCTGCCTAAAGTATAACGCATTTGCGTGCAAACAGAATGGAAATGTTGCAATGGAATTTCTTATTTGGTTAAATGGAATTGTATCTAAAATACTGAATCGTTTGTACTCGTTGAGTTTGCTTTTTTCTTTTTGCGAAAGCGTTATACTGTGCCGTCCGCTTCGTTTTATTTCAATGTTGCAAACGGAACGAAACAAAATAGAAATTAGAATGAACAACACTACCAACCTGAAGTTCGGTATTTTCAACGACGTGTTCCTTTACAACAGCGGAAATCGGAGACCTAACCGTAACGTCGTCTAAAAACAACACGAGCTATTGAATCGTAGAAATCTGTATCGATTTCATCAACCCATTACAGTGAAGTCCTATCGTCAATACGTTTGATGACTGCAAAAGCCTCACGTCGTAAATTTATTTCCACTCGTTTTGTCCTTATGCAAACATTGCTATAACTGAACGTAGCCTCATATAACTTCCTTTATTTGATCTCTTACTAACATTAAAACAGTAATAATGCAGGTTCATGTTAACAGATTAGCCAAAGGCATTTCAAAATGTATTTGCTTTGACTGTTAATACTGAAGCGGTTGCTATGATACAAAAGCGTGAGCCTGTTGTGCTAATTTCTGACGAAAGCACTGCTTTACTTACCTAAGCGAATGAATGAAGATTCTTTATGATCTGTTACCTGAACATTTATGGAACTTTAAAAAGTTGGTCATTTTAGAGGTGCATGCATTTTCAAGGAGCGGCGTCTAAGTTTTGCGATACTGTGCTTTTGCAAAGCAATGACGTTTACTTAATCCCAGAAAAGTCTAGAACAAAGCATTCGAATTGACAAAATATATTTTACTAACAAACTTGCTGTTCTGAAGACTCGCGTAAGCCTTACTAAAGCAAGAGTTCAGAAGCGATTGCCTATTCACGTGCAACTTTTCACATGAAACCTAGGAAGGTGCGATGATGATTGATTGACATGAGCAAAAGGACCTCCCATAAAATTCATTACATTTGTGGCAACGCCAATCAAACTTGGAACAAGTTTTTCAATGCATACTATAATTCGTGATGAAATAACAAAATGTCTTCTAAACGATAACTCTAAATTTTTATATCTAAAACACTTTAGTTACGTTAGACCCATTTTATTGTTGCGAAATAGTTCAGAGCTTTCAGGACATGATTAAAACCATCATTAGCGTCCTCCATAGTCGTTCCGTTACAAAAGCGCTGGATGTTCTTGGCTGTTATCCAAATACGTTTCCTCATTCACTGTCTAACCAATTATGTTGGTGATAACCCGTGCACGACAGCTAGTTCTGAAAAACGCAATTAATTTAATCCAATGGATCTACAGAGATTCTGGTTCTGACGATCAAAATACTAAAACTCAAAGTACTGAAAAAGTGATCCTAGCAGAAACGAAGTGGAAGTTTGTATGAGAAACGGTCTTGCGTAATTTTAAAAACCTGGTTATTTCTATGGTAACAATTGCAGAATGTCCAGAAAGCAGAAGCAGGAAAAGATATAAATATGGTGAAGATAAAATCTAAGAACAGGCGGAAACCCAGAACGGGTTAAAGTTTCGAACAGTTCAAAACTGTGAAACGTGCTATTCTGATTCAAGAAAATGCTTAATGGTCTAAAAACTTGAAGACAAGTCGACTCAACTCAAAACTTTGCTTGACGTTTTCATTCCGTCAGATAAACTTTCTTCAAAAACTATGGCTGTTGTGACAACAGCAGTTCCTGACTCCGCAAGGAACGCAGCTTTGCATAAAGCTTTGAATTTCAGTTCCTGGTAGTTCAGTTTGAAATGAGGGTAATACAGGAAGAACTGAAAGCGCCAGAATAAATGGTAAATTTCCTTTTGCTCCTATCGTGTGTCACCAATCGATTAAAAAAGGGCACGCGCTTCTATCATTGCAAACAACCCCATTTCCATGATTTTATTCTTTCGCTTCGTTTATCTACAAATACGGCTTGTTTGTCCATGGTTTTTAGGCCACTGCACTAAAACCCAAAGAAGGGAAATGCTTCTTACGCCGCAATACTTTGTGCAAAACAAAACTAAACTCGCTTAGCGAAAGACGAAACAAGAAAATAGATGCAGCTAAAACATGTCTGAAGTACAAAATGCTTTTACGATTAAATCCATCCCATATCTAGCAGCTGCAAATGCAAAAAATTATGCCCAACTTAGGATTCAGAAATTTGGAATCCGGTTTTCGGCTTATTGACAGTTCGGGATTTGGAGCTTCAGAATTTTAAAACGCATCGAAAAATCCACTTCCACTGCCACTGTTCAAAGACAAAATACATACTTACGATTTCCAACTGCCGCGTTTACTTAGCCAGCTACATTTGCTAAAATGTTGCACAGCAATTTATGAAAACGCCCATGCAAACAATGTTGGTGTATCTTTAAACACTTAATGCAGTAAAAAGAAGGATCGGATATATTTTTAAAAAGATTTTATTTTTAAAGAAAGACGCATTTCTGTATTATAAAAGCGATACCTGAAGGACAGAGGTCAAGGAAAATTGGCCTTACAAGTGCCGTGAGTTGAACCATTTGCAATTACTTGAAAGTGACAACCACTGAAGCAACTGAGAAAAATTAATTTTCTTTTGCCCCCTTCTGCTCAATTATTTATGGGCAAGGTTGTTCAAAGCAAAAAATAGCTGTCAAAATAACCAGTTCAACAAGCACAACAAGGAAAAAGAAGACTCATTCCACTTTCGATAAAGTTTACTCTTGATATTCCATACTTAAGCCTTTCAAAGCGACGATACGTTTTATCGTCATTTCATTAGTCCGACAATCAATCTACAAGATAATAATTCACCTTTTCTTTGGGGATGCTGCTACGATTGAAAAAAAAGCTCAATATGAACAAAACTAAAACTAAAACTTTTATAATGAGTTCATTTGCGCATCAACTTTTTCGCAGAACCCTATTTGATAATCATCGATACTTTAATATAAAGAGATGCGATCAGCTAACTTAGTAAATGAAATGTAAAGAGAATGGTTATACATTTAAATACAATAACGTTTACTCAAACGATAAAAACGGAACGTAGAAATAAACTTCCCTGAACAAGATTGCCCCATACTCCTTGCATTACCAACACTTAATGCGCTACGGCACTTCAAACGAAGATAAAACGCTCTCTTACCAGAAATGCTTTTCTCCTCGACATACAGTACTCTGTCGTGGCTTTTCTCTAAATTTTCTTTACTTGCATGGACACTTTGGCTAAAGTCAAACTTCAGTTGAGAGCAGAAATGAATTGACGAATAAAAAATGACGTCAAAATATTTCACGTAAGTTTAACAGGTCGAAAGTGTTAGCTCAACAGAAGATACTAACCTTATTAGCAACTATAAAATGACCTTGAAGACTGGATGCTTCTTAACGGCTCTGCGAATTTTCATAATGGAAGTTCCTCATTACGGCTTTATTTTACCAGTTGATAATTTCTGAAATAACCGAAGCAAACGCTTTTGCATCAGTTATTTCAGAAGTTATCAACGAGCAAGACAAAGCCGTAATAAATAATTTCCATCGTGAAAATATAAAATGATCTGTTACTATATGGAAAGGGCAGGCGAACGCATTCCTTTAAAGGAGGATCGAACTGCTACGCAAAAGTAATGGCCTGCGGGGTCAAAAATATTCAAACAGACCATATAGAAACTTTTTTGCAGTCTAAAGCATCGTTCCAAATAGAAACAACTGATGCGATCAAACGCGCTGCAAGTTAGGGAAGGTGAACTAATTTCCAGTGGAGTGCGCTCATTTCTGAAGTTAAAATTCTCATTGATCAAATAACAGTTCCTCTTGTAAGCTGACTACAGACTACCGTTGCGGTGTAAACCAGTTCTTTCCTGCACTTTGAAAGAACACGTATGAGCCAAAATGCTCATTACAATTGTAAAAATGAGCATTCATGATACAGAGCGGCGCTACTGTGAGTCGCATCAGTACGTAGGAATCATTTTGGACTTACCAAATTGAGCAAAAAGGCACTCTGCCAGCCTTCGTTACCATTTCTTGCCTGAGCTGTGAAACTATATGGTCTGGACGCTCTGACCCGTAATAATACATTGATAAAGAAATCCCTGTCAGAATGTTCACCCCGCAGGCCACCACCTTTCTAGGAAGCGATAAAGCTAGCTAAAATTGCGTTCACCTATCTATCAACGGCCGTTTAATCTTTCTCCGCATCAGCATTTTTACGTCACTTCGTCTGGCATTCTTGAAGATCTGCAAAGCTGCGTTGCGGGTCATGCCAATCATTGCCACTCCGTTTACGTCCAGTATCTCATCCCCTGAAACGAGTAAAAGCAGTCCATTTACATAATACTGCAATGCAAAATTTCAAATTTCCATGCACTTATACGCTGTTTTAACTTTGCTTTCATCCTGAAGTAATCGTCAAAATAATTCCGTACAGTTGACACAAGTACGTAACATTGAGAAAAGAACTTAATTAGATGGTGTGCTGAGAAAGCAAAGTTAAGGCAAAAATAATTAATTTCCAACTTGGATAAGTCTGATCGGATGAAACACAATGTTTTTACTGACCTCCCAAAAGCCTTTTTTAAATCAGTCAACATTAATGTGTTGAGCTTCTAAAAATATTAACAGGTTTGGTAAGATCCTATCAGCACTGTGTCTTTTAGAACAGGCAGTACGCACGTAACTTAGCTAGCTTGCCTTAATTGAGACATTGTTTAATTCAGCAAACCTAAATTCGTAACTTACCTTTCTTGATGAGGCAACTTTCAGCTGCTAAACCCTTCGGATGAACCGTCTTGATGAATATACCCATTTGGCCTTTGGGCGAATCAGTCCCACCCACTATGCTGAAACCGAGAGATCTTGATCCAACACGTCCACCTGTTGATCTTCTTAACACAACATGCCAGGTTTCTTCATCATACAGATGCATGGAAGACGGCTTAGTGATAGGTGCCTAAAATTACAAGACGGTTGCAGTCGTATTTACCATTCGTTCTCCCAACTCCTCCGTGCGTTTTAGCAGAAAGTCTACCTGTACAAACTATATCTTCTTTATTGATCAACTTACCATCTTATTAGATATGCCAGTATGCAAATATCGATTCATCACATTTGAACAATTGTCCACGCTTACGCGTCACTCTGAAATTGCGGATAGCTCTTTTTCCTATGCGTGAAATCGAATCAAGCTTACTCTTTAGGGATTTGTGATCCATAAAACTAAATCGGCAGAGGAATTGTCAGCTTCGGAAGTGCGCTATGCAAAATTGCTTGCAAATGATAAAGCTCTTGTAAACAACGAGCTCTTCGAGGCTTCTTTCGAAAGCAGACAAAGACCGCAGCGCTCTTGACCTTCTGCTGCATTAGAAAACAAGTTTGCTAACCAGTCGCGCCTCTCAGCCAGAGTAAGCTACAAACAGAAGCAAGAGATACATAAGCGACAGGCCGTAAATCCGTTCCGAAAAATAAATAACAAATACTGTTCTACGGAACAAAGGTTGCTTGCACTTGCATCCTCAATAGAAAGAGCCCATTAGGATTTTCCCGCACGCGCTGACCTCATTGCGTAAGCTTACTGGCGACCATCGGAAGCCCATCAGTCAGGGAATTGGCCGGAAACTCCGTAGTGCCCAGACCGGTTTGTCCTACCCATGCGACAATACATTTCATTGCGTATAAATAACTGCATAGGAACAGGGCGTTGACACTCCTGTGATGACTGTCCACGTTAAACGCAATCAATTTTGCCATATTCACGCTGAAAACAACAATCAAGCCACCTCGCCCTCCGGGTTACTTTATGCATTACATACTGATACCATGTAACTTGTAAGTATAATAGAGTAATCAGGGAATAAACAACTTGGTCTAAAACTCGTAAACCGACAGAGCGAAAAAGAGGCCCTGTCATCGAGACATTTGTCATTTCCCTTATCTGTCCTGTATCTCCCTATACGTGCAGGCAGAAAGAGCATAGCCAACTGCCAGGCATTGACCTCCATGGCCGCATTATAGCGACTGCCTCTTGACCTGCAATTTTTCCATTTCCATTCTTCCGTGTTTGCGAAGAGTGCGCCGCCAAATGCTCGAAATAAGTGGCCTCCTTCTCTTCAACTCGGCATGACTTGTAAACATACCGTGTGTTCCTAAGTGACTTTATGGACGTCATAAAAGTTCAGAAAAGCATGAAGCGGATGTGCCTTTGTTCAGTATTGTTACACTGTCCTAAAGTTCGAGTTTGCATCCTCATAAACAACAGTAAACCGCTGAGAGTTTGGAAATAAACAAACTTCAGGTAAACGATGCGCAGGAAAAGCAAAGCCTAGTGTAAATCGCTGAACAATTATCAACAAGCGAACGAAGTCATGCCGAAACTTTCCATACCAAAGTGAAGATCCCTATCTCGAACTCACTGAACAGAATATAATAGTTCGAAAAGGATGGATCGTAGTCGGCCGGCTTACTCTTACCGAACAAGACAAACTTTGCAGCTACATCATCTTGCACGGAACTAGAATTTAAGACAAGGCACATAACTTTTCGTGTCCTGATTTTTGATGGGAATGACAGTCAACAGTTCGTGAACAGAGTGACGAATCTGAATCCGCTAATTTGCCAGGCATTTACCTAATTAGGCTACACTATTCTGTTAACTCAAGAAACAAGGACAAACAGCGATAGACGGTAAATTCGCCTTGCTATTACACTGTAGCAATAATCATATGGCACACCTGCATGAACTTCTTATTTAGTAACAATTTTTCCTACAATTTGAAAAAAATGTCCGAAGACTAAAATGAAGAGGAAAGACATCTTCCCCGGTTTGCTCTGAACCATTAGACAGATGCTTTTGGATCGCTTCTTTTAGCTTCTGGGAAGCGCTTTGATTTGCAAAAGCGCTCAAAAAGACTAATGCCCAATAAGTCGAAATCATTACTGCCACATATACACATGAGAACACAGGCAAATTTCTGACAGCCTGGAAAGTCGAAATCACTGTTCCCTACTTCCTATTCCATCTAATCTTTGTCCTTTACTGTGCAAGTCTCACTTATCTTTACGTTAATATAGCAATAAGGCAACGTATTGCTATTCATTTTATAGTTTCGCTTTCAATAATCATAGTGACACTTTGGCAACAGTTACACTTTATCCGTCTGATCGCTTTCGCTCTTTCAGTTTTTCTTTCATGCGATCAGTGTTCCAGTAAAGTCTAAAAAGAACCTCAGTTTTAAGATTGTGTACGACAAGGTTAACTGCCAATCTTAAACGCACCAACCCACCGATTGAAAAAAACTTGCTTTTCATGGATTCTCCTATCGAACAAAAATGGAGACGTCATTGCGACTCTGTTAAGCCGTGGCTTTTGAAAATGAGACTGACTAATTGTACTTCGACAGATTTTTTACAATATACAGGTTTACTCGCGCATGTTTGTCCATATCTACCGGCAGTAAAGTCAATCATGCGGGCAAATGCTTAGATGAAAGACGTTAATGAAGCCGTTCCCATGTGGCTTTTTCCAGAGTTCAATTAGGCCGTGAAACATCAAGCAGGAAAGAACATGGAAGTAAATAGTCTGAACAACTGTCTACGCAGCAGAACGTTTGAAAACATTTCCGCTCCATAAGCAGAGGCAAGAAGTACTTAGTGACCGGGATCGCTTATGTTAACTTATCTTAGCCATTCGTTAAGTATAAGCTAGATTCTCAATGACTTTGCAAGCATAAATAGGCCGGTTGATCAAAGGTCTTAATGCGAAGAGGACAACGTACATCAACGGTATGTTTAGTGTGTCAGCACAATCGCTGTAAGTCAAAATTGAGCAATAGCTTTAACGGTTAGTTTTTTTCGGTTCTAACAGTGCCTTGTGTTAGTAAAGCATCTTTTAGATTTCTTGTTGTTCTACAGTGGCCAATGCTCAACGAATGATCTAAAATCAATCTGCCGATGAATAGCCTATTTAATGTTTCACAGCGGGCATAAAGTATGCTCTTCTGGCGAGTCACCCATTGGAAAATAATTGGCCTAAACAGTGTTCTCCTAATTCCCATGGCCTATTAATGTTTCAACATTGATGTTTATTCTGATTTTCTATGACGTAAACAAATCGAATTGGACGTTACAATAAGCTGAGAAGCCATTACGTCATGGAAATGCTCACGCGAACGGCAAATTAAGTGTTCAAGACTAAAGTGCAACTTTTTCAAATAGTACTCTAGCTTTGAATATTAACTTGCGGAGATCACTTACACAAACAGTACACTTTTACGATGCAAGGACAAATATATAAGAAAAGAAAGCATGAGTTCCAGCTTCCTTGTTTGCTTCGTCAATAACGTTTTTTCTTCGGTGGGAAATTTCCAAGCTTTCTAAGGTTCACCATATAAGGTCGTTAAGCACTTCCACGTTCAAATGTTGATAACTAAAGCTAAATTTGGCATAATCTCACAGTTCCTACGTACAATCTCCTTCAGATCATCAATATTTTGCTATCCTCTCTAGTCAAGAAGAAGCGAAAATTGTTTCAACATAAAAAGTGGCAAGCAAATATATCAAAAACTTCTGCTTTGTACCGTTCCGGCTGAAATGCATTAGTTCAAAGCGAACTTTCTCGATTCACTATGTGTAACTATTTTCGATGACAAAATTAATCATGTTATCGTCCCTGAAGTCAGATTTCATAAATGTCCACCGTAAAAACTAAAATAGATAACTTATGCATATATGTTGTCATTTTCTTTTGGAAGCCTTGTGGTCAAAGATATAAGAGAAAAGGCTTGAGCTCAATTTTCAGTGAAAGTACTGCTACTAATGCTTTGCCATTACGCAAAATATCAATAAATTAGGCTTTGAATAGATATCCGCTATTAGTCTAATCCACGCTGCAACAGTAAACCGTGGGGTGCCGGAAAGTTTGAATTAACGTCCGCATGAAATAGTAGCTTAATTATCCATTAAGTCACTTCTATAAAGGCAGCTTAGTAACATTGTTTTCGGCAAAAATTTATCATGCATGGTCCTACAATGCAAATGACAAACACGTCGTGAGTACAAGGTTTTCCAATCGTTAAACGTAAAGCTTTTCGTAATGAGTCAAAATTTATTTTAAGAAAAAATCGATTACTTATTAGTCCGATGAGAGAACGAATCTTGAAAGCTAAGAAGAAATAAAATTTACGTTTTTGTTAACATGCAGATTTTTTTTGTAAAAATGCTTTGACATGCACAAGCGACGATTAATTGTACCGCTGTAGCCAAGAAAATTAAGACGTATGAACTCTCAGCAAAAATGGAAACAATTAAGTAACTAAGAATTGCAATGAAAACCTTTTCTTCAATTCCCATAAGCGTTACTAATCTGACAGACAAGTAAAAGCTTTGCGACATGAAGCTGACCAATTTGTAGGCAGTCCAAAGACAAAAGAGACTTTAATCACGGATAATTTGCTCTCTCTCCCTTTCTTAATGGTAGTTTTACTAGTTTAAGTTCTACCTGACGAGTTGAATCGTTCGCCTTTCACCTGTCTTCTCCTTCTTACAGTTTAGCTGAAGACGCAAAGGGACAGTCCAAACAGATAGTGCTTAGCCGGCCTCCACTGGACGTGTGCAACCACATTTCATAGTCCCACTGCACAGGTAAACAGTCGTATACTTTTTATATGATTTACGAAGCTTAACTTGATAAAATGGTTTTAATGAGCAATAGTGACCATGCCATGTTTTACTGCTTTCATAATCAAATAATCAATGTAAGTTCTTCATTTTCAGCAGTTAAGAGTAATCAGTCAATTAACTTTATTCATACCGTTACTACTAGTCAGATTCATTGTCCTAAGGACCTTTTAGTCACAACACATTGAATCAATATCCGATATCCATGCATAAGGGGAGGAGACGTATTTGCTGCAATTATTCTTAAGTAAAGCTGGATGTCAAGTTTCTTTCACGGAAAGCTTGCCCCGTTGAGCTTCCGTAAAAGAAACTTGACATGAAACTATACGGTCCCGTTCCAAGAAGTTGCATTTACAAAAAAAGTGAAGCTGGAAAAGAATTCAGTCCTTTCTTAATTACCCAAAAAGAGTCGAATTTCCTTGCATTTTAAATAACTCAAAACTAAGAGCAACGTTTACCAATAAAGCTGCCGATTCCTCAATAGATATCGTTTTTAGACGCACAAATCGTCCAACAGCGCGCACGCAACTTCCTGATTGTTCTGACATTTCATGCATGATTTACGTTTGAACTTCGGTGCAATTGCTTTATTGCCCGTTCTTAATTTCTGAACTTAACCAAACAAACAATGGCCAGAACTGTAAATACTTGTGTATTTATTGCTCTGACAGTTATCTCTGTTAAGTGCTCATCCGTCCGTTAGTAGAGTGTTTGTTTTGTGAACCTCAGAAATCAAAAGCGCGCAACAAAAAAACCATTCTGTAGTTCAGACATTAGCACTTTTGGACCGTTAAGCACTCAGTATTCCAGTTCACGTATGACTGTGCAAAATTAAGTAAGTTTACGGTAGCAAAGGAGATAATCCAGAAATTAATTTCCTTAATTTTTTAACAGTGCCTTCCAGACCTTCCTTGTCCTATCATTGACTGATGAAATGGAAACGAGAGCCCAAACTGTCAAGAACAAGGTATTTCCGTAAATAAAACTTTAGTAACAACACCTCCAAAGCTGTTAAGAAAAGCTGTGCTACAACCAAAAGCCTTCAAGTCTTAAAATCAGATCCTTGCAAAACTGTGCGTGCTGAAGCTGTGACTTCTTTATAAGGGTACGTAAAATTTTATGCCTGGCTTTGGACAGACAACCCGTAGAGGTAATTGTATTCTTCCGTTTATGGATACGTAGCTTCCAGGACTAGTCGTGTCCCATCGTCAGCGCGGTGTGGCACCCTGTTCAAAACACTACAAAATCAGGTTGCATCCTGAACGTCTCGTCACAACAAAAAGGGTATAACGTAGCTGACGTGTTTTTCACACGAAAAACTAGTTTACCTTAGCGTCAAGTATGAAAATTATGCGACTGTTAAAAAACTTCCCAAACTCATATTTTAAGCCATTTTATCGTTCCTATAAATTTGTTATGCCCCGTTCTGTTAAAAATTCAAGCTGAAGTATGAGATGAAACAGTAAATACATTATCGTTAAACATGATCGTCAAGGTCTGCTAGCAGAGATTGAAAGCTACTTGTCCCATGTGGCTTGGTTGCTATTTAAGCCTGTTCGTTGTAAGCAACGTATTTAATTAAACAAAAAAATTTCAATCAGCCAATGACGAGGCGCTTAGTATAAAACAAAACTTGGCCGCGAAGACGCGCAGAGGCGTAAGGGGGTGCGAAGTTACAAGAAAACGAACAATTACGAAACATTAAAATGCTTTTTCTTTCCTTCGACAGCACGTTTTCTGCTGGGAGCAAACTATCGCATAGTAGCAAGCTATCATTTCATTTAATGGTTAAGACATATAAAATACTGTTGCTTAGAAACAAAGCTTATTTAGCGGTCGACTGACAGTACAGAGAATTCTACATTCATACGCAAATGTCAAGAAACAATGAATAATGATTTCCCTAGAAATGAAATACGCAAGAAGTGTTAGGCTAACATATCGACAATACATTGGAAAGTCGCTAAGAAAAAGCATCGCTGCCATATATTAACTTTCCAACTATTAAAATCACGGAAAAAGTGTGCTCGCAACCCATTCCTTTTCAACCTTTTCTTCGAGACTTCTTGTAATTGGTAGTTCACAGCAGCCCCAATTTAACATGCAACTCCTATCAATGCAACAGCTCGAGCAGAAACTGCTAGAAGCAGAACAATGAATTCGCTTGAATAGTAAACAGCCATCTGTGCATGTCTTCCGTTGACGTCATTTAATGATCAAACTTGATTATATCAGCCTGAGGTCTCCCCACTGAAAAGCACACAAATCCCTTCATGGAAAATTTGTACTCAAACTTCATAAGCAAATCACTGCGAAAGCGACTAACAAATCTCAAAAGATTAAATAAAGCCGACTGACTACAATAACTACATTTTCTATTACTTCACGGACATTTTGCGGAAAAGACTTAGTTCCCATACGCTGTTGACGAATATGCACGTTGATTCAGAATGGCCATCTGACTTTACAGATGGCCATTCTGAATCAACGTGCATATTCGTAGGCCGATCAGCAAGACAATTTTAAAATCGTTGGTTAGCCTATGGCTTTGTAGTCAAAGCGCTCCAAGAACGCAAGGTAAGCAATCTGTACTTTGGCCTCTTCCGTTAATCACCTTGATTTGCATATTGTCAGCCCCTAAAATCTACGATTAAACAATGCACTGCGCTTTCGTAAAACCTGCCATGTTAATACTTCTTCAGTATGTTTTAAAGTAGTCTGAGTGACACAGCAAGCTTAGCTTCAATAAAGAAATATCTTTTGCTAATGATCAGGTTTAAAAGCTGACCATTTGCCTTTGCAAAAACATTTTACAGGGACGGCTGACTTGCAGTAAACTTCAGCCTAATCTCTTTACCAATTCGCTAAAAGCCTGCGCGACTTTACTATTAACAGCCGATTTGATGATAAACTTATCATTAACTATTAATAATTATGAGAAAAATGACAAAACAGTTGAATTGTCAGGAAAGTTCCGTTTCCCGGAATCAATAGGATGGTGATCACCGTGAAACAGAAACAATTTCAACTTTTAAACCGAACGCACATTGCTATGTGCATTAGCTGCCATTTAATATTAATACAACTTTTGACCGGAAAGCTGACGCCTTTATCATTTTATGCATGCAAACAATAAGTAATCAAGAAGCACATTTGACCAGCAAAAAACAAAAACGTTTTTCAACATAAAAACATGATGATAAGGTTTTCTTCACATAATCATTTTCCCGTTCAAGAAAATCTTTTCCATTTTTCAATATTAACATATTGAAGCGGATATTGACATTACGCTGACCGAACTAGTGCTAAAAGCACTCTATTACCGCTCTTCTGCCTTTCTTCATTCAAAAGCATCAGAAGATACTGTCAGTTTGTCATTCGCAACTTTACTGTTTTAACGATGAATTGGAAACGTTCAATCTTGCATTACAAAAGAATTTATTCTAATTTGCTATTCGGATATTCCTGCAAAATGTTGATGCCATATCCAAAAATTTACTTTTGACTTTAAACCAATCATCACATTTAATCAATGAAAACGTTGAAAAGAACTAATTCTCTAACCAAATCAGCCGAAGGGAACAAAAAGTAAAAAACAAACGCTTCGACGTTTGTTCATTTCTCAGTATTATCGCAAGAGACTTGTAAAGAAGCTTTTCATTTGAAATATCAGCAAATAGTGCGTCGCTTAGCTACAGGTCATCTAGCTGAGAAAATTAAGTAAGAATATGAGAAAATTTGTTTCATAGTGATTTCTACTCATTCCACTTCACTTATAACAAACTGTTTCCGTTCATTTGCTAATACTTTTTATTGTGTACGGGGAAGCAATTCGCACGGCTGTTATGAAAATTTTATTGATGAAACTTTCGAAGCTTGTCCTGTTCACCTTATTTCAATACAACTACAACTTCTACAACAAATGCATTGATACGTTCCGTAATGAGCTCACATGCTGACATTTATTATTAACATAACTTTTGTCTACTTCATCTTGTCCCGGTGGCTTTCGTCAATAAAATTTTCATAACGTCTGAACGACTTGAAGACAATGAGATGGACACGCACAACCGTTATAAAAAGGATATTTTTAATACTGTACACTTCACCGTAAAGGTATATTCTCTGCGGTAAACACAATGTACTTTTTCAAAAATTACATTATGAACTTCATTTCAGCTGCTTTCATTGATTCTAAGCGCTAACTGAAATGATGAACGAAGAAATGGTACAGCAAAATTATACGCCATATGAAAAAAGCGAGTCGTTCACCAAAACTGCTTGGACTATGGTTGCTGTTGGATGTGTGCCCTTTGTTACAAGCTGCATTATTCTCCTACTCGTTTCGTCCATCAAACACAAGCGCAAGGAACTGATATTTTTTACAGGTAAATGCATTATTTTGAATAGCCGTTCGTGCAAGTCCCTTACGGAGCGTGTTTTTAAAGTGCGACACTAAAACAATGTTCTAGTTGAGCAGCTAATTAGTCACATACGGAATGATACCTCCATGTTCACTAATTTTCGTTTCATAAAGTAAGACAAGAT
Organism: Trichuris trichiura; assembly: GCA_037903355.1. Lineage (NCBI taxonomy): Eukaryota > Metazoa > Nematoda > Enoplea > Trichinellida > Trichuridae > Trichuris > Trichuris trichiura. The sequence continues at coordinate 441,906 of JBAJFE010000060.1, forward strand.
AAAGTAGTTGCTAGTAAAATTGGATAATTGTCGCGGAAACGACAAGCAAGCGTAACCTGACAAATTACTTCAAGAAACAATGTCACGCTCTCCTCCCTGCAATTAGGAAATGTCGAGAGCTCAACTAAGCGTAAACATATGAATCACTCTGCCCTATCACTTTTCCCTTAGCAGTGTGAAAGTTTTAAAAATATAACTGCAAAAACACTACAAAAAAAGCACTTCTTAGGCTGTCAAGGAAGATCTATTGAATTCTATTCAACACTTCAATATTTTATGAAAACAGACCCGAAGGTAAAAACGTTAAATCTTTTCCCAGCACACCTCGCTAAAAGAGCGCATTTGCTTTTTCCAAGTCTGTCAAAAAATATCAAAGCAGATATGTCCGTGCGTAGATGTTTTGCGATATAAGGAAGAGCCTTATGGCGTCTTGAAGCGGAGACGAGGATTAATGCTGGAATTTCGCTAACATGTGACAGCCTTTCGAAGCCATCAAAGTAGATGGTTCTGAATTTTTTTGAAAACAAGTGACCCTGCGTCTCTTCTTTCTGAATACTACTCCGTTACGTTATCTGCCTGAATCTTGCTTATTCTCTCATACGGCACCAATCCATGTAACAATTGAATTTTACTATTACCACCATTCTCCTAGCAATTGTAGGAATTCATTACTCATTCTTACACTGCTCTTTTTGGCTAATCACTAGTGCTTTCCAATTACAGCTGATTCCCAAAGTCTGTTCGAATTCAATTGTAAGGCAAACTACTACACTTTTTAAAAGTGCCTATCGAAAACTGTATAGAAAGCATAAAATAGTGTATCTCCTAGATTAAATCTGAAATCTCCTACTTCGTTTTCTCCTATTTGAAACCAAACCAGAGTGAAAAATATGTATTGCAAGAGTTTAATAATGAAGCACTAGAGACTCCAATGCCTTGGAAAGTTTCAATATCAGATGAATAACGGAAAATCCGAAATGACACGCAATTAGTTCATAAACATGAAGAGTCAGGTTTCGAAACATTAATAAGAGATGAAGAAATTGTTGAATCCTAGAAGAGGCATACGGGAAAACAAAAGAAGCACTTAGTTAAAACGATGGAGTAAACATTAATCCTAGCACCAGAAGAAGAGGAAGCCATTCACTTGCCATAAGATAAGGTTTCTTAGCGCCTGGGATTTGCTCTTACACAATATGGCATGCAAATGAATAGTTCATCACGCTTGAAAGGTACTTCATGAAGTACGAATCAAGAAAAGCTGAACAGTCGTAAAGGAAATGGCTACAAGAAAGCTTTTTAAATAAAAACTTTTCTTGAGATAATCCTCATTTCTACATGTTTCCTAGTAGATTTGTAATAAACACACTTAAAATAATTCATAATGTTGATGCGGAAGTACTACCCGTTAAATGTTTAACTGGCGAAGCTTCGGGAATCATTGGTTCTGAAACCTTCCCCTATTAAACATTCAAAGGGTAGTACTTCAGCATCAACATTATGGTCTTTCACACAGCCGTTAGAAGGAGTTTGATTTTCAATACAATTTGAAATACAGTAGAACCTCCATAAGTTGACCATCCAAGGGACCGGGAAAATCTGGTCAACATAGGAAGTGGTCAACATAGGAGGCTGTGGGTATATTATATTATTAACTTGCGAACCAACCAAGTGGTCAAAATTCGGTCAACTTAGGGAGGTGGTCGACATAGAGAGGTGGTCAACTTCGGAGGTTCTGCTGTAATTAGCAAAATAAATCCAGCGCTAAGTTGTGATTGCGAATTACCGATTATTCTGACCACTCATTGCAGACGCTTTTCCTAATTAACCGACGTGCTAATTCACATATTTTTCTTCCCATATGCGAATCTATTAACAAGACCTCTAGGTACCTTTTTCTAAAAGTCAAACTTACGTAGAGCGGATAAGATCTTTAGTATTCGACAACGCTGAAACCTATTTGTGCATAAACAGAGAACCCATTGGCAACAATGTGCCCATGCGACAGATTCATTATGAGCACGTACGCTATTGAGCGTAATCAGCTTGGAATATCTGATTTACATTTGGAAAGTGCAAGCAACGGATTTCGCAAACTCTGGAATTTCTTCGAGCGCCATTCCCTTCTGGAACATGAACACATTACAATCAACTGAAAAGTTAACATTATGTGCTTGCAAAATAATTGCCCGTTTTGTCAAATTAAAAGAATAACTTTAAATAAATTTGTTCATTCAAATAATTCCCATTGCTTTCAACAATTCTCTGCCAATCAATATCCCTCCAAGAGAACTTTGCTGACTTTGATTCAGAAAAGGGAAAACCCATTCCCGATCCTCCGCTAATTCCTTGAAATGTTTTCCAGGGACGTTTGTCTTTGGTGCGTTAGTCGACTGCCCTGGTTCCACCCAACGTCTCTCCCTCTTTCAGTTTTCGAACGTTTCTTGCTCAGTAACAGTCTGCCGCAGGACGCTCTTTTTTTGCTGCTTCAACAACAATGAACAACAAATGCTAATATTGCTCCTCAAGTTGGAGTAGTCAAGTGCTTCTGCGTGCTCTTGAGTGATCAAAAAAGAGTTCCGGTTAAGCAGGGGCTGCAAGCTGACGCCATCAGCTTCCTTAGGGCGCCCTGACTTTAATCATTTGGAAACATGCAATTTTTCACTCGGAAAGAAACTGTACTGTTAAGTCCGCGTGTAAGGGCTATTGACCGGCCGGAGCAGAACTAGTGCGGGAAACGTTTATTTGTACCACAACCAATAATCACCGACAAACTAGCATACGATCGGTTAACCAGGCGTAGAAGAAAAAACTGGCTGCCTATATGTATGCAAGCAGCAACATCCTACTGGCAGGTTTAACTAATGATTTTCAGGACATAACAGTACCACCTCCATCACTAACGAGCAGAAACACTTCTTCGTGCTACTGTTTGCATATAAGTTGTTAGACTTCTGCAACTGTTTTCCCAAGGTAAAATCAAAAAATTTAGCGATGACACACCTGACGGCTGCCCGGGTTCATCATGCAACGACAGAAAAAGATCGACAGAGGGAAAAACCGCAGAATACATTTGTCATGGGCGTGAACCGCACGCTTCACGGAGTCTTGCGCATACCAAAAAAAGCAGAGCAACAGCGCATTAGTCAAAAAGTTATGAACTCAACACAACAACGGACAAAGCTTTTGCAAACACTTAATATCAATGTTCACAGCTGCGTTATTATCACAAGTTTGTGCAAACATGAACTAAGATGGTTACCTTTTTCGCTAATGATAACCGTGCTAGTAGAGATACAAATTTTTTCAACAATTGATTAATCACTTAGATAAGCTACAGGAAGTCTCTATTAAATAGTAATGGGGAGTATCTGTTTGACAAAAGCAACTTGTCCGCTACTGGCAACCATTTCTCATTCCAAAAAGTTCTGCGTTTCAACATATCCTTTCCTTTCAGCACTCTGCGTGAGTACACTCATATTAGGAGCTGGATATACGGCTGCAGGATATCGTCGGCTTTACGTCTTATCTTACGCCGAATACTTCATTAGCCCTTTCGATTGTTTAGTGAAGGCTGTACACAACATTATGTTCGAAATAGGCGAGACGACGAGTGCACTTGTTATGTTACTGTTAACAGGCGATCAATTGGCATCCATGATTTCCTTCAAATGGTACTTGAAATTTACAAGCCGGAAAGCAGAGCTACTACTCGTTGTGATATATACGTTATCTTGCGTCGTATACGCAATTATAATGCTCGTATCCTTATTAATAACTGATCAAAATACGCGTATTTCACCATTCTGCTATCAAGATGAAGCAATGCCTGGCAACTTTTACCAAGTACACTGCGATTTCTTACTTATAGCCTACTATACTAGTCTTACTGTCTGTCTCGTTGCGCTTCTTTGCCGAAAATTTATGAAAAAAAAGAACACGGCGGCTGGTCGATTGGGACAAATGATTAAGCAGAAAAAGGTTGTCCACAGAGTGTCGGTGATCATATTTTTTCGTTCAATATTTCAAATGATTCCTATGACGTTACTAAGCTTTACGGAAAATGAAAGTCTTATCGACAACATGTGGCTAGCTCATCCGCTCGGTTTGACTTTGGAGTTGATTCTCTATTCTGCATTTGACCAAGAGATACGACATTGCATAAAACTCTTGTGCACTGGTCAAGCCTGCATCAATCTACCACTTTCGCCTTGCTGTCGTTCAACAACGAACACGGAAACTATAGACAAGTAGACCACTTGTAAGCCAATCAATTTTGACTTCTCTTTGCTAAAAGTGCAAGACAATTGCTCGGCAGAACTCCCATTGCTTCAGCTGAGCTTTTAAAGTATACTCTGCATTTCGAGTTACGTACAGAACGAATAAAACTATGCACCAAGGCTAATGTGCTTCTACTTATTAATCAGCGTGTCTGCTGAAACAACAATACTGCCCAGCCATAGGCACAAACACATTCGCTTACAAGCAATACAAACTGAATCACGCTATTGTATTCTTGCTGTATAAATACGTAGAGCAGTTCAAACCCAAAACAAGCAGCTTTACAGAAACAATGCTGTGCACTTGATCATTCTGAATATTCGTGATTCACGGTGAGTTAAAGATTTACTTTCAAACGGGTCGTATAAGATAGAAGGGACAAAATTTATTCTAACATTAATTGCCTATCCTATTTTGGCGTCCAATACTACCTTTGATTTTCACGTATAACTTAGTAAATTCTGAAAGCCTATTAGACAATTTTTTTGCTTTTCACATGAAGCTACAGCTTTCTCTAAAAGACCTACACAGCGAAGTGTACATACATACAACAATTATTTATAAAAGCTTTGCTATTAAATTTATTAGTAAGCTGCAATAACTTTTGGATTTCCACAACTCGACTGCCTATGCAACTGCCCTTCTTTACATTTGCATGCCCCACTTTAATGTGGAAGTCACTTATATTTCAATTCCATTATCCCTATAAGCTATCAAATTCTGTGCAACGTTTTTTATCGCTTTCGAATATTATCCGCTCCTAAACTCTTTCATTCATGAATCGACACCTTGACAACCACTGTTAGACTAAACAATTCGCCATGAGGAAAGATAACATGTCAACAAGGATTGAACTTATACTTTGCATACATTACTTAAGGAATGTAGAGCCACCGATGGCGGTCAAAATTTCGACAGGTGATAAATGCACTGTAAAATGTGACTTTATGGCACTCGTGCATAGACACCTTCTTTACAAGGAATGTATTTGAGCGGAGGCGTTATTATACTTGTCTTGTTTTTTATGTCACCTCCTTCCAACCACTGTTAGTCGATTTCATTCTACTCAAATACATTCTCTATCTAAAAGATGCCAGTGGAACAAGAACACACTTTAGAATGCATTTTCGATCCATCCGGAATTTCGAATTTCGGGATTTTGACCCTAATCTGATGCGCCACGCAGTCCTGACGAAAAGGGGATACACAAATTGAAGCAAAAGCATATCTGAAAGGCAAAGAAAATAGGTGCTTACGAATAACCTTTTAGAAATAGAGAATTTTTCCAAATTAGAACCCGCTCAAGATTGCAATCAAAATTGCGAGAAGAGTTAACGTGGACATTACCCATACTTCGGGAAACAATCGCGAAGAAAAGTTTGTATGCAATCAAACTACATACCTGCTAATCAGACGGCTTTTTCGAATTGCTGTTGGCAATTTTGCAACCTAACCTACCGATCATCCGGCTTCACCTCTGACATACGAGTTTTTCGACAATTTCACGTATGAACAGCTACAAGGAAGCAGTTCAAATTCTACACATGTCACATAGGTGTCAAAAAGCTAAGTAAATCTTTTATGAATAGAAATAATGCTTTTCTTAAAAGACTTTTTTCCTGAATTGTAGATGGAACCCACTGAAATGGAAATATGACGTAATAAAATACGAAAGTATCAAGCCTGTATGAGTCAAAAAGCTAAGTAAATCTTTTATGAATAGAAATAATGCTTTTCTTAAAAGACTTTTTTCCTGAATTGTAGATGGAACCCACTGAAATGGAAATATGACGTAATAAAATACGAAAGTATCAAGCCTGTATGAGCTTGAGCCTTCTGCAATAAAAACATTATATTATTCTTTTCGTACAAATTAGCAATAGCAATACTAAGAGATTTAGTTTTGTGATACAAAAGCGACGAACATCTCAAATGCAACGTTGTTATGGAACAATAAGACTGAATAAAAACTTGCTTCGAAAACACAGCCAGCGTGGAAGAAGGGACCGGCACGCCGAAGACGAACGAATCCATTCTGTTAATGAATTCGCGAAGAAACATCTCAGCGTGATCGGCAACGTGAGTAAAAGCGAAATTTCTCATCCGTTGTTGACCAGCCTGCAATTGCTACTATTGCAAAAAAAGTTGATCTTCGCACTTCAGCAAACTGCCTGCTTTTTATTCGTCATATAATCGAGTCTCACGCCTATGTTCCGCTTCTTTGGTCACTGTCCAGAAAGATTCACTGCATTTGAACGTCTAGCCAAACTTTTTTCCTGCAGATGACCTTCTTATCTTAAAACTTGCTCGTACAAAATGGTAGAACATAAACGCAAGGCGTAGAACGGTTCCATCCGTAAATGACTTGTAAACGTGCAGTGTAGATAAAAGTTACTCAGGTACTAAGCAGAACGTTATTGCGCAGCATGAATTATTTGATCCGAAAGACTGCATTAGAGCACTAACCTGGGACTACCTTTAAGCATAATATTCAAATTTTTCGATATACAAAAGCTATTGCTAAAAATAAGTCACCATAATTGTGGTTTCAAAATGCTGTACAGAATCAGAAAGCAAAGCAGGTAAAAAAAATAATCGTCTTCCTAAAGCTTTACAGAAGCGAATTAAACTTTTGAATGAACAAAATAACAAATTCTACTTCGCTTGTACGTCGCAGTAATTCATATTCAACGCTTTAACTCGGTTGCATCGCGATTACAGAACTTTTGACTATAAACTTTTTGTTGCGTTAAAGCAAGCCGTCTTAGTTGTCAGATTCCTATCACAACAGTGTGACGATTACTGGGCAATAATCAACAACTTTTTAAACTGGTAAAATAACCTACCGTACCCATATAGGTTAATCAAGCTTCCTGTAAAAGTAGCACCAGCAGAACAAGAATAATAAAGCTTGGCAAAATTTGAAACCTTCCATTGTGTATGCACAAGATGTCTGTGAAAAAAAATTTGCAGAAATCAAAGATCAGTCAAATTTCAACTCCCCAGCCCGACATACGGTAATAACTCCTTAAAACCTTTATGATAATAAAGTATGTTAAGGTCTAAATCTGTATTTTGAACTGCAAGTAAATACAATGGCATAAATGCAGCAGACGGAAATATTTTTCAGTAATGCCAGCTTGCCCGCCCGTTATACGTCCCAGTCATTGCTTTCTATTCAATGCACACATCCTAAATTTACTGACTGAATTGTGTAGTTTGAACAATATTCTTCCTTCCTTAAGAAATGGTCAAGTATACCTCTCCTATTTAAATAAAATAAATAACTAAAAATATCTTATTTCGACGAGATTGTAATTACAGTAAAGGGCATATTTCATCCAGTTGAAAATTTATGTACAGTGTGCTTTCACGTTTGCAGATGTCGACTAAGCATTGCTGCGAAATCTGAAACCATAATGTATGTATTTTCGTGAGCCCTTTACCTTATTCAACATTTCATTTCCATCCTAACACGTTAATCACTTTCGCTGCGTGGATATTAGTTGTTTGATGAAAAGTCCGTATACTTCCACTCTTTTGAAAAGATATTGTTCCCGTTGATGCCAAGTTGGGCCAGTAATTAGTGAATGGGTTTCCTCTTAGTTGACGGATTAGGGCATTCGCCGTTTCAGCATTTAAGAACAGAGCTTCCGTGAAGCAAAGCCATCAGTAGTAAAAGCTTGCATTTATTTGAACTGCAGATGAGTTGGTCTAACGGCATATTTCCCTTATAAGAGGATACGGCAGGGTAAGAATTTATTGCGTACGACGAAGCAAAAATATTCTAGTGGCAAAAGTTTCCATTGCAACAGAACTGCTTGAATGCATCACTATCTTCTGAAAAGTTTCCTCGCCTTATTAACAAGCGTCTTCGTTTCACTTGCACGACTGTCTTCAAAATTATTTTGGTTTCATTTATGGCAGCTGAAACTGAATTCCAAGCTCCATTAACTCTGGAAGTTTGGAAATCAAAATGCCCAATGCATCCCTTCCCGTGTAGCATTCATAAACGTCGAGCTGAAACAATGCTAATTAAAGCAACTGTACAAAACGGTTAGCAAACTCAGCCGGATAGTTGCAATATATTGCATACTATGTATAAATAAAGTTCTTGAATACCTTTCTCAAGCGTTTCAAAGTAATTATCTGCTCGATGACTTGCTTTCGAATTGTTCTCAAAGAACGAAAAGAGAAACTTTTAGGTTCCTTCAAAACCTGCAGCATAAAAAGCAACGTGCTTTGATCATAATCAGTCAGAGATGTGGGAATGTAAGCACCACGCAAGCTAAGCTCTTCCAATTGTGGTAGGCAGTGTAGAAGCTTGCATAAAACGGCTTCGCGGATGACGCATCCACTTATGTTGAGCTGAAAGATAAGCGCTGAACATTTCTTTAAGTAAACGTACAAATTCGTAGCAAATGCCTAAAGGAAATAGTGGAAAAGAATACCGATTTTAGGCGCTTTAAGCGAGACAGGCAGCTAGCGACTTGGGAACGAATTGCCGGCAAAATGGACGCAGGGACTATAAGAAATTTGACACTGATCAGCGCCTGAAGAATGAATATGACATGATTCTCAGCTTCGAAACCGCTTGTTGGTTTGAGAAATTGAGACAATGTAACGTTGGTCAGAGGGCTAAAAAGAACTAACCATCAGCACAAATAGCAGCAGCATAATGACAGAGTTACGATACAAGACATTTATAGTAACAAGATGAAACTTACCGTAAGCAAAGGATCACAGCAGCGCGAAACTGAGTGTTTACCATTGCAAGGTTCATCCAGTCAGACTGGTCGACGAGTTTAACTATGCTAACGATGATTTCCAAGGGCAAGTTTAAAATATAAGGGCGACTGAGCCCTTCTTGTTCCGCATTGGACGAATCGTCCCGCTCAGACATGAATGCTTTCACAAGGCTTAATTGCAGTTGACAGTTCGTACCAATTTCCTTTTACTGTAATGATTTGATGCACTCAGTTACACTGGGAAGCATTTGGGTTTGAAGTTAGTTGCTTTAAAGTTACCTGACATTTCGTAATAAGCACTCAACCTTGACGAATGGAAAAAAAATGAAGAAAATTAATTACTGCGCAAAGCCAGTTGTTTCGGTAAACAAAATTTTATAATGAGGAATAGCCTTAAGAATGACCACTACGCTAACTTATCCATCCTTAGCCAAAAAAAATAAGCGCGGAATTTTGTGCCAAATGGTACTGTGACGCATTATATGATAATCAAATCATATAGTCTCTATGAACCCTTTACTGTTCAAAATCAAGCATTTTTTAGACTATTTTTATTATCTGTATCTGAATATCGCTTCAGCTAATGCTCTGCAGAAAGTGCGTGCAGAACATCAAAGGAATTATGAGCGAAATGTCCCCCAGTGAGCAGGTGACCATCCGTTCTGAACCAAATATTATAATTTCCGTCTGGTAGGTATAATTTAAAAAGCCGCTGTAGGTGCTGTTCCACAACTTTCAGGGCGCCTGGCAATCTGACGGTCAGGTTCCCTCAGACCTTGCGAATGCCTGCTTATCAAACTTCAAATCTTTAACAATGAACCTACGTATAGGATTAGGTCACGTTCTTTTCTGAGCCTCTTTAGCGGTGAGTTGTTGTGATTGTTTGAGTCAGTGTCACCTATGGAGGAATAATGTTGCAAACTTTAGAGCTGCCTAGTCTCGGCTATCTCTTTTTGTAGCAGCATTAGTAGTGATACCGAAATTGCTGTTCGAATGAATATCCGCTGTTGAGTGGAAGCAGTGGAGACGGTGCGTAACTAATGTCGTGCGTTTTGATAATATGATCAAAAGGCTGATTTGTTTACAAGCGGAACCAGAATTTCCTAACTACAAACAGTATAACTTTCAACAAGAATGCAGTTGCATGTGACTTGCTTGCAATAATAGTTACTTGTGTGGAAATTTGTGAATGCATCGTACATGCAGCAGACTAGTTTCAATTGGCCTAAAGCAGGTTTATCTCACTCAGCCGCCACTTGCAGTTGTTGGACAGAAAGAAATGACAATATCGTTATTAAATATCAACTAGATTGACGTATATGTGTGCACGACATTGCTCTCACGCTATTACTGAGTTTCAGGATTACCAATGCCGATTTTTCAAAGTGCGCCAATACAGAATGCAGATAACAAATTTTTTTATTGTTTTCCCCATGCTGCGCAGAAATATTCAAGAAAACGGTTCAATGCATAAAACAGGTCAAAGTTGAATTTTCGGAATTAACATCTTCCATCTTCAGCGCTGCATTGGTCGTTCTACGTATTTTTCTATTAAGCACTATACTTCGCCCATCCGATAAGTATAGTTGTCACGAAGACGTTACGCAAATTAAGAAAGCTCGAAATGACAAGTGCATTTCTGGAAAATTTTTGCCCGTAGTCTAGACGGCTCTCCATTACCAATAGCACTAATCTTCAAACTCTTTTTCAGGCAAGAAAAAGTGCCTCGTAGAAAATGACCATTTAGAATCCACTGCTGCGCTATAAAACACCTTAAGCACTGTTGTAATAGGAAGTTTGCATGCGCATGATGACTTGCGTACAACTAGACAATACTGTAGTTTGTCGTTGAGCCAGTTTTGGTATAAACAACTCACGGGTGGAAGGAAAAGATTCTTTTCTCCAAACGTGCCAGCAACAGGTGCAACATGAACATATGTTAATGCCATTTGCATTCCAGACTGAATAAGATTAACTATTCTACGGTTTCCTGCTGTTTTTTAGCTTGTCTAAAGCGGCTATGAAACCGCCGTGAAAGAACATTTTGAGTTTTTTAAATGGTGCAAGAGTTCGAGAGCAAGTTGGGCAGCTCTGTTACAAGCAGGTAACACGACAGTAAAGGAACAGTAATACAACCGATTAACTAAAAGCAGGTTAGGTACTGTATGAAGATGAGTAGGTATCGGGGCGCTCCAACAAATGGCACCCGGTAAACAACCACGCTTGATCGCGCTAAGCTGATAAATACTGCTTTGTTACACAACGCGGTGGCGTTTGCGTTGAGACATGTTGTTGACGAAGTATCGTCCAGGAAGAATTAGAGTTTTTCATGATAGTCAATTCCTTGACACTTTCTGCTACATTTTATCTTGTAACAACGATAGTTTAGCTCACGTATTTTATTATAAAAAAAACGCTGTTTGCAAGATATCAGATTGCCGGAAGGACAGGAAAATGTTTGTTTGACATTGAAATTTAAGTGTGAATTTGTGTTAATGATCTGCAAGTATTAATAGCATTACTTTGAATGTTTCTTCAGCAAAACAGTTTTATAAATCCCCCAATGAATAGAATTACCGTCTGTACATGAGTTGAAAAATGCATTTGCTAACCTTAATGCCATTCAAGAAAGAAAGGTACTCTGAAAGCTAGCATAGCAACGAGGACGACATTTAGGCTAGAATCAAAGTGATAATGCATACGCGATAAAGTGCTTTCAGAAAAGCTGTACTTTCGCAACTAACGTGAAGCCTATGAACTAGTTTTTTCAGGTTAGCAAAATACGTTTTTATTTTTGTTCTTTTGCAGTTGACTGGCGCCGGCACAAATGCCTCCTAATTTGTTGCTCAGCAGAATCAACCGTATATGAATTTGTACTGCTCTTCAGCCAGTACGCTGGCGAAGATAGCATACTTTTACGTGAGGGTAATTATAGAATGCAGGTACATAGTTGGATTGTGCGCTCTACCACGCCGAACTGTGGTACAGTCGGCGGATAAAAGCTCTTCTCGAGGCGTTGACATCTCTTCTGCAAAACAAGTAAGCTATTTTTCATTTACGCGTCGCTTTTATTAGCGAATGCGAAACTCGAAACGCGATGGGTGACTGGTTGTTTGGCACAGGTTCAATTCGGCCGTAGTGAACAGCGTTCGAGTGGCATGCTCAACTGTCTTGTAAACTTTGGTTACTTTTGCTCCTCTGAAAAGGAAGTCACTGCTGCGAGACGAAGAGCAATGGAAGCGGTTGGTTGTGGTACGAAAGTGAAGTATAGAAAAAAATCGAATTTATTTACCATATTTAAGCTTCTTTTGACTTTAGTTTTCCCTTATAGTAAAGCATAATAATTAATTGGAGTAATACTTTTTGTTGACCAACATCTTTTCTGACAATAACAAATCACCCCTCCTTTATAGAGCCTCCTATAGGCGTTGTTGGCCAGCAATAGAGTAGAATACCATGCAATAGCAGACGCTTGGTATAAGTTTACCGATTGCAAACAGCTGCCAGCTGTTTAATGAACGTTAGTGATTCCCTCAGCTGCCTGTCAGCTTTAATAGAAGTTCTTTTTTTTCTTCTCGCTGACCCTGGCTGTGTGCCGCAGTGAACAAAGCTGATGACCGCGCTGTGTAACAGCTTTCATCAAAGCTTGACCGGCCGACTGGTCATTTCCTTCGGTGCCTTGTCGTCCGATCTGTCAGCGGCACTGATTGATCGTCCGCATGACCCATGGCTCTTTTGACGAATCGATTGCGTTGACCGGCCAGCTGGTCATCGTTCACGTGAACGACGGCTTGTTGACTTGAGGTGATTGCAGGCGGCCGAAATTCGGTCGCACGTGCAACTCACGTGCAATGTGTGTTCTACGACGGCGAGCGACGTATGTTTCCTTAACTCGTTTGCATTATTCCCCCGTTTCTGTCCGCAGTCGTCTGCTGACCAAACGCTCGGTTGGACAGCTTTCGCTCTATCGGACGGATGATATATGCGCGTGGAATATTGCTGAGTGCCTGTTTTCCCTGGAAGTAACCCTTTAAACGGAGTTTCATAGCAGCAAGCCGATCAGTTGGATTTTCGTTTGCCCTGTTTGCTAAGGTGTCCTCCGGTGTTGTTCCAGATTGATTGCTTGTCCCAAAAGCTGGTTAAGCTTGCCTTGTCTTTGGTTAGGTCACATGAACCTGTTTACCGTGTCATCGCCGTCAGTGCGTCGTCATATCATACACTCACTGTCGATTGGTCGGTTGCCTCAGGGATCACAGAGAAAGGGTTTTGGCTTAGCGCTGACAGTCTTTTCTACATATACTATCGTGTCTTTATGTTGCCTTTGTCGATTCAGGCTTTCTCGGCTCTTGCTGGCCACCGACCTCAAGCCATGGACTGCATGGGGATGACCAACTGTCAGCGAAAAAATGGCATATGGAAGGACGTTTTAGAGCTCCAATTGCCTCTTTGGACATGGACAGTCTCTAGCGTCGCCATGTACATTTTCCAAAGCCGTAGCCGCGTTCGCCATGCATTTATCGGTGCCACGCTTCTCTGCTTCATAGGGTTGCTAAGTTGTGTCTTGGTATTGCTACTCATCTTGGACCACCTACGCCGTTTGCCCGGTTGGTTGGCCGCTTTTGGACAGACAGTGAAAAGCAGCAACCAGGTGCCTATTGTCGTCGTACCGAACAAAATTCTCTCGGCTCCCGCATTCGGTCGTAGGAAGTACAACAACGATTTGTCGCGTGGCAGTATGTCAAGGAAATTCACCAACGGGGTAAGTGCCGCACATCCACGTCGTTCCAGCAGTTCGTCCAACCTTTCCACATCTCATGGTCGATCGTCCTCTTTTCTTTGGCGTCAGCGTCTTCCCAGCCAACACCATTTTCTCGGTCATATTGGTCGATGAAAAGCGACCAACGCAAACCTGGCCGATTTTCAACACATTCGATTGGTGGTTTAAGTGCCCATCAATTTTAACAGGCTACCTCCTCAGCTCGTGGGAAACAGTTCGAAAATTCCAATGTTTTAAAAACATTTTGCTCCGTTGTCGCCAGTGATCCATTTCGGAACTGGGGCTTATCGACTTTGCTCAACCGTTCACTGTTAGAATGCTCTTTATTGTTTTTCTATTTTTAAACTGTTTTGCGTTACTGAACAGCACAGCTTGGTTAATCTTTTCAGGATAAAATGTCCGCCCAAGGTTGTTTGATTTTGTCAGTGATGGATGACCGCGAATAGGCGAATGCGCCTGCTTTAAACAATAAAAGTTGCTTTGACTTACCAATAACACAACTGGCTGACCAATCAAATGGACGCAACGCATATTCGCGGTGACGCCTTTTCTTGGCAAATAGCCAACATACAGCTTTCTCGCGAAGCTCTCATTCCAGCAATTGCACGCGCCTTCGCAAAGGTCGAACAAGCCATCACATTCGATGGTGATAGGACGTTATTTTTGCTGGGGCTGATGCTGACCCCTTTCGTTAGCTGTGAAAGAGTAAACTATTCGTATCACAGTCGCTTATCAACGAAATCAGCTTACTTAATCGCATAGTTTCACCAGCGAGTGCATCTATAAATCGAGTAGTGCTTTCCTCTTGCCTACGGAGTCAATCAGCACAACATTCAACATTTTTCTACTACCAGCAGAGGCTTACCTTTTCAACCTGTCCGCATAGTCCCAAATATTTATTGCAAAGACGCAATTGTTACTTGAAAAGCGAAACCAAACCAGCAGAAATTATCCTTGTCACTTTGTCTACCGAGTATAACGTTCTATTCGCTGGAACCGTAGCTCTCTAAATGGCACGCGACCAATCCTATCTGCAGCGGAGCAGTTGCTTTATGCAAATTTTATAAATCCGGATTGGAGATGCAATTTGTTTGGAACGACATTTCTGCCAACTTTGAGTTTAAATGTACGGCTGAGACGAGTACTGGGCTAAGACTGTACAAATCCAGACGGTTTTGTTTATGTTTCCAAACGTTCCCTACGACCGCTTTAAAGTGTCCCTTCGGTTTTACCTTTCAGTATTACAACAGTAGCAGCATGATAAATGTTACGTTTTCATCGTTGGCCATTAGGGTTCATGAAGATGCAAAAATATGTGATAATTAGGTGTTAATGCTGTTTTTTTCAAAAAGAGACCTTGCGCAGTAAGGATGATGTTTCGTAGCTTGTTGTTCATGTCGAAAACCACTAATCATGTAACGCAGCTGGGGGTAATGGAATCTTGTTTAGGATGACCGAAATTGCATTAACGCTTTCTATTGTACGCCCCATTAGGTGCATCTAGTATTACCCACTTTTCAATGCTTCGCTGCATGCGTTGCAGTGAAGCAATGGACTGTAATATTCGTTTCCGGCATAAATGCAGTACGTGCCGAAAGTAGGAACAGAGAGCCTCACTGTTGTTGTTGTTGTTGAGATATTCCCTAACGAGTCAGGTAAGAAGAGCAATAAAAAAGTGTTTAATTGCTTCTTGGGAATAACGACTGTTTTCGTCTGGTTTTTCCACGTTAGCGAAATAAGCGTTAAGACCCGTTGAGTTGTTCCGCTTTTTCATCCAGAACAGTACGCGGTAACAACTGGTTTTACGCGACCATATGAACTAGCTGATGTGGTCAGTTCTAGCAGCAGTTTTTACTTGCACCTGCTTTCGTATGTGGTAACAATGGTTTTTAGCCATACTAAGCATTCAGTTTAACTTTGTGACTCAAACTAACGGATTTTGTGGCTTCAGAAGTTACATGAGGAGATGCGTCTGCATGAACTTCCATTTGGAGCAGCCTGACGAGAGAAGAATAATTTCCTAGTAGTTGTTACGTTTCTAGACTTTGGCTAGCAGGCAGGAAGTTAACGTTCGCCCAATTTGCCCCTAGAAGGACAATTCATTTGTGTTAACATTTCCCTTTCGCCGTCGACCAGGCAGCGAGTATTCAATAAAATATATATTATGTGCAAGAACAAAAATCTACGAAAGAAAACTTCGTAGGTCCTGATACTAGCGGAGCCTTTAACATCTGCTGGTGACCTTATTTTTTCTTTCGGAAAAGATCAAATATGGCTATTCTGCTAGCCAGTTGTTGGATCGACTAAGTCGTGTGGACCTTCAATATTTACCTTCTTCAGCTCAGATGGTTATTGAGGAAGGAAAGTACAGCTTATTTTCAATGTTCACGGGACGGATGCAGCCGACCCAATTCCAACGTTTTATCTCCATATCTTTGACCCGCGTCGAGAGGAGCTCAAACCTTAGACCAGCACGCTACTTCAGTACACCATTGACCCGACGAAGAGCAGAGCATATGATATCGCTATCAATAGGTCGTGTGAGTAGAATGAATGATCATGGCGGTGCCAAAAATTGGACGCCCAGGAAAACAAGAGAACTTTCCCCGTCATATGTCCACTGCGGAAGCACTGTATTACCAAATCTGGTTAAGTGCCATAATTCAATGAAAGATAATGCGTACTCGGAGGTGAACATTGACAGCGACAGAATGTTCTGATTTTGAACACCTGTCACAGGATGTTTGAATTGCGGTGTCGTGCTCTCTCGGCTCTCTTCTCTGTTTGACAAGTTATGACAGCGACATCTTGAACTGCTTAACGCACGATGCTGACCTGAAACTTGTTTGCTTATACCCGCAAAGTGGAATTACGTTGCTACGCAGGGCCTATCAGTCTAAAACGTTTGCTTATTTTTGACAGGATACTAAAGAATGACAGCGCATCGTCATAGAATCATATTTTTTTACACTGTTCTTCGGTCAAGTATTTTCCTGTTGCTGTGGGTGTCTGTGTCTAAACTACGCAACTGTCCTATCAGCGAATGAAAGCGCCTACAACAACGGAAAAGCACTGATTGAAAAACAGTAGAGAAATTCCACTTCCACTTATGAAGTTCTTTATGAATCTGATAGCTCGCTTATTAACCTGAGCACAATTTTCTTTTTCCCCGATAATGGCAGAAGGCAGGCGGAAATCATAATTACCAATAGGCTATCTCAGTTGAAGCATACTTAGTAAAGGCCACATAGATCTGATGTTATGAAAAATCCTTAATGTAGCAAAATATTAAAACAGCAGAGTTGCCAAGACTACTCCGGTTTCATCTTCAGCGAATGAATTAATGAAATGACTTCCATGTTGTCAATTCATTGGCTGGAATCGAGACCACAAGAATCTGGAAAGCCCAGCAGCTTTAATACTGTGCCACATTGCTCTGAACAATGGAAAGTTTTTTCATTAATATATTTGTTGGCATAGGGAAAAACATTTCTAGCTTCTTGTCGTTAAACGCTTGTTTAAGAGATTGGAACTAAAAACTATGTTATGTTGAGGAAGTATTGACGCCATGCCAAATGCCCTTTGGTGATAAGGAACAAGTTTGCGATGTCTTTTAGGCATTCTGTCGGTTGTAGAGACAAGCCTATTCTTAACCAATGTGCTTCCGTTTTCGTTAGCACAAATGTCTCATCTATCATCTACGGCAAAAAGTGTTTACAAGACAGTCGAGAAAAGAACTGTACGGAAATTGTTTTGTCGAATTCGTGTACATATTCGTCTACAAGCTTGGACAGTGTTAGATTGGGGTTTGGTTCGATTGCCGAACGGTCATGCCAACAGGTCAGTTGCCGGTCGAGCATGAGTTGCCGAACTCATTTGCCTGAGCGATTACTTGGAAGGATTAAGCATGCAGTAACTTTCGTTTAACGAAATTTTAAAGCATGGCGCGCTAGCATTATCACGATGAGATTATTTATTACGAGAATACGAAAATGCAAGCCTGTGGACGCAAGAATAACACCTATAACTGGTGTAGAACAATATACGTTATAAGCGGACTCATGTAGGCAGATTGCAGGCAATTGCGCCCAGGTAGTCCATAATTGCAGGGTGACTTACTCGATCGTTATTATTTCCACAAGTTTTTCTTCCCTGCGAACACGATTCTGTTTTTTCTTAGTCGTCTTCTCTCCTCGTCGGATTCGTTCACATCGGTTTTCAACGTTGTGCTGTTCATTTCGAATTTCATTTATCATTCGGTGCACACCGACATGTGCTCGGCCGACTAAGTTTTCCCATCTGCTGTGCCATGCCTCAACATTGTTTTGGGTACGCGACATTCTATTCAGGACGCAGCGATGCACGGACCATAAATTCAGCGGAGACATCGGTGACGACCGTACGCATGTACCATTGCGCAGCCTTCTCCTTACCTTACCCCTTACGAAAGTTGCATCGAACCATTCTGACAGTTTAGCGGTTTCGATTGATATGCTGTCCTTTATTTCGTCATAAGCTTCCGGAATTTCCTCTGGTCGAAGGAAAGGCAAAGCGAACAAGTACTTAATTTTTGACCTTAAGCTTGCGTCCGTGTTGTATCGTGCAGATAATCCATACGACTGTACTTTCCGCCAAATACACTGTGAAAAATGGAAGTAACAGACTGAGTTTTCAACGCCTTCAAAAGTGCTTCTACAAGCGTTGATGACGGCCAGCTCTAAGTCTGTCATTATGATTGACGGTGACAATTGGAATCCATTTTCTATTGCAGAATCAGAGAGATCTTCAAACAATCGCTTGTAAAGTGCCTCTCGTTTTCCAGTCATTATTGCGTAAATGAGCGGAAACGTCGTCTGCTTGTCCTGACCGACAGGAGCATGGATCGTATACAGCTGATAAAACATAGTTCTGTACTGTCTTGAAAGTGCCGTCCATTACCCAATAAGAGGCATTTGCAAGCTTCTGAAGATTGTCTGCAGTTGCAAAAATAAGTAGTCTTCCTTCGGGAATGCTTGTATCTTTAATCATGAATGGCCGTCCATCTAATGTGCTTCCCAACTGCGCAAGAACATTAAAGTTTGCTAGCGTTGTTGGTTCCGGTGGTCGTTGAGCTCGTCGTACTCTTTTCACTATTTGCCGCAATGCATCCGACGATGGTAAAGACGCGGCCACATCCAATGAACAAGAAGTTGTGCATGACTGAATTATCTGGCAAGGCAAATCCCTGCCACTTCGCGCCGCAGTCTTAACTTCTTCAATAACTTTCAGGACGCCTGCCCCATTTGGATTTGGCACGTGGTTGTGGTCCGCAAATGTAACCAGTAGGTGCTGTCCATCTGAAAGTCTCCTACTAACTGCCCGACCACGACAGTACAATGTTTTTCTGCTGTCGCATGACCAGTAGTAACGATCTCCAGAGCATCTATCCTTCATGAACAAGTATCCTCGCGCACTTAGCTTATCGCCACCTCTCGCAGAACGAACTGTCTCACAAATTTCTTCCATACTCATAAACAAAAAACGGATGAACTTCCGCAAATCAGCTACAGCAGCAAATGATTACCCTCAGCAAGCCATTCGTTTATATAAGCACGTTCTGACCCTAAACGGTCATTTGAGACAAATTGCTGATTCCTGGAATTGCATTTTCCAGGAAATTACATTTCCGAGAATTAGCTAATAATTACCCTCAGCAAGCCATACCTATATATGTGTGCACATTCTGACCCTAAACGAACATTTGAGGCAAATAGCCATTCCGGAAATGAATTTCCGGCAAATGACCATTCGGATAAATAAACGTCCGGCAGACGTACCTTCAGGCTAATGATCATTCGGCAACTGACCATTCAGGCAAGTGGCCTATCCGGCAAGCGACCGTTCGGCAAATGACCGTCCGGCAAATAACCGTACGGGAAATGAACGTCTCCCGTTAGATTGTACTTGATTTTTTACAATGTACTGTACCATTCGAAACAGCAAAAAGTGTTTTACCAATTCGACGAATTTAAATTGTTTTCAGCCAGAATCAAAGAAGTGCGTTTGATGAATTTGCTGAATATTATCTTTCGTTAGCGTATAGCAAAAAATCAACAAACTTCTTAAGTATACGTCGCAGGAATAAAATGTGCAACTATATTTTGCTTGAAAACAACAAATAAATTAGATTTAGACCATTTCAAGTTGTTTCCATTGCAAAACTTTGTCATTTTCACGGCAAAGACATAAAAGCCTGCCAAAAGCACGATCACGTCGTTTGAACTTAGGAAAGTTTAACAAGAGCGGATTATACACTCCCGTCCATAAAGAGTTAAGTCATATCAACCATTGAAAAACGAATTTTGCCTTGGAACGGATGGTAAGAAGCATTTATGTTGTCAGTGCTTACGCCTATTCCAACACCCTATTAACCACAGGGAAAACAAGTGACATCAAAATTTTACGAAAGGTGGAAACTTGCTATCTTATTTTGCAAAGTCGATGTCGATACCGTCCTCCCACTCCAACTTGCAAAAACAAAAGGGCAATCTGCTTAACTCGTGTTGACGCTTTAAGAGTTGCACAACTGCTGATTGTAGTGTTAATTTACGGTAGCACCCGTTTGACCGCTGAGAATGGGTCAAAAGTGAACCCGAAAGCTCTGGAAAATAAAATCAGTCTTCCTAAAATTGACTCCGCTTATGAACCCGTTACTGAATCATTCTCATACGGAACTGTAAGAGCAAACAGACGAAAATGGTTGAAAAACGGTTTATTCCCAGTTGAGTGTAACAAAACCGAATCAAGTACGATTCTCGATTCAATCTTGTTACGATCAATGGGGAATAAACTGTTTTTCAGCCACTTCCATCAATTACGACGAGCCGTTATGAAAAGAACGTACACCTTCGAAACTTTACAGCAAACAATGATTAAAATGCGGAAAATTTAAATATGCAACGAGTGCACGCCATGATAAAGCACGCGAACGACGTGTAATCGTTCAAGTGTTTCAATGTAATCACAGAGACGGTTACAAATTTGTTTATGGTTGAACTTCGACCCCTGATTGACTTTCACTTGTCAGTAAGCGAAATTGGTTAGCTGTAAACAGACGTCGTGTAAAATAGACTTTTAAGGGAGAAAAGTCACCAGCACGCTTTAACCATTTCATAACTAGTGCACGTTCACTAACAGCAGGAAAAATTATAACCATTCATATCGTCTACAGATTGAGAATGAAAAATAGAATACGATTTTCGTATTATATCGACGTTGGTAATGTTAAGAGTGTTTGATAAAGTTCGAGCTTGCAATGCCAATAATTTCTAAAAGCCCTCGCAGAATTTCTTAAAAGTCCTTGGGAAGATGCATAGTGCCTATGCTCGTACGAAAGCTAACAAACTAATGATGCGGTCAAAGTAGCCTGTCGCATTACAATTACCGTAAACAGACCAAATGCTACGGAAAAGGAAACTACTTTCCGCCTTTCGGAAAAAAAGTTAACGGAAGGAATAAACAACTGACGTTGAATAAGGGACAACCAAGTTGCATTCATCAACGCGTCAATGTGTGGTCAATTAAATAAGCTGAAAAAAGACAAGATCAATTCCATTTACGCTAGTCAATTTCGTAAAAGAATTGTTCAAGACAATGCTTAAATGATTGTTTCAGTTTTTGCTCACAGTTAAGGCAAAAATAGTTCCTGCCCAATTTATCGCAGTTTTGCTTTGTTTATACAGTTCTATCTGTATACCTAATGCATTTGTTAGATGTTAAGAAACGTGACGGCTTCCAAACGCACTACTTTTTTGCTAGCCATCTGAACCTGCGCATTATTTAGCATTTATACCTGCGACTGTCAGCGGATTCACATGGTAAATTGATATGTGAAATACAGCAGAAAATCTCTTATTCGGAATTTTTTTCTAGCATCCTCACGCCACAAAAAAAACTTCCTCCGTGATATGCAATACTAAATTTCCAAACGACATTTAAGTTTCCAAAATATGGCTGCTGTTAACGAAACAAACGGAGTTGGGAGAAACGTTTAAGAAATTATTTGGAATGCATAAACCTCCTCTACAGACTTCGCATTTACTAATCACCGAAAACTCTTATAAAATTCCCTTTTTTCTGCATGCTAACCGTCTGTAGTTGTCTCCCGAAAATCTTACAGTTTTTGCCCTCTTTCCTCCTCCTCATTACTTTTGCAATTAAAACGAATAAACTCTCTAGGCGGAACAGTCAACTCTTCCCAATAACTAATAAATAATCCCTAATAACTGCACACGTGTATATATATATATATATATATATATATACAGTAAAACCCCGTAATTCGCAGAGAATGCGTTCTAATCCCCCACGAATTTTGGACGGGCTACGAACAAAGACCTATAAACGCTTGTCTTCATACGTTAAACACATCAAACAAATTAAACTGTCAGGTGATAAACAGTATAGTACTGTAACGTACACGGTAAATGAATATACGCAGCAAGGTTTCATCTAAGGGTTCACAGAAAACACAAGTCTTAGTTCCTATCAGTCACATATTTACAGTAAGAGAAGTGCAATTAAGTTTCACAAACATAAGTGACTTGTTTACGCTTAAGCTTAGGGTAAACAGGAGCAAAAAAAATCTGTGAATTCATGAAGCCGCGAATTCAAAACCGCAAATTTGCGAGGTTTTGTTGCACTTAAATGCGTAACGCTTTAAATCAGTTTCACAGTTCTCATCTTACAGAAACAGTTTTTTTAATTTATCAAAAATTTCATCAAACTTTCAGGATACTGCTGATCCCGTCTTCATTGCGAGAGTATCCTGCACACGTCCGCTCAAGAGCTTTCCAAATATGGGATTTTCTGCTGTACATTAATGAGAGTTGTCTTAAAAGATGCCACGGTAACCCTCTTTACTAGCACGGAATGTACGACGGGTACGCCCAAAGCATGGCTTTTTTTATGAGCAGGTTTCGTACTCTGTTACAGTATGACAGCCTTTTTTGGTTAATCATTTATTAAATGACGGAACTCACAGAGATCTGAAGAAGAAATGCAGTGAGCTATAAAAAACGGAGGAATAATGAGTAATTAACCAAAAACGGTCAGTTACACCGTAACAAAGTGGGAGGATATTTAACTATCTACAGCAAAACGCTTTTGATACGTTCGGTATTTTAGAAAATGCAACAGATGCTGCAATGTCAAGTTAACAACTTAAGAAGAAGGATAAAATGGACGCATGGAGCTCAGACAAATAGACGGTTTATATGACTTACTTTTCTACGCCCGCCAATGGACAGAGCCACATAACAGGGAACATGTGCGCAATGTCAACTAGTCGATGAAACATTTTTCGCTTTACGCATAACACATCGGCTGAAATGGTAGTCAACGGATACAATTACCCAACAGCAAAAAGCGGTCATATCCATTTAACTATGGAACCACTGTTGATTCAACTGAAGTCCGACACAAGCACAAAAAACGTGCACCACTACCTGTCGCAAGAAAAAGAAAAAAAAGACCACGAAAAATATGAAACAATAATAATGCACAGAAGAAAGCACAACAAAGACGTCAAGATAAAACGCGGAAAGCGCGACAGTTCGTCGTCGGCGCAACAGACAGAAGTTTACTTCCATTCGCGGATACAGACAATTTTTCAAAAGCTGCCGCCGACTCGCTGCAGCTTCTTAAACATTTTTTTAAGAAGAAAATTTTTTGAAGTTTTCTCGCGGCCCCATGGAGACAGCCAAAAAAAATTTTCGGAAAAATGGGCGAAAGGGCGGGGGGGGATGAAGTGTCCAAAAGTTTAGAATAATAACAACAGCCAATAAAGGCAATGGATGATAATGATGAGCTGAACCATTTCGCGGTGCGTGCTAACTTAGAGGACGCACAAGACATGTGCTACGCCGACAATACGGGTAAACATATATATCACGTATAAAACACCGCGTGCGCGTGGGGGAGAGAGAAAAAATAAAGAAAAGAAAAAAATAGCTTTCAACCGCATTAAGGGCAAAATAGCCGTGCAATAGTAGTAGCAGTAATACAAAGTTGGACGCAAAAGTATGAACATCTACGGTGCGTATCAGACAGTACAGTCTACGGTGTATCAGCAAGTTTCCCGCTGTGCACGAGCAAAGTAGAAGTCGTCGTCTTATCGCAAGGTATAATGATGGAATGGCCCGTTTCCAACAGGGAAAATAAAAAGGACAAAAGGGGGCAGTAGACGGCAGACAAAACCTTCCATTCACTCTACTAGAAAAGCTGTAGTGTCAAAAATAGGTCGGTACTTATTCTCTTTGCGGACCCTTGGCGCGAGAATAAGGAGAAAAACAAAAAATGTCATCCGAACAGTAGAAACATACGGATACAGCCAAACTGTGGGCAATGGGGTCAACGGTCGCATATCAAAGCTTCAAATAAGAGGAGGAGGAGGAGGAGGAAAAATAAGAAGAAAAAGAAAAAGATAGAAAGAGACACCATTGGACATCACGGATAGAAAGAGAGAGACGCTCGATCTTTGTTGGGCTGAAATAGCGAAACCGGAGCGCGCATTAATGTGCTTCAGTATTTTCGACGTGGAATCACTTTGTTTCCGCCAAAACCTTTTTGTCCAGCGTCACCGGGGTGTTGTACCCCAGCTACAGTCTGATGTTGATGAACAATTCCGCCAACAGCCGTCGACTTCGCGCTTGCGTAACCACTGTAGCCGCGAGAACAATCCGACGCACCAAGTAAATCATCATATACTGCAAATAAAATAATGCCCACTTATTGAATTGCTAACGTCAATGGCAACAACCTGCTGGGTTGTACATGGCTTGAGAAAAGGGTGACAAGCCTGGTTTTGGTGCCACCGAAGTGGCAACCGTCGAAGCAGCTGTATTAGCCATACTGGGCATCTGTAATGACTACGATAGATTCATATAGAATAGTCTATCTATTTTATACTTATACATTTACGTGCTCGCTTACCACAAAAGGAGGGAACGCATAGGGATGCTGCAGTTGAGTCATCACTGAGAATGGCGGGAACGGTCCGAGTCCCATAAGAGCGGCTGCCTGTTGGGCAGCAGCGTTGCTGGTTCCAGTGGAGCCAGCAAAGGCGGCTGCATGCGGAGGACCCTGAGCAGCGGTCGGCACCGCTGCCAAGCTTACATTCGACATTCCCGCCAAATTGTTCGAGTCGATACGCCCCATTGACGCCTTATATTCACCTCCTAAAAAATAAACGGTCAATATATAGATATGGACAGCTTGAAGGGATTTCAAGAAAAAAATGGAATACCCATTTCTCGACCGCTGGTCAAAGACGAAGCTGCCATAGATGGCGGCAATTGACTCAGCGAGTTGATATCGAATGCATTGTTGAAAACCAAATTTGGGGCGGGGAAATAACCAAGAGAATTCAGATTCATTTGATCGTACAGACCCTGCGTAAACAAACAACTATGCATAGCAGAATGACTAGTCACTCATTCAACCATATAAGGAGGTAAGCCGGGCGGGATGGCCGTAGGTTGGTAAGCAGCCAAAGGATTGAATGGTGCAGAAGTGGTCTGATAGTGAGTAGGCCGATTTGTTCCTAAAAAAAATTATTTGCACCGTTCATCTTCTTAGCTTTTTACATTTGGCTTACGCTTACCGCTAGAACCGGTGAACGTCTTGTATCCCATAGCGTTAGGATCTCTGGCGCTGTTATACTGATTCAACAATAAAGGTATACTCTAAAAAATTCATGTTTTATAAATGTTAATTATAGTTTTTTTTGTATGCGTACCGGTTGACGAATACATCCGTCAATCATTTGCGTATGACTGACGGCTACATTTCCAATGGGTCGACCGACCGAGCTTGAATTGGTCGATGGCGCCTCGGCGAGAGGATAACCTAAAAGAAAAAACATTAATGACGAAAAGAAAGCGACAATCAAACGAGGACAACCACCGCCGTTAATGGACGAACCCGTATAGACATGGCCGTTGGTCTTCCAGTCAAATTGAGACGGACAATTTAGCGCTGCTTAGAAAGAAAAAAGGAAAAATAATTAATCAATGAGCAGCGACGACGAAAAAACGCGCGTTGCAGCGGGATGAGAGAAACCCCATCACATCAGTGTACAATTGACCAAATATTTTCGATTGGCAAATGGCTCACCTCCTTTCTGCACATTTGACGTGTCGTGCTCACTTTTGGAAACGCCGCTGTGGAACGACGTGGAAACTTCGGGTCGAATCTTGGTCGCTGATAGTAACGGACCGCCACCCATAACTGCAGAAGGTGTCACAGCTGAATTGCTTTGAACAGGCGAAGCAGCGGCTGTACCAAAAGTGGCAGCCGTTTCAGCCGATGCGGGACGTTGCGAACCAAGAAGCACTCCGCCCGATTGCGAAGGGTGCATCCTTAAAATAAGTAACATTTCTTCAACACTGAAAACCTCAATTGTACGCAACAGCACTAAATTCAGTCGGTTACAACATTCTAAATGGGGTCGCCTTTTGGAAGCATTAATTTCAATACCTCCAACAAAGACTACACATTTTGATAGGAAAATTATTTTTTTTTCAGCAGCGTAATATTTTAGAGTGGTCAGCAGAAATAACAGAATACATCCTACTCGTTAACGGCTGGCTGGCAGCTCTGCGACGTTCTATAGTCCATCAGTTTGGACGAAGGCGCACTGGGACCAATGCTCGTACCGCGATTGCCAACGTTCATCTCCTGCATCTTATTTTCCATATTTCCCACGTAGTTGCTCGGCATTTGACCCACGGGACGCTGCAAACACAACTATGCATACAAGAAATCAAGACAACAAACCAAAAGCAACCAATTAAAAATGACGCAAGAACTTGATTGCTACAGTAAGAGGAAAGTATAAAAATTTAAATTACGGACGCAAAAAAAGAACAATAATTTGTCTTTCATTGATAATAGACGGCAATTCTCCGCGGTCCTTTTTCACGAGTGAAACTGCATCACCAACTTCCGAGCTGTCCTATTTTGTCGACATTGTTTGCCTTATAAAATAACTTCAACATCTAACATTGGAGAGCACAGAAAAGTCTTTTGCAAAAGCAGATTTCAAAACTGTCGATGATGCAAAGTTAACTGAATGAAAATAACACTGCTATGATTACAAATGAGCTTTCTTCCCGAAAACTAAAAAAATTCACGTCAGCTCGTTGATACACCCACAGGTCGAGTGTCGGCGATTCATAAACGTACAACAACAGCTCATTATGTATTCTGCAGTGACGATGGCTGTTCAGATCGTTGTGCAAACATTGATGCATCAGCGTAGCAACCGGTTGGTCCCAAAAAGGGTCCATTGAATAGAAAAGCATATTTTCAACAAAGCAATACACCATTAACCAATATGAAACATATTTATTACTAAAAGCGCAAGTTCTCTCCTTTTCCGGTCATAGTTAAGACGACACTAAACGTGCTGTACAATTACGTACGTGCGCATGCGTTTATTTATTTACTTTCGCATGCGTGCAACAGTCACGTTTTCAGATCGCCCACGTTTGCGCAATGAAATAACCAGTATTTACGCAAAAAACATTTGGAAAATCCATTCCACAAAGATACTATTATGCTTTGGTGCATGAATAGATAGTATTTTTTAAAACCAAATAATACGTCTCATGTATTACGTCGACTACTCTGACGTTATACACTACGGACGGGCAATTTTAAGGAAAAATACGTTACAGGCCAAAAATGGAAGATACTTTTACACTCAATGACGGAAGGACAAGATGACAAGCTCTTACGTTCTATAGTTGCAATTCAGTCTATGAATTAGGTGGGAGTAAATATTCAAATAGTGACGTAACACTAAAGGCAATTTTGGGAAAAATGCGACAATCACTGACGATCAATAAACGACACTGTCAACCGGCAGCTTTAACAGTTCGAGGAAATAGTAATGGAAGGCATTCGCGAGCAAAACTTTGATAGGAAAAAGTACAATTTTAAATAGGAAAAGCTTAAATCGATTCGCTCAACAGCAAGCACATGCGCTAATTAAACTGCAATGAAAGGCATTAACGCTCTTCAAAAAAATAGTAAATAAATGAAAATTACACTCGCTGTGAGAACATAATTAATCGACAGGTCGTCTTTTGATCAACTAAGCTTAATCTTCGTACAATAAGTTTTACAAATGCACCTTTTTTAAAAGTATTAATGTACTATAGAGAGAACTAACAATAAGCGTCCTTCCAACTTATAAGCGTCCTTCCACTTATGGAAACTATGATGTTTATTATTGGCGTTATCGTTGCTTACTTGTTGTCGGGCAAGCATATCGTTGACGCGCATGTTGGACAACTCTTCGTGCAAGCAGCTAAACCGCTCTTGAGTAAGCGATTCGGGTGTTTTCGCTATCTGAAACGCATTATAAATTTACTGATCAGTCCAGCGAATAGAGTGAAGCAAAAGGCAGCTATTACTCCAAGTTCGTTCTTCAGAACATCCGTTGCCTCTTTGTCCCAAAGCGTTTGTTCGGCGGAGGTAAAAGTGCCTTTCACCCTTCCGTCAGCAACGTGTGACGCTGCGTACGGCGTGCTGCTGGGTTCTCTAAAAAAAAACAAATGTACGCGAGGAAGCGTATAGAATTTTTTTTTGTGTAATGTATACTTTTCTTGCTGCGACTTTGGCGGACCCGTAGATATGATCTTCGATGGTTCAACTGCGTGAGCAAAGCTATGAACGTCGTCGGAGGTAACTGATTCCTTGTGCACTCCTCTACTAGCCGTAAACTCCTTTGGACCATGCAGCTAAGATATTACGGACGAATGAAAGTACTTACAAAAAGAAAAATGGTAACACAAAATTACCCATTCTTCCTGTTCGACTTCGGTCCAATCGTCGTATGTCCACAGGTTCAATTTCTCATCATTAGCCGCAGCTTCGGCTGGTGCACCCAACGATACGCCTTCCGCCATCGAGTTATCCCATGTGTTATTGGCGGAACGCCAAATATCTGCATGGCCTTGCCCGTTACTTCCTCTATTGAGCGACATACGTGCTTCCCAGGCTAAAGCGGTAACTAATACTACATTGACAACAAGTAATTGAAAAGAGCTTGTTACCGTTGAACTTCTCTTCATTACGACCTCTTGAGTGAAATGTCGTCCGACGACCGCCAAACCTGGCACAAACACTAAGTTATATAAAAGCTTATTTATAGGCAAAAGCAATGCTCACCTGCGACCGCGACCATCAGCAGGTCGCCGACGCCCACCGGATACCCGGCTAGTGGCACGTTCCCGCGCTGACCTTCGATTGGTACTCTCACTTCCTATAAAAGGAATAGACGTGGTTCACCTATGAAATATACGTTACAAATAAACCAACTTTCGCTACTACCACGTCCAAAGCCGCTTAATGATCGGCCACGACCTCTACCACGACCTCGACCACCGGCACCACCTCGCTGTTGTATCCCGTTTGTAGGCATATCCTTTAAAGGCAGTGAGCTATCGACCGTTCCAGCCTCTTCGTCTCCGGTTTGAGAAGATTTCACAATGTTTGCTTGGTTGGCAAGACCATTTGAATTGTCTGTAGCAACATTGTTACGTCGACGGTTTTTCCTCACTTCCTTGACAATCCATTCTCCCTTTAATGACATACAAGACTGTTATAGGACAAAGGGTGGAGGAGAGAGTGTAGCCAAGCTTATGGAAAAAGATGACAACGGAAAGAGTTTCGGGCAAAGGAAAAGCAAATTGCAAAAGTTGAGATAGGACAAAAAAAGTTACTGAACAAATGCCAGCGAATGTCAATCAAAGTGGCTGATTAACCCTGAGAAAATTGAATTGAAACAAGCGCGAAAAATAATCATTTAAACAGATCGGATGCAAGAAAATCCCGCTCGAAGATCCCCGAATGAAATGTGCATATTTTAAATGACAACTATCGAACGGTGGACATCCGGCATTGATTGATGGGCAAAATGGCTCTGAGGGTTCTCTCACCTGCTTATCCCCTTCGAGTAAACGGTCAACTGCCTTTTCGAAATCGTTGTCGGCGTCATGTAGAGCGACAGCAGCGTCTCCCTCATCACAACCGGTTAGTTCGACTATCTAAAAAAAAAAGTGAAAGAAGAGGAAATGATGAGTAAATGGAATTAAAAAGGATATGAAAGCCTCTTGCCTGCCGAACAATCTTTTGAAGAACGATCGCCTCTGCCTGCGACGAATCATTCAACATCTCCGCCAGGCGCAGTTCTTCAGTAGTCGGTCTCTTGCTCTGCGTCATAATAAACGTAAAGGAAAGAGCTCAAATGGCAACGTTTTTAAAGCTTACATTTTGTTTAGCGACATCCCCGGTATCATTTTGTTTGCCCATTGCTGTACAGAAGCTGAACTCCAACAAAATTACTACGCGATTACCATACGAAACCTGAAATGTGACCAACCGCTGCAAAAGCCCGTTCGATCAAACGAGAGAAGGCGATTAGCGTCTCTTCAAGCCACCTACGTTCAGCCAAAGTTGTCCACCCCAAAAGCAATTGTACAAACGCCGCCACACGCGACAAGGCGACGCGAACAAATGAAACGTGGTACTTGACGCACAACTCAGTTTCTTTTAATAATGCGCAGGTACTAATGCATCCTAGCGCAGTATCTTGTTTACGGTGTACGTCTTCGGCTTTCAGCAACTTCAGAGTCTTCTTATCGTCCTCAAAGATTGTCGCAATATAGTCGAGCATCATTTCGGCGTTCAACAATGTTCTGTAAATACTAGCGAAGAAGTGGTTGCCTGTAGTAACCGCTTTTAGCCTCGCAATGGATGGCTAGCGGTACTTTCAATCGCTTGCGGGGAGAAGACGTAAAGTAAGAAAACGTCCTACTTGACAAGACTATTACTAACCGTCTTACTTAGAGACATTTGCTTTTCTGCAACTGAATACGCTTGCGATAAGCTTATTGCAACTTCGCCATGGCTGTTTGGTACGAGTTATCGTGGAAATTAATAACCAACTGCTCTTAGTACCTGAACTTCTATTGACTGTGTATTTTGTACGCTCAGAGCTTAAGCGTGCTCAGCCCGGCATAGACTACGGCTTAGTCGTTTGTGTTGCCATATAGTCTTTGCTCATCATGTACGTTTCTCGTCCGACGCATCACGCGTATCAAATAGTTGTTATGACTTGTCCAATAAAAATTGATGCTTCCAGAGATGTACAAACTTTTCCAGTGTTCGTGGCTTTGCTGGAAGCGCGCATCTTCTCTTGCGTAATTGAACGACTTCAGCAGTTTTTCATTCCCGCGCCTTCTTGCCGATTCAAAATTACTTGTACGCATAGCTTCCTCAAATGAAAACAAGTTATCCGTAAGAATATTGCGTTTTTTAATGACGAATAGTTGAAAGCGGTCCCCCGACTTTGACAGAAAAAGTAGACAACGTTTTTTGTAAATAACATTTTACCGATTGGTTGTCTGGAAACAAAAGCAGACAAAATACGAATCGTATCTCTTGGTAACAGGCGGTACGTTATGCTCAGCGTCAGCCTAGTTAAAAAGTAGTCATTTTTGGCCAGTAGTCTGAAAACAAACCGAAATAGAATAGGACAGGTAGAAGACGGTTTTATCCAACAGCTATACAGTCTCGATTTTGCAATAGTAATGTGCAGGTACGTATAGCAGAATGCAATTTATTGCAGCAACTTTCGCTAAGTAAAGCCAACTTAGAATTGCCCAAAGAATGAACGAATACCAATTAATCTTTTCCGTTGCGGTTATTTTTGCTTTATGCAAACAAAACAAGTTTTCTTGTCTCTTGAGGTTGGCATTAATGGCCACGACTGAGTTGATCCAGTTGAGTTTGCGGTAAGTTGAAATAACAAAATATTTAAATATAAAACTGGGACGTTTGACAAAAAGCCCTAAAAGGCAGAAACAAATTTGCTTTTTGCACAGAGACGCACACGACGAGCAAATGAGAAAATCATAACCAGCGAGCTAAGCATTGAATATTTCTTATTTAAATGTTTTTTTCCAAAGTGAAGTAAATTAATAATCGGCTTAACAATTATTCTGTTGAAGCAGAAATGACTGCACGTTTCTTTGCGGAAGCGAAACGAGAACGAGCTACCATTACCGTAATAATGAACCGCATGTTCACATTCTTCTCTAAGCGCGAATATTTATGGGACTTGCATCAGTTGAGATTAAATAGGCGTTCAATAATCGAGTTTGCTATTGTGCATCTGCTCAGTAATTTTTCATTAAAACTTGTTCGTGATTTGAGTCTGATAAGTTATTATTCCCCAGCAGAATTACTTCCTCAACAAAATATGCTGTCTTCACAACTGTGTAGGTATAGATGAAAAATTTTTATTAAATAAATTGGACTCCATTCAAGATTATTAATTATTCTCGCTATACTTTATGGCAAAAAGGGTTTACCAACTGACGAAATATGAAGTCAGTAATTCATATTTTACTTTCCGCTCACTATTTCGACCATAATGGCATTCTGTCCAAAAATATGAATAAACGCTTAATAGCATTGATCATGAATTTATTTAAAAGGCTAATTTCATAGTAGATCTTCAGATTCACGGGTTTAGCCTGTTGGATGTATCTGTAAGTAAACTTCAAAATGCCCTACCAACGAATGGATGAGCAAATTGTAAGAGAAAATACAGAACAATTTGTATACCGTACGTTTCAGAACTGCTCGTGTTCCGTCGTCAGCTGTGTTGGGGAGAAGGTGTTTATTCGGTAAGGGATTTATATAGCGCATGGGTACAATGGGTGTTTGAATAGTTGGGTAGGGGGCAGCATCGGAATTTATTAATCGGCGCAGCCCATACTTCACTAACCTCCACACCATTGTCGCGATTGATAGTGGAGTTGCTCTGGATGTACAGAGCCTCCTTAATACGCCTAAGATGTAATAAGTT
The DNA here is from genome assembly GCA_037903355.1 of Trichuris trichiura. NCBI lineage: Eukaryota > Metazoa > Nematoda > Enoplea > Trichinellida > Trichuridae > Trichuris > Trichuris trichiura. The sequence continues at coordinate 474,634 of JBAJFE010000060.1, forward strand.
TTCGTGGCATATGATCTTCGGGTGCGGGTCGAGTGTGCACCGAGATGCGTGCTCAACGATCACTGAGGCACTTATCGCGTTCTCCATGGCTTTTCGAGGGTCCGTTGTCGGTGGACGCCCTCGGCCGGTGGCCTGTATCCCATTGAGTCTTCGTTCGGCGTTCTTGTATGTCAACACATTCTTCATGTGTTGGCCGAATCTCTTAAGTAAAGTGTTGCCCGTTTCTCCTATGTAGGAGGCGTTGCAACCACACTTTATTTGGTAAATGACACCGGGTCTGCTGTCAAAAGGAACCTTGATCTTGTCATTTCTCACAATCGAACGAAAATTACATGAACTTTTAAATCTCACGTTGAAATTTAAGGAGCGCCCCAGTCTCCTGATTCGTTCACTTAAACCACTGTAGTAGGGAAGGAGCAGCACCGGGCGTTGTTGGTTATCAGGCGGGGACGGTGATGAAGGTTTATTTTGTTGGCACTGTTTAATAATGGAATTGATGAATTTACTGGGGTATCCGTTACTGCATAGTGTGTTATAAATGTGTCTTAATTCTGTATTTAAATATTCGGGGTCACAAACCGTTAGGGCCCTGTCAACCATCCCTTTAACTATACCTCTTTTAACTGAAATAGGGTGATGAGAAGAAAAGTTTAGGTGCCGGTCCGAGTGGGTAGGTTTCCTATAAACTGTTGTTTTTAACTTATTCCCTTGTTTAATGACTAAGACATCTAGAAAAGGGAGTTTACAATTATTTTCCTTCTCAATGGTTAGCGTTATCTGGTTGGGGAAGAGACTATTCAGGTTTTCCAAGAGAGTTTCTTCACTGCCTGATTTTATGATGGCAAAGATGTCGTCTACATATCTTTTGAAAATGATAGGAGGGGCACAGTCTTGCAGAGTGCTGAAGGCTTTTTCTTCGAGATGTTCCATGAAGATCTCCGCAAGTATGGGGGAGAGTGGACTGCCCATAGGCGCACCGTCCTTTTGTGAGAAGAAACTATCCTGGAATCTGAAGTAGTTGCCCTCGCGCATGCAGAACGACACTAATTTAACTATGTGGGTGGGGTTTAATTTCGTCCTCTGCAAGATGGTGTCATCTGCATCTAACAGAGTTTGAAGCAAGTTGATGGTATATTTTATGGGAACGCTTGTGAAAAGGTCTTTTACATCGTAACTGACCATGATGTCACCGGGCTGCATTTTTATGTCTTTTAGTGTGGAACAAAATTCTTTACAATTTTTAACATTGGGCTCGCGTTTACCGGTTAGGGGTTGGATTATAGTTTTTAGATATAAACAAAGTCTTGAGGTGACACTATTAATGCTGGAGACAACTGGTCTTAGAGGGACACCTGGTTTGTGGATTTTGGGAAGGCCGTAAAGTTCAGGGCACCTAGTGTTACTGATGTATGAGAGACTACGGTTTATTTTAGAAATAATTGGGTCTTGGGGTTCATTGGCGAAGGAGTCTAACATATTTTGCAAAATTTTTCGGGTCTTATCGGTCGGGTCTTGTTTTATGCGACAGTAAACGGGGTTGCTGAGGAGCTCATTTATCTTTTGTGTGTAGATGTTCCTATCCAGTATAACAACCGTATTACCTTTGTCAGCCTTCGTAATCACAATGTCCGTTCTAGATTTTAAACTTTTAATGATCCCCCGTTCTGAACTGCTTCGGTTTGGGGTCGGACGATTGTTGTTGTTGTTGCGCAATACTAGGCTGGAGATGTGACCTTTAATTTCTTTAGCCACCTTAGGATCGGTTTGCGCGAGACCGTATTCTGTGGAGGCAATTATATCTAAAATCGGGGGTTCTTAAGAGTGGGAACGAAATTTAAACCTTTGCCTAAAACTGTTTTCTCATTGTCATTTAGAACAAGGGAGCTGAGGTTAACGATAGTTTTATCTGTGTTATTGAGTGAAGATGATGGACGCGCTTGCTTATTGTTGGACTTACGGAACTCCCAGGAGTGGGAACAGTATAGGAATTGGAACTTTCTGTCTCGAAGGGCTGTTTGGTTTATTTTTATTAGGGAACTAGTATTTTTAATGTGGAATCTCAGTTGGACGAGAAGGTCCGGTCTTAGAGAGTCAGAAAGGAAAGTTGAGGAGCTGTTAGAAACATACATTAAGTGGGCTATTGATTTCCTATGGTCCCTGATGGTGGACCTCAACAGGGAAAAACCGGTGGATTTTAATAAATTACTCGTTCGTTGACTGTGAGCGTGGTTCCATTTTAGATGGAAGCTTTTTGGCAGCAGGCCAGCGTCGCGACATTTAATCAGGAAGGTAAGCTTACCGTGTGTTGATGTAATAAACACCATCTCCCCAACACTGCTGACGACGGAACACGAGCAGTTCCGAAACGTACGGTACTCGATTTGTTCTGTAATTTCTCTAACAATTTGCTCATCCATCCGTTGGTAGGGCATTTTGAAGTTTATTTACAGATACATCCAACAGGCCAAACCCGTGAATCTGAAGATCTACTATGAAACTATTCAAGCCTGTTAAAAGACATCCTGTCTTTCGAAACAAAAGGCCAATTTTACAATCATTTTGCGCCAGCATCGAAATGGGCATTGCGTTACCGTTAAGACAGCAACCAAAATAGATAAAATCGAAAGACTTAAGTAAAACGAAACTGACGTAAGTGCTTCGCGCAATGAGGGCCACTTTTTCTGGCTGTTAATTCAACGCGTATAGTTTCGCAGTACTGTGCAAAAGCTTAAAAACAGTTCAGGGCTGTTGAAGCAAGAAACTGCGATAGAAATAATAGCTTACCGAAACTAAGCAATATTCTATGCAAGAAATGGGCGCTTTCATCTAAGCAAAGTTGTGACGCAAAGGCGAAGTTCGCCTGTATCTGTTTACTTTACGATTTTTAAAGAAGGACAGCTCATTGGGAAAGGCAAAGTTGGAGAAAAACTTTTGTTTTCTTTCGTGCAGACGATAAAGCCAATTTTTCCGTCATAGAAAACGCAGTACGCATTGCGAGCAGTGTGATACTTCGTGTGTGGCCATTTTCATTATTTATTGTAGTACTTGAAAACATCTTTCCTGTATCTAATTTGGGTTGTGGTTTTTCTGTATGCCGTTGAGTTGTTGTTGAACTCGATGTTATTCAACAAGCATTGTTGTCTCATCATTATAATGGTGAACAAAATTTCTTTCGTCAATTTTGCGTGAAATCAAAAGTTTTTTAGCGCAATGGTTGTCGTAAGACTTCTCCGTAGGAAGCAGTCGTCTCTTTTGCGCGAGCAATTGGCATTTGTACTCAATGAAAGCTCCCACAAATAATACATCTTATGGGAGGTGCCAAAGTTTGACCGCGTTAAAATGTGGCTTTTGGTTTCTCATCGCGGTCGGCTGTGTTTGCGTGATGGTTGTGTATCAGTTTAGCTTTCCATATGAACGCTTTACTTTTACTCCACGGTTCACTTTCAACTATTCGAACCCACCGTTCAAGAGGATAAACATTTGCAAGCAAGTCATGTTTAATGACGGTACGTCAAATGTTTTGTTGTACATGTTGCTTGTCCATTTGTAACAGTTCATCAGCTGTTTTTGATGAATTGTTTCGGATATCCCATTTGTTGAACAGTTTTTTATCGAAGAAAAGTCTCCCAACCTTTCACATCTTCAGCGGAATAAATGTGGTGATTGCAGCAATGGGATATGGCTACTTCAGCTGCCATAGTTTAGACTGAAACGGGTTAAAACATTTCTTCTTTGATTTGGCGTGTCTTATTGCGATTTTAGATATTTTCTTTGGGTTCCTTTTGGGTCCTTTGCACTTCATGATTTTGATTTTTTCTGTTGTCTCTTCTTTCTTCTTTTGCTTTGCTTTCTTTGTTGGATATCGATTTCAGCGATTAGAAGGGAGACTTTAAGAAAGGGAAAAGAAGAAGGATGATAGGAGTTTTAAAGGGGGATATTAAATATGCAAAACAAAGAACTACTTCGCGAAGGGACTTGGAAGGAAGTGAGGGTGGAGCAGTCGACGAGAAAGCTTAACGTAAGGCACAACACTATGTAGGATTAATCAGATGCGACCATAGCTTACTTCAATCACTTTATTCCTATTAAAGGTTGAGTTCCTTGTGAGACGAGGAACAATTTTTTTACTTTTGCTTAGGAGAACTTTTGTTTCCTGGCCTTAAAATTCCAGTCACTTTTCTATTAATATTTGTTTATCCAGTCTGTTTTTAGACTTATTCTATATAGAAGACTCGTGGTCGTTTAGCAGGGTGGAGAATTGGTGGTCAACTTCCCTAAAGCCAAAGCTGCTTTTGTTACAGACTTTTATCCAAAAGCTTTCTGCATGTTGTCTGCTCTCATTTTGCTATTTCTTTATTGCATTTTCTTGAAGCTGGTTGCTCCTCGTTAATGTTACTGGACAACAGAGTTCAATGGACAGGTGGTTAAACAGTTCATTAGTAGAAAGGGTCAACAACTGTATAGTTTCAGATGGCGGATGATGACTTTTCGGAGACCTAATGGCGATAAAACAAATTAGGCCATCTGTGCTGCCTAAACATTTCTCCAATAAGCTTTTCAAACAGTCTTCCCCTATTTTTCTTATTTGATAAAATGGAAGTTTCCATACGGGGTACCTGTGAATGTGTCCTTATTGTTACTCACACTGTTGGAAAAATGGTGGAAATGAATTTAAAATTGTTTCCGGAGAGATAACGTAATGATAGCGTAAAAATATAATGCTATCAGGTTACTTTTGATTAGGAAAAACTGGCTGTGCACACAGACTATGCAATATGCACTGACGTTTGGTCTAATGCGACGTTTAGTCAGCGCGATGAGAGTGGAGCAATTTTGGCTGCTTTGACATTCAGGTACTTCGATTGGACTTTTTCATGTGTGCTTCAAAAAGTTTTGTTTGAGTGGCGGGTGAATCAGTCAATTTAAGTTTTTTTCTCCAAATGTTGAACCGTTTACTGACATTAATGCTTGTTTATCTCGCATGTACGCGAGTGCATTGATACACGTTACGTAGGCGTACTATAAAAACTTCAAATTTTTCCGAAACGACGCTACTCAAATTAGTGTGGTAGGAGCATTAAGAATTCTTACGGTACTTACGAATGCAGGTTAGCATTTTTCAGTCAGCTTTGAATAAATGGCTTAATGGTGGTTCGCAGAAAAGTACAGCATCCAGGCGATCTTTTATTGCACGTGGGATGCTTGCTTTGTGGGATAGTCAAAAACTTTTCGTAAATAAACCATTTTTGTTAGCTGTTCGTCAGTTTGTCCAAGCGATCGAGATTTCGTAGTAGAAATTGCGAACTGCTAGCGGCAGTGAACTCTTTCCTGGTCCTTCAAGCCAGTTAAGAACGATTAGAACTGTTGCTTTTGATGTCAACTTATTTCGTGTTGTTGAAGCCCTATAAAAACAACTGCTAATTGATTATTCGTTTAGCTGGAGTTGTGAATGTATCTTTCGTGAATGGCAATCGTTCCGAATCCACACTGGTAGCTCTTATGCCTTGGTTGCAACCAGGCGGAATAAATATCCCACAAGGCTGTCAGCCATCTGACCATGTTGCTGTTATTGTTCCATATAGAGACCGTGTTTCGCACCTGCACATTTTTCTCTCTCATATTCATCCATTTTTGACCAGGCAACGGTTGCATTATGGCATTTTTATCGTTGAACCGGTAAGCAACGTTCGACTTGGACATTGTATTTGTAAGCCAATGCTTTCCGTTCCATTAGAGCAGCAATGAAACTTTCAACAGGGGAAAGTTGATGAACATTGGTTTTGCGGAAGCGCTAAAAATTTACAACTGGAGCTGCTTCGTCTTTCACGATGTTGACTTGCTGCCTGAGAACGACAAGATATTGTACTCTTGCGGATCCAATCCTCGGCATCTTTCTTCCGCCATTGATAAATTTAAATACCGGTATGATTCAGTAGTTTATACAGTATATTATGTGTTGCGTAGAAATGAGTAGTTTGCAACTATTTGCCAGTAATAGTTTACCTCTAGGTTGCCGTATAGTCATTTATTTGGTGGCGCCTCGTCGATGTCTCGAAAGCACTTCATCTCTGTCAATGGTTACAGTAATGACTATTGGGGTTGGGGCGGAGAAGACGATGATTTAAGTTGGCGGTAATACCTCAGTTTATCTTTGAGCTTTCGCTGGAAAATTGTTCTTTTAAGCATCAGTCAAAGTGGTTATAAAATAGAACGATTTCGACATGCCGATAGTCATTACAAAATGATTCCGCATAAGAGGGAGAAGGGTAATCCCGTGAATGATTGTCGCTACCGGTTGCTTGAGAAAAGGCTTGTACGATGGAAAAAAAGTGGATTGAATAATCTGAATTATGAATTGCTTTCCTTGAATATGACGCCTTTGTATGTCAATGTGGTGGTAAATACGTTTGAGAACGCTTCCCGCGACGAAATTAAACATATCTGCAAAAGCAAGTGAGCAAAGTTGTACTCAGACTTGGACTCCATCCATTCGGAGGGTGATTCGGTTGGTTGGTCGCTTGACTGCCTGACAAATCCATTTGGCTAACAAGTGGAAATTCCTTTTCTAAAATCGTTGATAGAAAAGGTCATCAAACTTCAGGAGGCATTTTGAAGTTTGTTCAACCAAAAGGCTGACTAAACTGACCGATAGCACGTTATCCTCTGTTGAATTAATTAGAATGTGTTTTCATGGATACAAGCCAACTTTGGTGCTTGTCAAATGTATGTGCTAGTTGTTTCCTGTTCTACTGCACCGTTTGGATTTGTTTTTTAAACGTCCCCGGTGGAAAAATAAATTTATTTTTAACGAGAACTGCTTAATTGGACTTCCCTTAACGATGCGAAGTATAGTGTTGCAGCAATTAATGGCAGATACGCGTCAAAGGGTTTTACTCAGAAATGGACAGAAAGCGGACTTTCGGAACCAAATGGTTTCGTCGTTCAACGTTTAAGCTTATTTATGGTTTGTAGTTCGTACGTACAAGGATTGTTCAGCGACTTTTCGTTTCTTTTTTAGGATATCGCGAAGTGAATTGATTGTTTTTGGCGCTCTTTTTAGTTTTATTTTCCGGTTAGAGCTCAGCTTCTTGGTGAATTGTTTGTACGCGCTTCCGTCGTTAGCCTGCCTTCGTTGAAGAAATTGTCTACAAACGTGACAGGGTTACTATTGTAGCCGCAAGTTGCGCAGTAGCTCCAGCAGATTGCCTGCATATTGCCGAACGCACAGCTTTGCCGTTGATAAAATACTGTGCTCCAATATGATAAGTAGGTTACTACACCTGCTTATCCCGTTAAAAGTGTTTATTTTTATTTTAAAGCAGTAAATTCAATTTTCGTTCACAGATTGGACATTTGAGTTTCAGTGAGCAGCTTGCACTTGTGTTGAGCAGTTGAGAAGTTGACAGTATGGGTCGCTTCGCTGTTCAAGCATTGCTGATGCTGCTGTTTAGTAGGCTGTTGGTTCAATCCGTAAAAAGTGATCCTGACATTACACCTGATGTTGTTGTCGTTGGTGCAGGATTGGCTGGAATCTGCGCTACTTTGGGAGCCCTTAATCAAAATGCAAATGTGACACTGATTGAAATGGAGTCTGCAATTGGCGGCAATAGTGCAAAAGCGTCCAGCGGTATCAACGCTTGTGAATCAGATTTGCAGATGCAAACTGGAGTGAAGGACACTTGTGCTTTGTTCATTAATGATACCCTTAAAGCTGGTCAGTACATGAATAATCGACTATTGGTCAAGTTGTTGGCTGAACGTAGCGCTTCGTTTGTAAATGAACTGCCAAAATGGGGTCTTAATTTGAGTCAATTAGTCATCCTTGCCGGGCATTCAGTGAAAAGAACTCACAGGTAAGCAACAACTGTACGTTAACTGATTTTTCAACAATCTCAGTTTAATCAATTCAATTTTTTCCACTTTAACATGCGAAAGCACGGCTTTCATGCGCTTACCACATTTCTACCAACGGTCTTCTATTTGATCATTTTATTTTTCCAGCTTATTTATCAGCATTTATACATGCGCGCTGCTATAATTCTTTATTATTATTGACTTTTTTAGGATTCCACCAACAGTAGATGGTAGAGCTGTCGCCATTGGTAAAGCCTTAGTGCAGCGTTATTACACTATGGTAGAATTAGCAGCCTTTCGTACAAGTGCTCAGGGGCACTTTCGACTTTTGACAAACACTGCTGCTACTTCGTTGGTAACATCAAAAGAGGGTGTAGCGGGTGTTGTTGTAAAGGATGTTAATGGAACTGAAACAAGGGTGATTCCAGCCGACGCAGTTGTCCTGGCCACCGGCGGCTATAGTAATGACCATACGCATGATTCGTTAATAATGGTTTGTTAGTGTACTTTCGCTTTATTCTTTTTTTTTATTCAACTTTTCAGCAATATGCTTCCTGGCTGAAAGATTTTCCAACCACAAATGGCCCGTATGCCACTGGTTCAGGTATCAAGATGGCTCGCTATGTTGGCGCTAAGCTGATAGACATGAATCGGCTGCAGCTGCATCCTACTGGGTTTGTCGATCCAAAGCATCCGGATGCCAAAACGAAATTCCTCGCTCCCGAAGCCCTTCGGGGATTTGGCGGTATATTGTTAAACCAATCGGGCAGACGATTTGAAAATGAGCTCGCTCAACGCGACACAGTAACTGCCGCCATAACGTCCTTTTGCAAGTGGGATCCAGCAGTAAAGGGCTCTGTTGCTTTTTTGGTAATAAACAATGAAATCGCCAGCAAGATTGGACAGCCTACCTTCACATACTATTGGAAAGTGAAACACTTCTTTAAAGTGAGTTATCCGCATTTTTGTTAACCATAAAAAATGTTAATGTTTGTTCAGGACGTAGCGAACGGATCAATGCTAGCTGCGCACATGGGCGTTGATAATGAAGCCATTTATCGTACATTGTATGACTACAACGCATCAGCGGCGGTCAACCACGATACCTATGGCAAAACTGTATTTCCAGTAACTTTTCTTTGGAATGAGACTTTATACGTGGCTAGAGTTACTCCTGTAATTCATTATTCAATGGGTGGTATCGTTACGGATACAAATATGAGAGTTATTAACTTTAATGGCAGCGTCATCAAGGGATTATATGCCGCTGGAGAAGTAACTGGTGGCACGCATGGTTATGACAGACTGGGTGGCAATTCTCTTATTGAATGTATAAGTTCCGGCAGCTTAGCCGGTGTGAACGCAGCAGCCGACGGGGGAAAAAAGCTACATACCAAACCAGTAGATAAACTACAGTTTCAAAAATCAAGCAATGCCTTTAAGCATACTTTGCACAAAGGGTTGGTACTTTTAATGCTTTTCAGCATTCTGTTTATGACAAGTACCAACTATCCATTTATGCTCTAATAAAAAGTTAACGTAAAGGGCTTTACTTCGCTGTTCTTTAGTTTCTTTGCATACATTCACCAGCAGACACTTTTTTGCATTAATGTATGTCAAGTTAAGTCCTTCCGTCAGTTCGACGCAGTAATGCTGTTCACTGCCTTTGAAATTGGATTGAAAAAGTAACATTGTTCTAGTCCAGTTGAGCCTAATTGTGCTTTGCACACTTTGTTGCAAACAACTGGATATTGCTTTTTTCATGTTGCGTTACGCGCCGAAAGCAAATGCTTTGCTAACTTCGAGCAGTAGTTGCCAGATGCTCCGTCAAACTTTGTTGTAAACATCACTGCCGTGGCAATACATTTGTTACGGTCATGACCTAGCTATGCTCAGGTTCTGTGTAACCTGCGCATGAGAGATTACGGTCGGCTACGAAAGATAATGGTGTGATCGTTCGATTGTTCTGATATGGTTGGTTGTAACAATATTGTTTGATAAAATCTAAAAACTAGCCCATCATCGACCCGTTAAGTAGTGCATATTATGTTAGAAAAGTATGCTGTTTGGAAAAAGCTTTTCTGCAGGCAAGCAGCAGCGATAGCACGGTTAAAACTTTAGAACGCGTCCGTTTTAAAAATACAATTTAAATTTAAAAAGTTTAAAAATATTGCATTGAAAGAGACTTTTCTTTGAAGATGACGCCAAGTTTCGCCTTTATACACCATTCGGTGCTGGTGTGAACGTACTGTCTGTTCGAACTTGCACATTTTTGACATTGTGTGTAACGTGTTTGAAGAACCGTTCTTGCCAAGCAGTTTGGCCGTTTTCTTGCTACCGTAGCTCGACTTTTGCTGAATTAGACAGTTTTGCTCGTTAGAACGAACAAAAGCAAGTTTTGTCGACAAGCAAAGATGGCGGAAAACCTTCAGAACGCGGTTTGTCTAAATTTCACGTTTCGATGTTTCTTGGCGACGTAGCCGCTGAAATTTTTATTTTGAACATAGTGTTAGCAATTTTAGGTGAAAATTGACAACTGCAAGGTGGAGCTGAAGTGCAAGCAAAACAATGAGAACATAAAGGTTGTCTGCACCAATTCACGTTCGGAATTGAAACCGTCGATGCCACTGGCCGAAGGAAACGCAAATATCAATAAGTACGCACGAATTTTCATTCTTTCATTTGTCAGCTCAAGAAAACATTTTATCTTCATTGTTTTAGGCCGACTAAGGCGGTTTCGACAGGCAAAGTAATTTCTACGCTTTTGCCTACGGTGAAGTGCTAATCGATTGTTTTACCTTTAGGATGTGGTCGGTGATCCACCGAAGGTTGCGGCAAACGAAATGGAGTTACGCAAACCACCTGCGATTGCAATGCAAATTAAACGGTTGTTTTAATTAATACTTTTCGCGTTTTCACTCGATTTACTTTTTTTAAATCTATTTAGTCACATCTGGAGTTTGGATGACTTCGATCTTGGCCGGCAGTTAGGCAGGGGCCGTTTTGGCCGAGTTTTCCTTGCTCGTGAAAAGAAGCGACAATTCATAGTGGCCCTTAAGGTAAGCTATAGCCGTCCCATTTGATCCTGTTCGTCTGTCACCCAACAGATAATACGAATATCTTATTAGGTTCTTTTCAAGTCGACTGTAATCAAGGCAAACATGGAAAATCAAGTTAGGCGGGAGATTGAAATTCAGGCTCATTTGAAGTGGTTTTTTTCGCCTTAACTGCTCTTCATTGGTGCCTTTTTGTAGACATCCAAACATTCTGCGCTTGTACGGCTACTTCCATGATGATGCTCGTGTGTATCTAGTTCTGGAATACGCTGCCAAAGGGGAGTTATACAGCAGGCTCAACGAAGCTGGCAAATTTTCGGAAGATCTAACAGCAAACGTACCAAGCAAATGCATACTATTTGCCATTGCATCACGTTGATTTTTTAGTATATGGCTCAGGTAGTTGATGCTGTTAATTATTTGCATAAGAAAAAGGTGATACATCGAGACTTGAAGCTTGAAAACATTCTCCTGTCAAGGGATGGGAAAATAAAAATCTCTGATTTTGGGTGGGCTGTCCACGCACCTTCTTCGCGGTAAGCTACAGTCAATCTTCTTTTCTTTAACTTCGGCCTTATTTTCAAATTTGAATTACAGACGTGAAACTCTTTGTGGTACGGTTGATTATTTACCACCAGAAATGGTTGGCGGCATGCAGCACGATGCTAGAGTAGATATCTGGTCCCTCGGAGTTCTTATGTACGAGATGCTAACCGGCAAACCGCCATTCTATTGTCCTGATCAGCGAGAAACCTGTACGCGCATTCTGAAATGCACGTTTAAGATCCCAAATGAAATGAGCGACGAGGCTAAGGATTTAATCTCACAAGTATATTTTTGCATAGTGCATATGTGCTACTACATCCATCTATTTGCAGCTGCTTCGGTTGAACCCAGACGACCGTCCATCGTTGGAAGAAATCGCGAATCATATGTTCATTCTTCGCCATGTCCCGAAAAGTTGATATTGCAAAGCGATATAGCACGGCTTGCTAAGTGTAAGAGATCCTTACGTGGACCAATACCCTAAGCGCTAAGTAATTTTCACATTTGAAGTTTGACATACGACGTATTCAGCCTTCACCTTTTCAAGAGAAGTGACTTAGGCATCGATGAGTTACATAACAAGCAACATATACTCGTAACTGCTTGATTGAACATTAAACTGGCACACTATGAGTGCCCAGCAAATACTCTACTTACTGCCCCATTATTTGCAGTGGCTTCTAAATCCCTAAAGTGGTTAGCCAAAATAACCACGTTAATGAATACGTTAGGTTAAGTTCAAACGTATATATTGACCATGTTTGGGTCTGTTTCTAAGTTGGAATCAGCCTCTAAAAGTGTTACATTTAAAAATATGGTCACTGAATTTCTCGCGAAATCAAGTTAAACTGCAGTAGTGATTTGATACCTGCAAATTACCGCACAGATGATAGATTACTTTGATTGCAATCCTTGCAACTGCTACTATTCTAGACAGACAACAACAAAACAAATGTTATATTTTTAAGCAGTTTGAAATTACTCACAAAGTTGTGCGTCCAGAGTGAATAAACACATTTTGCTCAGCCATGTTATGCTAATACATTTATCGTAGCAACGCTGCAAATAGAGCGTCTTTTGCGTACGCTCGCCGTATTCAATTAAATGGACTCACCGTTGGCTTAATTGACTTGACAAACTGCGTCGTTTCTGCAGTTGGTTTTTGTATGATTTTAATAATTTTAATGTCTCTCCGCAAGACGCATTCCGAGAGCGGAGAAACTTACAACAAACAAGTTGAAACAGAGAAAGAAAACTTAACGAATCAAAGTATGAAAGGACGCGTCGAGTTGCAAACCTTTTCGCACTCCGATTGAGTCTCAAAGTTGTTGGCATTGCCACCACATCCTCCGTAGACGAACATGTAACAACGACCGAGCAAAAAGTTGTAGGCCCAACGAGGAATGTAGGCATTACATGGACCAGCTTCGGCTGTCAGAGTGCATACAGCTGAAAAGAGTAATTGGAAAAGTATTTAAATTTTACACTGTCTGCATTGTCTTCCTACTTGGATTGCAAGCTCGCAGGCAGTCTTCATTGCTCATAAAGTTGTTGCTGTTACCACCGCATCCGCCATAAATGAATGGCTTACATTGGCTTGACGATGCGTCATAATACCACCGTCTCATTGACGCTCGACAAGGACCACTATCCATTGGTAGTTGACATCGATCTGCAATGCTTATATAAATAAAACTGTTAAAGTTAATTCATTATTCATTAACTGCACTGTCCCGCGCAATGACGTAAGCATTCTTGTTCAGTTGCAAAATTGTTGCTGTTGGTACTGCAACCACCATAAATGAACAATTCACATTTCGATGTCACCGGATTCCAAAACCAGCGAGCTATACTCTGACCGCATTCTTGAATATCCGGAGCAGCTGTGCAATCACGTTCTGAAGTACGAGATGAAATTTATTCAACTGTATCTTATTTCAACTTGATCTGACAATCTTACTCGGCATGCACATATGATGCGGTGGGATTGGATGAACAAGAGGGACGATATACGGAGGAGGTGGATCGTAGACTGGTGGCGTCATCGGATACATCAAGAAGGGATGCATTACTTGCCGGCCTAAACATGTTTAATTGCTTAAGAAGTCTATTCTTCTTTGTCAGCCGCTTGAAAAGCATGCTGTGCAATAAGCATATTCGAAGCATGCTGGCTAACTGCAAGTTTGGATTCGCAGCCACGAATACAACTTACGAATTCGAGATTTCGGCTTCTCTTCATCCGCTACAACAAATGACAAAGCTAACAACAACAACAGCAGCATCGGACCGTTCATCTTCGGAAACGACGATTTTATGTCAGTAGCATTTAAACGTGTCGAATTTATAGCGAGCAACTGGATGAGCTGCAGTCTTTATGCTAATTCGTAGAATAAATAAGAATTTTAGTTAGTCTTCGGCCGCTTAACGTTCAGAAAATCGGATCGTTCCGAATTCAAGGAAGCGATAGCAATGATTCCTACGCGTTAGATGATGGTAGGGAGAATACACTAAAGAGGCAAAATGGAAATTTCAGCAAAGATTCAGATTAGCAACCGCCCGAAAGCTTACGATGGAGTAGTAATTTGCAAAACATAGACGATACCCGCTCTTCAAATGCTTAAAATAGCCTTCATTCTAACTGCATCGTTCCAAAAGGTAAAACAACTACATTTGGTGCAAACGGATATCAAAACAAACATACGCGGATTAGTAAAGAAAACTTACACTTCGCTAAAGCCGTTCTGCCAAAGAAATTATTGAGTGAAAGTCATCACCCAAATTGATACCTATTTAAAGTATGTTACAAATTCACATTTTACCGCCGCGTCAGAGCAAATCTTTTGCTTTCAGTTCAGAAGACAGCAAGCAGCAGCAGTGAGAAATATTTAAACACCTACGAGACCCATTTCGTGATTCCAAATTTGAATTACTTTGCCACTGTTTACCCATGTGTTCTTATCAACTGACTATAAGTATTGCCCATAATTAAGACTGGCACTTTTTTATGTCTAGTCTAAATTATTGAAGATAACTCACCGTAAGATAGACGTCAGCTTACGTAGGCTTTTTGATCAAGAAAAACCAACAGAAACAGGTTCCGTCCTCACTGCTGAAAGTACCTCTATAGCTAACCTTGATGCGAGCAAATAAGGACTAACACACGTACACTAATCACAAATGAAGAACACCTTATTTTTTGAAGATGTCAACTTTCAAAACAATTATTCTTGCGAATAAGCATTACTGACAATGCGTGAAATGTGGTTGTAAAGTTTTCTACGGCTTTCCCGTTTATTTTGTCTGTGCTGGTATCTGTAATTGAACGAAACAACTGCTCTACCAACCAACCAGCAGATAAATGTAACGTTGTTTTTCTCCTTAACAGAAATGACTATATACAGAAAATCAACATCCACTTAGACAGTACAATATACCACCCCATTCAGGAAGACCCAACTCCCCATACAGGTGTAGAACTGAGGGCTTTATTGGGGGCGTTCGCGAGCAAGAGAAACGACCACCAGCTCGCCTACATAAGTAACTACATTTTCTTCTTAAGCAATGTTAAATGCCCTGAACTATACGGACTCCCCAAGATCCACAAGGAAGGTATTCCGCTAAGACCAGTCGTTTCCAGCGTCAATAGTGTAACATCAAAGCTGTGCACTTATCTAAAAGACATTCTTCAACCGTTAACGGGTAAATGCAAATCCTATGTCAAAAGCTGCAAAGACTTCTGCACAGCGTTAAAACCAATTAAACTAACAACGAACAGCATTATGGTAAGCTATGACGTCAAAGACCTTTTCACGAGTATTCCCATAAACTACACAATTGACCTCTTAGAGAAACTTTTAATACGTGACACCACGGGACCCCTAAAAACCAAACTAAACCTCTTTCACATAACAAAACTGATTGCCTTTTGCATGAAACAAGGGAATTACTTCAGATTCCAAGACAGGTTCTTCTTACAAACAGATGGTGCTCCTATGGGCAGCCCCCTTTCCTCCATTCTAGCCGAAATCTTCATGGAACACTTCGAAGAAAAGGCTTTCGCTAGCATAGGTTCTGACAACGCGCCTATCTTTTTCAAACGTTACGTAGACAGCATTTTTGCCATTACCACCGCGGGCAAGGAGGGGCTCTTTTCTAAGACACTTAAACAGTATCTTTCCCAATAACATAAGTTTAACGATGGAGACAATTAAATAACAAACTTCTTTTCTTAGACGTATTAGTGATAAAACAGGGCAACGAAATAAGGACCTGCGTTTATAGGAAACCAACCCATTCCAACAGGTATCTGCATTTCACCTCCCACCACCCCTTGTAAGTCAAACGAGGTATTGTAAAAGGGATGGTTGACCTGGCCTTAGCAATCTGTGACCCCGCATTTCTTCCTGCAGAATTAAAACACATCCTTAAGACTTTCACAGACAACGGATAGCCACATTCTCTGGTTAAACACATCATCGCCGAATGCAGACGGCACTCAAACCTTTCCCCTAATGACAAAAATAATAACATTAATAACACTGATAGTTGTAAGGTCTTCTACGGCTTTTCCCGTTTTTCGTTGTGCTGTTATCTGTAATTAAACTAAAACAACTGCTCTACCAACGGATGGATGAGCCGTTATTAAGAAAATGTACAAATATCAATACACTCAACTTTTTAATGTTCAAAGCTTTCGGAACGCTCTAGTTCCGTCGTCAGTGAAGTGGTGGAAAAAGCCGTAGAAGACCTTACAACCATGAAAATACAGCCCGTTACAAAACAACTCGTTTTCAATAACACCGATAATATTAATCACAATAACATTACGAATGCTAACAATGATAACACTGGAATCACGAATAGTCACCCCATTTTGTTTATCCCTTATTACAACGGCATCGGGGAACGAATCCTACGATTAAGCCGTTCCCTAGACTTTAAGGTTCGATTTATGACATCAAACAGTTTACGTTCAATGGTGAGGAGCGATAAGATCGTGGTTCCCTTTGACAAAAGACCTGGCGTCGTCTATGAGATACGATGCGGCTGCAACGCCTCCTACGTAGGAGAAACGGGCAACACTTTATTTGACAGGTTCGGCCAACACATGTCCAACATTAGCCGATAGAAAGAGGCGATGCGAAGACTGACCCAACCCGACGGACCAAAGACACCTAATCCACGACGGGACTGACCACAGAAGTTGAAACCAGAGAAGATCATACAAGAGACGATCAAGGCGTCGGCGGTCGTCGAGCATTTCTCTCAATGCTCGCTCGACCTACAACCCCGGATTATTTGTCGCGAGAGCCACTTCCATCGCCGCCGGGTTAAGGAGGCTCTTTACATCCGCCATAACCCTACGATCAACCGTGACATAGGACTAGAGGTTAGCTCAGCTTGGGACCCACTGATTAGTAAAACCAAGTGTTGCTCACTGCCGCGCTGACCTCGCCCCCCATTCCTATTGTTACATGAGCCTATATAACACCGTTCAGAGAATAACACCTCCTCCACCACCTCACTGACGACGGAACTAGAGCGTTCCGTAAGCTCTGATATTAAACAGTTGAGTGCATTGATATCTGTACAATTTTCTTAATAACTGCTCATCTATCCGTTGGTAGAGCAGTTGTTTCGTTCAATTACAAATACCAGCGCAGACAAAATAAACGGGAAAAGCCGTAGAGGACCTTACAACCATAAAACAACAGCCCGTTACGAAGCATCCTGTTTTCAAGAAAATGCGTGAAATGGAAGCATTTTATCAAATTTCAAAGCAGCCTACGGAATATGTGACGCTTTTGGGCAAAATGCGAATTGCATTCTGCCAGCGGAGACTTCTATGATCTCGTCACTAACGCCCCTGCAAGCATACATGCTTAGGCTAGAGCAGAACTGCATAACTGACAAGGTTCTGTGACCAAGGCAACCAATTTTTTTCGAATTTTAGTCTAACCTGTTCTACTTTAGCCAAAACCTAGATGTCGCTGGAAAAGTAGCGGGAAACGGGATACTTCGTCCCATAGGCGTTATCAGTGTCGGCTAGAGATGAAAAGAATCGACTTTTATGTTCGACATGATGAAAGTGAATTGCGTCAGCACATCTCACGAGTTCATGCACTGATCTTATAACGTTGTACAGAATGCCTATAAAATGTATGAAATACTAAGTGTTCAATGCATTACGTAAAGGTTTTCGGCATTCTATAGATTGCTTACGTACACTGCATAACGTCTCATTTTAAGCATTGGCTGTAACGTATTTCCAAAAGCCTTCGGGAAGAGAAATTATACGAAGGCAATATCATGTTGCGTCACGCCTAGTCTTAATAACTTTAGAAGCGTTAGGTGAGCAGACATTGGAGGGATAAGGAAAATCTATTTAATGGTCTACAGGGTATGTTCTAGCAATTCGTTTGGTTGGCTTTCCGAAGAGAAAATTAAGAATCGATCAAATCATCATACGACTGTCACTTGCTATGTCTACTGTTGCTTGAGCATTGCTGCTAACGAACAACACTTTAAATGTACCTACATCTAGAACTGCTCAGGTACGACGATTTACTCGCCTTGTTACTTTCTGTTCTAATCATTTCGTGCAGATAACCATCAATTCAATTATGAACAAAATTTTCACAAACCTAAAAATGAGCTCACTATAGCTTCCATGCAAACTGCTTTACCTTGTTAAGAATTTAATCGTATCAAGAAGCAAAAGTCATAAGAAACGCATTCAACCCTTCTAGTGTTAAAAAACCCAAAAACTACTAAACACTACAAAATTGGCTCAACAAATTGATTAAGTTAAATAAGTGTCACAATTCATGACACTATCCGTTTTACACATTTACTTTAGTTGATTAACACTCGCCTCATTGGTGAAAGAGTGGTCACCATCCCATCTAACACAGTGGTATTGGAACATGACAGGCCATACAGGCTATAAGAATGTCTTGCTACCAAGGCGTAAAGGATAAAATTCAGACAATCGCCTTCGCGAGTTAATATCGAAAGGACTTAACGTTCCGACCTAATACTTGTCAGTCGTTTGAACGTTTTATTCTTTGGATAAGAGAGATTTGGCTTTATTTTCCTTATATCTCAGTTTGCAAACACTCTTGAATGTAATCAACAGCTTATACTCCGTAGGGCAAAAGTCTAACTGACTATCTGCTATTGAAAATAAAAAGCGTCTGAAAAATGGAGCACTCGTCAACTGACCGCTTCACAGTTGCGGAGGGACATTTCACTTTTGCTGGACAGTTTAAAGAAAAGAAATGCTCGACCTATTCGGCAAAGAAAAGTAAAACTGAAACAACGGCGGGCAAACTGACCATTGCGGTTGCGTGCAGGAATGCGCGGGAAAGAAGACGAGTGCACAAGGTGAATGAAGCTTTCGATGCGTTAAAAAGTTGCTTGCCAACTTTGAAACAACGAACACGTCGGGTATCAAAGCTGAAAATTCTCCGCTCGGCTATTGAGTACATAAAATGCTTACAAAGTTGTCTCCCGGAAGAAGCATCTGCCCAGCTGTCTCCTGCCTTCAACAGTACCAACTGCTTAAATGTAGAAAACCGTTCGGACAGTTCACACTACTTTGCAGTCTACTACAAGCAACAACCAACGTCGTACTGGAATACAGCATGTACGTTAAACTTACGCTCTCTTCGCATTTACCTACAAATAGATACACTGTTTACAGCTTATGTTTACCTAAAGCCTTTCATATAACAACTGTACGATTGTAATCAGCATATTTATAGGTAAAGAATCCATATTAAGACATTGAATACGACAGAATATGCACTGGCCGTTCAACTTGTGATGGAAGATTATGACGAAACGTGCTACTTGTTAAAATTCAATATCAGATCACTGGATCTACAAACTCATGCGAAAGCAAAGAAAAAGACATGAAGGTTGCCAAATATGGCCTTTCTTTACGCAGCTTTGTGATCGTCGTCAAGAAGAGAAATGTTACAAAAAATCGTTGGAAAGCTTATCCAACTGCTTTTCTTCTAGTAAAGGTTTTGCCCTAATCAAACTTGGTTGGACGACTGAATTCAAATCTAAGAGCAAAAGCCGTCGTTCTCAAAACTGCTTATTCTATTTGTAGAGAAAACCACCATTTCTTTTTTTCCAGACGTTTACTCTTTTAAAGGTAAAAGGTTTATTTGAAATCACAGAAATCCTACTCGTAGCCATCGACGCTTCCTTGCCTCGTATTGGCGGCGAAGCGAATCCCGAACATATACTCATTAATAAAATAGAGTATGGGCACAGTGGTTCGCAATTCCATTCGTTGACAATAAGAGGCAAGGAAACCTCGAAAAATACGAGTACATTTTCCGTTATTTCAAATAAAATGATTTAACCTTTTGGACTTGTTACGAGACATTACGCTTTTTGCGCACAACTTGACTTCAATGTTGCAATAAGCATCTAACGAGTAAGAAATCTTTCAAATCCATTTGCCCAGTTGAAGAACTGAAATGCAGTCAGCCTTCGTTATCTACACATTCGATACAACGCGCTTTATCCTGGATAAAGAATGACGTCATTTTTGAACGGTAACTGGTGCATCGATGCTGAGTTGCGCTGTTATCTTCTGACTTTGAGGGGAAGACTGTTTTTATCTGTACACCTCTTTACACTACGCAGAACGATGAAGCACGTTTACTGATATGCTATTTGTCCGATCCTTCCTGCATTGGCACAGCACCTATAAGGAAAAAGAAAAGAAAAAGATGAATTTAGCGCCTTTCCACTTATAAGCGCGTTTACCATATGCTTATATAATTTAAGCACTCTGTATTTATGCCCTGCGTAAGCTTCGCGATACGTGACGGTGAAGAAATGTTCGACGTACTAATATATGCAAAGATAGCACGAAGATTACTAGTCGAAATGCTTAAGTTAAATACAAGTTATCTGAATACATATTTCTTTGCAACGGCTTGATAACTTTTCATGAAGCAAGCTTTTATTACGGGGAACCCCCTTATGGATGTGACTTTCATCATGCGGAGCTTTCGGATGTAAGTTCGACCCGTCTTCCGCTGATGACGGGTCGAGTTTAGAACCAAAAGCTCCGAATGCTAGAAGTCACATCCATAAGAGGTTTCACAGTTGTTATTGCATAGTACGTGCGAATACAACAAGGTTAGGCGGTTTGAGCCGAAGAGAGAAAAAAGACAGAGAGAGCACGCCGAAAGTTGCCGTGCAAAACACTAACTGGCTGCTGATGGGGAGCCGCTTAAGAAGGAATAAATGGGTCGTCATTCCGGTTCGGGAGCGTTATGCAAAACTCGCCTTAACAACTGTAATAAAAGTTTACCCTATGAAAAATGCAAGTTGTTCTACATCTTGCACAACGCGTTGGATTTAACGCGCAAAGGTCGGAACAAACTAACTGGGGATAATGAGAGCTGACTGTACATCTCCCTTTCCCTTTTAAGCTAACAACGACCTATTCTCTACGCTAAAGCAATAACTTACTGCATGGATATGTTCTGAGAGAGCTAGTTATTCTTGAGCAGATGATTCTTCTTCGGATAAATCATATGCATTTCAAGATCTCTTTGAGTTATCATTCCATCATGGTGACAGCGAAAACAGTTTTCATCTTATCTGGCAAAAAAGGATTTCAACTTAAATAAAACAAAGAGGCCCATAAAATTGAAATACCACATACTTTTTTTCCATAGTAACATCTGTAAATGCCCATATAGAATTCCGCATGCTTGATTAACCACTAGAAGTATAAACATGGCATAAATTAAGAAAATGTGATATACAGACCAGAGCTAAAAAAAAATTCAAGCAGTTTGTATCTGTAGCCCAACACGCTGGTTTAGGGCATTCTAAACAGAATCAATGGCAAACAGTTTTCCATAACCGCATATTGACAGATAAGTTTACAACGTCTGAACCTTTTCATTGACAGGGCAGAAGTTATCGTGTGCAAAGCCTGATGCGGAACAAAATTGGCTCCTCACCATAGCCAGGCGTACCCATTCTGGCTGATCAGCATCATCGATAAAATTTCGGCGATTAAAACGCAGACTTAAAAAGGAGAATGCTCGCTCGACTGTTGATGCTTGCAGTGCTTACCTTTTCAATGCATGGGATCGTAGTATTCATGGTGAACTAAAAGTATTACGACTGCATCGCACCCATATACGCAACCATATAGTATACATTTTATCAGCGAAGAAAGCGATTTTGAAGGTTTGCATTACGGTAATGCAGGTGTAACAGGAAATCGCTCTGCCGTTCACGGTGGTCCACATCAAGGTCATCAGGTAAAACCAGTGCGCCGACTCGCAGCAGGCGGCACGGGAAGACCGTTAGGTAGAATCGCTCCGCCGCTCACGGTGGTCCGCATCAAGGTCATCAGATAAAACCAGTTGGCCCACCCGCAGTGCTGGCACGGAGCCAAGCGGAAGAACACGGCAGCTATAAAAGGGGAAGACTGAAGGGGGAGAGATCTTTTTCCGGCAGAATGTGCGCTGTTCTGGTCATGTCCGCTGTGCAAATGAATAAAGCTTTTGATTCGTGCTACTGAGCGCGTGAAGTTTTACACAGGAATGGAGTTTCAAGTAAAGTACTTCTGTGGGATGGTCAAAAATTATGAAGGTTTTTAAGTTTGGCTTGTTGTGCTATTTTAAGCGGTCGTAGCTACGTCGTAAATTTGTTTGACTCCAATTTTCTTATAAAAAAAGCGAACAGACGAAGTATTGCAATTACAGTTTCTTTTCCCTCGTTTAGCAACTGTCGCTAGGCGTACAGCTGCGTTCTTAGCTGGTTTGGCCAAAAGACGGTAACTCGATTTAAAATCAAAACAAAAACTGACAATATGAGCGCGACGTTTCCAACGCGGTACGCGTAGATTTATATCTGAAGAACAAAAATTGACACTTCTGGAATCAAAGAATCGACGGGCGTCTTTCCCGTGTCTCAACTTAATTGCTGCAAACACACTCTAAGGCATTTTAATAACCGTTTGTTGGTTGTAAGGTCTTCTACGGCTTTTCCCATTTTTCGTTGTGCTGTTATCTGTAATTAAACTAAAACAACTGCTCTACCAACGGATGGATGAGCTGTTATTAAGAAAATGTACAGATGTCAATGCACTCAACTTTTTAATGTTCAGAGCCTTCGGAACGTTCTAGTTCCGTCGTCAGTGAGGTGGTGGACCTTACAACCATGAAAATACAGCCCGTTACAAAACATTCAGTTTTCAAGACCGTTTGTTGACAATACAATATCACGTAGAGTACAGACGTTGGAAAAGAGAAACCAGACAGACTGCCAGACGAGATGAACACTTCTCATAAATACCTCCAAAAGGAGGTGAATGCGTCGGCTGTTTCATACTATTAACAGCAACTAGCTCGTGCATGAAAAGAGGATTAACGGCACGGTCTTGACAGCTAGATTCATTCATGCGCGTGTAGGAATTCACGCAGGTGTGAAGTAGTGAGGGTAATCTGCGTACCAGGAATTAAAGCGGCAGTTTCTTCAAATACACAAGAATTTTTTTGAATAAGGTCCGATTCAGACAGTTTTGAAAAAGTGTTAATCTTTCTTGGAGTTAAGCAGGATGAGTAAGCTGGGCGGTGTAAAAGGCTGAACTTTAAATTCGTTAATTTTTTAATCGTAATTCCTGCAACGAGCGATCTTGCCGTTTCTTGAAAGAAGTTGAGGTGATGTCTTCTCTACAGCCTCGACCATGTTTGCCTTAATTTCTGGCTCATAACTTCCGGCAAATGGCACTAACGATAAGTAGTTATTGTCTGCTCATCCTGAATTAATACAAAATGGATAATGGCCATAAAAAACAATCAGCACTGTACTCTGCCGGTAGAAAAGGCGTTTGACCACTTTTCATGGTGGTTTATCCTCGTCTATGCATTGTATCGACGTTCGTCGATTATTGTAAACAACCCGTTTTTGATCAACGACAACTATATGGTCAAGAAATAGATGTTCTTCATTTCTATGCGGCAGTAAAGAGTGGCTTGCCAAGAGTTCATTCCATTTAAGCTCAATACGTGAGGGAGATAGATACTTGCCCAGCTTCTTAACTTTGCCTTTCTCCCGCGAACAATTACACATAGAATTCCCTACTTTGCCATCCACTCTTTGGTTTTCCAGAGTTCCAATTCCGCAACTTTCTTCATAGCATTGTTTTCGAGGTCGGGCAGACGACCTGACTAACAGTATTTTCCAAGTTCTCATTTCCGATTGCAAAACTGCTAAACTAATAAACTGTGGATGATTTAGAGACAGTTCACTGGCCCAAGCTTTCTTTTTCCCGCCTCCAACTCATGTAAACACTAAGGACTAGCTGAAACGCGAGTATCATTAGGCAGAACAAAACAGACCCTACGACATGACCTATAGCACATTGGATCGAAATCTTTCATTGTTTTTTTCGTTTTTTATTGATAAACTCAGTGTTTGTGTTTAAACGGAACAGTTGTTAACTCTCCGCGTTAAGGTTACGCGCGTCTTGTACTTTCTCCAAAATAATCGTTCGCTCGTCGGCACACACCAGAGCAGCTGTATCTTTTAATTATACGTATTCGGACATCAAGAAAAACATGGGAAAAGCCGTGGAAATTGTTCACAGCTAAAGCATGCGTTTTGTCCATTTAAATGGCCTGTTTTTCAAAACGATATGACTAATGGCTTTTGGAGATTAATCTTCATGCGCCGGATGAACTTCGTGAAAAACATTATGTTCAGTTACTTTGAATTTGTTTTTTAATTTTGCATAAGAGATTTGGTGACCTGCAAATCGCCTATCTTTTAGCTTCGTAGTACTGTCACTTTCGGGCATTTTCAGTTCAAGTTTTGCTTTTTGTTTGTGCGGTTGGTTTTAGAGAAGTCTCTGCAATCTGTTTACGCATATTGCATTACAGTAGCCACTTTGTGAATTCTATTTCTGCACACTTGTGAAGAATCCGTCGGTTCCACAGTGAGGCGTTTTGACTTAGTTCGTCGCCGCTTATTTTACTTCTAGGGTCGATGGTGCGGGTTGGTCGAATGAGTTGCTTGCCTGCCTCTTGCTTTTGCTTTACTGTTCCCTAAGTTTGTACTGCTTTAGCAAAGTGGGCAGCCGTCTCTGAGTTCTACTTTGCTTGTGCTTAGTGCGTTATCTGTTCCTTTCCTGAACGAGAAGTAGCTTTCTATTCGAAAGTTTTTTCACAGGACAGTCATAGTCTTTGCGCTGACGTAACGCGCGAGAGCGTTCCTATTTAATGGGTAGTCGATCCGAAAAGATCCGTAGACAGCTATGGCTGCACGCAGAAATACATATATTGTTTTCAAACTTTTCCATTTTTCATCAGGGTAAAACTTAAAATATTAAACTGCGAAAGCTGCTTCAAATTTGAAACCTGTAGCAATTAATTATAGATTACTGTACTTATTCCTGAATATACTTAATTCGCGTTCGAAAGGTGCAGATTCTCTTAGCTTTTCGTTGATATGTTTGTTAATACTTTTAACGAAACCATTCGTAGTCTCTTCATTATGAATCATTCGTTCGTAAGTGAAGCGTGCATAACTTTACGTATTGTTGCGGGGAACTTGTTATCGCTTCGAGTTATGACATCACAGTGGCGGACGCGGAATTTCAGTCGGACGTTACTTGTTATCGGCTGGCCTTATCGGAGTGGCTTCAATTTTTTTTCCGCCGCGTGAAAATCACTTTTCTGCATCGACAGTAGTTCGGCAGTGCATATATTAAATGCACAAATGCAAGGCACGGTGACTGACTTTGTTTACTCTGCCAGCTCGCATATTTTTTTGCGACATAGATCGCGTGTTTTAGCTGATACGAGTAATGCTACTGTTGGCTAAAATCAATGGTTCTTCTTTGGGCTTTAATAATAGTACAGATTTCGGGCGTTTGAAAATTAGACTTGTCGTGTAGACTAATTCGCGAATCGCTGTTTTAAGGACGTTTAGAGGTAGCGGAATATTACAAGATATGGTCCCGTTGAATTCAAATTCAAGCAATAACGATGCTTCTGAGAACAATGCAGGCGACTTGGTCCTGTCGGATATTGAAGGATATTACTTTGACAATCGTACGCAAAGGTACTATCGCCTGTCGTCGGCGGAAAACAGGGTCCAAGGTGTTCCCAACTGGGCAGACTTAATTGGCGCACCACAACCATCCTTGAGAAGTGGGTACGATTGGCGCGACTATTTGGACGGACCGGTGCTTCGTCGTCGTCATCCGGAACGTATTGAAAATCTTCCGTTTCAAAGATTGGTTGAGCTATTGCCGTATGGTAGAGTTGGTCGGATCACAATGGACAGATCGGTTACCGCACTGCGCTGGTCACGTTATGGTGCTCAACGTAGGACGAGAAGTGATCTTCGTAAGCGAGCTGAGATGGGCGACTTTAAATATGCATCACACATGGTAGCATGCTACAAGGATAGAAAACCTGTGATTTTCTCCGTTCTAAAAAAACGAAACTCTGAGGGCAACAGCATCGGGATAGTGCGTACCAAAGTAGAAAGAGCGTCAAATGGTCATATGGAACTGGATATATCGTACCCTGAAACGATGTGGCATTCGATTTGCGATGGAGTTGCTAGGGCTTTTACAGTGCGCAACATTACGGACGGTGAGATGTCAGGAAGGACTGGACATTCTTTCTGTGCATTTGTTGGAATCATTCCGTTTCCGGAAACTGGTATGGCTTCTACGTTATTCCACTTACATATTCTATGCTTTATGTTTCATTGAAGGTCGACTCGTTGTTTCACCTTGCTAGCTTTTTACTTTCTTAAGTCCTAAATCCGTCCAAAAGAACAAACCTATAAGGTATCCTATGTCGCCATATTGTCAATTAGACCTGTTAGATAAGCATAACGCCAAAAAAAAGTCCTTACTTGCGCACGTTATATGAATTGTGTTATTTATTATAACAATAATGTACAAAGCTTATGATAATTGGCGATTCATGCTTAGGTGGGCTAAAGTTAAATCTTTCTAACAGGTAGCAAAGTGGTAAGATGTGTTTTTGACGACCGTGGAGACATAGTTGATATGCAGTTTATGAGAATGGAAAACACGGTAAAATCGGTGGCGTTTGGACCGTCGCCTACTGTTGCAACGGTAGGGACGGAGAACTCGGTGTTGATGTATGACTATACAAGAAAGTCAATTATGTACGACCTTCCGTGTCCTGAATCTGTTCAGGCGGTTGTTTACAAAGACGTAAATGGCATTTGCATTTTTTAAAAATTTGTATAAATATATTATATTCTTATTATAGATGGGCGGTGAAGTGTTTGCTGCTTGCGGAAGACGCGGGATATTGGCTTTCGACTTGAGACAACCCGGTGGTCATTACAGCTATCGTTTAGAGGCTCCTCATTGCTGTTCGATGCAGCTGCTGCGCAATGATCGTCATATGGTAACATCTCATTTTGGCGGAAACGTAAGAATATTGCATGCTTTTCGTTTGCTAATAATTAGACGGCACTTATTGCAGTTGTTGGCGTACGATTTTCGCATGAGAAGACCGGTTGATGCGTACAAGCAACACGTTAACACGACTAATTGGACTCTGCCGGTAACACTTGACAATCGCGAACGAACTGTAGCTGCAGGTAAACAATAATTTATGTTTCTTTTTAATGTTACCGTATATTTTGTTTCAGCCGGATCGGACGGAGTTATTCGCATATGGTGTTTTAATACGGCTGAACTGTTGGCATCGCTAAAGTCTCCGTACAGAGTGCGAGAAGAGTATCAAGTTCCCCGTTTTGTTCACGGCGATAACTGGTATGGAAATATGGGATATCCGGCGGTTCTTACTTGTTGGATGGACGTGATGCAGCTAAGCGAAATGTCTATTCCGCAGTATGCGGTGTTCCCAAACGACGCATAGTAAGCGGATCGCAAGCAGTATTAAGGGACCAAGAAGAGTTATTTAACTCTTGAATTACTGAAATAAACCTTATGCTTACGGTAACTGTTCCTTAGAGCGTCTTTTCTTTAGAATGAAATTAATTCATTATTATTATTACTATTATTATTGTCCTCTTGTTCTAATTGTCACCAAGTCTTCAGATGTCAAAGTGAATTGTAAATTTTCTTCTATCTGTACGTTGATGTTTTATGCAAGGGAGAGGATGAGTTGAAGTGATTGAAAATCCTTGAACCATTGGTATTACTAAGCCTAAGTGTCCCTCTGCCCATTTCTCCTCAATTACGTTAAATCATTAGGCGCAGTTTTGAGCTAAGCGTGCATGGCGTATTTGGACTGAGCTTTTCCGAAAAGTGTATAAGGACAACCCGCTGTACATACAGCGCACGTGAATATTTCCTTATCTGGAAAGTTCAAGATCAGTGGTGCAACGAATACGCTGCGCCGTATGTTGAGTTTGAGACAAACGATTATTTTAGTTTTTTGCCGAGCTCGCGTACATTGTAAGAATGCAACTTTGTAAAACATTTTTCAAAGTTTAGTAACTAAGGAAAATATCTTTTCCATGAATGAGTGAGTCATTCTACTGGGTAGCTGTTTTGAACGTTTCCTCAAAAGTCTTTTCCCTCGTTAAGAACAAACTGCCGTTGAAGTTTCCCTTTGATTTTACAAACCATCATGACGTTTTGAAATATCGCGTGCATTAATACGCGGAGTTTTCCGCTTGTGAAATTTCGCGACCCTGAAAAGAATAACGGCTTTTAAAATTCCAGACTTCGAAGTAACCGTTCGCATTACCACTGTCTGGACGGTTGGGGCACATTGACGGTCTTTAAGCAACGATGCAACTTTTGCCAAAGTTATACCATTGAAGGTAGCCTTCTATTTTTATCTTTTCTAAGGTCGTGCAAGCAAAGGTTATGGAAAATGGCCATTACTACAACCATTGGGCGGCTTTCATTGTGTATTAGTAAAAAGGTTCTAGTTTGGGAAAGGGAAAATCGAGTCCACGCTAAAGAGCTTTAACTTGTTTAGTAAGGTCATCTCGTCATTGTATCGTATCGGGACCGCTGGCGATGAGTCCAAGTGGACAGCCGAAAGCTCTAAGCTTAGATATTAATTACTCTTGAACTGGCATTATCGTAAATAAAAGCTACGTTATGAAGCATTATCAACCCATCACGTAGTCTTACGTGTTCGAAACCTGTTTAGTATGAACATTACCCTAATTTATTCAAACATTAATATTACAACTGTGATTTGTGTGCATATACCGCTGTAGGTAATCATGCTTCTGATGGAATGGCAGGACATTCTTATAGGCCAATAGAGTCAATGCCGTCTTGTTACTGCTAGAACTTATGGTTGTCCTTATTCTTAATGTCATCACTCAATTCGACGTCTGTCCAATTTGTAAGCATACCGTTGCTTGTTGGCTAATACTTCACAAATGAGGGCTTTAATGGAATAGTTTTCTTGCTATGCTTTTATGTCTTTCTGCTGTTTGGCCTTTTCATTTGGGCTAACTTTGCAATATCAAACTGAACTTTTCTTTGTACACTAATTCGCTGCCATTGAAACACCCAGTACCTCCGTATATGTTCGAGTAGGCTAGAAAGGATATTTGCATATAAAGCATCGGACTTCTGTCGAGTTTGTGAAAGCTAAATGTGGTTGTATTTTGACCAAAAAACCATTCCCCGATAAAGCTGATGTTGATAGGTAAAGTAGGCATTCTACCAGTTTGGCAGCCTTGTTTGCCCGCTGACAAACTGATAAGCGTGGTGATTTTATATTTTTCTTGTTGCTACACTCGTCCATATGTTAAGTGCATGTTAATACGCATTGAAAAGACAGTGAAAAAGAAAAATGACGCCGCCTCGTTATCACCATTCTCCGTTTCGTTTGCAGTTGTGTAGTGGCGTCCGAAGAACGTGTTTAACGGCCTCGTTAAAATATCTGCCCTCATTTTCGCCATTCCAATGATTGATTGCACACTGCAAACTGGTTTATTACCTTTTCTTGGTTGCCGGTCCAGACGACGTACTGTTAGTTTCTGTTTCACCAAATGGTAATTTTGGCTGCATTTCGACTGAACATCTATGAACTTTTACCGTTGACACCCAACACTTAGTTACGGTTGGATTCAATTACGCTTCGGGGCTGATGCTTTCTCTTTCACATTGTATATCCACTAATTGTTATTTCCTCTTCCGACTTGCAAAAGAGAAAATACATTAAGGATTCATCGCCTTAATGTTCCAGTATGACTTCGACATGCATATCGACAATGCATAGTCAGTCAAGATGATTTTGCTCAATCCATACCATTCATTTCTACGTATGCTTCCTTCGGACAGTTGAAGAGCACTGGGGAAAATAACTGTTTTTACATTCAACTCCTGTTATCCGTGTATCTATTGTGGAAAGAGCTAGTACGCGTCACTTTGCCCTTATAGTCTCAGCATAGTGTATAGATTGCTTGGTCAACGACATCAACGCACAGAGATGAAAAGTGCACCACTACCATCAGCAGGCTGAATGTCGCGCTTACATGAGCGCCAAATCTGGTCGTGCCTGACGTCGGCTAGCACAGGAAGCGTTCGTCGTTGACTTGATTTAATGCAACGATTTTAATCTCGGAATTTAATCATTAATGCTTTGATTTATGCATTTCCTCGGTCGACTCGTTGCGAACAGTTTTGCCTGACAGCATTCGTCGTCGTCGTCAGACGTACCATACTTCCCGTTCAAAGTAAAAGCGAACCCAATTTCAACTGTTCAATGTGTGATCATATCGTTGTCGAAAGTTTTATTTGACAAAGACAGTTTTCCTAGAAAAATGCGACTCGGGAAAGGAACTAGTGACACGTAGCGTATGTACAGCCAAGTCGGGAAATGGCCAGCCTCTTCTTCGCTCATCAACTAGAGCGTACGGTACAGATTTGCGAGCTGACTGGGCGCCTATGTCGCCTGTAGTTCTATACCGCATGACCAGTAGAGGGTGAACACTACTTACGGAACAGAACACACATCGATCGGCGCCAACGGGCCAAAGGCAAGGCACCGGTAGTGACCTTCGTGAGGGCGTCTTTGGTTTGCCACCACCGTAGCTGCGTGACAGCGAGTCGGAGGAAAATCATTAAAAACAAAAACGTCCCGGACGTAGGTGACCCAAGGGAAATGCAAATGACCATTTTCGAACGCTACACAACAGAGAGGCTCTGGTCAAAACGACGCCTGAATCATTCAGAGCCGCTGAATGTTCAAATTTCACGCTAAGTCCATTAATCCGGGACGATCATTCAGACGATAAGACATAAAAACGCCTGCATCACCCTCAAGTCTGCTCTTCGTCTCCCGGGCGCTGACCACCGGAGACCCGTTTTGCTTTTATAGCTCGTCCAAATGCTTCTGCTGACGAAACATAACATCCGTCAATTCCACTACTGTATCGACAACGGTTTTGAAGTAGCGCATAGTCTATAAGTTGGTTATGTTACGCAACACGAAACAGTTGAATGAACAACATTCTTGGACTTTCATGTTAAGGATATACCACCTTTGCTTCAAGTAGCGTCTCTTGGACGGATATGCAACTAAATAACTTCTATGGCAGTTTTATGATACATCGCAAGCAGCGTCGCATGGAAATTTTAAATTACAATAAAAGGTTTTAAAACAATTTTAAAGCTGTACACCATAACGGCTTCTATGACGTAGATTGTTTACCCAGCTGTCGTCCAGTCTGCTAGAAGAAAAAGTCCCTAATTCTCGCAGGGCAAAATATCCGAATCGAGCCGCCAGCTTTACTGGAATGTATAAGTTTTCAAAGCGCCCCTTTTCGGTCTGTCTTCTCACGTCGACAAAGCACTTTCCGCTTTAAAGCCCTGCAGCAACTAGACAGCCATTTTAGTTAACACCGGAATTGGTACAACTGGGCACTTTTTGTAGATCTTTTCAAGATAATTAGAAGCAATCGATGAACGAAATGATACGCGCACGAGCAAGTCAACATCTCAAGAAGTTTATACGAAATATTACTTCTCAACACCTATATATACATACAGTTGCCGGTTGGAAATGTACATATGAAAGTTGGGGTACATACCGTCTTGTAGAAGAGGCAGCTGACTGCGTCTTCATCTTCTCCATAAGGGCAGTCCGGTTTGCCGTTGCACAAAGCGGACTCGTCTATGCATACTCGATATCCATGTAGCCGACGACTGGGACATAATAGTTGAGTTATCTTTCCATGTACTCTTGGACATTCTAAGAAAGAATAACGTAAGAAAAGCAAAAAGAAGCTTCAATAGTCCTAAGCAGAGCGACTGGTCGGCTAGTTGCTGCAGTTGTCCATCGGCCTGCGGCTATTCAGACCGGCCAGTGCTGCATTTGTGACATTCCTGCGGAAGAGATAGCATCTTAAATTGTCCGACACCAATGCGTCACTGGTCGGCGGCGGCGTCCCGACTCTCAGGGCACTTTGACAGTAAATAGCACAACCGGTGGCTCTGTTTTCTCTTGTCAACTCCTTAGACACGTTAAAATGGGCCAACAGGACTCTGGCCAAAGAGCATGCATCACTTATGCAAATTAGAAAAGGGTCGAACATGCCGTACTCTCATAGGTGGAATTTTAAACATTCCTGGAATATTAATTCCTCGCATTGTTCCGGACAAGCGAATTGCTGTCACGTTTCTTTTAAAAAACGCGCCACCAACCAACTTTCGGCAACGCACTTACCATAGGCATTGGCGGCCAATGTGACGGCCGCTTGGAGCTTTCTCTCCGCCTCGCGGCCAATTTCCAGAAATTTTAGTCTCTTCTGATGGTTTGGTTCCGACGGAGGGTCATCGTCCTCATCGTCCAGATCAGACGACAAATGCAAATTGGCGTTGATGCGAAACTCACCAAGACTGACCTTGCCTGTTTGCGAGGCACCTGCCGAGTTATGCTCCGTATCCGAAGGTGACAATGTACCAACAGGGCTGTAGGCCTGCTGCTGTTGCTGCTGCTGATGATGATGGCTATGAGTTCTGCTGTGTCGAAGTCGATGACCGCTGGAAGTGATTCTGGAATAACGGGCTGGAGGATCGAACATAATGGTACGCTTTGTTTGCTCGTGCTCAACAGGTGGGTCCTCTTGGAGGTCTTTCCTGGCAACACGATCTGAGCTTGCGGACGATGTTGACTCGTAACCACCTCCTCCGGCGGTCATAGAGGAGGCCAGCAACATACGCTCGCTGAGCATGCGATGAAGATTGTGGAACATTTGCATTGCTTTGGTCAATCCTTGACGACCGTTGGAAGAAGGAGAATCAATTCTGCTTGCCGAAGCGGAAGACTCGTGCTTGGCGACTTCGGCACCTGATCTCCTCGTTGACGCAGCGGCCGATCGCCTGAGGCGCCCTCGGTCAAGCGGTAAAGCATCCACATTGCCCAAGGCTGGCCAAGACGGAACCAGCTGGACGGCAACAAGAGCAAGTAGGAAAAATTGAAGGAAACGAACAGGTTGAGTGAGGGCGGCGGCGGTGCGCAGGTTCAATATGCCATTAGGCCAACCCATTAGGCCACAAGGGGCAATGCGGGTTCGCCAATAGGACGACAGAGTTTCGAGTGAACCACCGCAAAGAAATGGGCGGACAGTTGCATGCTGCGGACACAAGACAGCAATGCGTTGCTTGCACTCTTTCTAATGGCTGACCGATGGAACAAATTTCTTTTGTTGTGGTGCTGCTGCTTACCTTGCAGACATCAAAAGGTGACAACTGGCTGGCGCATCCGATCTGTTGGCCCGACGCCGGCCGCAGCTCCGCCCATCAGATGGAATGCACTTGCACACGCGTGCGACGGTTCGAGTGTTTGATAAATGTCCGAGAACCACCAACGGGGCGGGCCTTCACTAGACGTAGTCGAACACTGCAACAAAGCCAGAAGTCGTCACCGCGTCAACGGGTGGAAGAGCCGTTCGCGAATTGGCGACGTCCACGGCCACCTGGACGATAACGCGTCCTGGCAGAATCGATGGACGAAATCAGAATAAATATATTCCGATTACGGCACAACAAAACCGGAACGACAAGTTCTGTTGGTTTTAAGAGATCAACTAGAATCTTCTCATTTTTGACCAAGAAAAGCCGCGCCGGTTTCCCGCCACTTGACAGCCGAAAACGCCTTTTTACCCCTTGCATGGTTCCATCCCGCATTTTCCCGTTTGGCCATAGACTCTTTAATAACAATAATAACAAAAAGATTTGTACATATGTATATGTATATACGTCAGAGTTTACAGCGCAGTCGAACAATTGTTATCTGCAAATTAATTATCCAAAAGGGAAACTATAGGGATTCTTTCCCCTCTGCAATTTCTCTCCCTCTCACCAGTCTTGAGGACGTCGCCATCAATTTATCCTTGACCCTGTATGAGTGTGATTGATTGACAACGAGCTCTTGCCGATTGTATGTACTGCAAAGAGTGAGAAAAGCATAATTTTAGCTGTCACCATCTTTAGCCACATTCTGTTCGCAAGAGGTGGGCATAAGTTGCCTCAACGCCGTCAGTTGGCCCTATTCAACCTTCGGAGTAGTATAGAACCCAGTTTGAGATTGAGGACGGACGAAGGATGCGCACAGACAAGACAAAGTACGTGCTTTTGCTGATTGATCACCGTCTCCATCAAAGCATTAGCTTAAAAACGAAATGACCTTCTATACTTTTGAATAACACGATTTTATGGCTTTTTGATTCTCAACAATACAACGCACCCACTTTTAATGATGACGTAAGAAGGATAAAACTTTTACGACAAAGTGGCGTCATTGAATAGCCCATTGGGTAGCAACAGTGAACCGCAGGGTAGTCAGCCGTAAGGCAACGATAAAAAAAGAGGGAATTTGAAAACGAATTAATTTCCTTAAACTAGAAGCTGTCGGGTAAAACTGTTGCTCTGTCAAGAATGGACCGATGCCTTTTTGACGTCTGTCCTATTGGTTCAGCCCTTGGCGAGATAAGTGATAAAGACGGCAAGGACATCTGGTTAAGACCTTCCTTTTAAGTAATTAAAATGCAGCGCATGCTTAAGAGCAATCTGATTATGCCAACTAGCAAACTAATAGAGATCCGCGCAATAGTAATTGCAACAAGTAGCCAATCAGCTGCCTGCTTATGAGACCTGCACCTCTGCTCTTTAAGACCGTTTTGCACAACTCATCCTGGCGGTGGTAATGTAAACTTGTTTTGATCGAAGTGTCAGGGAATTTTCAAGTGGCTGTCAGAGATGGCGTCTGAGCTTCAAAGGCGACGTAAAATAGTTGAAGAAGCTAAAGTTTTAACGATGTCTATTTTTTGTGACAAAGGTCACGCAACTAACGTGTTCGAAGGTCATAAATCAATCTGACCGACCGTCAGGAATGCCTACACTCAATGCCTCTCTCTCTCTCTCTCTCTCTCTTACTGCCTTGGATCCCCAGTCGTGCGTGTGCTGGGCCAACGGAGGCAGCTGGTCGGAAATAAACAATGAAATCGATAAGGACCTATTCACACCCTTCGCGCATCCGCCTTACCAGTACGTCTAATGCCTTTGCGTGAAAAAAACTTTCTATTCATCCATGAACTTTGCTGTACTTTTAGCCAGCGCGTGAATGACGTCAAAAAATTCTCAAGATGACAACGCTCAGGGACAGTGGACACTGTTCTTTTTCTTCACTTGGCAACGACACGTAGACTTCAAGGCGACACGTGACAAGCAGCGGTCCTTGACAAGAAACTTATTTCTCTTAAAGAGCTGTCATCTCCAGCAGGACAAAGTTGCAGTCATAAACACTTTCCTGAATTAGATCCACTGCCTTCTTTATCTGACTCGGTCTGCCGAGATAACAAGGCTACAAAGGTTAGCGTTAAAGACGCTTGTCCTTTTGCTTTGGCGATGCTGGCAAGAATCCATAAGCTTAGTCGGTTGAAATATGGGCAAATGGAGTGGATTTGATTTTATTACATTTCTTTTCCATTCCTCCTGGCGATGCATTGTCGGCTTGTCTAGCAATGTCCCAGCAGGGATATGTTCAAAAGAATGTGCTAAGTGCGAAACTGGCCGTACCACTGACCCGCTGAGGTCAAGAAAACAAACAACGGCTCAGAGCCACTGCAACTGCGGCCACTGGCATCATCCGACCCCTGAGCGCGCGTTCCGTTTCCATTCTTGCAAGGCTACATTTTACGTGACCGAACGGAGACTGTCAACGCTGATGTTGTCCAGCGCGACAGAATTGCCCCTTTCTGTCATCATCACATCGACACTGGTCCAAGGCTGCTTCGAAAACAGTGAAGCTGCTCAAAAGCTCTCCTTAACTAGAGAGCTTATCCTCAACGAGGAATCTCCCCTTTGCTAAAGTATCATCGCCCTTCGTTTGAACAGATTGCTATGAGAGCGTCCAAGCGAGACAGAAATGTCAATGATGATGTATAACCCTGAGCAAAACTCTCGTCAAGACGACCAACATCTCCTATCGGATCGTCCTAATCCTCCTGCTAAATATGAGTAGCGAGAAGAAGCAGAGACCAAATCATAGAGAAGAGCAGCGCTTTGCGAACCTTTTATGAGGGTTTTGGAAAGCTGTTTGGCCTTTAGACACCCAGACCGCGCTGAGTAGTTGATATTGAGCAAACGGGTAAATGCCTGTTACTGTAATCCAACATCTAGACCGATCAAAAAAAGCCTCCTGAGCTTAGTTCCATCTTCTGGCCTCACTCTAAATCATCAGGCCAAAAGATGACAGTGCGCAAAACAAGCAACTATCACGAGACGCCCTTACTATTGCCATCTCTACAGGAGATGCATCCTTGAAATGCTTTTCGCTTGATCTATTCAACGGCTAAAACTTACTTGTCAAAATTGGAGGGTCATCAGAATGCAAAAGTCTCAACGATCGCACAGGCCAAAAAGTAACAGTTCCTATTGTCCAGTTGTAGAGCAACCTTGCAGCAAAGGAATCTTAGCCGAAACGGAGGGTCGACTATGCGGCACGCGGAAACGTTGCTTAATTCGGAGCTCGTCTTGAAAACGGTAGATTTTGGTCAAACGACTGGTTGGAAATTTAGGTTGCAACTGACATGTGATGTACGCAAAGCTCTGATTGATTCCTGAGAATGTCGAGCCGAAGATGAGAACAACGCCGCGCGGCGTTGCACTTGCACACGCATGCTATTTCGCCTAACGCTGACGCGCTGTCAAAATTCCATTTGGCGCCCCATCTTTCTTTGTTCTCCGTGGCAAAGAGGCAGCGGGACGTCATGAACCTTCGCACCTTCGATCGTACCATGAAGGTGCGCTATAGGCTGGACTGAAGTCGAATGTAGACGTACGTTATTTTTCACTGGTTTTCTTTGCAACTAACTCTGTAGCACGTTTTTCGCGAGTTAAATCTGACTGCGTAATAAAAAATGTTACACTGTATTAGAAAGTTCCAAATCAGACGTTGTCATTGTCGCTAAGCCGACTTTGATGACTTGTAAAAATCTCTATTATGCGCGAAGCAGTAAAGTGAAATTGTTCACGATCTGCTAGCATGAACTATTCCATCAAAACAGATAACATTATAGTGCATAAAAAAAAGTTGGCAGCGTCACGCTGGTCGTTTATTCAAGACTGACGAAGAAAGCTAAACTGCTCTGAACGGAATGTTCACTTTGATACATGGCCAATTTAACTGACCACAGAGCATCTTTTCCTTCTCCTATTTTAATCGTGACCGGCGGGCAACTGTTAAACCTATTGATTTCTGCACCTTCGAGGTGCTGGAATTCTTGGAGTGAACATGAAAAAACTGTTGTGACCGAATCTGAGAGCAGTTGGAAACAAGCAAGTTTGAGTGTTTTCTTTCTGGCTCGACGTTTGTTCTTTTCAGTGAACCACTTTTTCGCATTCCTAGCAAAATTTCAGGCATTGCAAAGACAAGGCAAGTTTTGTTTTTCCAATTTGTCTCTACGGCGGCGCGCTGAAGACATCGATTTCTCACTGTCCGGTTGTCTATTTGAATTTCGTGCGGCTCCATAGGCTATAAATGTTTTTGCACAACGTTCATCGGAGATTGCTTTGATGCCTAATTTAACGCTGTACGCTCTTAAAATGCCTAATGGGTTTGCATACGCTCTTTGGTTCATTCCAAGCTTTTCACTGAATCCATCAGACATAGTCACTTCTGTAACAATTCTTCAACTAACCACTTCTAACTGGAAACTACGAAAGTTGCCTAAACTATTGCAAAAACTCGTTAATCGGCCATGTCCGCTTTATGGCAACCATAGCGCGCATTCCTTTGCACTAGCTTTTTCCCTTTCTCCCTCTTTCTCTCTTGTCATCGTGGCGCAACATAGGTTAGGATATTTGTCTTGTTTTGTGACAGCCACTGATTTATTGTGAGTAGAAAAACAGAGATATGCGGAATTTTGTCCAAAGAACCATTCAGTTTTTCCATCAGGACAAAGATACGCCCGAACAGAGTATCCACTCTTGTCTATAATCAGCTATCACTAAGACTCGGCAACAACTGGCAAACGCTTTTCCTGCTGATAACATTGGCGTTCTTTGGTTACTTCCTCTGAAGGAGCAAACAATATATCTTAACCTTTACCACAGTTAGGACAAAACGAACGCTGCTTGAACGTGCTATAGTAAACAGGTGCGTTTGAACAGGTGAAGTCTTGTCCTGGAAGAAACTACAAAACATTCCCCGACTGAATTTTCGACGGTACTCCTTTTAAGCTTTGACAAATCATTCGACAGGCTAAGCTTTTCCTAGACATATTTATAGCTTGCTTCAATTGTTGATGGGTTTTATGCGCAGACATCCTCACTAGTTACATACGATAGAAAGCTGACACTTTTCCAAACAGGAAGTTACTGATATTTGACCATGAGCAAATTGTAGTGATTTAAAATATTCCTCTTAAGATAACAACTTGTAATAAGTTTCCGTGGAGCTGCGCTGTGAATGCTAAGACGACGAAGATAACGTATTTTCGGTTAGGCGTATTACGCATGCTAACTTGTGCGCCTCTTATTAGAATTCCAATTGTCAGATTAAATAATGATAAAAAGAGGCGTTAACTGTCATTTAGAATTTAGCTATTCCTTCCTAACACGGTTCAGCGAACAATTATCCGAAAAGCGCTTAGTGGAATGGCCATTAAGCGTGCAGATGCAGTCTGAGAATGTGCAAACTTGAAGTGTAACAACATGCTTACCGTTGCAGGCATTTTAACGCTTTGATTTTGCTTCAATCCTTCGTACTTGCGCCGTTTATAAGCTGAGGCCGTTCCAGTGATTTCTAAAGAAACAGTTCTTGTAGCACTTTTAAAAGGATGTCCGCGGCAAGATCACTTGTAATCATTTATTCGTTCAGCAGTACTTGTAACTTCGCAAAAATATTTATGCAGGTGACTCTTAGGCTTCCCACGTTCAGCTTGCACAAAGACGCCTTAATGTGGTGAACGTCTTGAACTAGCCATCAGCAATAACTGATAACAATTATCGCTTCAGCAAGCCGAAGCTTATATCACCTCTGCTTAATGATAAGCCATGACAGATAACGGTAAAATATACTTACGAGTGTACGTGCATTAAGAAGAGAAAGGACCCATTTCACTGTCATTGATGCTGCGTTAAGAATTGTTTCATTCAGGAAAATTGCTTACATTTGATGGGTTCTTTTGAAAAATAATGTACTGTCATCTATTCTATTAATAATACTCTGCCTATCAGAGCAGACACAGCACTGTGTGATTTTCTCTTTACTGAAACGTTCACGAATGGGATAGGTATAAATAAAACGGGCCGATAAGGGTGGATCCGTCTTTAGTTCGTACAAGACTCTTCCATTAATACTGACCAATAGTGTTCCTACTTGCAAAGTTCATATTGAACATTTTGTAGTGTTTCCTTCATGTTGCCGCATTGATGTTCATTTGTGCCTACTGGCATAGCTCGTAGCTTTCATTTAGGCCTTAGAATGGACCAGTATTTTACGATGGTTCTTCTGTGTAATGACTGCAGTCATACGTCAATTTGCGTTTTCACATAATGCTTTCTGCATGTGAAAATGTAACTTAAAACTTCTTCGTCAAACCAAGGTTGCCTACAATCAAATGGGCCGCTTTCTTTTTTATTTCGATTCAGTTTTATTTTCAGTAGAACAAAATTGATAGGAAATGATGTTCGTCGCTAAAGATAAAGGTTTTCTGACCTTTATTTCAATTTTAGCACGCCATTCAAACATTCCTTAGTTGTGCTCGACATTCTAGGCTAAGTTTTTAAGAAACCACGCAAAGCTGATCAGAGAAATTTTTCAATCGCATCCATCTTCCCCAAATGAATCTTCTCTCACTCGCATGGCAACAGTACAATTAATATACCTCCTTGCCGTTTGGCTTTTGCTCGAAAACCGGTACACAAAACGTCGGCAACAGGTTGATTACTCAGTCGATGTCTTCCTGGGCATTTTGGTCTTTGGGCAAAATCCTTTTGATGTACTCCTGTCCACACCAAAAACATAAATGCAAAATATCGTGAATTCGAATGTTTTGAACGATTGACAAGAGAAGTTAAATGTGATTGATAAGAAGGTAGTGCATCCGAGAAAGCAAACCGACATCTTGACCATTCCAGAAAGCGCGCCAATATGTTATTTACGTTTTACTGGACGAAATATAAATTTATTTATTCACCAATGCAATACTGTGCGAATGATTTATCCGAACTGTCAAAGAAAAAAGTTGAAACATAGTGCCCATAAAAATAGCAATAAATGTCTACTTTTCAATAGCTATTAAACATCGAGAAATGAGCCTACATTCTAAACTGTATGTGAAGTAGCCGCTTTTTGCTAAATGTTCCATCTGCGCAGCAGGATCAGTCCAGTTTTGAAATTATCTTTACAAAAGATCAGGCGCCATCAAAGACTGCTTAAGTTGCTGCCATGCGCAGGTATCAACAATGTTTTTCGCATTCCATGCGTGCTTGACTTTCGTAAGTAACTGCCTTTCCCCAAAGCAAATACTTTCAAATCAACAAGTATAGAAGAAATGTTCTTCTTACCTATGGCATGCATGTGAACATTACAAATTGATCCCATTTCCAGCAGCAACGCTACTGCGAACTTCAGCGGAGAAACGTAAGTTACTTTTTTGTCTTAGCGAATAAGTCTACGAACCGACGAAACGTTATAAACGGCCATGTATTCTATAAAATAAAAACAGTTAAAGTTTCATGGCCTCTCTATAAAGAAAAAGTAAAAGTTAGTGTGGAACCAAAGTGCAGAAGCAGAGACGATGCTTTCGCTGAGCAGTTTATTGACCAACGAAGGAATCGACTAACACAGTGGCTTTTTGACTTATAGCAAACAAGGCATTATGTACCGCGTGCATATTCGTGCCATATGGCCTGCATCAGTGAGTTATTTTGTGCAGGGTACTCATCTCGGCGCAGCATGGCAAGAAGCTGTCAAACTGACCGCCTTAGTTCACAGCACGAACAATGGACAGAAGTGCTATCATTCGATTCCAGCAGTTTTTTCGCAGTGCTGGAACGAATTACGCATAAATTTGGTATGACGGCTTTGTTGTAACGACCTTGTCCGAAGCACTCAAGAAGACATTACGTTTTCTCACTGATATGAACCAACGGTACCGAATACGTAATCCCAAATAGCGCTACTAATACCATAGGCTAAAATGGCAAAACATTACCGGGAAACACAAGATCATGCTTCCATATTAAATAAGCTTAACTGCCAGTAGGTTCCGGATAAATGTTTTGCCTCGCTTACCCTTATGCTGATTATTGAAATGATGGTTGTAGTGATACTTTTTCAGGTGGTGCATGTACGTTCCTGGAGCAGGTTCACCGTGATGAAGGTAGTAATGCACCATGTCATAACAAACGTAGCCAAACAGATTTCCGCTTGAAAATATTAAACATGTTGACCAAGGCATGCTACTTTTGTACAACCAGAATAAAAGAACCACAATTAATGAAGCAACAGCAGGAGGAAAAACAAGTCGATCTTTATCCATTGGAGTCTAAAAAAAATTGAATATTTTACTAATCTGGCATCTGCTGGCAGCAATCGAATTGCTTGTCTTTTTCCTCCGAGGCAGCGTTACGAAACATCGATTAGTGAAAAATTTTATTAACATTACCATAACTGTACGCATACATGACAACTAAAGCAACCAAAGCCTGTTAAGAGACGCCTAGTTTTCCAAAACTGTACGCATATAGTTTTGAAACGAATCTGTATAATTTTCACTATATTCTCGCTGCGGCAGAAGCACCGTTAAGAAAGGTCCTTATTGGAAAATACGCACCGCTTTTGGGACCTTTTTCGCGACAGATTCGACCTCAATGCTAATAATACAGCAAGCTAGGTTCCCAAGGTTGCACATATTTCTCAACAAGCATCTCTAACAGGACTTCTGCGGTAACAAGAATATCATCATAACTACCAGCTACGTTCGAACTACTTTTTACGGTACTGTATTGTATACGTTTTTGTTGTACGCTGGATAGTATAAGCAGTGTCGTACCTTACCAACTGCAACTATCTTTTTTGTTCTGCAGTTTTGATCAGCATAAAGTAAGAGCTTTTTACAGAGCAAAATGGCTTATATCCTTAACGTTTTCAATAGCCTATAAACCGATTATACTTGAGCATAGGCTTTTGCAATAGGCTTATCTGTTCTCATCTAGATAATTTGCAACGAATCTCCCATCTCTGAAGAATCATTTATTGGAAAATGTCTGAAGCCTTCGGGTTATAGCTAGTCCTATCATCGGCTACGTTGTGAAAGCTAGCTTGGTAAAAATGACAAGTCTGCGTTTGATGTTAAAATTTTCAACATGTTACGCCGTCAAGGTTTAGGCATACGATGTTCTGCGACTTCACCGTTCATGACAACGGCGTACTTCTTGCTACTGAAAATTGTGGACAATGCGCGCGGCTATACAGTCAGCGCTAATACGTGTCGCTTTCCATGAAACAAAAGATAATCACATAGCGGAAATATAGGCTAGCGTTAAAATTCACACCACTTTGATGCTCAGGTTATGTGCTCATTTGTTCTAGTTGTTTAACTTTCGCTTTTGCGTCTTTCTTTATTCCTAGCCAACTTTTGATTAAGGAGTAAAATTCAAAGTGATAGCCGCATGGCACATTGCTAATTAAAACAAAAGCATTATGTACACTTAAAATATCAAACGGGATAGGACCCCACTTTTTTCAATATTATTATGCCACAGCCTAGCAATAGCTCCTTACCGGAAGGATTACAAACAGTTTAGTTTTCAATAAGAATTAACGTCTACATGTTAAACAGCTGAGAGTCTGCATTCATTGTTAATGGAATTAACTTGCTCCAGCGCATTGGCGCTTTAACGAGGAATACATCTTTCACGAAATTCGTTTGCGCTATTTCACAGCGGCAGGTTCACGCCATGTCATAGCTTAAAGGAAAACTAGAGCAAGTAATAATTCAAAAACTGTTAATAATGAATGCTCCAGCTAACAGACAGCAAGCGTCAACTGAGATCCACTGAATCGACAGGCTGTGGGCGTTTCTAATCTTTTAATAATCAAGACATCCTGCCCATTCTAACAGCAACGCATTGTCTTAGCTTGGTTTTCTTAGCCATATTGATCGCGGGAATGTTTGTCTGTTTCAAAATGCTTGCCGAAGGGTACATGCATAGTTAACGCGCAAGGCAAGCTGTAGGAATGTTTCAAAGATACAGTTTGGTGCTAAGGTGCTAACTGAAAATCGATTTTTAGAAACACTATCACCAGAGCTGCATTTATATAGTTTCAAGTGGTGGAGCTGCTAACTCACTTTTTTCATTTCGTGACAGGTTTAAGTACACAGTCGAACCATGAATTACAGTTCAAAATTATCTAATGAGTATCAATAAGGGCAAAAGCTTTCCCGCGTCACAATATCTAATCAAAATCACCATCACCTCACGGATTAAAGGTTCTTATGGGCTTGATAAGTGTATATTAATATTGCAACTGTCTTAGCTGTTGCGAATATTTACACTGTCAGCAGTGGAATGGTGTGAATGTTAGACTTACTAAATACATACAACAGCGTCCAAAACATGCTCACCTTATGATGTAGTCCATGAAGAATGAAGTGAAAGGCCATTAACTTGGGCGAATCGACTGGTGGATGCCAGTGAAATCCATAGCGATGAATGAAATATTCCATTAAGCTCCAACATAAGATTCCGCTGATGAAAATGGTAAGAAACCATGTAGTGGTTGTAAAAACCCCGTTTCCTAAACACAAAATGCCGTTTCAACATTTTTATTTGACGACGGTAACTACGCAAAAAAATATTTCCCACTTAATGCTCTTTAAAAAGCTTTTGTAGAAAGTCAGATGTTTTGGCTCATGCACAGTTTATTGCAATTTACAAGAATTAAATGTAGCTCTAATTCACCAAGTTGCCGCTGAAATAAAAACGTACTCACCAATGAATTGTAAACTGAAGAGTAACCTTTCTTACAACAAGAAAGAAAAAGCTGCGACACATTAACTTTCTAGATTTGACCTTTCAAAGTTTTTAGCTCAAAAGAATACTGCTTTTCTTAATTTAAACGAAAGTTTATTCATCTAGTAGCCATTGGCTAAGTGATACACTAGATTTATACAATATATTGCAAGTTAGCAGTATTCAGCAAGTCGGAGTTCATTTTCGCATCGATTGGCTTTCCTTTTCCCTTTTAAATGTACTTTTAGCCGTCTGACGAGAAGTCGTACCTTCATTTCTAAGGTCATTCCATCCACCGACAGTGAGGAGCAAAACGATTGGCATCCAAACAGAAGGTACAGCGTACCACTTAGTCCTGCTCAGTGATTCCCAACCGGTTGAATGGAAGAGCCGTAAGGAGTCGCACACTGGTTCGTGAATCCATGACCAGTACCGATCTTTAAGAGCTCCAATCTGTTCCACTACTGGTCGACTGGTGTCAACGAGGGAATCCTAAAGTTTCGGGTGAATAAATTAACCGTCAATATGCCTGATAAGAGAATTCAGCTTATTGGCTTGAGAAATGAACATGATATGCCAGCAAATGTAGTTCAACCCATTCTGCGGCAGCGGGTAGTATTTTTGAGCGGTACAAGTGCAAACGTTAACGCAACGATTATGTAAACAATTTGAGACAATTATCCTTTGCCCATTATGTAGAAGTTTTTCTTTTTGCAAGCATATGCATGCTTATGACAAGTCTTCAACTTTCCCCCTATCAAGACCATAAAAACTCAATTTGCCAGTTGTATGCAGCGCAGTTTTCAGTGTTCTATTAGACCTAAATATTTTTCAGCAAAGCCCGCTGAACTTCATGTTTAA
The DNA here is from genome assembly GCA_037903355.1 of Trichuris trichiura. Taxonomy (NCBI): domain Eukaryota; kingdom Metazoa; phylum Nematoda; class Enoplea; order Trichinellida; family Trichuridae; genus Trichuris; species Trichuris trichiura. The sequence continues at coordinate 519,463 of JBAJFE010000060.1, forward strand.
AAAACCTACTTCCTCATAGGGAATGCAGCAAGGCAGTATAGTGCTTACTTTGATTTGTAATAATCAACCCTTTACCACTGTGCTGCACAAAACTGGTAACATGGAAGTACTAATCATGGATGCACTATATAAATGAGATGATGCAATAATTCATGGATATTAACTAATCAGTGAAAATAACACGCATTTTTCTGGCACTGAAGCATTTGAATTGATATGTTTTACAACTGCTTTTCCTTTTTGTGATCTACTAAATTTTGTCGTCTGAATCGTACAGATACATATTTGATAAACTGGAACGCAAACCAGTGAATGAAAAAGGCCTTTTTCCAGCTTACGTTTGCTCTCAGGACAATATCGAGTTCACAACGTGCAATACAATATAAGCAAGGTTGCACCCCGTCTTTTAATCATTCCTCCTTCCAGTTAGCTTAGTTGAGATTGGATAGTTCACTGCTTTCGTATTAATATAACAGAATCAGTGAATCTACATCAGCCAAATCTAAATGGGATCCTCCTTTGATCCTTTTCTATTGCTCTACTAAGAACGAAGTTCCGTTTTTATATTACTATAACAATCTGTCTTAAACAAGAAATGACAGCAGGCTTGACGGTTTCATTCGGACGACAGATGATCATTTCCTATCGTAGCTGTCCGGTCATTCATTAATGTTAATACGAACTTTACTTTAACAAATTTTATTGTATGGCTAAACCTTTTTTTATTAACTGAAAACTATGAACCTTTTGGACTCTTCCAATCCCCTCCTTTGCGTGTATGTGGACTGAACTTCTACTCACGCTGAAATTAAAGTCTTCCGGAAATTCGCAGCTTCCGGTCAATAAGGACGACTTTACGCATGACATAAAAAGTATGCTGAAATGAAGCAGTTTAAGCATTTTATGTACCAAAGCAATCCTCATTACCTCAAAGTGTTTACGAGGCTGAGAAAAGTATACTGAGAAAACGTCTGATTTTAAACTGACGATCGATTGAGGGTAAATGTCAGTGTCTCTTGACACCAAAACCTGCAGCTTATTATTTTTAACAGAACTTAAACAGATAGGAGAAGATAACGAAGCATTTCTTAAGAGAACTTGAAAAGCAGTATAAACTTAATAAAATGTTTTACTATCTTAGAAAGTACTGCTATCATCCGAATGCATCTGTCACTGCGACATACAAGTTCGATACAAGATTTGCACATATGGATGGTTTTCCGTCCTTCATATGCGCAGTTTATGCTTCTCATACGCGAAGGATGAAAATCACAATATGAGACAATCAAACTCCCTAAAAGCTAAGACGTTTTTGAGTGACATGTAAGGCAAACTCGAATTGCTGACATATGTACAGAACCGTATGTTCAAACCGTTTTTTAGCTGCCACAGCACAGTAAACTTTCAAGCATGATGTAGTTATTTTCTAAACACGAACACATCCATTCTCTTATGGATACATTCGTTTACTAAATATCAATTTTGAGCTAGGAAAACATGCAAACGAAATATGAATAGTTGCTGAATTCAAAAATGATAATGATTATACGAACCGGTGTGGCAGAAACAGCGCCTAAGACAGAGTAACCTTTGAGAATGCGATACGCGCTACCGCTATGCCTATGGGATTTTCCGTCCAATGATTCTGAGCCATCGAGGAGAAAGCGAACATCCATGCCATCGGAATGCCTCAGTAAACTCGCACCGCCAGGATGCAACTGTGCAAATGGTGTCACGTCGTACAGTTGGCCGCAGTAGGTAACAGTGATCCTTTCTTTGTCATCCATCAGTAGCTTTTGCAATTTATACTGAAAAAATCATGAAAAAGCTAAGATACACCAAGCGATGAAGTCAATAAAATTTCGTTGTTTTCATGGACCACCTAAGCATCCTGCCGCGCGGGTAGAGCTGGCAAAAATTTGCATAGCATATTGCAATGAAATATTCATTGCCTTTGTTATAAGCAACTAGTGAAAGATCAATCTTTATTTGGTGGCCACCTTGTGTGCAGCATTCATATTTTACTGGAAAGTAATGTGTTGTCCAATATTCACTGAATATAGCATGCTCCCACACGACCCTATTTATTACTTAGTCAGCTTCCTGGCGGCCAGCAAAACGGAAAGGCAATGGACAAAATAGTGACTGTTGATTTTTCAATTGCAAACGGCTGAATAGTCTCGATTGTCCATGGCTCTTATATATCGTCACAATTGGACAATCGATTGTCAATTCGATCAACCAATCGTTTCAAGTGGCGATCATCATGAACTCAGAGCTGCGTTTAGGGCAAGGTGACAACTTAAGCATACGATTAACTAAGATTTGAACTTTTCAACACCCTGACAGGTGACAATCAAGTTGCCGCTATGAAATGTCACGGCGACTAGTTGTGTCCATAAAAAGCTACTTGTTTATGTGCATCCAAAGGATCAATAATAACTAACAGTTGAAACGCGAAAGAAAAAATGAACACTTGTACGGTTATATGTCGAGCCCGTCAGAACCAAATAAGGCAGCTCGATAGGTGGGATTAGCCAACGTACCCAACAGCTATCTAACACTCAAATGCAAAGGTTTTGTTTTGAAAACCAAAGGGAGACAAAATTACCTTATTTGCCCTTCGCTGATCCACACGAACAAGACAGGTTATATAATTGCTCTTCTACTATTAATATAGGACGTTTTACAGCGAATGTTTCCTACTAACATCAGCATTCGACTATGAAATGAGCAAAAAGAGTTAAACATAAGTTTCCCAGTATAGCAGTCAGAGACTGAACATATGAACATTGTTTTCTCTGGAAAATCCATGAACCAGTACACGATATGCGCCTGCCAGTATGTCGTGACAACTGATGTCAGTTGGTTCGTTTAGCTATCTGGAAGTGTTATAATAAAGGTAATGAAGTGGTAGAAACTCCCTGCATTGCACGCTGGGTCAAATCGATAGCCCGTAAAAGCCGAACCGTTGCTTAGAAACGTTTCAAGGTAAAAATGTCACAAACAGTGGCATACATCTGCTTCGATAAGTTTTGTGCGACAGGATCGTTACAGGGTGAGCCATCTTTCGCGTAATTGACACAATCGCCTTTGTACTGCTGATAATGGCGAACAACATCATGTGGCACAGTTTTCCAATCGATTATCCGTCTTAACGTAAATAAAAAGAAAAACGTTTAAAAACAGTTAACTTTACTTCTAAGGCGACTAATGGGTGAATAAAGGCTTTTCTCTTCTGAGAACGCCTTTCAAATTTCACTACTCATGTTCAGCACTTTTCAAAAGAATAAGTCCCTCCAACTTGTACATGCAAGCTCGAACAGAAATTAGAGTCATTGCGAGCGCTAATAAGGCCACTTTTTGGGCAGTCATGAAAAGGATGCTTAAACGAGGCAATAACAGCCGGAATGGTTCGATATATTAAGTTATTGGCAGCAAAGAGCAAAGTTTACGGGGGATGATACTTGAAATTTTTGAAAAGTCAAACCACGTAAACTTACGCAACAATTACTTCGAAGAATGGAAAAGTAGACTGCCCCTTCTGCACTTTACAACGATCACCACCAAAGGCACGAACATCGGAAAAATCATCACACGAAAGCCAGTGCTCCCTACTACTCATTCAGATTACGGAGTGAGCAGAATTAATATTTTCGCAAAGATAACGCAGCAGCCGATCATGCTTGTGAATGACATATAATAACGAAGCACGAATAGAAGCGCTGTCATCACGGCGCTTAAACTTGGCGAACAGCGGTTTCTCTGTTTACGCGCGAGCGCAAACAAATTGTTGTCCTTTCATGCCTCGTCAACAGTGGAGCGAGAGAGGGCAGTCCAGCATGCAGGCACTAACTGCATGACTGAGAGAAAGCCGACGAAACCAGTTGGCTTTTGTACCAACGTGAAGTTGCCCGGTTGAGCCACTGTGTTGAAGTGCACGACTGAACTTGCATTGCTCAGTATCCATTAAACACATGTTACGCAATTCCCACATTTGCTTAAAGTGTTTTTGAACAAAAAGGCGATATAATTTTCTAAAATCTTTCCCCAAAATGTCAAAATACAAATAACAATTTAACAAGCGCAAGTGAGCCTAAAATTGTAAAATAACCTTCTGTACTTTATTGACACTAAAAAATGAATAAACTGCGATAGTTTGAAAAAAATTGCAGCTAGTAATAAATTAAAATGGTTTACAAGCTGTACAAAAATAAAAAGCAGTTCGAAGGTTTGCAAAAGCGTGTTACGCGACATTTCCTGCGCATCTGCACACCAATAAAACCATGAAACATTTACCATTGCTGAAACAATGGACTATACTCCATAGAACTCTTCCAATTGGATAGAAAGGAGGTCGCCTTTTTAAAGCACATTCTGTAGCAACCCCGAGCTGCTCTGCTCCACTTTCTGAACTGAAAGTAGACTCAGTTTCCAAATAAAGGAATATGTGCGTCCTAACACAAGTGTGCATATAACCGTGTATATTTTCCAGTTGCAGAACAGAATGTCATTAGAACAAAGACGGCTTTGTGAAAAATAGGCGCGAAAGATCTGACATATCATCGCATGCTGTGTTTAAAGGATAGACGTACACACGCTGGTTAGTGTTCACACAATACGAGAAGCCTCTTGGCATACCAAGGCAATCTTCTTTCAGCTCTCCCTATCTGCCATTGCTGAAATAGCCTATAGCTCCCAAAGGCTCTAATACAAGGCCGCATGTTCTAACCGACATTGTCTTTTCAGCCAATGCGCTTTGAATCATAAGCTTCATACGCAATGTTCTAATGCTTTTTAAAGATGGAATTCTTTAGGCAACAACGTTGTGATTTTGATTGCTACCCATACATATGGCGCCTTAAGCTGTTAGTTCGGCCTGTAAGCAGCAAATAAGTGCCAGAACTTTATGAACACTTCCTCATGTTCATCTCTCGGTGATAAAAGATAAGAGAAAGCTTTTAGTCACTATTCATACAACAGTGACCTTCCTTGATGTTTGCAGAATGAAACATAATCAAAGACTATGGAAGAGCTCTTGTACAACCAAAAACTATTTGGAATTCTGCCATGAACTTGTTAGAAAACTAATTGGTGTTTGACTTCTTGCCCATTTCAAAAAAAGCGGGAAAATGCACTTGCATTTGCCACAGTTATTTTAACTGTTAATACGTACATCACGCCGCATTAAAGCTGCCTATCACTGAAAATTAACGACAGAAAATAAAGACCAAAAACAGGTTCAACAAACATGCTGAAAAGGTGACATACAAAAATGAACATTACTATACACTTGCGAGCTGAGTGAATTGAACACTGTGTTATTCAATGAAATGATATAGAATTGCTTTGTTGTTCTGCTTCATGAAGAGCGCCTATCATGAGTTCAGCATTCGCTTCCACAGCTGCCAACGTCAACTGATATGTAACCACCACAACATTAGCGTTATGATTAATGCTGCGTATAAAACTAAAACATGGAAGGAATTCTGCCTTTACTAACTTTGACACCTGTCGCCTCTTACCAACCACGAAAATTTAAATTCAGCTTCTATATCTTATCATAAAGGTCTGTTATCCCGCGAAAGAGTGCAAGTTTTTCTCGTTAAGCAACGAATACTTATTTAGAGAAAGTAGTAGCTTCAGACCAACCATAATCCGTCATCAGCGAAAAAATGGCTTTTTTTACGCAACGGCACTGCGAATTCCCTTACCAAACCATCCCAATCAAGTTAAGAGCAGTTAAATGTAAAAAAATGTTTTAGCTGTCTAAAGGTATTACTATTCTTGTCATTAATATCTTGCATGCGTCTGACTGGTAAAGCCAAAATTCACATCCGCTATTGAGGCACAGCGCGTGGAGTAATATCATTATAACTTGTTCTAATGATGCTCTAAACTTGGATTAAAGATGGAACAATTGAACAGATTGGCGTAAAATATTAAATATAATCGCCACTTCAACTGTAAATTGAATTGATTGTTCTTTCCATGAAAAAATTTGATTTCCGTTATTGGGTATAAGTACGCCTGTAATCACGCAACAGAAATGCTTCCAAGTGATTGGCGTACGCAACTTTTCCCATGTATAAGGAGTTGAAAGCAAATGACGTTTTAGCGCTGTTTTTCAATTTCTTATGCGTGGTTTTATTATGGAAGGGTACAAGCGTTTATTCTCACTTGCCAATAAACGGTAGTTCGACGCATTTGGAGCTTTCGAAACGGACAGCGCAACATGAAAAGCTCCGAAAGCGTCGAAATACCGTTTCTTGGCAAGTGAAAATAAACGCTTGTACAATTCCATAATAAAAACACTCACATGAACGTTTACAAGGAGAAAACGTGAAAGAACACTTAATTAAATATTATTACCGACTTCAGTTAGTTTGCATGGAGGCATCAGTGTGCACGTAAGTGCTGTGCGGAAAACATTTTCTGCAACACCACCCTAGTTGTTTTCTGCTTTAGAATCTAGTCATGCGCATGGAATTGATTCATCTGCCTTTTCTCAACTACTTGCTGAGCTATAATGAATTTTGGCCGCTGCAACAGTAGTAGTATAAGTAACTGGCTCTTTAAATGAATGGTAAAGCAGAAGACCATGTTCAGAATGTACCAAAACAAGGAAGTCAAATAGAATTTTACGTAGGCTGCGTTGCTTGTCATTCCAGCGTTGTTTTTTCCTACAGTCTGGAAATATTCCGTCTATTCTAGATATGCTTCGGTGCCCATGTTTGACAGTAAAAGAAATTGCTGACGATGACAGCCATAAAATAATGATATTTGAATAACCAAGCAGGTTTTTCCTACATAATGCGCGTAAAGACTAATTTATCAAAAAAGTTATGTAGTGATAGTGTGTCATTTCTCTCGCCATTGAACACGCTGTTTTCTAGTTTACAAAAGCTTCGCTTCTAGAAACAACAAACGAAATAGACAAAACGACCGAAGCTTAAGCGTCGATAAGTCGGTTGATACTCAGTCAATTCAATGCAATGTTCGTTATGCAAACTACTTAGACGTGGTACGCCTCTGCCAATGGCTGACAACCAATAATGACTTCCTTAGACGGCATTACGCAAAATAGTTCAACTCTTCATTCGTTACTGATAATCACTGAAGAATAATTGCTTATTTCTGGAAAAAAGAAAATGAGACTGCTATCATAGGACTACTCAATGAAGCAGAAAATTCAATGACTTAACACATCTGAAGATAACAACTATTACTTGCGCACTCTAAAAGCTTTAAACATAACTGACGTAACTGCGCTGTCAACAGAAGAACTAAAAGTGCACTTCTTCTGGAACGACTTAATTCCCACAGACTAAACATATTATCGCATTTTTCTTGATTCGTATTATAGTTGCGAATGTTGACTGTCGAAAGTAAGGGTAAAAGTGCTATCCAAATATTTTGCCACGTACGCTTTTATTTCGATACCCAATTGTTTCCTAAGTTTTCTGACCGCTTAAACACTTTCAGTTTAGTAGGGCAAACTGAAATGGTAATCAATGGAAGATTAAGCAATGAAAAACGTCGGCAAACTGCGGTCACATGAATACCTAGCTTTAATGGGTTGCAATCAAAGGGCGAATATGCAGTCATTCTTCCTGCTACTAACAACGGACAGCAAACCGGTCAATGCTACAGAAATTGTAAAATATTATTTCGTACATCACTGATAAATTCCAACTGACGAAGCGTCGCAATGATGAAAAGTGGAACACAAACATGTTTACATTCTTTTTAAGGTCAGCAATCGCAGCTCTCTTCCTGCTAATCTTAAGTAAGGGAGAAAGTTTGACTTTTTTCACGCTAACTTGCGCTAGTAGAAAACGCCAATGGTTAAACGGCAAATGGTCACTTTTTAACGTTCCTGTGCCTGCATAAAAGGAAGAGACCCACGTTAGACATTAAGCTTCTTCTTATACTGTTGTCTTATGCGTTAAAGCGTATAGACAACTTTTGATAATTGTTTCTTGCAGGGGAAGTTTTGAGAAAAAAATGAAACACGAATTAATTTCTTTTTCCAATTAAGATTAATATAATTAAATGATGGATGAATGTGAAAGATTATTTCTTTCTCTTCTTGTCCTAATGCACTCTGCGGCAGAAAACAGGGATAAAATATCTTAATTTCTATCTGCATATCGCCTTTACATTTACAAAAAGCATTCTGCATTATACGCTGCGTGCTAACGTTACTAGTATTTCACCAAGCACTCGACTTCAAGAAACAGCAAAAAATGAATGAGTGGTCCTGTTTACACTAATCCGATATGCAAGTGGATTGGTTTTTTCATTTAACTCATTAGTACTATTAATATTTCGAGAAACCACTGCTTGTCCACAACGTATTATGCAGAATACTGCGTTGTGATGTTGCAGTACAGCAAAAAGAACTTCAGTTTTGGCACTGTTGCTAGCGGATAATAACTTGTTTACAACCGAAGAAATATCGATAGGTGAAAACAACAACATACTTGTCAACAGCAATGACTCGATCTGCGGAGTACTTCAGGCATTTTTTCCGATTCCAACTCGCTATTAAAGTATATTCCAAATGAGACTGAAAACTAGCAGGAAGCACCTACATCTACCGTGGATGTGCAACAGTGTTTTGGGAACTTACATGGGCGCTGCTTCAACATTGCTGTTCCATTTTCCAAACAGCTCAACTAGTTTTCAGATTTGCCTATTTCACGAGTCATCATGACTCGGATGCAATCTCGTATCACAAGCAACTATAGCAACACGCCCACTCTGTTTGGCCGCAGCAGCTGCTGATTGCGGTTGGCAATAAAAGTTTTCTGCCCTGACAGCTACGCAGCTCAGTGGTTACTCAAAATTTAAGCGTAATTGTGAGTATCCGTACTGCAACACTATCGGAAGAGAAACGAAGAATTTACCTTTAATCAGTTCGGCATTGCTGCCGTTCGGTTCAGTGAAGTTTTTGAGCTTTTCTCTGCCATTGATTCTGTTCTTAAAGTTGAGGCCTGAATGATCAGGTAATAAATTAAGCCAATAACATTTAACGATGACAACACAATGTCTCTTCCTCTTCTGCGACCGTCTTCGTGTAAAGGATTTTTGGTTCTATGACCCCGTGCAGTAAGTCACTTCTGAACGAAGATAAAGCGTAATCTGTTTTTGATTTTCCTTGGCCATTTAAACCGCTTAAGTCGATGCATTCAGCCAACGCTAGAACGGCCCGCAAATCAAGGCAACAGCAGCTAATCGGTCTCCTGGAAAGCTTCTGTGGCGGTGTACGTTGCATGATAGCTTATCGTAAAGGAAGAGAAACTGGTATCCCAATCTTTTGGCAAGAAAAGGAAAGAGATAAGCGCGAGGAGAAGCTTCTTTTGCTTTCCATTGCAAATGTGAGTTTTTTGTTCACGCCTTTGTCGCTGTAACTAATGTTTTTCCCACTGAGTGATCTGTGGATGTAGGCGATTTAAACATTCTTCGTTTCCTCTGCCTGCGTGAGGCTACAACAACAATTTGCAAAACCTAACTGAACGGTTTCAATTTCAAAGTAGTAGTTGAATTCGCAATTTCGCAGAAGACCCTACCATGTAGTTATGCCAGTTTATTATCAATTCTTCTATTTGGAGATGAAAAAAATTCACTTTTAAAACTTAATACGAAAATAGAAGGGTAAAATGGGATACTGAAGCCGTGCATTAATAAATTGTCGCTTAGGAAAAAATGCAGCAACTGTTGCTCCGCACATGATTCCCGATAGCTTCGTTTTATTTGACCTATGGCTCCCTGCAAAACGTTTTGCCTAATTAGTGCTGCAGTAAAGATTTACGTCTACTTAATTCTATCTTTTCCATGAAAGGAACTAAACATTCAACACGTACCCATGCCTTCATTAGCACCTGCAAGTACTGACATTAAGGTTTTGTCTTCTGTTCTTCACAAGGCTCCATATGGGAATTTATCCAGTCGGAGAAGTACAACCAGTGCGCTCAAATCACAGGATTTGCCGTCGTAACATGATGAAGTCAAGCGCTTTAATTCCTTTCTCTGACTTGCCGATAATTCTATGCCAAAAGATGCTTTGACAAATCCGCTAGCTTAGACAAATACATTTCTCCTTTCGACTGACCTTAATGCTCTTCATCACAAACGATTATATTAATATTCAACCTCAAACGTTTATATCCATTTAACTTAATAGATTTTAAACGTCTGATCATAAATAATTTTTATTTTTTCGACTTTCCATAGCCACAAAGAGCTTGAAAGAAAGCAGACAAAATAATGCTTTGTTGAAATTGGCTTAAAAAGTAATGCCTCCTTAACGATGAAGAAAAGAAGCCTCTGGAAAAATAGAGTAACGTGCGATGTTTTGTTCAATCTTTCATTCAGCATCACTGCCGACCAAACATGTGATAAACGGCATTTTCTCGACAGAGAACTCAGCATTTCACAACGGTGCCAAACCGTCAAGAACTGAGGGAAAATAAAAGCGGTCCTTTGTATTCCAGCCCACTGAACGATAATGACAAGGAAAACAGAATAAAAGGCATATCTTGGATTGACTGTTCCCTTTACTTACGTCCTGGATGTGCAAATGAAGACATGGCAGCCAACATTCACACATAGAGGACTCATGTGCTCATTGTTAAATAATGGACGATTTAATAACACACGTTGTCACAGGTTTATCGCAACTAATTCTGACTCCTCATTTTAAAGTGAACTTGAATATTTTTAAAACTATTATTACATTTACTTCCAAGGTGTTGCTGCATCAACCCGATCCTTAGTTACAATGCTTTTTCACTTATCGTGAACAATTGCTCAATAGGATTAAAGTTACTTTTGAGAGTTCAGCTCTTTAAGATTTTGACCAAACGCGCCAAAGACATAAACAGCTGATGAACAGACTATTAGCTTGTGATTTGTTAAGTTATTATTAATATCATCTGACTGAGCTTAGGAGCAGAGCAGCAAAAGCGGTCTTAGTTGGTTAGACAACTGCCTTTTCGTTTTGTTATTTTTTATGGCAAGGCAATTTGTCACAAAAGAAAAGACCAACTTGCATTCTCCTGAGGAATGATTGTGAAAATTTAACGCACGTTAACACGAGTTTCTCAAACATTTTTTTCACATTGCATATGCAGATTTTAACAGTATTTGCGCAACTAAAGAAATCAGAGCACTGCACCCATTGCACTGTCATCGGATGCTCTGACAGTCAGAGCATACTGGTCACGAAATTCCCAGAGAACAATGTATTAATACTAATAATTGACAATGCAATAGTACTTCATTCTTTAAAGAACAAGTGGATATTTGAAAGTGTATGCTTTCAAGGCGTATTGTAAAAAACAACGCATTGCAACACCGCGAAAGGGTGGACTGCTTTTATATTTCTAACATGCTAGCAACATTCCTGTTCTGTCATGAACTGGAACTAGCCACCATGCAAACGGAAGTAAAACGTTACTATTAATAGTAACCTATTCGTTGGAAGCTATGTTGAGCTGTCAGACAATTGGTTAGCCTTTTTCTATTCGCATACACTGGCATCAATTTAGTCTTCCATTTACTGATTTCATGCTCTTTTTGTGCGGAAAAAATACAAAATCGTTCAGCCGGGTACAAAAAACTTTCAAAATTTTTTGAGCTTTCGGAATCTAGCACATTTCGTTTTCAATGGTGATAAGTACTTGGTCAGTTTTGCTACTCACTGATATTGTAATAAATACTTTTGAATGTCTACTGTTCATGGTCTTTTGTGGGCTTTGTTATCATCAACCATTTATTCTAAAACCAGATAGACTTTTTGGTAAATCGATCTGGTCGTAGCGCTTGTTGCAACTTTCTGGTGAACTTTCTAAGTATAGGAGGCACCATGATTTTATCTGAGATAAATCTTCCACTGAGATCCCACCAAAGTTTGTTAGAATTTACCACAGTAGTAGAGCATAAAATCTCGCTTTAGAAGTCCAATACATAGCAGTGACATGAGGCTAAGCTTACATTAAGGGGTAACTTTGTTGACATTTGGTTACATCTTTCATAAACATTCTACAATTCGACTTGAAACTGACTGCCCGTACAGCATCTTTTTCATAGAGCTTTTTTAACGTTTAGTAGCACCACTGCGTCCTATGGCAAGCTGACATTTGCTCAAAATGTGCTTCTTCTTATAGGATATGATTGTAACTTTGCATTGAGTACATACCTGAAGCGTAGCAAAAAGAAACCTCCTTATGGCGGCCTTTCGGTAAGTCGAAACTGTTTCGCAACAGATCGAAAGGAGCTTATTTGGGCATACAAACTAGTTCAAAATCTTTTAAATAGCTCCCAAAATAAACTAGCTTTTAGTTTTACTTGACGAATTTAATGGTTTGTTCTTCTTCAATCCTGCATATCTTTTAAGCAAGCAACTGCCTGATCTTCATTTTTAACTTTGTACGGTCGGAATAAAACACAGCAATAAGAAAACTGTAATATCTTTTTAATGGTAGAATTTGCTTTAAAGTAAACTATGGGAAATAGGTTTTCTTTCATAGCAAACGGATTTCAGCGTATCTAAGCAGTAACACTTTGTCCCATGCGGTCTACACATACAGCATTATTTATTTGCGTTTGTCCTAGCTTAGCTCTTATTAAAGAGCAAAAGAAAGATGGAACAAATTGATTCAACTTACTTTCCAACTTGTAGACTTAATCTTTTCGAATTCGCTGGATCATGCAGCTATTCGGCAATTGTGAGCTTGACTGCATAACACTAAGCAGCCGAATACCTGAACGCACCTTCGAGCCATGTTAAATACCTTACACCTGCCTCTTTTCGTATGTCTGTTTTGACAGCTCTGTGCGCTGCTGAGGCAGTGACATCAGAGTTCTAAAAAAAAATTAAAGTTTCATCTGAACACGAGAACTTCCAACTGCAAAATAATGTGCTTGAAAGTTTCCGTTTTCTGTTGATTGCCATGCGGAGTAGGAATATCCGCGTTCTAACCAATACTACAACACATCGGTTTAAGGTGCCATGACTGTTTTCTTGCTTTTGCTTATACATTATTCCTTAAAAGAATGTTTAGCTTTACGATTTGAGAAAGGCAGATGATTTCATCAGTTCGCATTCGCAATAACTACTGTTCTTTAGCCAAAGTTTGGCTAAATCAATATCCACCGCGTTTCCAATTTCATTGAATTTTTCTACTGTTCCAGCGATCCATGAAAAAACGCAAAACTGTACATTAATGCTTAGAATTAGTGTACCGATGTAAACATTGTAAGACGACTTCCTAATAATTCAATTCAGGCGTTTCTTATGGACTACCCAGTAACCTCTGTACGCAAAAGCTCATTCACTGTCAATGGTTGAACAATTCTGCGACTCAGGATATTCCAGCCAAGGGATATTAGCCATAAATGTTGACCAGTGGCACACGTGGCCTTGTGCATCCAGTCAAAGGTCGTATACTTCCATTCATGGAAATCAATTTCAATACTTCAAATGGAACTGAAGAAGTGGAGTTGTCTGGTCCGAAAGGAGTTTGCCATACCGCACGCTAAATCTTCCGAATAGCTCTACTTAGGTGGCTGCCCCCAAAGAATGGACTTTCGCGTAGTATTGGTCATTCAACAAGTCAGATCTGCATGCAATGCTGACTCCCGCCATTCGGATGGAACAGCAACAGTAATTTTTGAACACTTTTCTTAAGCATATGCAAATTGAGCAAATTTACTTGCAATGATGATCAACTTTCAGCTTGCTAAAGGCAACGAAGAAAAAACAGAGGAACACCCGTCTGCGCGAAACCAGTAAAAGCAATATAGTCTCGACAGAATTGCCAATAGGGTTTTGCTATTGCTGCATTAATCCGTTGTGACAGTCGCGACGTATCACTAACGGTAAGAATTAAATGTTATCAGCGTATAATGAAGGTGACATTGGGCCCTGTCGCGTTTGCAGTCAAAGCAGTCGGTTGAAAGCGAGTGCCATTGTCGGGCGGCATCCTTTGGGCAACCGATGCTGCAAAGTTGTGTGTGTCCTTATCTAACGGTCGTCAGAACGACGGCGACGTCGCGTCGGCTGCGCGGGTGGCCGATTGGAAAAGTTGGCGAACTTTGTCAAATCGAAAACATCACCAACTGCCGTTGAGCAGAAAGTTGGCTGCTTTTTTGTAAGCATTCGTCTGGGTCACTGTCGATCGTTGGAGGAAGTGTCGCTCTTCGGTGGGCTGCAAAAAGCTGCTGCTCCACACAAGCGAAAGGAGCGTTGAATAAGCGCAGTTCTTTGGGCGCGCGAAACCGGCATGTCGTTGTCAGCGTCGACTTGACCGCGAAAAGGATAGTGTTTTCCTTTCAGTTCGTTGCGCAGTGACTAAAAGGAGCCCTTCTCCGTTCTCTTTTCGGAGGGCACCGCTTTTGATGCACATCTTTCTACAATTTCAACTCGTTGCACTTGAGTACAACGTGTGCTTCTATCGCGTTTCTTTCACTGTACGGAAGGAAAACGGGTTTTATTTGGCCTTCTTAGATCGATCGCACAGTTGCGACATTTTCTGGTTGCACTTTTACCACACCTTTCCCTGACCGCTTCATATTGCTACTAAAGGCACCTAAAGCCCATCTCCGTAAAAGTAGCCGCAATGAAGTGTCGTTACTCGCGTTGTCAAAGAATCGTTGCTGATAGATAGTTTGCGTATAGTTTTGCTGTCAAAATCATGTCTTTCATCATCGGTGCCATTGCTCAGTAGCACTGCTCGATTTGATCGTTGTCTCTGTTTGCCCATTTTGGCGAAAACTTGTATTCTCCGTCGCCAAGCAGTCGCGGGGCAAAGCTGACCGTCGGTCAAGCGATAGCGGATTGAACGATCAGCTCGTAAGCTTATTAGTCATATTTCACATTTTGTCAATATGTGTCGATTGGAAGGTGTGAACGACTACTATATTTTAGGGAGCATCATGCACCCATTGCTTCGAGAAGTCATCGATCAAAGAGACCTGTCAAAGGCTGGCGACTTGTTCACTATTGGCGACTGGGAAATTTTATCCGACCTGCCAACGGTACTTGTTAAATTGAAGGCAATATTTCGTGGCAAATATGAAGAAGAGAGCGACGAGCAGATTGTTGCCGAAATGTGTGTTACCCGTGTGACCGCTGCTATTAGGTAAGTGTTTTCCCAGACTAAACGCTCGTAAAAATATTTGTCAGCGGAGGATATTGACATCCCGCGGATATTAGGTCTTCAAAAGTGACGGTGACCTTGAGACGATCAACCGACAGATGCACGAGTTTGACGACGGTGATGAGGTTGTTTTCCGCAGGGCACAGTGAAGGTCGCGAACAAATAACGACCGGTGGAATTGTTCGCGGCGACCGGTGATTTTCCGCTAGCAGCATTTTTCTGTCTGCAATCCTTTTACAGGACCGGTCGCGACGTCCTTCTTCTACTGGCATTTGCCAGCTCGGTTTTGTCAGTCCTAGCCACGACTTCGGGTCGCATTGTCCGTACTGTTTAAGACGCAAACGCACGCGTACGCTGACCAAAGATACCATCTCCTTTTGTCATTGCTTCTTATCTACTTAGCTCACTTTAAAAATACAAAATTTGGTAAAACGACCAGTTTGTCTATTGTGTCATTTCGACCCTTTTGTTGCAAAAATGAGGATTTTTCCAGCGAGTGCATTACTACCAGCCCTGCCCTTTCTGCGTGACGTTTTCTGAGGAACCTAAGGTTTGGCTGGGGTGCCTTAGTGGTGGCTCACTTTTGCCTTTATTCTGTTGCTCTACGGTAGAATGGAGCGAACCATATGGATAGTCCTCAGCCTTGTCTTTCTTCTAGCAAGTCGCATGCGCATAAAAAGTAGCCAACTGAAGAGGTTTGCATCGAAAAAAGGCGGCTTAGCGATCACTGAACTCGTCGACCTTAGGTGGCCATTTTTTATTTACCAGTTTCATCTTAGCCTACCTCGGACACAGATCATGGACCTAATTATGCATGATGCCAACTGCTCTAGTAGCACAACTTCATTTTAGAAAAAAAGGCTTCACGTCCAGCTGCAGGTTCTAGACTTTTACTGAAATCTAGTGCTGGTGAAAATAATAAACATCTTAAAAACTGTTCTTCAAGTCAGAACTGACATGATGGCTCTTGGGTGTTAGTTTAAAGGTGAGAGAATACATAATGTTCTCATTGGCATGCACTAACTGAACCGTAAATTGTAATTGAATCATCCTAGCGGAAAAGTCTCCTCTCTTCGTCGAACTGCCGATTAGCAGAAGCTGCTTCTCCGCACTTGTGTCTTTTTTCGAGAGCCGTTCAAAACTGGCTATTTTTTATTTTTGCCTTCGTGTTTACTTAACGAAAGCGCGATTAACATCGACAGCTTGGCATGCATGACCAATTGACTAACGCGTTTACCTTTTCACTGCTCTTGAATGTTTAACTAAGTTAAAGATTGGCATTATCCACTTTATCGCGCATAAATATTTTGCAAGTGACTTTTCTCGGTTTCCTGAGACGAGATACGCGCAAGAAATTTGAATATTAATATCTGAGAAAAATTATTACTGCTCCTTTGAAGAAGAGAAAATATTCTTTGCGTGAAAGAAACCGCATTATCACTTTTAAACCAGGTTTTATTCCTACGTTCGTTTTTACGTTGATGACTGTCCAAGTATGTTGCTGATTCTTCAGCCGCGAAACAATGTTTATCTTGCCTTTCAAACGGACATAATTGTCCTGCTGCTAACTGGAAGACTGAATTATGTGCAACCTTTATGATTTGTTTAAAATTTTCAAAAAGGTTTCACACGTGTCACGAAGGGCGATCACCTTCTGTTCCATTCATTTGCGGCCATTACTATGAGCAGCGACCACATTTTGAGTTAACGATACTAAAAATTCACTTTCATCCCACGTGTTTTAGCGTTGTAACTGTTTAAAAGATATTGCCTCACATCCACTCTCGACTAATTCATTTTTCTAAAAGCGGTTGCACCCCAGCTCTTTACAACGTTCATCGTTCTATGATTATTGCAGCGTTATGCGCATTACGTTCAGCTAAGATATCTCTACGCAACTTGTGCGTGTGCAAACTTAAGTTTAACAGTTAAAGGTTATATCCAATTTTGAAGTCTTGAAATTGTATCTCTTTACGGCGCTCAGCTATTTTATGCTGTTTAGTCTTTGGAAAGCTCCCTTATCTGAAGTTGATACATCGCAGAGTAGATAACGTCTCGTGCACGTTGCGAAATGAAATTTTTAAACGGGCTTGATTATTTTTGTTGATTCATATCTAGGGCAGGTTTCGCTTGAGAGCGCATTCTGCGCTATTTACGAGATAAAGTATGGATGCAAAGGGCCTTCTCCCACGCGGGTGAAACGTCAGTCTTATCTGCAGCAAAAATAACGTGACCGTTTGCGTCTGTGTTTGGAAACTTTCTTCTGCACATTTTCTTTTATTGCTTTTTGCATTCATTATGCCGGGAAAGTGATAACGTTCCTTGATAGCACAAGCTTACTAGGTCAAAAGTGCGGCAGATCTTTCCATTTCCAACTGGGATGACGATTTTTCACTTTAAGACGCGTTTTCAAATGCGAAAACTGCTAGACTGCGCGTGATCTCGCGTTCTTATCGTTGCAGGCTATGAAGCTTTGCTATCCATTTAAATATGACTCCGTTTTATCCGAAAGCTTAACGAAAAACTGCGAAAAGAGAAAATATGAGAACGGCAATTGCAATTATTAGAATAAATCCAACTTTGAGCAGCTGATAGCATTTCTTTCTACACTCCTCATAAGCTCGAGAGACAAGCAGGTACCTTTCGCTTGACTGTTTTGCAATGAACGAATGAAAGACATTTTTCCGACTATAACAGCGCTTCCGTAATCTGCAAATCACTAATTCGGAGGAAGAAATGGGTGAACGGACATAAGAATTTTACAATGGCTTATGTAAGCAAACGCTCAAGTCAACCTTAAATGTTCCGGCAAAGAACCATCCCAGCTGGCTTAAGCATAACGCGGTTTTTGGCAGTACTATTCAGCTGGGAATCATAAACCAATGTATGACTTGCAGTGTACTTTCATAAACGCTCTATTAGATCGCGTCTCGTAGCGTCTTGTATGTTTGATAATATATTTTATTTACCACTAGACCCGATATTTATGGAAACTTTGCTTCCGGAACATTCAAGTGCACCATTTTCCCGTAAAGCCGTAAGCAAAATTCAGCCTTTATATTCTGCTTCGTTTGTTCTTTCTCTTTGGGAGAACGTTGTGTGCATTGAGTGAACTTTTGTTTTTTAGCGTAGCCACATGCCGGCCGCGTTCGAGTAGCATTCTTTTTTTCTTAAGCAACTATGAGATCGCCGTTTTCTGTGTCACGTGTAAACTGTTGTATGTGGGCCAAACGTGAGGACACGCGACATACTGAATACAGAAATGAAATCAATCAAAAAGAACCGCTGATCCGTTTCAACTGAAGCTTAAACTCCGTTTCCCACAAGTAGGGGCTATGAGCCTATTAACTGAACTCCTTACTGCGTGTTGCAAACAGTTTTGATAGAAGGCTACGAAATGCGCGGACAACCGTTTTTGACAGCAACTCTGCCCAGAAATCAATGTTGACATTACGTGTTGATTAATTTACAAAACAGTTGTCACCTGCCAAGATCTTATGAACTAGATTCATCAATACTCCATGCTCAACATTTTTGGATCTTCTTTTGACCTTGTGACTCGCAAATATAGCAAGCAATTCGTCAAACACGACTGGAACCGATGCATATCTAAAAACATGGAAAAAGATGGACCTTTTATCTGCGCGGAAGCGAAAGTGTGAAATTAAAATCAGACCGTTCATATAATCCGCTTTTTTCGCTTTGACGGTGACATATTAGACTTATTATTAATAACATTACGGCAGTAGTTTAGTAAGTCGATGGAAAAAAAAATTTTTTTTTTTATTGAAGTACACTTCACGTTTGTCCGCTTGAAGTTTCAACCAAATGATCGCATACAACAAAAAATGGAAAGACGCCCACAAAAGGAAGGAAAAACAAAATTAGTCGTCTGCCCATCTTTCTGCTTCGCGTGAGCAGGCATACGAATGGTTTACTCTGACGTTTTTACGAGTGGCGTTTCGGGCAAATTCATAACGTTTAAAAAACAGAGGAACGGATATCCTTTCTTAAGTGTAAATTTTGAAAGTTTTGAAATATCCTCTCTGTGAGGTACTAACGTCAGCAGATTGCCTCAAAAGTTCGGTTCATCAGTGATGTTTTCTTTTGAAGTTGAAAAACTAAACGATTTTAGGGAAACTAATACTATCGGAACATACGCTCCGTACCTGGTCGACTTGCTGCAATCTTGCATTGAGAAGAGAGCTACGGACAAACGGAACGATAAAGAGGAAGGCATTCAACGGGCTAAAATTGTTTCCGATATCCTGAGCTGTTTATTTCTTGTAAGTCAGCACCGTTCCTAAACATTTTGTTTGCCTTTAAATTGTTGAAATTTTCAATTTAAAGCCAGTCTGACACAAAGTCTGGCTTGGTTGGCGTGTCCTTGGTGGCTCGCTTAATTTTCTGAACGAAACGCTGGTATACTTGATTACTTGTTCATTGACGATGAGTATATTAAGAATTTTGAAATCAAGCCTGTTATGACCATTGCAATCCCAGTTGCTGTCAAGATTTTGGCCAAAGGTGGAGCTGATCTAGTCCGCAGCACCAGCAGCTACCTGGCGCTGGCAACTATCCATAATGCCGCATTAGTAGCGCGACACGCTTTAAACATCATTCAAAGCATTAAATTAGGTAGGTTAATCCATCCAGATTGCTTTCAACATTTTCTGCATGAAGATAAAATCATTACATTTTTTGCATAATCACTACAATTTTTACATATGAGACTCTTCGCAGTCTGCCTGTACCTTATATTAATACATTGACAAGCAGCCTTTACACAGATATTTTTGTAATTTTACGGGACTTAGGAAACTCTTTCCTGATTCGCGTGCTAAGTCATATTTATCCGGAGAACAAGGAACCATTCCACGTCAGCCTTTCCCAGCTGCTGGATTTGCTGGACAAAAGCCAAAAATCAGAGAAGCTAGCTTTATTGCAGTTGTTCTGCTTGATTGCCGAGAGCAAACCGGAGGTACACCGACGTTTATGCTATCTCGCTAATGACGGCATTTATTTAGGTACTCCTACCTCATTTGCATAAGTTCAAAAGTTTTCTTTTCACGGAAATCACCTGCAGCGCAGTTCTCGGCATTTACTGCAGTCTCATTGAGAGGAATTACACGCCTCATTTAAGTCAGCACATGAACGCACTTAAAAAAGCTGGAGACATTGTTCCCATGTCTCAGGCTCCGGTAGTGGCACGGGTGATTGCTCATATTGGACGTCTTAACAAGGCAAGTTTTGTCTTTAGTATAAGAGGCTTAATTTGCAATTTTTATGCCTATAGAAGCTGGCCGAAGAAGCAGCCGGGTATCTAGTCGTCTTGGCTTACAAGGCAGACAGAGTTTTAATGATACCGATAGTATTCGAAATTCTGTTCCTCGCTGAAGAGCACCCGGAGGCTGTATCTCCTTACGCCGTTGAGCTGTTGAGCATTGTTGAAGAAGGACCAGTGGCAGCGGAAGTGGTTTTAAAAGTCAAGGCTATTTGCAGGTACGAAATTTTTAAAAAGGACTAGCGCGAGAGCACTAAGGGCAGTGTGCTGTTGCTTTTCGAGTGCAGAGTCATTAATTTTAGAAATGCTTACGGTTGCACAGGCGAAAAGCCTCGTCACATTACTAATAGAAGCAGCAAATCTGGAAATGTTGTCAAACCTATTCTACATAATCCAGTCGGACTGGTCTCAGCACCTGCACGCTCACCGCCTGTAGCTAACCATTCCTGTGAACAGATAACACCTATGCACGACTTAAAATTTTGCAATGAGTCAACTTCGTTACCAAAGCCACCTACCGGAATGTCCAAGTAAGGAATAGCGCCTATTCTAAACCGCCAGCTGTATTCTTTTTCCAAAAAGTCATTTACGTCGTTTTAGGGTAGCTTCAAGAAGCCGTAGTGCTCATAACCTGTTGTTGTCGCGTCGTGCTGATGGAAAATTGGATAAGGACCAAATTACTCGTGCTCAGCAATTGGAGCAGATTCGTCAAGAGTTACCTGCTCCAGCTGCCAATGACGGGTCATCAGTTTACGGGAGTAAAACAAATCTGTTGGACGAGGATGCGGGAAAAGGAGTTATGTGGCTAAGCAAGAAGACAAGATTCGGAGCCACGACAAAACAGGTACTGGGTGCTGAATTCGGATGCTCCGTTGTGTTCGTTCGTCCAAGACAGCCATTGTCAAATGGTCATCGGTTCAACGTCAGCGGAGCACAGTCCGCACCGGTTGGACGGAAGCATCGAATTAGCAAAATGACCAACCGCCTCTTGGTACCATTTCAAGCTGATCATCCTTCTTCGGACAATTCCGCTCGGTCAGCCGAACCGCCTTTCACAAGTCCCCTAAATCGCGCGGCCGTTTCGCCTTCAGAGAAGCAATCCTCTATCCTTTCTCAAATACGTAACTCATCTATTGGCTTTGAATCCTTATCTGGTGGTGGCTCTGTGGGTCCACAAATGACTGACGCGTGTACTCAATCTTCTGGTACCCTTCAGTCAAGTGTCTATCCGATCGATCAGGGTGAAGACCAGGAAAAGGTAAATTATTTATGCAAACTCAATTAAATCCCGTTGAATAAATTATGATAAATCAAGTTTAGATAGTTTAGGAAATTTCTGCTTTGTTTCTCTACAGTATAGCACCTAGTTTGTCAAAAGTTGTTCATTCTTCCAGCATTAATACGCATGTATGAACTTTACGTTGTCGTGTTATCGGCGTAATGAAAGAGCATGCATTCCATTGAATGAAGATCTTAACGTGTCGAATAACGGTCAGTTAACGTAGAGGAAAAGTCTCGCGTTAAAGGTCGTAAGAATTTATATACTCTGTATAACTCTTTGGACTTAAACAGTTCCAATGCGTTCAGCAAATAACCGTGCGCTGTTTTAGACAGTGGCAGTCAGAGGCTACGACGCCGTTCAGCAATTCTGCGAAAAACACAAAAGCAAAATTTATGACTACATCAATGCTGCTAGTGCCAAACATCCCATTCCATGCTTGTGTACGGTAGAGGGTAAGTTCAAATATAATAGTTCAAATATTGAAGCGACTATGACTTCAGAAATAGGCCGTCGACAATGCGTTCGCATTCATTTTTGTTGTCAAGAAAGAGGTCCTTACTGCCTACGCAGAGAAAACTTCTTTGATTTCAAAACTAAGCGTCCACACCTTTGGATCCATCTTATGTTCCTTCACCTGCAGGTTAGTTAGCTAATGTTTTTCCTTTCCGCTTAGCGCATTAGAAGGTGTGCGTACCAGGTAAATCATGCTAGGAATTTCATCATATTAATAATAACAATTGACTATAGAGGAGTATGAATCCAGTGTATCGTTCATTGAATATGTTTGTATTTCAACGGGCTTTTCTGTAAATAAAGCTTCAATATAGACACATAAGCTTAGAAAACAACATATGTATAGAAATGCCCCAAAATCCGGGTAAGTATGGTCCCAAACATCCTGGATAAAGAGAGTTACCTATTGTAGTTCTGAACTTGACTACGTGATATGTTTGCTTTGAAGGTCCAGTCGCAGTACGCTCTCAGTCAACAAGAGGAAGCAGTGCGAAGACTAAAATTTTGCTGGGATTATTTACCGTCGCGTATAACGAAGTCATTATCATTTACGGCGCTAGTCACATCCGCCTTTCCGAACGCAAAGGTTTGAAATGGAACCTTTTAGCATTTGTGGAATTTTATCGGTTCATATTTTTGCATTCCTTTAACGTCATTAATCGATCGCGAAACTGATAGTGCCTTATGTCTTCTTAGGAACAGTTGGAACTGCAAAGAGAATTACAAAATGCAAGATATCATGATCTTTTCGTGTACAACTTGGAGAGAAGGCAGTGGTGTTGTTTCGCATGCAACTATCCCGAAAGGGTGCAGTACTTCCTGCAAGAGACAAACTGTCCCGTCATTGAGGTAAATTCAATTGTATCTCCATATTGAGCCATTTGGAAAGTAAATGGAATTTACGCCAGGGTCAGTTGCAAGCAAAGAAAGGTCGTTGGAAATTTTTGAAAAGATGGACAACGAAGTATTTCACTTTGTCAAGCGCTTCGCTGAGCTATCGTCCTTTGACCTCCGATTCACATAAATGTCCTCCAATTGAGCTGCGGTCGATTCGATCAATCAAATCGCTTAATTCAAGAAAAGGGCGCAGGATGATCCCTAAGGCGTTTGAAATATTCACCGACAGAGACTGTTCCTACATGCTGAAAGCGAAACATTCAAAAAACGCAGAAGAATGGTTCCAGTGTTTACAAATTGCGATAGCTCAAGTGCGCCGTGACCCTGTTTAATCATCAGTAGAAGAATTCAAATTAAGGCGCCCTCTGCCGAAGTTATTGTCTTCAAGTTTCCTTCTAAAATTGCTTGCTTTTTTGTTCGGAAGTCTTTTTTCGTCAAAATGACCTGCTTTTCTGATGTAATGAAAAACCTTGATCCATCTACGTCATGTATAACACTTCGTGTCCCATTTCCTCCATTAAATCATATCCTTAAAGCATGCTTATGATCAGGCTAATCGGGACTGTTTTCAACTCTTTTCATGCTATGTCACATAAAGTAGTTTACATCTGCTATTGCGTAGACTTTGTTGGTAACGCAGTCAGTCACTTTTTAACATGGACCAAATAATTTTTGTGCGTCTGCTTCACAGATGAATAATAATTTTTATATAGGCGTTAACAGTATTAATAAAATGTAATCTTGCACAGTAAATTCACTATTGTATCCAGCCGACACGCAACCTAAAGAATAGTAGCTACTGTGAAGCACCTGCTAGCCTTTGTTCAATAAAGCCATCCTCTAAAAATAGAAAGCGGATTTCAAAAAGATTACAATTATAGAGCCTGTTTCTACATTATAAATCATTGTTGGTAGGCGATGGTTACTTAGGAAAATTAAGCGCGAAAATTAAGTTGCCTAACTTCAAATCAAGTATCATACTTCACTAGCTAACAGCCAAAAGCTTTGGGCTTAGCTGATGGATTAATACATTTCCATATTATACTTCAGTTTGCCACAACGTTCAGTTGATACACGTCCACGCTTTCCTTGTAATCTGATGTTCATACGGAATTATTACCGGTTAAATGTTTTATTGAAGCTTTTGAGAATCACCGGTTCCCGAAAGATTCGCCAATAAAACATTTAATGGGTAGCAATTCCGTATCAACATTATGATTTTTCACACACCCGTTAGGAGGAGTTTTATTTCTAATGCCAGTAATACACTTATTCAAAATGTTCTGTCTGTTAATCATCTCGAACGAATAAATGGTACAATATTAAACTGAGAGAGTTTTCCGCATAATTAGACTGTCTTTTGTTAATCAGTTTTTCTCGTTCCATGTTAGGGCAAACTCCCGATAGGCCTAAATCCTGGATAAACGGAAAACACTGTAAAGAGTGGCCTTGTGGCAGTTGTACGTTGGCATCTTCTAGATAGGGAATGCATGTGAGAGGTGTTGTTATATCGGTATTATCTTTTAGATTATTAACCTCAAGCAAGATCAGTACAATAATGCCTCCAGTCAAATACATCCCTTGTTTAGATACCACTGAGCAACCGCCGCAACGCCAAGTTTTACAGTACATTTTCGACTTATTCGGGATTTTTACTGTCATCTTTCTCGTTCCTAAAAGCGCTGCATTCAACAGCAGCGATCGCGCCTAAAAATGACATAATTGTCAAGGAACAACAAAATTGATAGAGCCGCATTCCCATTGCTCTTCTTAAATCTTCTAAGTGTATGAATGGCTTGCCTGAACTAATTCTCGACTAGTATGTACCGCATCTACTGGAACATGATTATACAAAAATTCTCTTCCTGATTTGGGAGTACTTGCTAGCGTATTCGAACTACGACTCGCATCGCAAGCAGAGCAGTTCATTTCACCCGAAATCAAATATTGCCAATGTATTGGCATGTCAACTCGACTGCAATGACACTGTTGTAAGCTCCCATTTCTAGTTCAGTAACAGTAGAACGTTCGCGAATGATTACTGTGAAGTAATATCTGAAACAACCGATTGTAACAAGAAGTCTACGCTAGAAGGACCTATTTTTCTCTTCCACTCCGTTAGACTGTCAGGAAGAGAGGGATTTACAACAAACTAATTTTTGTGTCAATGCTTCGCCCCTGACGGAAGAAGCAACACTGTCTGCCTTCTTTTGAACAATGGCGAACTGGCAATATTTTATTATCAAGCAAAGTGAAAGAAGAACGTTGCAACAATTAACAAATGTACACCATTTTGCAGCCAGAACAGGATTGACGAAGAAGTCAGCCGTGAAATAGGAGTTTTGAAAAAGCGATAATCTGGTTTCAATTTTTTAACACTACAAGCAGCGACACGCGCGCCCTACCCAGATAAAATGGCAAATAGTTTAAACACTTTTTTGAAGTGACATTTTCCGTATGTTTACTTGTACTAAGCGTCGTTGAACTGTTCAACATCTTAAGACTGCGAGGCGAATAAACTTTTTAGACGGCAATACTTCACTGGCGGAATGAAATTAAATATACGCGTCCTTCACTTTGGCTATTTCGCGAGTCGCGTAGCGACCAACAGATTCCCGCTTGCCAAGTGTAAAACTAAGATGAGCTTTGACATCTCTATCGGATTGAAAAGCTGATACCTTCACAGTGGCATTTCAAATCCAGAATGCGCAATTGTTGGTGTTTTCGAGCGCACAGTCAGTGAGTGTTCCTTTTTGTTGTTTGTTTTAACTGTTTATAATCGTTCGAAATAATTTTAAGCTACGTATTGTGGCTAGTAAACTTATCTAAGAAAGCTAGAATACAAAGTAGCGCAAAAGTAAACATGCCACCAATTGGAGGCAAAATGCTCCAAGAAGAGACAGAAAATGAAGTACCTGGAGAGTTATTAAAACTTACGAAACCGGAAAAATCAGTTTTCTCAGACGAACTGAGATATGTAACTTTAAATAGCAAAAGCTGTCAACCAACGGCGGCTGGTGCTTATAGTGTTAAACAGGAGAATGTGACCTTTCCGGTTCAATTCAGCTTAAGTAAATGAAAGATTTAGCTCTTCATAAAGTCTGTGAAACGTCAACAACTAAAGTAGAAATTTTTTCAAAGGGTGTAGCTAAAAGTCTCCTTTTCTCTCTCACACCAGTCTGCACTGCATCATCAACAGCCATGTTGATTAAGTGCCTTCAGTAGAATGTTAGCTGGCCAAAGCTGCTATAAACAGGAGCTAACAGCTCTAAAATAAATAACAGCTACGCCATAGTGCGCTATCCCTTTGAATAAACTCATATTTACCGAGTGCATAACTATCTATCCGACTTTGTAATTCCATTAATACACGCAATAAAACACATCGTTACTATTCTCTTGAAACTTTGTTTGCAAAGTGTAATTTCGTTCATGTTTACTACGTAATCAAGCACGCTGCTTAAAATGGTTACAGTTGCAACAGCCAGTTAAAATTTATTGGCCATTTTGTGATAACTGCTTTTTAAACCGTCTTTCTAACCGATGCTTAATCACGTTGAACAAATTGCTTTCCATATTGAACCGTTACGCATGGCAACATTTAAGGCAATCATTAGTCGGCAGCAATTATGTCTGCTCTTTGAACAGACATTGATACAAAGCACCGAAAAAAGCTAAGTACCATAAATAACATTCGACAGAAATTTTGGCTGAACAAATCTGCACAACAGATAGAAATTATACCGTGACTTTTTCCTTAAAATGACAGATCGACTCGTCAGCTTTTCGTTTAATAATTAGTACGTAGTCGCCATCCAGCATTATCTTTCATCTGCATCATGTGTACAAGCTTTTCAACCACTTTGTTGTAAGGGAAAGCTAAGTGACAATGACAAAATATTAATATTACCTGTGGATGCGGGGAATGGGTTCGTGACCAAATGAAGCAACTCTGAAAGCGACTACTTACTTAAAGAAGTCGTATACATGAACAATACAACAATTCACAAATACACAAACAACGTGTGACCCCAACTTTAATACGATTTAGTATTTTGGAATGGTATTGAAGAAAAAATAGACAAAAAGCC
The DNA here is from genome assembly GCA_037903355.1 of Trichuris trichiura. Taxonomy (NCBI): domain Eukaryota; kingdom Metazoa; phylum Nematoda; class Enoplea; order Trichinellida; family Trichuridae; genus Trichuris; species Trichuris trichiura. The sequence goes on from JBAJFE010000060.1 coordinate 546,697, forward strand.
ATTTCTCGTAATCGTCCTACGCTCCCCGCTAACGTGAAGAATCATACAGGCGACCTAAAATCAGCTACCCAATTATGCCCTACTAAACTCGGGATGCGTCCATTTAGATTGGCTGTTTAAGTATACACTTTAATAATTCATTCAAAGGAATTAACGCTTCATTAATACATGAATACTATCGTAGAGTCACTTGAATGGCACTTCCATATTTCAATGAAAATAGGCGATCAATATTCTAACACTATTAAAACTTACTTTTAGTTTCTCAAAATTTACGTATATTTCTTGCCTATTCCCATAATCTAAACACCGGACTGATTTGCATAAGCAATTTTAAAATACGCTCTTGATGTTGACATTTCTGTCATTTTGTTGTCTGGGATGCAGCTACAAAAGGATAGCACGAAATATTCAATTTCAGAAAGATGCCACTACCGAGCTAATACTAATGCTAAAAAATAAAACTATAGAATTACTGCCGGCCACTTTCTAACTTGAAAAACTTCGTCAAGCGCACATGCACACGTGAATGCCGGTTTTTGCATGTACGAATGAGAAACTTCCAACCGCATAAGGCGTTTAGCCTTATTTGGCGGCAAGTTAATTTCCCGAATAGACTTGAGCCACGTGGTCCAACGTTTTCCCTGTCAAGTTTCGCCATTCATTGAAACTGGTTTGCCAGTGTTTCTTGCGTGATTTGCTCGACAATGAACAAATGGTAAAATTTACTTTCATGCTTTATCAAGTACAAAAGTGCATTCAAATGGGCTTTTTACTTAATGACGAAGGCACAGCGGTTTTCACTTTAACAAGGAGAATTTTAGGATAGAAAAAATTTTCAATCTTACTTTAAAATGTTAGCTAGTTGACTTTTTGAAATGCGCGCATCAAAAAGATCATCGATCTTTACGGAAAGGCGCTAAACATTAACACAGAACAGTTCTACAATCAACTTCAAAGTCCACTGAATGCTAAGCGGCGCTCCATCTTCTTTATGAGGTGTTTAAGGTTCACTAAATTAAGCGCTGCAACTTTTTATAGATCATATAAAAAGGTTTATACTGATTATTGGGAGGAGTAGAAAAATGGACTCTTTTGAAACGCAACTGTTTTACGTCCCCATTATTCCTGCTTGCTTTGCCTGGAAGATTTGCCCAAATATTTCTAAACTATGTTGTACTAATGAAATGGAGATAAAATCTTAACATATAGATCACTAGTTGCACATTCGGTGTGAATTTTCAATACAAATCTAAAAAAGTTTTTCCAGTACTGCCCTCATGTCAACATCTGTTGTACATAATAAATTTTCAATTAAACAAATTTGTACTTTAGTAAACACTTTGAAAATGAGTGCACTATGAAGAAGATTTTCACAACTTTGCTCCATTGGCAATGCACCAGATGAGCGACTGCATTTTTATCATTCTATGGCACAACGTGAAGAGAAAATCGACAGTGCAAAAATTCGTCTTCAACTCTTAGACAGATAATTGGCGAACAACTGCTACACCACTGTTCGATAGTGCAAAGTAACTATGACGGTATTTTGAACTTTTTAGGCTCATTTAAACACGACTTAAGCATATCTGAAGTGCTTCTGCCGCTTTAAACATTCATTGCTGAGTGACTACCGCTGATGATGGACTGCCGAAAGCTGTTTCTTTGTGAAATAACAGTCGTTGCTATATCTTTTGGATATTTTAATAAGAGAAGATTACGAACACAAGCTGAGCGTAGCAAACGCTCAGTCCATCGATGCTTAGCACCTACGGTAACTAAAGCAAAAACTTCGATTTATAAATAGACTAAGTTGTCAACATTAGTTACCCAAAGGACGAATCCTGAACATCGTCGTCTATTTTGCTAGCCATTTGTAGTGTTCACGTTTTAATGGAAGCTCTACATGGTCAAATCTTTCCAACAAAATATAATTTTCTTTTTGAAAAGTATCGAAAATTGGATAGATTTGGTTTCTGTTAAACCTAAGTAGAATTGCTACTAGTAAACTAACCATTTCCCTAACATTACCATCTCATGATAAGCATGGCTCGACCGTCAGCTTTTCGCAAGAGCGCTAGCCGTAACGATAAGAAATTTGCATAGGTGCTGAAAGAATTTGAAATCGAAACCAAAGTGAGCGTTTCAAAAACTTTAACCGTAGTTAGAAAGCGGAGGGCGGGCACGGATAACCCAAAAATGCAGTCCGTTGAGACTTTTTTGCTTGCTTCACATTGACAGTCGAACGTGAACAACTGGCAAGAATTGGTGAACAAAAACAGGAATCAACACCTTTATTGAATTTTACCTTTCGTGAAACGCTCACTTTCGGCTATTAATACTTACTGTTCGCGCGTAGACCAGTTTGCCGATTCTCCAATAACAACCTAAGGCACTTCGATAGGGAAACTCTGTCATTGCGTAAAATGAATGAAATTGGAAAGTTCGTGATGGACAAAGTCGATTTATCAAGTTTCCAACATTCTAATGGGTCAAACAAACTACTATCCAAACGCTATTCTTGCCCGTATATGGAAAAGCCTATGGTATCACCTGATGCCATCCCAATTAGGCCAAAATGATGAACTTAAAATTTTTCAACGAATAAAAAGCCACGCTGAAATTAGATTCACTTTCTTCTAGAATAGTCATTTGCAAGTGGTGCAAGCGAAACTACAAATTTGCATAAATTCTTCTTCAAACACTTCAACGCAAACAGTGCATGTTGAAAGTAGCGGCATCATGGCGTCTTGGCCAGCCCGAGTGGACTAATTTACATTGCGATATTTAATTTTGCCAAACAAGTTCTACCAAAGTCCTTAAGCAGATGACTGCAATAGACTACGTTTGGATGATCAGTTCAAGCTTGAAAACGTCAAAGCAAAATAACGGAATCAAACCCTTCCCTCAAACGGACGTCCAAGAAAGCAAACAGCAGCGACAGATTCCTGATTTCAACATTCCTCCGCTGTTTGGCAGCGAAGTCGCAAAGTCGAGACGGCACTCTAATATCCACTTTGAAAATGAGTGCACTATGAGGAAGGTTTTCACAACTTTGCAAAGTATGGTATCAATTTTTCCGTATGACTAAACTGGAATACGCAAAAACCGCTTCTCCCCTTTGTGCTTCGGTTTAACACACGCGACTGTACAATTGAGCATACAGGTAATTTTGTACTTCTTCAAAAAACAACGCAGCTTGTTTCAATAAATGCGGCAGCAAGAATAGTTGCTTCGCAATTAGCTCCTAGTATGAGCAGGCTTTCTTTCACAATAATGTTGAGAAAAATCAAAGCAAAATAGTATACACACATTTTCCTATGTTGAAATATATTTTGAAAGATTTCTTTCTAAGCTGCATTTTGTAAGAATGCGAGATCACGCTTTGCTGCCCACTGGTTAGGATGAGTATAAAAAAAATCTTAACGGAGCCATGGATGATGATTACTCGCAGTTCACTTAGCAAAGCGTATTGATTTTTCAATTGGAAAACAACGTCAACCAAAGCTTGCAGAAGCTGAACGGTCGATAATTTCCTTGTAAGGAACAAAAAAACCAATAACGATGACAGGGCGCCCGCCAACGAAAAGAATACACGTCGAAGAGCAAAACGTCAACTTGTTGCCGCTTGTTCGAACAGTATTGCATTCATCTTCACATTGTTTATAATTTGCAAAGGCTGCTCGATTGCCTTACATGTACAAATGCTGACGTGTCTGCTCATCGTCTGGCGCTTTTCTAAGCAGTGCCGTCTGTTAAAACCATTGCCGCTGCTAACTGCTGAGCGCTACGCATTCTTTATGTGTACCTCATTAGCATAGAACCGAACAAGCAGTCTATTGGATCGGTTGAGACGAAATACTCTTTCCATTAACTACGTCTGCCAGAGAAAGTCTAATGTGTGAGAAAGACCATCTATGCAACTCTATTAGATTCGGCCGGCGATTATCCTAAGCGCAGCGCTGCCTAACTAAGCTGCAGGTTCGTGCAGTTAGGTCAATTCTGATTGGCCAATTAGTCAAATAGCCAAGTCCGGAGCGATACGATTGGCTACGTGACGTCACAACTGACGCGATCAGTCACCGCACACAACGTGCAAAATTTCAAAACCCGCTGAAGTGGCTGTTGACGAACAGTGTTCAACCATTGCAGGCGTCGTCGGCCAGCCGACGGTTGACAACTCTCGTCAGCGCAGTTTGTTTGCAATATGGGCCCAACGCGGCAGATGAACAGTGGCGCCAGCACCGCCTCTGGTCGTTTAATCACCGGCGAACAATTAGCCAATATTGTAGAACAGCCAACTAACGGCAGAAAGGTGAGGGAACACTTTTTAAAAATTTGTTTCCTCTCTAAATGGTGCCGACCTTGGAAGCAAAATTTGAGAGCGTCTGCAGCTGCCCAAAAAGGAACAACAACTGTTTGATTTTAGCCCCAATAAACAATACCAATAATTTAAAAGTTAATTTAGAAACGTATAAAAGCTTTCAGCTTACCGTAACATCGACGCACGTTCTCTTTCAGCCGGTTCTTATCGACTGCCGTCGTTTTCAAGAGTACAACAGCGGTCACATAAAAGGTGCCATCAATTTGGGATATTCGAGACTACTCAGGAAAAGACTGCAAGAAAAAGTATTTCTCCTTAGTCTGCGTAATGTTTTTTTTTATCTGTTACTTGGAGGAAAGCGTAGTCGAGTTCATCATCAACGCGGTATCCAAAGCTCAAGGAACCATACCAAAACAGTTCCAAGTTGTTCTTTACGGGACCCAAAAGCCTGACGCCCATAGCACCAATAGCATCACTGATCAAAGTCTCTTCTTGTCCTTTTTGGTCGAACAATTGACGCTCAGCGATCGCTGCTGCGAAGTCTCCATTTTAAAAGGCGCTTTCTCTTCTTTACTTTTTGCCTTCAAGATGTTATTGTTGTTTTGTTTTCAGTTGGCTTTCAGGAATTTTCGAAAGCGTATCCAGCCTTATGCGTCAATAACTTGCTTGATGGCCGCTCCAACTCCGCTAGCGTCCAGCAGAACGAAAGGTCCGACGATTGGTGCGATGGTTTTCCGTCGGAAGTGACCTGCGTTTTGCCCTACCTATATTTGGGAAGCGAGCGGGATGCTCTTAGCGTTGAAACAGCCAAAGTAGGCGCATTCGTCTTTCTTTTTTCGCATCAGTTGAAACAAGCTGCGTTATTTTTTGAAGAAGTACAAAATCACCTATATGCTCAATTGTACAGTCACGTGTGTTAAACCGAAGCACATAGAGGAGAAGCGGTTTTTGCGTATTCCAGTTTCGGATAGTCATACGGAAAAATTGATACCATACTTTCCAAAGGCTTTCTCTTTTTTGAACAAAGCAATCAAGAAGAACGCTTCGGTGTTGGTCCACTGTTTGGCCGGCTACTCGCGAAGTCCCACTTTTGTGGTCGCCTACCTGATGCAGCAGAAGAAAATGAGCCTTCACGAAGCTTACAGGTAGGAAGCGTTGCTTCGTTTTCTTTCCATCAACCGTTCGCCTGAACAACCGTATCCACCCGCTGTCAGATTCGTCAAGCAGAAGCGGCCCTGTGTCAGCCCAAATATAAACTTTTGGGGTCAACTGGTCGAATTTGAGCGCATGCTCAATCGAAGGCAGCAGCTCGGCAACGGTTGCATTGACCGACCTCTGACCCTGCACGCCGTGACCGACAGGGAACGACGTATACGGCATCTACCGGCGGCCATTCTCTTCGACACTGTCAATCGGGAAAGTTCTTCGTTTTTTGGCACAATGCCAAGAAAACAGCTACCTCAACAGCCAATTTCAACAAATTTCCAAAAATGTTAATACCCTTTCAGCAGCGTTCATTCGTTCGCTCCATTGTTCAGACAATTTCTCCTCGACGTCTAGTTGGCTCTTTTTCACGACTGAAAACGCTTATTGATGCTCCGTGCATTAGGGGACAAAATGTAAGTTGCTAGTCAGATCGTGCACATACGTTGCTGTAACATTAAAACATCCATTCTTCGTTTCAAGCGGAAGAGGTGGTCGACTGTTTCACTTCTTTATACGGGCATAACCACGGTCGTTGTGCCGTGCTGTCTTACTGCATGTTCCAAATTTTTCCACTAAATGCGTTGTCCGACGGCAGGGAGCCCACATATATTAAGCGCTATCATGTGGGCTCAAGCAAAAGCTTTCCTGCGCCAACTTGACGGAAGTGTCTTTTGAAAAAAGAGCCAACCTGTCTCATAGGATCATTGGCACTTTAGCATTTTTCAGCCGGACGTATTGAAGGCTTATTGGCGGAGCAGTTGGTTGTTTCGTTCAATCTTCCTTCCTACGTCACTGAAACTGAAGCTCACCACACTGTTTTTCTCCTCGTTAGCGTACATACGCGACATGTTGAGAGACTTGATCAGTCATTTCTGAGCACTTCCATACTTTAAGCTGTCTAGAAGCTGACGCCACTGCGCTTCGGAATAAGTAATTCGACTTTGGTTCTCTGAAACGAAAAATAGAGTAGTTCAATATGAGCACGGCGACGTACCTTAACTTTGTTGATCAACATTTCGGTCTGCTTTGTCCACAAAGTAGCGACTGCGCAGAGAAATGGAAAACATTTCATCTTACTTAACGAAGCGCAGTCATTTTTGACGCCATCACTCGGCTGGCAGTAACAGCGATTTGCACATGTTCAAACGGAAAAGGTCTAATCTGAAAGCGCAACAATTTGTTTACGCTTTGATCTTTTGCCCCGTTAAAGAGTGGTACCCACTTGTTGCACGTTATCGGTAAGTCACGTGACGCTTTTGCGTTTAGAAAATTTCAAACTATCAAGTCACTTTTGACCGACGTTTCGAATATCTCATTTGGACTTGGAAAACGCAATCATCTTTAATTGCTAAGAATACCTCAGCAGACTAAGAAAACTGAATGGGTAGATTGCGAACAAAAAGTTCCAATGTTAAATGAGAATTCTTTAGCGGCTGAGATCTTTCGACAGCTCGCCGGCACAGCACAAAACAACCGCTTATTTGCATTTAAGAGCCTTCCTTGTTGACTGGAGCAATGGAAAATAACGCAAAGAAGTCCTACGCTTCTCAATCAATACACTGTCGCCTAGTGGAATTGTTAGTTATTGATTTACCCATTTCGGTCAACCAATGTACGAGCGGCATGATTGTGTACGCATCAAAAGAATCGATAGTGTGTATTCGCCTAACATGAAGCTGTCCAAACATCTGTGCCCACTTTAAATGAAACCTTGTAAAGATTTCGATAGGGTTAAATTCGCTGTTCCATTATTGTGGTAAAACGAAGCCCGCAGCGCCATCAGACAACCGGCGAAGGGTGCTTTCAAGAAAAAACGTTTACATACACCAAGACATTGGCGATCTCCTATGACTGCTACGTGTTGAAAGTTCTACTGTGACTTCGTCAAAAACTATTGCGCTGCTTCACCAGAAGAGCGATAAGGTGACAAGCGGCAACGGAGGAGCATCTTAAGAAATTCAACCAAAGCAGACATACCATCCGCGGAGACACTTTCTTCGTAAACAAGCTGCTCTACGTCACAATGGAATTACAGTTTAAGAAAAGGAATTCAGACGGCCAAATCATGAACAGACAACATAGCAACGCGCAAGTTTCTTATCTTTACGTTGCATAGCTGAGAAAAACGGCAAAATGCTAAGATAAACGACGACTTATGGCGACCACTTTGGCGAAGGCAAAAATTTGAATAAAATGTCTGTCTGCAACATCTTATCACTTCGTCTCAAAGTTCTTCAACGCTTTTGTCGATTGTAAAAGCAGCTAAAAAGTTCAAAGGAAGGAAATGCGCTGCAACACAAGAAAGCAAAAATATAAAATTAATATAATATGCGGCCAATGAGAGAAACACTTCGGGAGCAAACTTCACTGTGTTACAGGCAAAAGACGAGCATGGCGTCGGCTCGCTGTGAATCCTTATCTCTAACTGTTGCTAACCCAAACGTTGCTTACAAAGCCGATGGTTACAACAGCCTGTTATCAGAATCAAAGTCCGAACTTTGACGGTATAAGATGTCTTCATAACCAAAGGAGCTTTTACATCTATTCAAAGCTACAATACGGCCCTTTTTGAGGCTTTCGTGGATTGACATAACGCGAAAAGCGTTTTACACATTTTACCAAGCGTAAGAACATTTCTTATTTTTTAAAGTCTAAATGCTCCCTGCTTCGCCATTTTTAAAATGCCACCTTGAGGGTGACAGAAGCGAGAAGTACAATGTACTAACGGAAATCGTCTAAAGTTGTAAAAACCCATTTCTTTTACACTTTCGCGGGAAGATATTGATTCGTCTTCCATTGGCCAACGCTACTCACTTTAACAACCACCAATTTTTTCAATGCATCGCGTCATTTAATCATCCATGCAATTTTAAACGCTTGATTACAATGAGCATATTCTTTTTTCTTTTGGGTGTAAAAGGTGAACAAATCTTGATGAGCTGAACAACTATTTTGGTGAAAAACTAGGAAAGCTACTTTTTGCTGCTGTTACTCAGAAAAACGTCACCTGATATGTACAATTTCAATTTACTTCAATACGTTCCGTCTTGTACAAAATTTTAAATTCATTTGGCCGCTTATTTGCCCTGGACGAATGCGTAAACTTGCCGAGTACTATTGTTCGAAAATCTGGTTCGCAACTGTTAACGTCGTGATTCATCAATCATACGCGTACGCAATTCGAAAATATGCGCCAAAGCGGAAACATTTTGGAACAAACAATGCTTTATCGTCAAAATATATATTAGCTAACTTGGCGAGACAACGACTCTCGCTCCTTCGACGGAGCAATGTTGAGTAGGCGAACGCGCTGCAGCCGTCAACAAGACTATGCCTTAAAAGAGAAAAACTAAACACTAACTCTTTTCATCAGTTTTGAAACGAACAATTCTTCCCTCTTCTCTCAATGCGAGCGCGGGTTGAACGGAACAATGTTGTTGCAAGCGTTTTTTCCATTGCTCAGAGGACGAATAACTTCGCTCAACGCACGATCAGATGGATACACACGAATGTACGGTGAAAGGAAATGAAACGACTACGCGCCAGTTATTCTTAACTTCATAGGCTGGCAAGCGGTGCCAAAAAGGAGATTTTTAAATAAATCATCAATTTTACCAAATACAGACGGAAGCCAATTGAAAAAAGATGCAATTATTCAAGTTGAAAACGTGATGTCTTGGTACGGGACTATAATTTTTCATAATGAAGTGCCTTTTTTTACGGAATAAGTGTCCCGTTACATGTAAAAATAACTTTAATCTCCGGAGCTTTCGGGTCAGTCGTGACCCGTCTTCAGCGGTTATAAGTTGAATCTTCGACTCAACTTGTAACCGATTCAACTTATAACCGCTGAGGAAGGGTCACGACTGACCCGAAAGCTCCGGAGATTAAAGTTATTTTTACATGTAACGGGACACTTATTCCGTAAAAAAGGCACTTCATTATGAAAAATTATTCTTCAAGTTAACAAAATTATTTCTTGAATTATGAAACGGTAATAGGCAACTTACCTTCACTGCTGGAATGAACGAAAATTGCGAGATAGAGAATAGTATACGCAGAAAGGCGACTGTCGATGAACGCTGTTTCGTCTTCACTTTTTACCTTTAAGTCTTTACTGAACCGCCAAAAAAATTAATTAATGTCTTCAATAAGAAAGCACAGTGCGTCTCTGTTAGATCACACTAGCGGCAGCAGCAACCCTAATGCCTTTGCTGGGAGGCTTTTTTGACGATTCGGTCAGGCTTGAAATGGTCATCATCATTGTTCCGACATTGAGGCGGCGGCGGCGGCGGTAGCCAAATGAGGGGACCGCTCGTCGTCGCCGTCGTGGTAAAGTCGCGACAATAAACTTTTCTTCAAATGCAGCATACTACCGTCTTTGAACACGAAACCCATTTCCATGTTCTTCTCGGAAGCGGCAAACAGTTCCAGTACGCTGTCGGGTGTCACGGCGGACAATTCCACGCACGATTTGATCATTTCAACAAGCATATCTGCATACATACACACAATATATACTACTTTGAAACAAAACAACAACTTTGCTGTTCACTATACCTTGAAGACACTCGTACAAGTGCACATACAAATTGGTCAATTTATTCAATGCAAAGCTTTGCGCTTTTGGACGATTTCCTATGTAAGACTCTAAAACTGGTACTAACTTGTCGAACCGCTCTTTGGAGAATATTCTTTGACCATCGTCCGTATCTGAATAACACGAATGAACAATCACATAATGAGAGAGAGAGTTTTGGCCGCCTCAAACTTACCGGCAACGGATCTTGAGCACATGGATTCGATCAAGGCACCGACGAAGTCTTCTTCCAATACTTCTTCGTTTGAAAAATTACGCTAAAAAAAATCGCAACGTACTTTTCAATGCTCAATATAGTAACATTATTGCTTGCTTACCGATATAAAAGCGATTACTTCTTTCGAGTCCACCGGTTCTATTGTGCGCACGAAATCATTCAATTTGACTAGGCGCTCTGTTAAGTTTAAGCTACTACTGGTCAGCAATGATACGTCATCGGTTGCCTTCAATAAGTCACTAAGACTCTAAAGTAACGTACATCCGCTAAGTAGAGAAAATTTTTGCCAACATTAAGACTGACAAATGATTCAAAGAGTTGCTTCGCAGCGTCTTCGTCCAAGTCGCTTTTAAGCTTCTCATTCAGCTTATTGTTTTGCCGCCAAAAGTCGCGCACCTCCGAAGGTGAGGTAAGCGATTTCTGTGAACAAAAAGGAAACAATTATTTTCAAAGTTCAAAAGGTTGAACGGCCTAACAATGACGGACAGCACGTTGGCCAAAATTCGCCATCCTTTGATACCACCGTAAATGTCCACAATTGGAAGGAGCAATGGCACGGAAGGAACAAAACGAACACCGCCGCTGACCAGCAAGGAACCAATGACGTCACCGAAGTAGGAGAACAAATTTGGACAATCCGTTTCCAAATTCGTGTCCATCGCGTAGCGTACCATGTTGATCAAGCTGCATTATAAAACGACTTAGTTGATTGATGCTTACTTGTTTCCGCTTTGGTAAAAACGTACCCTAAGCGAACTGCCGGTTGGCTTATAGCTTCCTTTTTAATCAAACTGCAGAGAACATTGCCTAGTCGCCGACGGGACGATGAATCACCATCAATCACATGATTACACCAGACGAGCACGAATCGCTCCGGATGGCTGCTACGTTTGACTTCAGCAGCAGATTCGGATACATCTTTGTCGAACAATGGGCAAACAAATGCTTTGAACTGTTCGTCATTTAATATCGAATAAATTTCCTCTATTGGACTGATCGTCAACTCGCACTGATCAACAGTTTGAGTCACCGATGAGCTCACGTCACCGAAAGTGGGTGCCGACGGAGCAGCAGACTTGGATAATTTTGTTGTACGCCCATCCGACTTGGAGGCATTACAACCTTTGCGCGACCGAGTCGACTCGGGACTGCTCGGCTCCGATTTTAAATAATCGGACACCGAAAATGACCCATCATCAGCATTTCCGAGCAAAGCAAACCTGAAAGCAATCATTTCTCTTTAAGCGGAAGCCTCTTTTGCATTAAAAACAATACTTCCAACCACTTAAGCAACACGTCAACAAGCGAACTCACCCATTCATAGCAACTGATATGAACCAAACCTTTCTTTGGACAATTCAAAAAATGAAAAATATTGCTCTTGCTACTCTGGAAAGCCAGCTCAGTCGTAAGCGCGTTTCCTAATAGGTGAATGAATTAACCTAAATCTACGATGAATTGTAAAAAAATTTATATGATACGGCATTAATGCCAAATCAACTGACGACTAAGGTAAAAACGGCTTTACATTGCATCCACCGAAAATGGGCATTAGTTTGGCACGTACCGGTTTTCGGCTAGAACGTCACAAGAAGCTGGCACCGTAGAATTCATGTCCGATCGAACGAACTTGCTTGGAACGCCGTGAGGCCGAAGAGTACCTTCTCTGAGTCCCTGTTGAACATACTTAAACAAATTACATTTTACAAAAAACATTGCCGTTTGGGACGAGTATTGCCTTTGTCATATTGTAAGAGGGGCTACGATCTTCCATCCTGGAAGATCCGCTGCTACGCGAATAGCTACTACTGCCTCCTCCTTTCGCTGAACTGGACAGTCGACCACCCATCGGAGAGCGACCTATAGAAAAGAAGATGCAATGATTTAACCAACCGAAACAATTGCGCGATGAGCAAGAAAAAAGTTTACTTCGTCCACCTTGACCAGAACCAGATTTGAATAAACCATAACGGCTACCGGAACTACCTCCGCCTGGGCGCCGTTGCCTAAAGCCCTCGGAGCTTAGCTTCAACTGTTCAGCTTGTAATTCCAAGGCGCGTTGTTTATTTTCCATTTCTCGCTGGATTTCGTCAGTATTCTTTGGCTGCAATTCTTGCCTTCTTGGACGATAGCCGTTCTTAAAATTACAAGCGATGACGGAAGGCTAGTTAAAACTTTGTTCGTAATAACAAGACTGCTTACTTTACGCAGATCAATTAGATCCAAAATCATAAATTTAATGCGCGACGATGTGGACATGTTCGCTTGGATGGGCAAAGCCTGGAAAAGCCTATCGATCCTTTCAAGGTCATCGTCGCATGCCTTGTAGGGTCCATTTTCGATATAGTAACCAATCGATGTGAGCAATTTGCAAAGGCATTCCATGAACTCGTCCGCACCAGCTTTGTGCAAATTGCCTATGCAACCAATCATGATACGCACACTCAACAAACCTTCTTTGTACAATTCTCCAATAAAGCTGTAATTTTTTGAAACTCCGATCAGTATATTGAAAAGAGAAAAAGTATTTTCCTTTACCTTATGTTGCCAGTGCGTCGCCGTTTTTGGTATGACAAAAAATCTTCGAGTTCAATGACCATACGCGCCTTTTCCTCTTCGGAAGTTGCATTTTTAATTTCCTCTTCTTTCATTTTCCTCTCGGCAACTGCTCTTCCCATATTTTCGAACTCGTTTTGACAACGTTTCAACAGTATTGTTTTGAATTGTCTCACCTTCTTTTGGTCGGCTGCTGCGTAAGTGCTCTTGCACAATTGACTGTACAAGTTGCAATAGTTCGGTTCGCTCAGAGCTTTTTCAAAGAAAATGTCCACCACTCCGGTCATTCGTTCGTCCGTATCCGCATTGGCGATGTGCTCGTTGAACTGTTCAGTCATGTCGGTCAAATTCTTCGGCGTCAACTTGTTCAACACGTTTCGCACATTATTGTACAATTCTTGCGTTTGCAGTGAGTCGGCGCTCAATTCGCGCGGTCTTTTCCAATTCGGCTTCCATGCATTTTCCGACTTCTGCAATTGAACATTGGCCGGCAGCGAAGGACGAGTTGGCACAGATGGTTTTTTGCTACCAATTCGACCACCCGAACTACGCCCGCGATAATTGCCTCTCAAATGTCCAAATTGGATTATATCATCTCTCAATTCAGACTAAAAAATACAACAGATAATAATAGTAATAGATTAGATAATATGAAGGTGAAAGATAAGGGTTTATACCTTAAGCCCGTCTTTCTGCATGCGTAATTCGTCATACAGCGATCTGTTGACTATGCACTCGTCCGGTAGACGCCATTTTAAGTTCTGTTCAATAAAACAATAAAAATTAGCATAGATGGAGAAAGAGAGCAACATTTTTACGTCGTCCAAGTGGCGAATCAGAAATGCAAATTTGCGGCTATAAACTTTTCCACCTTTACAGTTGGTCGGCGACCACATTTCTAAATTGACAGATAAGGACTTCTATTGTAGAGCAAAAGGGAAAATAGAACAAACCGGGAGTCCGAGCGCGTTCTTGCTTAATCAACTCGAGTAGCTCTTTTCGATTCGCAGCATCCGCGCTGGCGAATATGTCGCCTTTTCCAGTTCCATCCGACCGAGTCCGTTCAATAGAAACATCGGAAAGCTTGGTGGATAAATGCGATCAAACCTTGCACCAACTGACAACATGTAAGCTTACCTTTCTTGGCTCGACCATGTCACTTTTGGCCAATGTTTCACCAGCCCGATTCGCATTTTCGTCGGTAGAAGCTTGTGCGCTTTTACCGCGCACTTCCAGCGATACTTCTTTCCCTGAAGGAAATGGAAACGATAAGCAAGATTCCATTTTTAAAAAAATTTGCCAAGCTACAATGCTGCAAAAATATAGACGACTCTTGTTCGAACATATATAACAGCTTACAAAAGCTAACGCGTGAAGACAAAGTCGAACGGACCACTTATGCTAATTCTAATTGTCAAAAAGCCCTTACGGAATTGAAGGCGCTTTTGACGCTGAGTGTGACAAATACTGACGTCATAATTACAAAAATTACGTTGCTTTACGGCAAGAATGTTGTATTAACAAGCTCTGGCGTGAACACACCCACAACCGGCCGACCATAAAAGATTTTTGAATAGGAACTAACAATTTATACTATCACAGCTTTTGCCGTTGTTAGGGAAGTGATCTACCAGCGAATGGATAAGCAAGTAGTTAGAGAAACTTTACAACAATTTTTCCCGTACATTTCAAAACCGCTCTTATGCCTTCCTCTAATAATTTCACATTCCGTTAGCGGACGGATCTTTCTAGAGCCTAGTCGCAGGCTTCCTCGATAGCGGAAAAGGACGCGACCAAGGAAAATAATATGGAAATACCAAAATATCCGACGTTATCGTAAGCATACTTGTCAGTTATATGGGAAATTCATTTTTTCCAACACTGATTCCGTGTGAACGTGTCTGCCAGCGAAGTTGCGTTCATTGTTCGATCACTGCAAGCACTACCCACTTTGCATAATCAGACAAAGATGTACAGCAGCAAAATGAAAAATAAACGACCAAAGAAACCATAAGCAGTCCCGATATAAACTACAAAAGTGTTAAGAATTGACATCCCATTAATACAACCATATGAAGTTTCAATAGCCGATATGCAGTTGGTCCTGTTAAAAATGAAACTCCGCCCACCTTGTCACGCGCTATTCAACTGATTCATAAAGCACATGCACACGATGAAGTCACGTCTACAATTCTTCATACAACAATGCAGTTATCTGTTTCTGTTTTACTGGACAATTTATCCCGCCGGGAAATGGATACAAAGATCCCACGTTTACACATTTTGAGCTGTATTTCAGCTTCACGGCAGATTTACAATGTTTCTTTCCAACCCCGCAAATAACCCAACGACTTTCTCAGCCTAGAAGTAATGCGCAACAATACTGTAAATGAAAAACGGCAAACGAAAAGGTTATAAATCCAAACGTAATCGCCATCGACCGACAGCATGCGAGAACAACGTTTTTCTGTATTTCCTTTCGCGCGCGCAGACAGGCAACAAGACGAACAAGACCATTTTTCAATTCGCCTACTTTGCCAAAAAGGCAAAGAATGCGCGGAATCCAAAAAATCTTCAAACTGTCTCGATCAACGCCCTCTGGTCAAGGCTTTTCGTCTTATCAGCATTTGACGACAGTCGCAATCACTTTACACAATCGCGTATACATAACTCGTTTCGGCAAGGTAGAATGCGGAAAGTACATTTCCTAATCTCGGCTTGAAAATTTAAAAACACAAACGACAATTGAAGAACGCCACTCTCCGTATTGGGCGTTACGACTAGAGAAAAGCTCTTTTTGATTTCAGAGAAAAATTACCAATCGGGAAAATTCTGCTTAGCACTCGTTGACAAGATAGGACGATTGCTTTCGGCAGCTGCTGCCTCAACGAATCTTTTGCTTATTTTTATTCCACTTTTGGTTACGCAACTAACAACTGCCCCATTAGCACTAGCAAAGCGCGCCTGTCAGTTCGTCGCGGACAATAAATTATTAACAAGGAACACCCAAGGTTACAGCTACGACAAAGCTGTGACGAATTCATTGCTAACCAGATTGCCACCTTACTCTTTTAAACGACTAAGAATTGGCTGGCATACAATTGAAGCAATAATTTCTATTCCTTTCGCTTTGAATCCCGTAACAAGGCTTTTTATCTGCGTGCACATCTGTATGATTCGCAGGAAGCGGAGAGCTACCATTACCGTGCCCAAAAAAAAACTTTAGATTCACATCATGCATTGGAAGTGCAGTGCAGTCTTACTGTAAATAAACTATTTGCAAGTACGTCATATGTACACTTTGCTCCCTTAACAAACTGGATGACCATTTGTTTTTGAATAGGATTAAAACTTTTAAAAAAATAACAAATTAGGCTTCAAAGTACCGAAGTTTGAGCGAGCGAACGGGAAGGAAGACGCGAAGAGGCAACTTACCAGCAGATTCGTCAAGAGTAGGCATCGAGGGGGCAACGGAAGAAGATACGTTATCTACATAATCGAGGCTAGTAACCTCCTTAGAAGATTCGAGCATTGGCCGCACATCTTCGTCCACTACCTCCGGTTTTTTGGCCGTGACCCGTACGTTCAGGGCATCGGCGGACACGGGGCCAGCGCCGTTTAAATTCTGTTCCGCTACAGCCGGCTGCTGTCGCTGGAAAAGAACAGCAAGAACAACAACGACTAGAAGTCAGAGTTATAGCGTAACGACAACCTACTTCGGAAATTACAACTGGTCTTTCCGTTTTAGCATGGCCTCTTTCCAAGCTTTCTCTGGGTAAAGCACCACTGGAGGCTTGTTCTTTTAGGTCGCTTAGATCAATAAGCTTTCCAGTTTCTGGATCCCTAATTTCCAATTGTCGAGATGCTTTCGGCTTGGGTGGCGCTGGAGGCTGTGGTGGAACTTCGGAGACGGTAGGCTGCACAGTCTGATATCCAACTGGTGGATAACAATAACTGTTAACATATGACTGCGGTACACCATAACTGTGAGAAAAGCTGGCAAAAGGGGCAGGTGCAGGTGTCATCGGGCCGTAAATCTGAGGCTGTTGCACATAGTCTTGAAGAAACAATAAATTCGTTTGTTAGAGCGATTTTCGAACACGTTGATAAAAGTTATGCTCACCAGTTCTCCAACTCGGGTATCCCATGAAATGACTCGTTGGAGGAACCGTGCTCACATGCTGCTGCATTATTCCTGGCTGCGTGAAGTTCATTACTTGATTCTGCGCCGAAAAACCACTGATGCCATTTTGCGGCTGTCCGTAAACTTGCTGCCCAGGCGAACTATTCCTGAACAAACAACGAGTCAGACTTTTCGTCGTCTCGTAGCCGAAACGAAAACGTTAAAAAACTAAGTCACATATACAACTTTAGCATGCAAACACGCACAGATATTTTCGTTAAAACAGCCATAAAAATCTCGCACTATAAAAGTATGGATGACTCAACCGATCAAGGGACATCAATTAGCTTTGCAATGTTGAACGACGCAAAACAGAAGGGAAAAAGCTCCTATCTCACCCAGGGAAGCGGTATCACATGACTCACCATTGAGCAGACATAATCCATTGCTTAACGAGCTTACAAGATGCGGTAACTGATTTATCTTTGACTGCCTAACAAACGAGGCAGTGCGGTCTAATGAGTGAACACGACAGGTGTGCTATAAGCAGACGTCAGCCTGCGAATCAAAAACAAATTCGTCTACGGCCACCGGCTAGGAACGGCTATAAGTTTACGTACAACTGCGAGATTGCGGCAAAAATTGTAAAGTAAAATAGGGTCATAAAAAATTCCACTTTTGAGACGTTTCGCGCAGTTCAAAAATAGAAGACTTTTTGCCGTTTAACGTAGCAGCGCGAAATTTCGCCAAGCCGTTTGAAGAAACTATATTTGCAAAAGAAAATACGCAAAATTTTACCCGAACAGAACGGCTTGGTATTGGTCCTGACGACGATCAAGCGTTGTAGCGATCGTTTGCCGCGTACCTAATGAAGCCCATGGCTGCATCATATTGCCTAAAAGCAAATGGCATTAAAAACGCAAGTCGCACCGGCGTAGCGCGCCTGTACTGATCAACACGAATATCAGTCAAATGCATTACAGAGCATCAAGTGATAATCAAGTTGTGACGCCAAAAGCACTGAATCATGCCTACTCTAAAGAATATTGGCGACCACGGCTGAAGCTCAAATCGCGGAAGGCACAAAGTAGGCACGTTTGAGGCAACAGTCCATGCGACAAAGCAGCCTTAAAACCTAGCCGGAATGCACCTGAACGTCTCCAAGCTTCAACCGCATTCTGTAAATCCTTAAATGGCCGTTAATTACCAAAGGGAGAGCAACAGCTCGTTCGGGCAAGCGTTTAACTCTTCCTCATTCGCTAGGACGGCTAAATCCGGACGAGCTTTGCCCAAACAGCCACAAAAAACTAATGGTGCAGATCCGTTAGTTGTAAGCTGCTTCGTAAGGAAGATCGCAAAGAGAAACCAAAAGAATTGACACGCGGTTCGCTTCTTTGGAAAGGCGAACACGTTAACTGGCTGCAAATGAATAGTTCGCCACTTTGGAATGGATACGCTTCATTGAAGTGAACTATGACAAAGGAGTGCAATAAACAAGCGTTCAACCAACGAATGGACTCAACAGCTTATCTAAACATCAACCAACCAACGCTATTAGCCATCAGGTACGTTGAAAAAGTACTGTAAATTGAAACGTGCTTTTCATAAACGACTAGCAAACGTTCCACGTTGCATCAATAATGCTTTCCAAACTTCTGCTCAGTTTTCGAAGCGGCTTTAAAAAATGATTATTTAATATTGGTTCATTTTTATGATAAAGCGAAAAACAATTCCTTACTGTATAGTTCTCTCGTTGCAAAGCAGTAATGGCCATGACAGTCGAACAGTTGTCCTCTGGCGCATTGCATTGAGAATAAAGAACGGTTTGCTTGCTTTTTCGATAGCGCTCGTTAAAGTAGAAGCAGTTTTGATCACCTGAAACGTGCGAATGATCCGAACAATTTATATGATTTTCTGAGTGGACAAATTGAAGTTCTGATTTGTCTTGCGATATTTAAATAAATCATAATTGATTTTTGTACAATTACAGCTGACTAGAGCGGCTGAGGTCGGCTTTAATGCTCATTTTAGTTTTGTGCACCTTAAATTCCTCCGGTCTGGCTCATCTTGCATTAACATGGAAAGTGGAGTAGATAGTGCTCTTCTAAAAACGCGACAATGCAAGACATGATGTCTTGATTAGGAAGTTCCCATTCACCGCTTTATTAAGCATCCCTAAACGGGACTAGCCGATGTTAAGTCAAGCATAAGCAACTCCTCAATGCTTCATAAGCAGCATTCCTGCAGTCCAACGCCTTATCTGCTATACGAGGATGAATATGCTTGAAATCCATGGACAAACGTCGATCTCCTAACTTAGTTTTTTGTATATTAGCAAAATGTCTGGGGTGACCATTCCATCAATGGTTAGCCTTGCATCCCACCCGGCACGTACAATGAGAAGTTAAGTGAAATTTTCTGAAACTTACGCTATGAACTTACTCGAGCAGAGAGCTAGTCGTCGCTTGCAACCAGCTTCCAACTATTAATTTCTATAAAATTGTCATATCGTTAGTTTCCTTAATAGGCTGACTAATGCTAATAGAGATTTTGTGTACAAAGTTTCGTGTAAACCAGCGTGTCAAAGCTATTCTGTTCTCTGCTGCGACGTAAAATTTTAAAATATTCCCCTCCGTTGCATTAAACATTGCTAGTTAGCATTACCGCATGACGTCTACGCGCAACGATGACTAATCGTTTCCGAATCGTGGGCAGCGGTGGCGTGCAGCAAACGATAGAATGGGCCCCAAAGTTGTTACTTCCACTCTTCAACCGCAGTGCAATGCTAACAAGCGTTCAACGAAGCGTAGCGATGTTTCATTTTTGCCTTAAATCGCTTTTCATCGCATATGACGATAGCGACTGGTTACATTGCTGATTAAATGGCCTGTAATTTTTGTCATGAGCAAAAAACTCATTTTGCTTTACGGTTCGTACAAAATGTGTGCTCTCCAAAGGCTGACAAGCCAAAAAGCTAGCCTTCCGCTGGGCTAAACGTAGTTAAGAAAACAAAAGTCGAGTTACTGTCCCGGTTTGTAGTTACGACACTGCGCAACGCTAGAAGCGCACTACTTTCACAGAGATGCAGCTTGGGACTTCGCAAAGTAATGTAGTATTTCACCTAAGCATCGAATGTCATACTGTTTGCTTGTTAGCTAATGATTGAGTATGGACGTAGGAGTAATGTTCGCAGACTTACTGAGCTGACTTACGTGATGGCTATGAGAGTCAGCAACGAATTAGTTTCTATTACGAAACTTGGGCGTACTAGAAGCACCTCGTTTACGCGTACTTCCTGTGCATCTTTTCGCGCGCGTCTGTACTCGCTTTCCCTAACATCTCCATGCAGTTCGTAAAGCGTTTCGCAAAGAGACTGCGAGACAGTTGCCCTCAAGGCAATGCAACTTATATTTTTTTAAAAAAGAAACTGATAGGCGCGACCAACGCCCATTTAAAAATCTGTTCAATAGCTTTCAAGTGACCTTGAAAGCAAAGCAAAGTTGGAAAGGCTGTTGGCAAATCACTTTTCAGCTTAAAGGCGGTATTGTTGCGTCAAGTAAAGCAGTTCAATATTCCCGTTGCGAAGCGAGCATTTCTGCCATTTTTATTCTTTCGAGCTTTAAATATTTTTAAACATTTTAAGTTTTTTTAATTCGCTTTCTTTCGAAGCGTTTTTCGGCACTTTCAAGGGACAAATTTTTTCACAGTTTTCTGCATGCTTACACTGAGCTAATCCTCATAATGCCAAGTGTGAAACAATTAGCAGTTGCTTTTAATGCTGTACCTTACTAAAAAAAAAGCTCCAATCGCTGTTTTAAGCGGGTTGCGCATTATTGATTTTCAAGTTAAAATGTGAATCACTAACCACCAAACCTTAAAATCTAGTTTACTGTAAACGACGTGTGAGTCAGTCGTTGCTAGACGTTTGTGGGTGTTCAGTTTGTGCGCTGGTCTGCTTTCGTGCTGCGGCCTGTGCGACTGGTCTGACTTTGTGCGAGTCAGCGTACGGGAAGCCAGTCTTTACGAGTGCACTACCATCAGTGCATTGATTTAACGATATGCTCTACAAGTACGATATGGCCCGGTGAAGAGCACTGCCCGTACACCAATGTGGTATGCTGGAATTGGTTTTTCGTATGCTTTCGCGCTACGTGGCTTGCAAAAGTTGTCTGAAGAGAAGCATTTAAGAAGGGCGGAAATGATACGAAAGCAAAAAGAAGAGTGCGGTAGACCCATTGATCATATGTGCAGCGGTTAAAGTGCTTGGGATGAACCAGTCACCGCTAAAGCTAGAAAAGCAGGCTTTATGATATGATGGCACGGCTTGATTTTATAAAGGCACGTGAAGGTCCTACGATATTGGTACATAATCGTATAGAGAAAATTACGATATTCCTTCAGTGCCTTCTGCTGTGACCGACCTAGCAACGTCTTTCATTCCAAACAACTCTGCGCTGAAGATAAGGCGGAGAAAGTCACGGCGCTTTGAAGTTTCGCCACTTTATTTTCCGGCAGACAGCCCCACACTTATGGAAAGATATTGAGCGGCACTTGAATCGAAGTTGCACGACGATTACTCGATTGTACCAGTGTATCAGTGTAGCGTGGCTTAATGGTCACAAAAGGGAAAATGCTCACCTGCTTCTACTTGCCCCTAAACGAACGATATATGGTTGTGCAAGAAATGAATGATTTCATACGATATTGAATGGCGCGTTGCAAGTTGTGCACTGTAGCATGCTGGCGGAACTTTGCAGAGAAAAGATCTGTCTCCGACTCGCTCCGCCCGTTTTGGTCTGCTGCAACCTTCAATGGAAAGATATGGACAGGAAATGAATGGTACTTTACGATATTGACGGCGGCCTGGGCTGCGACATAATAGTTGGCACCCCCTCGTCATTTTCGCCTACATTCGTCCGTTTACGACTGTCAGCGCGCAGATACGTGCAAGAAA
Organism: Trichuris trichiura; assembly: GCA_037903355.1. Lineage (NCBI taxonomy): Eukaryota > Metazoa > Nematoda > Enoplea > Trichinellida > Trichuridae > Trichuris > Trichuris trichiura. Next base: position 568,677 of record JBAJFE010000060.1, read on the forward strand.
TGAATGATATCATAATGTATTCAAATGTCGCGTTGCAAGTTGTCCTTTGCGACTGTGTCGCGGAGGTTCGACTTGTGTTGTTCCTTTTGTTGTTGGCTTCGTCTGTTTCGTATTAAAAATTGTTGCAATTTTGAGTGAAAGATATTAGCTTCAGTCCATTACAAACCTACTTCACTGCTTTTGAAATGTTCTCGGCTTCTTTGGAACGTTACGAATAAACGTTGCAATGTAATTGAGGGCAACTAAAGATGAGTGCACTGCTTCAAGAATAAGCGCTATTGTAAAATCAGCAAAATAGACTCAACATAAAACCAATCAGTGTGAAAAAAAAATTACGTATTGTTTAGAACCGACGTTGACCCATCGTCAGCGCGTAACTAAAGCCAATTTTCTGACACGCTGACGAAGCTCACAAAGCTGTTAAATTATCCAGATGCAACTTTCGAGTCTTGTTTCTTATCCCTGAAAACAACTTGCTGTAATTAAGAAAGCATAGCAGGTTCCATCCCGAAAAAATACTGACTATCGTGTTCTTTCTTTATTGGCAATAATGTTCGCCGTTCTGTTCTGTTTCAACGCAAGCCTAAGCCGAAATATGGTTACTTTACTTAAATTTAGGCTTACGTAAAGGCGGAAGAAGATGGCATGAAAGCCTACAGTATAAATGTGATGGGTCGATTCAATCTGTTCTAGGCTTCCTTAAACTTAAGCTGAAGTATAAGCACAAGTTTAAGCTTGTATTTAGGAAAAAGCGAAACAAAATGGCTGTCACGTTTGCCAGTTCTGCCAGAACCGAATTTTTCTGGAATCGAACCTGAATTCTGTAGGCAACAGTGCATTGTTTGTAAGGCTCTAAAAAACAAGCTTCAAACTTCCTCTGGAAACTTTAGCGAGCGCTACTAGTTTAATTGCTACGTTAATTTAAATATAAAAACGTTTAAGGCCCAATAGAATTTTCGCTGCGAGAGTGACCGACTCGTTGAATATCAACACAAACGGAAGTTAGCGTTTGCCGTGTACCGAGGACAGGTTTCATTTGCACTACTAAAAAGTTCGCTTCAAAACTAGACGCGCTGGTAACAAACTCCCTCAATTACAAGGCGTTAATTCGCAACGGAAGTATGCGGGCAAGTCAGAAGTCTCCCCCTCATTACGTTAGGCAACGTTAGCTATCAACAAGCTGACAAACAATGCAACGCTTAAATTTAAAAATATTTACACGCACTATACGCAGACTGAATTATTCAACGGGGAAGTGGAAGAAATCATCAGACTTTAAAAAATCAGCATTCTGCATGGTTACAATGGTATAATGAAGTCAGAAATCAACCGGATTCAAGATTCAACACCAAAGTATCCATGGCCAAACTGCTAGCATGGATGCGGCTGCTGTACCGGCAAGGAGACCAACTGCCAAATTAGTGCCCATTAAACGACGACGATAAACAGCAGGCGGGTAGTAGGCTGAAAATGTGCCCATAAAAACGAATCTACAAAGTTGCCTGAAGAACTCTGACCAACTGGCATTTGGACAGGTAGTACGTAAGCAGGATGACATAGTGTCGCGTAGGTTCCGCCTGTGTACATTCCGTAGGGACGCGAACAAGTCGTATACGGGACTGGTTGGATGTTTCGCGCTTCTTTAATGGCTGCGAGCCAAGCCCTAAACAATAATTACGCATATCAAATTTATCAAATATGAACGCTAACACCCACTCTTTGTCGTCTGGATCGTCAGCGCAGAAATAGTGCGTCTTGCCCGACGTTTTATAGCCAAACAAGCAATTGCTGCTCTTTCCCGTCGGGGGAGCTACTCTAACCTAAGCGGAACAGAAGTCTAACTTGAAAATAAACATAATTTTCAGCTTACTTCGTTCGAATTTTGTAGTGTAAAAAAGTCGTAGGGGATACTGACCGTGTCCAAGGCGACGTTTGAATGCTCGTTTTCGTAAATAGAAAGTCGGCCATTTTGGTAAAGAACAAGCCAGCATGGTTTCCAGCGACGCAGCAGCGATGCTTAAAATGGTCGAATTTAACCAGATCGCGGACAAAAGGTCGTCGTTGAGACTTGGTAAAAATTAAAAACTAACAAAAAGTTAAACTTCTCACTTTGGCGTTGCAGTGAACCGCATTTTGCAATCGCGCTTGACAGATTGTCAGAGTTACTCATTTATTTGCGACAAAACTCTCACCGGCTTATAAGAAGACACAAATGAATTACAGTGCCTTCATTGAAACGTTCAGGTACAGCTTGCACTGTTGCTTACATTTCCAAGTTTATTTTTTCGCTCGGAATCAAAACTTTGGCTTTTTTAACATACAATATCATTAACGCTGCATTTTGAAGTTGGCTAGCTCATCTTGTTCCTGTGTACGCGTATTTCATGTAGTTTAATTACAGTTGTGCATATCGTTTTAGCTGCTGTTTTGCGACAGCATAGCGATTCGTTTGAAGCGACAGAGCGGATTGCTACCAAATATCCGCGTTAAAATAGAAGACACGTCGGCCAAGGTGACCTTTGGACACGAATTCAGAGCAAACATGCTGCTAGTGGCGGCTCGACGATGCGATGTGTGTTCTTCCCTATCGCAGGCCGGTGAACGCTCCTCTTGCGAAATTTCCTTTGCCAGTGTACTTAGATAGTCTTTTCCATTCTATATTGTTTTGCGGTTTAAGTAATGTCGTTGTCCTTCAATTACTGCAGTGTTGTTTTAAAAGCGGATGCTTCTAAAGCTGTTTCGTAATCATGTCATTGAAACAGGTTTTTGATACTACATTTTGGCTATATAGCGTATTGCAAGCTGTCGAAGAAAGGTTTTGCACCTGTGTGCGTTACTAGCTACTTTCGTGAACGTTAATCTATCCACGTTCGATTGTTTAACCTTCGTTCTTGTTATTTCAGGTGCGTTTGTACAGATTGCTCTTTTCAGTGCCTATTCTCGAACTCTTCGAAGCTAAAGTTGTGCGGGAAACCGCATTAGAACGGCCAGGTATCCTTCTACGTGTTACTTATCCGTTCCCAGTTTCCACTTAAGTATTGGTTTTTTTCAGGCTGATGCTGAAGAGTTTCGATCCAATAACACAAGCTTTATTGGGCTCTCTGTTTACATGGGCTGTTACAGCGTTAGGATCGGCGTTTGTCTTTCTGCTAAAGCCGACAAGCCAGAGAATTTTGGGTATGCTAAAAAAAAGTTTGAACTTCCACTCAAGCTGACGTAGTTCGAATTGATATCAGCTATTGCAAATTATCTCGCTGGCATTTCAGTTCCATTAACTAGTGGCGTACGCTGTTTCGCCCTTAACGAGATTCTCTTCGCTCATGTTGTATTTATAATTCAACAGCTTCATTTAAATTTTCAATAGCTGCATAGCGTTTTCTTCTTTAAGCGCTGACGAAAGCTATTTTTTTGTTTTTTTAGAAAAGCAGCCGGTACAGTAAGCCATTAGTAGTTTTCAAGTTCAACTATGTTACCTTCGGATTGATCACTGGACTACTTTAATGGACTTTAAGTGTTAATTTCTGCTTTCCGTTTGAATTATAGCATATCTCTAGTTGACTAACTTGCCATGAAGAGCATGTGCGACGCATGCCTTAGTTTTAGAAAAGCAGAAAGGCTAACCAAGTTCTAGCGCAGAGATCTTCGTCAGATTAGTCTAAAAAATATTTATTTATTTATTCTTTGGCTTTTAAATTTTTAATATGCGACTAAAACCGCCTACTACAGAGAGTTTTGCAGAAATGCCATCTTTTCTCATACTCGATCTTGCAGAACATGGAAGATTTAAATATTTCATGAGTTTATGCATAAAAACCCTGAGTTTTGAAAACGTGGTTTCTTGGTACGGGACAATATGTTTTCATGATGAAGAAATTTATTACGGATGTGTCCTGTTTGTATTCTATATATAGAATACAAACGGGACACATCCGTAATAAATTTCTTCATCATGAAAAACCCAGAGTAGAGTAACTGCTGGAATTTTCCACTGCTGCTGATGATTTGACAGGATCGTATTGCTGTTTTCAGGCCCTGCGCCTGACAGCTTCACCTTTAGGTTTAGCTTTGGTATAAAGAAAAAAGATTGAAGTAGGCATCTTGTCTTGAAGAGGATAAAGAAAAAAAGTTTTTTGTCTCACCACTGTTAGTTTATAACGTCAAATGGCTTAGTGTAATTTTACCGAAAAAATGTGTTGCAGTTTTTTGCCGCTGTGGTTCTTTTTTAAATATTCGTAATATAAAGCGCAATAGCAGAAGTAGCAATTGATAAAATAAAGGCAGAAATTGCGGTACGATTAAGAAGTGTCCTATTGATAGACGCGAGCTTGGGCTTTTCGGCTGGCGTTATGACAGCTGCGTCGTTTTGGTCATTGTTGGATCCTGCCATCAGCATTGGTCATCACTTGTACGAAAAGTATGGATACATAATGGTTCTATCTGGTTTCTTGGCCGGTGCCGGTTTTCTACGTTTTTTCGATTCAATTTTTGGAACGGAAACCCCAGTGAGCGTATTGGCGTCCACTAATTCGAGAGGCACAATTCCCAAGGAGTTGAGCACTTCCAAATACCATACGACCTCCGGAGCGGAAGGAGAATTGAGAAAAAGAACGCAGACTGTCTTCTGCTCAGATGATAACCAAATCGACAGTGTTCTATGCCTTAGAATGGTCACTGCGACAAGTTGGCGTAGAATATTCCTATTGGTCGTCGCCATAACGGTCCATAATATTCCCGAAGGGTTAGCAGTGGGCGTCGGTTTTGGCGCCGTTGGTACATCGACGGGATATACGTTTGAAAAAGCCCGTAACTTGGCCATTGGCATCGGTTTGCAAAATTTCCCCGAAGGTTTGGCAGTAAGTCTTCCATTGGCTGCCTTTGGCTACTCCAAATGGTCAAGCTTTATGTACGGTCAGCTTAGCGGTATGGTGGAACCATTGGCCGCTTTGGCCGGAGCCGTAGGCGTAACCGCCATGCACGCGCTACTTCCATTCTCTCTAAGTTTCGCAGCCGGTGCGATGATTTATGTCGTCTTTGATGACGTCGTTCCCGAGGCGCAAAGCCGAGGAAATAATCAAATCGCGATTTGGTGTTTGATTGCGGGTTTTTCCATTATGATGTCTATGGATGTTCTACTTTAGTAATTGTTTTAATACTTTCTATCTGGGTTGGCTCCATTTGCTTTGTCCAATCTTTCTCTTCGAAAACCACCTTAGCTCGGCCATGGTTGACTCTTGTTGTTGTTGTTATTATTACTATTACTGTTGCTGTTGTTATTGAATAAAATTTTCCATTTTTTCACTTTCTTATTCACTCGCCGATACGTTGCGGCCCCAGTGGGCTTTCCATCCGCTCTTCAGTGTATTAGAATAATGTTACAATTTTCGCCTTTCAGCATGCCGCAGCTGTCCTGTCGACTAGCTTGTACTTTTTACAAAAATTTTCCCAAATCGTACATTGAAAGAACGAAGAAGACAATTCCAAAAAAGGTGTTCGGAAATCGCTTTGGAGCGCCAAATATTGTTGAATACGAGTAGTTGCCGTCCCAATGCTTTTGTTACGCCACTGGCTGATCTTTCCTTTACTTTAGACGAAAGCCGGAGGATTATGTGTACGATGAACTGCGTCCTTGGCAGCACGAAGCCCAAATGAGGCAAGATGAGTACGACAATTTTCGAAAGTTGAAACAGTTTTGGAAAATTCCCAAAGTGAACGTGGAACCAATACCGGATGATCAATGGTGGATCTTCAGAGGAGATCGAGTTGGTTAAATGTCTCTCACTGACAATTTTTTATTTGTTATTCTATTCGAGCGTAGGTTGAAGTTCTAGTCGGAAAGGACAAAGGCAAGCAAGGCATTGTCAATTACATAGTACGAGAACGTAACTGGTGCTTCGTTGAAGGTTTAAATGCTGTAAGACTTTTCTTCTTCCTTGAAAATATGCCACGCATTATTGGTCAAAACAGCTTTCAACACACGTCTCACCTCGTCCATACGTTCTAGACTCTAATCTATCACAAAACTATAAGATAAGCGCAATACATTAAACGGTTGCACAAAAAAATTGTTAACAAGTCAGTGTATGATAAAATGTTTCTGATAAGTTGAGTAGTTTAGTAAGAAAATGCAAAGCTGACGTTCGCGCTCTTATCTTCATGACTATGTGAGTCGCAATAATTTTATATGGCAACGTTTCACGGCAGTCGTTTTCTTGGAACTGTCAGAACTACAACTGCACCCTTGATGCAATCCGCACGGATATAATAATAATAATAAAGTTCCTTAGAAATAGTTTATCTTCAAACTGAGTAAGGGTATTAATTGTTGAAATGGGAAAAAGTTTTTAAATAAAATTAAATGCTTTTATAGACGACGGCAAAGTAATGTTTTGTGAAGTTGTGTTGCTTCAGGTTTTCGAAACCGTAGGCGCCATTAAACGTCGAGGCTTTAAAGGGACAATGATAAAGCGTGAAAGACCGTTGAGCGTCATTGGCGAAGTTGCTTTGGTGGATCCGATCGACTTGTCAGTTTTCTCCATGATGTTTTTACTTGCTATGATGAGAGACAGTCAATTGTTTTAGCAGACCAACAAAGATCGAGTGGCGGTGGAACGAAAAAGGCGAAAGGGTAAGACAAGGAGTTCGTACAGGCTCTCTAATTCCAATACCTACGAGATCACTGGAAACATTTGAATATGTCACCCCGGAGACGTACCAAGGTACGTTGCTACTCATATTATACCTTAGCTTCTAGCAGCTTTTTTTTATTTTATAGAATGCGAAAAAGATACGCCTGCTGCCGATGTGAAAGATCATACTTTTGTTCCCGTTATGAAAACGTTTGAACAAGACATCATGGAACAAGAAAATATCAAAGGCGATCTCGAATCGCCCAACACGTACTGGTATTAGCGATGCTTTGTGAGCATTTCAACCTCTGTGCACGCTGTAGCCGCTTAGCAAACTTTGCTCCTAAGTCATACAACGTTTCGATCTGTTTTTGCTTAAGTGAAGCCGCGTGAGTTTTGCGTACCAGTTTTTGCATTTTTTTCTCGGCATATTTTCAACGGCTCAATGCGAACTAGTCGGATGCAATGTTTATTCAGATTCAAAGTTCTTTAACCGTACAAAATTAGAAGATTATAGCGTGACGCCTCTTTAACGGATGTATTGTTGGACAAGTGTAGAATATTATTTATTTCATTGCTTCCAGCACTCCGGGTGGCCACTTGATTGGTTTGTTAGCGTAAATTGTTTGAACTTGTTGACCAACTTTTGCTTTTGGACGTTTTGGTGGCGGCTTCACAATGGCAATGTCAAGACATTGCAAGCAGATCTTCAGGCCGAGAACAAATAGCAATACTATTAGCAGCATTCCCAACACCGCGTATGCAGCCGATTCTCTATCCAAATCATTGTCAGTACCAAAGGCGAAACCAAGAGGCGCCATTGTCCTTCTCGTCGCACAAGTCGACTAACGCAACCAGTCAGTACAGCTGTCAAAGCAGCAATAACTAAGTGGTAAAGTGCAAGAGTGATTTGTTACTTTTCGTAAAACTCGGTAATCTTAAAGTTTTCATTTTGACACCTGAGCATCAATTATGCAGAATACAATCGTATTAGCGTACTGCAGTTGCGAATGCAATACAGTACGACAGTTGCACTTGATTTTCAAATTGGTACGGTAGCTAATTCGCTGTCCTTTTTATCAGCGCTCCCGAGCATTCCGGACAACGGATTGGCTACTGTATTTTTTTTTATTTCGCTTTCTGCGTCAGCGAAAATAAGTCCTAAAAGCCTGATCAACCTGGTGGGGTATCGTAGTCATGAAAAGGATTTTCAGGTAGATTACTTTTGACAAAATAAGTCATTCCGCGTGATCAAGCGACGATCGCGACCTTGAAAATCATATAACTTTAAGCCATTACCTGAAGGCGTAAGAATTTTATATTTTACGGAAATAACTCAAATGAATTTGTTTTGCGTCAAAACGTTTTGTGACAAAACGTTGTATTTTCGGTTGCCTAATATAGACGGGTAAATCTATTCTGGAGATCGAAACGCGATCCTTATTTTATTTCAATTAATCTTGAAGATATGGTGTCTTCGTACGGGACCAAATAATTTCATTTTTTGGCTTCTTTTTGTACGGATTTTTAACGTCCCGTACGAAGACACTATATCTTCAAAACGATACAGGGTGTGTACGAAACACCCCTTCTGTCAGCAGCAAGACATCTAGAACAACTACATATAAAAGCGGGTCTTATACAAGGAAAACTAACTTTCCTGCTGAAATTTAGAAATCATGGAACTCTACCCAAGTGCTTTCGACTAAAATGGGGTCAGAACCTGGACGAGTACTCCAAAAGAATCTTGTTTTCAAGTGGAATGTCACTATTAAGAAATGTCATAAGAAAACACAGATACACATTAGCGAATCTCCGAGCAGACTATAATAGCAAGTTGGATTTCCTCAGAAGCCGGCTACATTATACAATTTACGAAGCCTTAATCAGGCATGTGGACTTCGCCAAAAAACAGTTTGCATATCGCAGAAACAAGTGCTAAAAAGAAAATTTGAAAGCCTTCAGGTCAGATTCTCGACGACTACTCGAAACTCCTACAGAAATCCTCCGCAAAGAACCAGTGGTTCAGACCTAAACACAAAGGTAATAAATCTCAGCTCCTTACCTCTAAACGAAAGTGAAAAAACTATCCTGAGAAAAGGACTGAACTTTGTACCAACTCCTAAACAGCCACCCTTTCTTGACATCATTGCCTCAGTTGAAGATAGCCTATCTTCAGTTGATCCACAGAAAGCCACGCAGATCAAGCGGGATTTATCTACGTTAATCCTAGATCACCGCTTCAACACCACCCCAAACTTAAGCCGATATGAGGTCAACTGCTTAAATCGACTTAAAAGGCAGCCTGATAGAATTATAACTAAAGCAGATAAAGGCAATAGAATTGTCCTACTCGACAGAACCACCTACAACGAAAAAATGATAACTATCTTGAACACCGACAGTTATACACCTTTGCCCAATGACCCTACAGAATTGTCACGGAAGAATCTTCGTTCCCTTCTCATCACATACGGCACAGAAACCAAGGAACCAGAAATCATCAAGATAGCGAAGCATCTTAGGTTCACATCAAATTACAGACCCCCTCAGCTCTACGGCCTGCCTAAAGTGCACAAACCGGAGGTCCCACTAAGACCAATAGTTTCCACAATTAACAGCACCACAAGTGAGCTCAGCCGATATTTGAAAAAGGTGATCAAACCACTAACTGGCAAAGAACCGTCCTTCGTCAAAAATAGTAACACCTTCGTCAACGAAATACGAGAATACCATCTAGAACCGGACGAAATCTTAGTTAGCTACGATGTAAAAGATTTATTCCCTAGCATTCCGATTTCGAAAACTCTCGATACACTATACAATCTCCTCAATACAGACACAAATTTGTTCACCAGAACCAAGTTAAATCCTTTCCACATTGTCAAGTTGGTATCATTCTGTATGCAAGAAAGCAATTACTTCATGTTTGATAATAAGTTCTACAAACAATCTAACGGTGTCCCTATGGGCAACCCACTATCTCCTATCCTGGCCGAAATATTCATGGAGAGTTTTGAAAGGCAAATGTTGAAAACGGTAGATAGGCAAATAGCCCCACGACTATTCAAAAGATACGTAGATGACATCTTCGTAATTATCAAAGATGGAAAGGAAGAACAGTTTCTAGAATTTCTTAACAGCGTATGCCCCAATCAAATCGTTTTTACAATGGAGAAAGAATCAAACCGAACCCTCCCCTTCCTTGACACACTGATTATTCGCACTAATCAAGGACTAAAAACCAGAGTTTACAGAAAACCAACACACACTGACCAATATCTTAATTTCTCATCGCACCATCCACGCTCAGTAATGCGCGGAATCCTCTCGGGAATGATTAACAGAGCAATCAATTTATGTGATCCAGAATTTCTCCAATCGGAATTCAACTACATTAGAAAAACATTCTACAAAAATGACTACCCGAAATCTTTTATTGACCAAGTATTCAAGCAAAAGCTGCGCAACCAGGAATCACGGCAACTAAGTAATTTGCCTGATATACGCTTAGTTATCCCCTATGTGGCAGGACTAGGAGAAAAGATTGTCCAGTTAGGAAAACGGTTAGGGTTCCGAGTCATTTTCAAAGACTTCTTCAACCTCAGGACAATTCTCCGGAAGGGACAAAACGAAAATCCCAGAAAACAAAAGGACAGGATTAGTCTACGCAATCGAATGTCCCTGCTCAGGAGCGTACATTGGGGAAACGGGCAACACCCTCGAACACAGATTCAATGAACACATAAAGGGGTTAACCACTTATAACAACGCTAAAAACATTCTCAGCAACGGCAACAACCACACAAGACAACGTGGAAGACCAATATCAGACCCAAGGATCACCATGGAGAAGGCAATACTAGCCTCGGCTGTTGTGGAACACGCATCACATTGCAATCTAAGCCTTGGCGCAAAAGTTTTATGTTATGAAAAGAATGCACGCTTACGAAAAATTAAGGAAGCTCTGTATATTAGAAACAACACAACCTACAACCGAGATAAAGGAAATAAATGAAATATGGAAAATATTGTAACCCGCTCGAACTGCTGACAGACAAAGAGAAAAGAACTACAAGGCCCACTTTAAAACACTGGCCTTTAAACAACAGCTATACACCTTGCACGTTACTAGTGCACTTTATTCATACGTCAATCCTTAGACCGCTGATGACGGGTCAAGTTCGGACCCGAAAGCTACGGACAGTTTATTAATAAAAGTTTTTTTCAACGGGACATAGAAAATCCGTACAAAAAGAAGCCAAAAAATGAAATTCAATTAATCTTCTTTTATTTGACCTCATTTAAAGCACTTGCTATTTAGGTTTTAATCTTTTGTGGACATCACGGAATCGCGGTGGTTTGTTTCAATGAGTTTTTCGAAGACTACCGTAATTTAAATTTGAATCGCTTTGATTTGAGCGATTTTAAGACGCCCATTTTGCCAACCCCGTGAATGAAACCGCTGACGACATTTACGTTGGGAGGCAATTAGAGACTTTTTTCTGCAATGAGATTTTATCAGAATCACTGCTCCATTTGGACAAAGTCAAAATTACAGCTCAGCTAATTAGTTCATTTTCAAAATGTAAATGACAATTACAGTACCCATAATATAGGCCAATGAACTAAACGAAGGTAAAAAGCAGGGAAACGAAGGGTCAATCAAACGGACAAGCCGTTGACCATTTCGGAAGAGACGAAGAAGTAATTTACAAAGGGCTTAATGCCCATGCCTTCAATTCTTGCATGGCCTTGTCATCTTCTTCCTGCTTTGCCGCTGCAACGAAAACAAACGATTACAATAATGAATTAACAAAGATAGTCCTTATGGGACCACCTTCGGCCGTTCTAGCTGTTGTAGGAACCTCGGGAAGCTTAGTTGCCGGCGTTGGCGTGACGTTAAGCAGCTGTTTGTCAAGCTCCTCCTGTTCCAATTCTTCAAGTTCAGCCATTAGTTCTTCCTTAAAGTTAAAGCAACATCAACTATCTCTTTTTTGAAAACGCATGCAATTTTACCTCATCCACGTCCTGACCGAAACCAATAGGATTTGAAATGGCGTCCGATATTTCATTGGCTACGTCTTGTTGTTCGGCAATGTCATCCATAAGGTCGTGAACCTTGTCGACATCCCTAAAACTTAATAATTTTAACTCTGCCAAAATAAAATATAAATAAAAGCGTTTGTACATATTGTTATGGGCAGCCTTGAGAGCGCGGGCCGCCTGACCCATTACATTCAACACTTCCGTATTGGTGCTTGCATTTTCAAGCGCTTCCCGTTGGAATTCGATGGTCGAGAGAGTACCGTCAATTTGCTGCAACTGCTTTTCATATTGCTTCTTACGTTTCAGCGCGTGCAGCGCTACTGAAACAAATTCGGAAATTGCCTCTTCGGCGATTTAACCTTGATAAGACGAACACATCAACGCAGCTCACAGTGCGCTCCGCAATCAATAAGCTATTACTAACAGGCAAAAAATGCATTGCTGCAATGGAAGTGTTATGCCTTGGTCGTGCAATCCGCAACATTAAGCCGTATCTTAATCGCTACACTGCGTATATAGCATTTTGCCAATCGAGGCAACGATCAACGCGTCCAACAGAACTCACTGTACCGAGCTCAACAAGCGGGTAACAAGAACGCGCTTAAAACAGCTAAAAAAGATTTAAACCAAAGGCATTACGTCTTTTGTTTTTCGTTCCGTGCCGCTTGGCTGTGGCGATCTCTTGTTCAATCTTCTTTTCCAAGAATTCCTGCTTTTTCACCAACATTTCCTCCGTTTCGCGCAGACGCTGAATCGCCATTTGGGGAGTTGGCACTGGATCGCCTTTTTTCCCGCCCCCAAAAATCCTCGACAGCCACGCCATTATCACCAATTCGGCTCACCAAATTCGACGACCACTCGCACAATGTCAGTCTAGAAGCTTATTGTATTAAATGAGGTGCGCAGGTTCGGATCTACTGTGAGTCACCTCTCATTATCGAGTTGACAATAATTGCTGGCCTGTTGAAGAATTTATCTAAGTTATGAGTGCTATGCACCAGTCTTAAGCCTCAGCAAGGCTAAATATTTATTTATGCCTGCATATTTTGATGATTTTTGCGATATCCTTTTTCTTTAAAGCTAACAAGCGTTCAAACTTAGCACCAATGCTGATCACTTGTTAAAAATTTGTGACAACAAAAAGAAAGCCTATTGCGCCGTTCGTCAGCGAGGAATTGCCACTTTTTTTGAAGAAAATATGCATATAGTGTACTGTTTCAACGTACCTACCTATCAATAACATAAAGTAACACCCTGAAAATAGGGTTTTACGATAACCTCACGATCGACATCTTTCCGGCGTTTGGCAGTAGTGCGTTTTAAAATTTACTACGCTATTAAAATTTTGCTCGGTCAATACAAACGTAATTGTATCGGTTTTTGCACAACGGCAAAAAAATTTTGCTTTCCGCTTTGCAAAAAGCGTACCTATAAATGAAATGTATTAATTCAGTTAAAATGCGTCAACTCCCACTTTTGAACAAGCAAATTCTGCCTTCACTATTTTTCCAATTCCATTTAAGCGAAGCAGTACGCTTCTAATTCATTTATGCGCCAGTTTTTGGTGTCTTGCAATTGTACGAGAGCAACTTATGTGAGCAGCATTTGTTAAAAGTGGCAGTGGACGCATTGTGAGTTCAAAGGAGACGTTTTCATATGACGAAAACACTTCCTTACGTAAACTTGTTTTTTGTAGACTGGAGGGAAACAACTTAAACTAATGCTTTTCAAAGCGTATCGTATTCTTAAATTATCAAAGCAAATGGGAACGTTCACAATCCTTAAATCGTACTTTACTCAGTAACGTTCAATGCGCACAGTGGTACCGCGTTTCTCCAATTCGGGAACTTTGTATTTGTCGTCAGATGGAAGTTCCTGCTTTCCTTCCTTTACTTGTTCGTCGGAACTTTGTAGCTGAGCAGCTTGCTCCCATTTTGTTTTGTTTTCAAAGAAAAATAGCAAATCTTCTTCTTCCAAAAACTTTTTCTTTTGCTCCTCAATTTCTGCTAGGCGTTGTTCCAACTGATGCCGCCGAATCTTCGAAAATAAACTAATTGAATAAACCGAAAAAGCAGACTACAAAAACTGACTGACCTTATTCTTGACTAGGGTGACGCGATGTTGATTCCATACGGCGAACAGCTTCGACTGCTCCGCAATGTCTTCAGCCTCCAACTGAGGCCATGCACTATTCATCTCTTCCGTAAAGGCTTCTTCTATTGAAGTATCAATGAAAGCATCTGCTTTCGTTTTATGTAACAATTCCTACAAAACAGAAACATCACCATTGAAGTAAAGCAGTGAGCATCCCCACTGAAATACCTTCACGTCACTCCAATCGTCGGCATCTGACGGAGTTTCAGTAGCAGTTTCTTTACTGTCCGAAGATGACGTAAGCATTGGAGAATTTACAAGTTCCATCTTTACAAATTTAATCCTTTAGAGATATAATTTTAAAAATATTACGAGCACTTACTAAAGCGGCACATAACCGAGGATCATCACTTGCTAAAATGAGATTTAATTCCGCTTTGAAAGACTCTTTTTTATTGAACAAGCGTAAGCCCCACAGGTGAGCACTTCGCACGCCCAGGCCTGTTGGTAAATGACGACACATCCATGCCATAGTTTTACCCAGTAGCATGCAAGGATCAGTGAGATCAAAATGTTCGTCAAATATACGGTTCTTTAGGTATGGAACTCTGAAGATTACCTAAAACAACTAGGCTTGATTATGAAAGAAAAATTTCTTAGATAACCTCCTCGTCATCATCGGCTGGCGCTTCTTCAGGTTTCCTGAGAACCCATGGCTTTCGTTCCTTCTGTCCAAGCCATTTCAAACTGCTTAGAACAGACATCCAGCAAACTGAAGGCCGAAACTCTTCTTGTACCATCATACTGGAGGCTATTTGAGATGCATCTGAATTTTGTTAAATGCATCCACAAAACAATGTACTTTGCGACATGCTATCTACCAGCCATATTTCCCTTTCGTATAAAGTGGTCCATCGCCAAGTTGGCAACAAATGGATCAGGGAAAATGCCAAAATTTATCTAAAACCAACAGAGGAACATGACAAAGTGAGCTAATGAATTTACTGGATCGCCTAAGACGGTCATTAGCATCTCGTCCAAACCCAATGACAAACATGCCCTTATAAAGGCATGCTGAGTTGACGGAAGAACAGAAGCGGCGGCTTTGGTATGCCTAATTCTGAAATTGGAATGTAGACCTTGCGAAGAGCAGCGCTAAACAACCCACTTGTAAATCAAGGACCTTAGCACGTTCAGCTCCTCTTCATTTCGAGCACAATTGACCGCCTAAGAAATTTATTTTAAGAAATAATTACTGCTTTCGAAGGTTAAAAAAATACGGCAAACATACTACATCCAAGTCTATGGCACTGCCAACTTTGTTGCCTTGGAAACGTTTTCGGAGTTCCGGGATGAAACTATCTGCACACAAACCTCTCACATTACCTCGCAGACTCATCGATCTTACACTAACTAGCGTCTAAACCAACAAATACAGGCGTTTCCAATCGCTTTGCCCATTCGTCGTGACAAGCATACGCCTCGGTCATCATAGAACATAGACGTTGGAAATTAAGGGGACGAGCGCCATTCATGATTTTGTGCACACGTAGTCGAAATATATTCAACATTTCTAGAAGAGTAAAGACTTTTATATGGCTTTTTATCAATAGAGAAGTTGATGGCAGCTACAGTAGCAATATTCCACTTATGCCATCTCTTGATTGATAAGAAAACGTTGAGCAATCAATCAACTAGGACAATATTTACCTTTCTAATTCAAACCGGATGAACTGAGCAAGCAGGAAAGTTCGAAAGAAGTATTCGACCAAATACCAGTGCGTACTGTCATAATGAACCTACAAGTCAAATTTACTTTGTAAGATCGAGTACCGCATGTAAACGTAAGCTGAAAAGTAACGAAATAAAAATAAAACAAAATCAGCTCAATCTGGATAATAGCTGTTTTTTAACGCGGCGGTATAAAGCTCCATTTTCTTTTGGCGCAATGGCTAAGAATAGGGTTTAGTGGTTCCACAGTGATGCTATGGACGATTTCACTCTTGCCGCAAGCGAATATTTGTAATTGAATTAAACAAATAATCCGATAATAAATTAGAGAATATTAGAAAAATTCAAGACATTTTGCATTTACGTGCAGACTTACAAAACAATTATGGCTCATAAAAAACAGTGACGAATGGAAATAAAACTTTGCGTTATTCATATCGACGCATGGCCCTTGCCGCTACACAGTTTCTATTCGAGTTATTGTTTTTAACAATGAAAACGTGACTACTGCTGCCAAGCAACAGAGAGCTTTTGTAATGATAGTCCGACTGGTTAAAATTAGTTGGAAGGCTATGATTCAATTTTTTTTACAAGAAAAACACTGCTAAGCACCGACATTCGGGTTCAATGCCCAATTTGTAGGTCGTCACGATAAGAGGGAACACTCGCTGGTGAAAAGAGCTGTGCGTGCGCAGTCTTGCTTCTGATAATCATTGTTTGTACGTAGTATACGCATTTGGTGGCGTGACCACAAAATGTCGAGCTGACTAAGCTCGTAGCGCGCGAGAAATGCAATGACCGAAAATTTGCAGTCTCATTTGTTAAAAATACAGGGCAGCTTGCTGCTTGCCTTTTCGTCCAAAGAAAAAAAATACTACTGATTCCGCTACTTTTGTTACAAGATTGGCTTGTACGCGATTTCATAATGCCTTCATTTCGCCTAATTATGTAAAGCAAACTGTTGGTCAACTTGCGCATCATACTTTAGGTGACGTACGCGTATAGGACTAGAAAAGGCGTTCGGCTTTTAGAGCCGCAACTTCTGCATTGGTCGAGCGGTATGGGAACCAGTTATTGCTTCGGGTCAATTCCGTCAAGGTGCAATTTATGGAGCGGCACTACGCAATAAACACAAGCAGTTACTGACTCCCTGGTGATTAGAAGTCTTCTTGCCACGTACAGCTGTGTTTAGGTGCTGACATTGTTGAATGTGTACGAACTTACTATGGGCAATTGTTGCGAAACGGCGGCGTCTTCGGTGTCTGCTCGTCGCGAAAGAAATTCTTTCGCCCCTATTTTGCTGACTCAAAAGCCTTCGACGTCAGGATGCGTTGCGCGTCCGCCAACTTCAATGATCGTTGGAGTCGAAGGTCCTCTTAGGTATCCTTCCTCATGTACAAATGGCTGCGTCACTAATGCGTCTCCAAGTATGGGCGGTACTCCATCTACAAAGCGGTTAGCAAGTGATCCAAGTGTAGTGTTCATGCAGCCAACTGCGAAGGCTGGAAAACGCTCTATCATTTCCGGTAGGTACTCGTAGGAAAAGAGCTGCATTATCGGTACGCTTTTATGCAGGCCAGATCGTTCTGGTTGCTTTACACAGTTACGAGTCGATGGAAGAGGGTGATCTTTCTTTCAAAAAAGGCGACCTGATGATTTTGCACGACAATAGCAACACCGATTGGTGGTACGTTAAACACCTAAGCAGCGAACAATCCGGCTACGTTCCTAGAACTTACGTAGCGCTGCAAGAAAGTCCGGAAAGCGAAGAGTAAATTTACTAACGCTTTAACGTTGACGAAGTATTCGCTTTATCGGTTTTCAGGTGGTATGCAGGGGATATACCACGTAATCTTGCCGTCAAGTTGGTTATGAATCCGGACCTCCCGCAGGGAACCTTTCTTATTCGAGAAAGGCAGAATGACCCAGGTAAACGTTACTAGCTGCTTTTTTATGCGCTGGATTTAATCAGGGATTTTGGCTCTACCGTCACTGAATAACATCAGCGGGAGGCCTTTTTATTATAGTGATTTTCAGGATGTTTTAACTAGTACTGTAATGGAAAAAATCCCCTTTTTTAGGCAGCATTTCTATTGACCGGCTGACTATTTGTCATTTTACTCTGTTCCTCCAGGCTACCTTGAACTGATTTTTAACCTTTGAAGAATTGAGGCTTGTGCAGTTTTCTTTCTATAATTCCATCTTAGGAAAGTTGCCATGTCGACCTTTTCAAGCTGTAGCGAAGTTATTGAAAAAAGATACCGTACATTTTGTTAGATCGGATGGCAACATTTTTCAAAGCATAATTTGTCATAATTGAGTTGCAAACTTTGAGAAAAGACGTATTCGTTTTTTTCCTTAAAGATGGCATGTTGAGCGAGTTATTGGTCGAACATGCAACATTTTGATTGAATGGACTACGGTTCAATTGATTTGCTGTCACCACTCGGCTGGCTGACGTGGAATGCTCCGTAAGGGCTTAGAATGCCTATGATTGTGCTTAATTAATCCTACTTTATCTTTTCCATCTTAGCCTCCATTCTTTGCTAGACTCATTTGAGCAGATGTTTGATCGATTTGTTTTAAATTGAAACCAGCAAAGTGACGCTCAATGTTTCATGATCGTAGCTAAACTGGTCTCGAAGATTAATTACTCAATAGGAGATGTTTCTGAAACCTAAGCCCACACGTAATCAGGTCACACGTTTATTCGAAACTACGTTACCTACCTTTCATTTACATTGAAATAATGTATTTTACCCCTTTTTTGCTTTGGCGTCTTTTCTTGGGTCACGTCAATTGTCGTACAAGTTAGGTTAATTCGCCTGAGCTTCTTGTGCTTGTTATTTCGTAATTCTGAGCTTAGTATGCAAATTAATAAGGCACAACTTTGTGCTTAGATTGCAACAGCGCCACTTTTACCTAATTTGAAATGCTCTGCTGTCCTCTCCGAGTATAATTTATTCGAAAGATATGTCAGCTTTCTAAACCTTACTTGTAAGTCGCTTATCAATGAGTAATTCAATTTCGCCTGTTCGCCGAAGCTGTTAATATTGCTTTTGGCTGTTGAGCGTTAGAAGTGTATTTGTTGCAGGCGAGTTTGCGCTGACAATCCGCGACCGGGATCAGGAAAAAGGTCCTGACGTCAAGCATTACCGTATACGAAGATTGGAAAATGGCGGATTCTACATTACAACCAGACAGAAGTTTCGCACTCTGCAAGAGTTGGTCAGATATTATAGCGGTAAAATAAAAGAATAATGTAGGCGTTGTTGACGCGGCAATGCCATTTTGTCTATTTGTAGAAACGGCCGACGGTCTGTGCTGCAAATTGACCCAACCGTGTCCCAAGAGGGCACCGGTTAGATCCGACCTGAGTCGAGAGACTCAAAAGAATTGGGAAATTCCCAAAGGCGAACTTCAATTTGGTCACAAACTTGGCCAAGGCAACTTTGGCGAAGTTTGGTACGGTGAGTGGAGAAAATTCAAATTTCAACCTTGCGCGAACGCTTTTGCGGTCACCAATTTTTGTTTTGCAGGCAAGTTTAGAAAAAGCGATGCCAAAGTAGCAATTAAAATGCTGAAAGCCGGATCAATGTCCTGTCAGGCTTTCTTCGAGGAAGCTTCCATAATGAAGCAATGCGATCATCCCAATCTGGTCAAATTGTATGCCGTATGCACAAAGGAAGAACCAATGTGCATTGTTACCGAATACATGGTAAACGGTAGCCTGTTGGAGTATTTGCGCGCTGGCGAAGGGAAACTGTTACCACTTAGCGCTCTCGTCGATATGTGTGCTCAGGTAATTTGCATACAGTACCTTATTGTCTACTGCAAATCGTTTATAAATTTTTAGATAGCTAACGGAATGGCCTATTTGGAAGAGCATAGAATGGTTCATAGAGATTTAGCGGCGCGAAACATCCTGGTCGGCGAGAAAATTGCCGGTATCCCGACCGTGAAAGTAGCTGATTTTGGATTAGCGCGGGTTATTCAGGACGACGAATACAATGCTCGCACAGGCAACTGCGTATTCCCTAATATTATTGTTATTAATAAACATTTTATTTAATAGGGGCCAAATTTCCAATAAAATGGACGGCACCAGAGGCAGCCCTTTATGGAACGTTCACTGTAAAATCGGATGTTTGGTCTTACGGCATTCTCCTTTACGAAGTGATAACCAAAGGGCAGACACCCTATCCGGGTAAGTAAAAATTGAATATCAATAGTGTGCGTATGAGGATAAATACTTTTCTTTTTGTTCTCTTGAAGGCATGCAAAATAGAGAAGTAATTGAACAGGTCGAGTCCGGCTATAGAATGCCGCGTCCTCGCGACTGCCCGCAAGCAATGTACGAAGTAATGCTGCAGACGTGGGATAGCAAACCTGAAGATCGTCCCACATTCGAATATTTATATCACTTCTTTGACGACTATTTTGTTTCCGTGCAGCCTTCCTATGCCCAGAGCGAAGGTTGATCGTTCGGATGTTCTGGGTACAATGGCTTCCATTGCATAAGTGTATCCTTCTTTTTCCTCTTTTATTGTTTGTACTCGTTCATTGTTGTTGCAATGCCAATACTAGATCTCTTTATCTTTAACATCGCTCGGGTGAGAATGCACGTACACACCATTACTTTTTCGAACTTTGCCCTCCGCTGATGTGTTGTTATTCAGCTTGCTTTTAAACGGCCTCATAAGCAATGGTTGGACGATGGCTGTATGCGACGAAGCAGCAATTGATTATACTTTTACGAATTTTCGCTCTTTCCTTTCAAGGTAGCTTGTCGCGAAGCGCCCACCTATTACTCGAACGTTATAATTTGTGAAGCTGTACTTGTTGAATGAGTAGATTTGATTGCGCGTAAGCTTCACGAAATGAAAGTATTTACATTTGCGTTCTATTTGACTTCCAAAGTGGTCCGCTCTGGTAGGTTGACAGTAGCAGCCATTTCAACGCGCCTGTTTTTACGAGTTACATATTCGAAATTCGCCTAACGTTATTTGGTATTTTACAACGTGTCTTTCGTTTATTTTTTTTTTAAAGATAACCTAATAACGGAAAAATGAAAGTTTTATGCAAATAAATGCTTCAAATGTTCGGTATAAAATTTTTTCGTCGCGCTACCAGCCGTTGAACAGCTGTTGCGCTTCGTTTCGCCGAGCGAACTGTTCTCATTAGATGCAGAAATTGGCCGCCGCGAATTTTTTTGTCACAAATTAGGCAAATAAGCCTTTCGTCACAAATGCGCTGTAAATTCTGCTTAACTGTGGACCTATGAGCAGCCGCTTCACTTGAGGAACGCTCTTGCTAAGTCCGCGAAAACATTCAGCTTACTTTGTTAAACCGAGCCATATCAGCATTCGGCAATTTGAATTCTAAATTCCTAACCTTTGTTATTCAGGCACGTAACTGATCCGATTATGCGCATTTAATGATGCTCAAGTACATAAGCGTCTTACTTAGAGATGGCTTGATTACTTTAAAATTACGGTAGTTGCAATAGATCCTAGTTGCTACTTAGTCAGTAGCTGTTCTGCCGCCGTCGACGAAGGTGGTCTGTCGGCGGTAGGCGGTTCAGCTGCAATTGAGCGGTCACTCTAACTAGTAAGTTGACTGCACTGCGTAGACGATATGTTCAGGTGGCTCGGTCGAGGCTTGGACAATATCCCCGCCTCACTTGCCGAGCTTTGCCCAAGTGAGATTCTCCTCTGCTATTTGCTTAGGTTTAGTTAATTCTTTTGTTTCTAGGATATAAATGACTTGTAACTGGTGCCACCGAAGCTTCTTTGTCGGTCCCTGATGCAGAGAATGCAGTGAAACGATATGGTCAAGACACTGCATTGGGCGAGTGGGTGACTGACAAGCCTGGCCAAACTGAAGATATTCCTTGGGCAGATCGGCTCGCCTCGCATACCGAATGTAGAGGGTTACGGCAACTGCGTCATGAATGTAATTTGGAACCCGAAAATGAGATTGGTCAAATTCGTTCAACTTCACTGCGTTATGATATCCATCGAAGAGACCGTTGACTCATTATTAAAAAGTCGCTCACCGCCTCTACCAATCTGTCCTATTGCAAAATATCCTGTCGTCTACAACTGTCTGTCGAGTGCAATTAATAAACTTTGAGTTTTAATTTGTCTTCACGGTTAACATATTAATATTAGCCCGCAAGGTCAATAGCGCGCATCCATAAATCGCTTGGGTTTAGCTGGAAGAACTGAACGGAAGGCGTGAAGCTAAGCTTGACTCTACTATGTGAGTAAGGTCAGTTTCAGCTTGAAAAAGTCTATGTATGTAACGCCTGTTACGACGTACCGCTTTATGTCTTCCATTCGCAAGCCCCATAGATATTTAATTCACTCTTATTCAGCCACACTTTCGTTACTCCACTGTACGTGTTGAGTCGACTGCGTCATATTAAGAATAGAACAGCATTTATGCTTAAGATCAATCCTGATTTCTTCTCTGATCAAAGCTTCTTGTCGGTTGTGGGCCCTATCGTCATACTGTATGTTTGCTAGCCATCCTGTTCTGCCCTTACTTAAGCCTAAGCCTAAAGATACGGCTCATTTTTAGGCTTAGGCTTAGTTAATGGCAGAACAGAATAGCCAATGGACTCTCCAGTAAGGGCGGAACAAAATGTGTGCATGCTTTTCCGAAAGGAACCTGCATTTCTCGGAAGATGTGGCGCATTAGCGACAAGACCCGAAAAGTGCGTCTAACTTTCAGCTACAAAGCAAGAGTGAGCGGAGCGTTTGTTCGTGGTTAACGAACGAGGGGGATAATTTGCTCGCAATTTTATTTTTTCCATCGTCGCTGGTTCGTCTAATCTTGCTGGCAGCTGACTTAACGCACTGATTTATGAGCATCAGGTGTTCTATCTTTTTTTTTGTTACTTTACATAAAAACAACATTTTTTCCAACTGCAGCCACGATGTTCGCTGGAATGCACTCGCTCGAATCGCTTCATCGGCGGTAAATGATGTTCAGGTTTTTAACGCCAGGTCGTTCTTCACATTTGGTAAGCTAAGCATAACGCATTACTTCACTCGCGTGTTAGCTACTCCAACGGGGTCAGTTTTTGCCAGCTGACGAACTGACGTTCATTAAAGCGTATAGCTGAATGAAACGTTTATTAAAAATGAAACTTCCAAGAAAGAATTCTATGACTTAATGCTCATCTCCTTCGTACCGTGGCGAGCTTAACGACTTGGAAGCATGGGTGGAATTCGATAAAACTTACTCAAAAACCTTCCGTTGCAGCGCGCGGGACAAAGAGCCAAACCGAATAAGATAAAGAGAACACTTGGTTTCTAGATTTTGTTTGTTTTAAGACTAACTAATTTCAGCAGAAAGTATTCGCTAAAAATGGGCCAAGAAGCAACAACTGACTGGCCTGAGTTGCTATATTATAAACGGTAATTTTGAATTACTTGCAAAAAATTAGAAAGTTCCAACATGCATTTACATCCAGAGAATTACGCCATTTATTACCATTTTAAACACACACCATAACTTTGTAACCTCCCGTAATGTGGATTATATTTGCGAATTGACCTCTTTTGGAAGTACAAATACAAATCGAAGCTTTTAGACCTCTGCTCAACCGGTCTACCGGATAGTAAACCTTTTGGGTTGAGATTAGCTAGGAATTCCCTTTTTTAGAGAAATTCGCATAGCTTCCTTTAACGGAATCAACGACATTCCGGTGGAACCATTTCTTTCATAATAGCTACATGTTTTCTGGTAAAAAGAACGTTCCTCATCGAAACAACAATACAAGATAACACCGTGACGTCAGAACTACGGGGAATCAGGATAATACTGTTTGAGAAATCATAGCTAACGATTCATTCGCGTCGTATTAGAGACATCATTTCTGATAATGGTCAAAAATATCGATTTGGGAAAGAACGGCGACGTACTACGAACTGGCACAAATAGGCGCCTTGAAAAGAGCATTGCAGGGCATTTCGCGCTTTTCGAGAGCGAATAAGCGATTTTCCAAAACTCAGCGCGTTAAACTTTTCGCTAAGAGTATTTTTAGCAACAAACTAACTGCCTCATTTTTTCAGCAGCGTATTTATAAGGGGAATAAGTAAATAAATTGAATGCAGATTTTTTCTTCATTCATTTCTTGGAGAAAACTGCGTGTAACCTACGCGCCCACTAATTTACTGTACATAAGTAGCTACCCGGTTAAGCGTATTAGTGTTCGATCGAAGTAGTGACTCAATGGGCGATGCTTATTCGCTAGTTTGCATTGTGTCACGTGCTTTGCTCATTTAAAAACGTTTCAATGAGAAATGTCCGTAGTATAAATGGCTAACTCGAATAAGAGAGGGAGAGTGAATGCGCCGTTTAAATATGCTATCCATTTTGTGTTGAATTATTGCGATCCCTCGTTAGTGAACAAATTTTCCATTGCGTCCATTTCAGATATATACTTTGTGACGGATGGTAGCCGCCATAGCCGTTCTGCTCTTTTTACTAGTGCAAGTAGAGACTAGTTTGGCCTTAGATGGAGAAAATGTGTGCACCAAGTTGGTCGCGTAGGTTTGCAGTCGTCGCTGGATCCTGTCAGACTTTTGCTACGTTGTTGTAGCGT
Source organism: Trichuris trichiura (assembly GCA_037903355.1). Lineage (NCBI taxonomy): Eukaryota > Metazoa > Nematoda > Enoplea > Trichinellida > Trichuridae > Trichuris > Trichuris trichiura. The sequence goes on from JBAJFE010000060.1 coordinate 592,794, forward strand.
TGAAAAGGTTCGCTGGGTTCGATACACTCGTCCGTATCGGTACAGAACATATGAATTTTGTTGGGACATAACCAAAGGCCTTTGGTGCGAAAAATACAAGTAAGCATTTCTTTTCTATCCGTATTGTCTCCAAAGTTTCCATAATTACTAAGAATTGGCTACAAGGACGGCATGCGCAACGAAACTTATTACGAAACGGAGCTTAGAGACGTCTGCTGCGATGGCTATAAGGAAGAGAACGAAAAATGCGTTGGTGAGCGGATTTACGCTAGTTTTATCAGTTCTTGGGGTACATTCCGACAGTGAATCTGTTTGGCATAATAGTGACGCGTTCCAAATGCCTTTGTTAGCATTGAATCACGCTGGCTAAGCTCCGGGCAGCAATATTGACTATTCCCTGTTTGCATAGCAAACATTAGAAATCAGTTCGCATTGGCATTTGCTTTATTACAAAAGCTATTATTTCCATTGGTAATTTTCTCTTTTCTTTTAAACTCATATTCCACAGAAAGCTGCGGCCAAATGTTAACTTCAAAATATCAATATTGAGGCGCATCTATTTTGTTGCTTACTTAACAGTATGATTTTCGTTGGTCACTTAGTACCGTTTGTATTGTTGCATTGTGGCAATGATTTCTCGAAAGTTTGATTAGATGTCCCAAAAGAGCAAGAAAAGTACCATCCGATGAGTACGTATCGTCAATAGTGACGTAATTAGGTTTACTTATCGACCACGCAAAAGAATTAGGAAAAATGTTTTTGTTGAAATAAACGAGGTGGCAAAGAATCGATATTTATTTTCAAAACCGTTCATTAAGGTATTTTTAAAATCGACATTCTACTTGACTATTCAACAACTGCCTTTTAACAATAAAGAAGAAGAGGTGCGTAGGTTGTTAAGTAGGTCGCAGGTGAGTCACTGTTTTTCTATTGTTCGCTTGAACGGCTGTCTGATCTTTATGCAAAGGAATTTGCTTGCGCCTGTGAGTATTAATTGCATCTTTTATACGTTTCCACTTGAAAGTAATCTTTCTGTAATTTTTCTCATTTGCATAACTACTCCATAGTATGTTAGTTTCAGTTGGACAGACTTTTAAAGTAACAAGTGATTTTGTAGCTTAGGTTCTCTCTCTCTCTTTCCCGGCAATTTCTTGCTGCCGCGCAGCTTAATGGATGGGGCGGCCATCTGTTCACGCTCGCATGCTTTATTGAATCGCAAAAGAACATTTGTTCTTAATACAAGTTAGCAAAGCGCAAGAATGCCGTTTCATCTGTGTTACTATTTTTTATTCGTCTCTGCTTTCAGCGGTGTGTACGAACAAATGCGTCCATGGAACCTGTACGAAGCCCGAAACGTGCACATGTCTTCCCGGATACGGTGGTGAAGTATGCGACAAATGTAAATTTTTCTTGAATACCTTATTTGTGCAATCTTTATTTATCTCTCTCGTTGCAGCATGCCCGTTCAACAAGTTCGGCGATCGTTGCGAAAAAGATTGCAAGGTTAGTGTATGCGCATTTTATCGGTGCTTCAGCAAAGTTTTACTGGTTTCAAAACGACCAGTTTCCGAGCACTTAATGCGCGCTATAATGATTTCTGCCTGCTCTCTTTGCAGTGAACATTCCGCGACTTTTGCCTTTTGCAAAGTTAGACTTTTCAGCTTCCGCTTATTCATCGTAACGTAAAATTGTCTTTGTACCATTTGTCGGCGTTGATCGATGCAATGAGCAGTCTTTTTCCGCGCTTTCCATTCGAACTCTAATGGGCTTTTGCTGGAAGCAGTTCAAACTAATGCAAAAGTTGATTAACTATGTTGACCGTATGTGAACTTTATGTTTTACCTTCTTTTTCATTAACGTGTCGCGTCAGTTAAACTGCTGCAAGGAGACGACGCTGTTCACGCTTAGAGCACGTGATCTGGCGCCAAGTGATAGCATACATTTATGCTTATAAAGTTTGGTCCATCGTAGGTCAATGTTCTCCTAAATTCTCATTTGTTATTGCCCAGATCGTTTGAGCACTTTTAAATCCTGTATACGTCTATCAGTCAGCTTATTGAAATGCAATCCCGAAAAAGGAAAGTGCGCTACAGGTTTGAAAGTTTTTGTAAAGCAAAGCGCACCGTTAGTAGTAGTGAATTTATTGCACTCGAAGCATCGAGTCGAAAAATAATAAGGGAAGAAAAGTTGAGCGATTACGTTGCGACTTGTATTGATAGTTGGCCGCTTTAGATTTATTTCTCGCGCAATTGAAGCTGCTCAATTTTTTTAAATGTACGTATATTCGTTTCTTTAAGTGATAAGCCTTAATTGCTTTTAAAAAAAGCTCATTCAAACATTTTAACATTCTCATAAACCTTTTAAATCGTTTCGTATAGTTAGGTCTAATTTTGGTCGATTAGGTTTACTAGGGCCGATGTTGTGCAAGCATAACCTAGTGCCAAATTTTGTTGTCTCATTTCGCGTTTTCCATTTGCATTGATCGCTTTTCTTTTTACGAGTAATGTTTTTATTAGTCTGCTTTTTATTTCAGTGCCAAAATGGTGCATTCTGCGATCCTTCCGATGGTAAATGTTTCTGCTTACCAGGTTACGTAGGTCCTACTTGTGGGGATACGTGTCCAGCGGTATATGAGCAACTTCATTCCTGTACATATTCATATAGCGTCTAATTGCAGGGTACCTATGGACATGATTGTAGCCATAAGTGTCTTTGTAAGTTTTTTCTTTCTGTAATTTTTGCAGAAGTAACGATGTTGCTTTAAGGTTTAAACGACGGTAAGTGTAATCACGTTACCGGCGAATGTTCCTGTCCTCCCGGCTTCGAGGGCCTCCTGTAAGTCGAAGGCTTTATTTTTTTGTTCACCATTACCTTTGCTTCCGCAGCTGCGAAAAGGCTTGCCGGGGTCGACACGGGCCTGACTGCCAATGGGAATGCGAATGCCAGAATGGCGGAAAATGCGATCCCGTAAATGGCAGTTGCGCTTGCACGGCTGGCTGGACAGTAGGGCTTTTCCATTGACGAAGATTATTTAAATTCTTTTCTCGCAGGGTCCCATATGCACGGAACCATGTCCCCACGGAACGTACGGCGCGAATTGTACGCACAAATGCGAATGCAAAAACGAAGCAGTCTGCGACCGCTTTAACGGTAGTTGTATTTGTCCAGTTGGCTTCAGCGGTACTCTATGCGAGCAGCCGTGCCAGCCTGGTTACTACGGCGAGAAATGCTTGCACAAATGCGATTGCGTAAACGCCGATCGCTGTTCTCCCTCGGATGGAAAATGCATTTGTTCCGAAGGCTTTCACGGACAGAAGTGCGAAAATCGAAGTAAGGCCACCAACTTTGCATAAACATGTTCCCATTACTTGTAATTCTCAATTTATTTGAATTTCTTTTAGCTTGTCCGCGAGAAAGGTACGGTTCCGATTGCAACAAAGTTTGCCCTTGCGTAATGGAAAATACGAAAATGTAATGTTAATTAATCGCTATGCGAAGTGGTCTTTTGTACAACGCCCATTTAGGTGCCACCCTGTTAGCGGCAAATGCTTTTGCGAACCCGGCTGGACGGGACTCACTTGCTCGCAGGTCTGTCCCACGTATACGTACGGCGAAAAGTGTCGCAACTTCTGCTCTTGCAAGGTCAGTTGATTGTCTCCTTATTAGGGCATTAATTTTTCACTCCTTGAATGTTAGTTTTTACATTTCGATTTGGATATTATTAACATATTCATATTCGGTTTTTTGCTAGCATAGTTGTACTAAATTTTGGCAAACAGTGGCAGTTTGCATGGCGTTCAGTGATGATATTCTAATTTTGTTACTTTTAGAACGACGCTTTTTGCGATTCGGTTACTGGTGAATGCATATGTCTTCCCGGATTCTTTGGAAAAAAGTAGTTTATATTGCTTCTATTCTTTATTTTTTAAAAACGTTTTTTTTCCTAGCTGCGAAAGCCCATGCAAAGAGGGCACTTTCGGCCGTCACTGCCTTCATCAGTAGGAACGATATAAGCTTGGCGCAGTTCCATTTTGTTAAATATCTTCTTTCTTAGATGTTCTTGTCAAAATGGCGCCCAGTGTAGCGGCTCAAGCGGCGATTGTTTTTGTCTTCCCGGTAGTTTATTATTTACTTTTTTTTGTTGTTTTAGTGAGTTGACCATTGCTAATTGTTTAGGTTGGACTGGTACAGATTGCACTATACCATGCGGCTCAGGAAGATACGGGGACCGTTGCAACAGCACTTGCAGTTGTACGCTTTATCCTACTCCGTTTTTGGTAATGACTTTTTGAAAAAGAAAAAATATTTTTTGAAGGCAGCGGCAACGGTGGTTGCTCAGCTATCAATGGTCAATGCCATTGCGATCCTGGTTATACCGGTATAAACTGCGAGCATCCTTGCGAGGTAAACTTTAATTTCTCACTGCACTGTCGGTTGATGGGCGACTGCTTACAGCGTGGTAAGTTCGGCCCTGACTGCTCGCTCAACTGCGACTGCGAACACGGGACATCTTGCGATCCAAGAACCGGAGAATGCAAATGTGATGCAGATCATCACGGTATTTTTTTTTGCAATTGCCTACAGTTAAATTTCCATTTTGAGATATCTCTTATCTGCACAGACAGACTGCGCGGTTACGTTCTTTACATTGAAAAGATCGACGCTTTCAGAACAGATCCGCTTCCTTTCTCAATGATTTCTCTTCGTTTTTTCACTTTAAATAGTCTACATCAGTTTTAAAAAACGTTTCCTTGCAATCGTGACAAAACATTCGATCTATCCAATATGTTTCGTTTAGGAGTGCGTTGTTCAAGTACATGCGAGGCGCAGTTTTGGGGCGAACATTGCGACAAGCCTTGCCATTGCTCTGATCATGGTACCTGTGATCAATTCACAGGCGACTGTATGTGCTACGATGGATTCTCAGGAAAGCAATGCGAACGATGTGAGCTTTTTCAATCGACCTTTCAAGTGATAGAACAATTGTTGTATTAGCTTGTCCTGCGGGCTATTTCGGTCGCAACTGTGCCTTAAAATGTCCAGCGTGCCTTCATAACAGTACACACGGTTGTCATCCAGTCACTGGACACTGTTTATGTAGTGCTGGATACACGGGCACTTTTTGCGAGCAAGGTACAGTGTGACTTTGTATTTTTTTTTCAAAGCATTGCTTGTTTAAAGTACGTCTATTATATAGGTGTAAATGTATTCTTTCACTAACAGCCTGTAAAAATATTTCATTAATTACTCCGACTTGAAGTTCTGATAAACGTTTTGCGTCTAATGCTGCTAAACGTTTGTTTCAGCATGTCCGGTAGGCTTCTTTGGACAGAACTGTTCTCAAAAGTGTGCCTGCAATCTTACGTACAGTTTCTGCCATCACATCACTGGACAGTGTCAGTGTTTTCCTGGAAAGAAGGGAACATTGTGCGAAGAAGGTGAATTGAATTTATTATTTTTTAAAGCATATTGGCCTTTGCGAGTGATATTGCTTGTTCGCGTAGAAACTATTCTATAAAAGCCACATTCCTGTACTGTAACCCAACAGCATGTAGATTTCTTCATGGTTGGATTGCGCCTAGTACTGACTGCATTTTATAAGAGAAGGCTCTGTTGCATGACGTCATCGTGAAACTGTTGTTTCGCATTTCGGTTTGGTCATTGTGGCAACTAACTTGACAGGAAGGGGAAATCTGCATCAATTACTTTTTCCCTGCGTTGTTTAGGCTTTTAAAGCATAACAATGGACAGTATGCATATTCGGCTAGCAATAAATAACTTCAACCACACTCAGAAGTACTGAGTGGCGCTGCACACAAAAAAGAAATGATCGTCCAGTGTATATTGCCTTTAGATCTCAGCAGCTCTTAGTGTCACGTGTGCTAGCCTACGTCAAAGTAATAATCCCCAGTTATCATCTTCCTTTATTATGCATTGTTAATTAGGCATGTTATCACGAAACCGGGTGGCTTATTTCTGTTAATGCCCTATACTTTTTCTTCTTGTTAAGCCTTATTTTGAATCCAATTGCTTCAGATGACGTCATATTTCCTGTTTTGTTTCCATCAATGAAAGGATAAGCTTTGTCGCATCTGTTTGTGTTACTTCGTAATTTTAAAAGTGTGAATATGCAATATGCAGCGTTACAGTATTGTTCGTTGAACAGATTGTCCGGAGGGTAAATTCGGAAAAGGTTGCGCCCAAGAGTGCATACCCTGTTTTAACGGTGGCAAATGTGATCTAATCGACGGCACTTGCAATTGCAAAGCTGGATTCTCGGGGCAACGTTGCGAGACTACTTGTCCCGCCGGAACGTGGTATGTTGTAGCGAAAAATATACGCGTAATAGTGTCTTTGCAATATATTGTCTTTAGGGGTGTCGGATGCGTAAACCAGTGCAGCTGCACAAACGGAGCATTCTGCAATGTAACCGACGGTGTCTGCAGATGTCCAGCTGGTTTGCATGGGGAAAAATGCGACAAATATTGTCCGTACGGTCGTTACGGTCCCGATTGCGCTCAGGTATGCACGTGCAGTACGTTTGCCAAAGGTTGCCATCCAATTTCCGGCGTGTGCACTTGCCCTCCAGGCTTTATCGGCAATCAGTGTGAAACAGGTTGGACTCAAATCCGTTTTTTAATTTTGTTGCGCGCAACTTTCTATTTGGGACATTGCAGTTTGCCAAAAGAACACGTATGGGCTTAATTGTATGGAAACTTGTAAGTGTCAAAAGGATGAAACGTGCCATCCTGCGGTTGGTTGTTGCAAAGAGAATGAATGCCCATCCGGCAGCTATTGGGCAGCTTCGCATGCAATAATGGGCAATGATGGTCAAGGTGGAACCGGCACAAATGTCGTAGTTCCCGTTTTAGTCTCTCTAATAATTTTAATGATTGTTCTTGCTGGGTTGGTTGTTTACTACCGTCGAAAATACTTATACGAAAGAGATCCGGCACTACCCAGCGTTCGGTAAGTTTTATTTTTAAATTCTCTTAATTTCTGAATCTGACTTTGTCGCTTTAGCTATAGTAGCAATGAAAACAATTCCGCTGGTCTAATGGAAGCCAATGGTGTTGATAATCCAATGTATGATCCATTCAAGCAGAAGAGTAAAATGAAAGATGATTATTTTGGTGAGAACAATATGCAATGGCCAGATTCGGTGGGTTACTCGACCAGTTATCCATCCGCTTCGGTAAGCAGCGAAAAGTCGAAACTGCGACTTGGCGACGACTCGTCTTCCGAAAGATCTGGTAAGCTTATGCAGATTTCTAAACTGTAATGTCATACTTTCGTAATTGATTCTTATCTCGTTGAATGAGAATAGTTCTTTGTACTACAACTTGCATTGCGATCAACTTTTCACGCCAACTACTTTTAGGTATTTATTCTACGCCAGATTATGAGGCGATGAAAACGTCCGACGGATATTCCGCGACGGGTGACCCATCAAAAAGTGAAGGTTAGAAACAATTTTCGAATTTAAATATGCAAGCTAGAGCAAAGTTTCTAGCCGCTTTGTAATGGGAAAAGTCGTACATAATCCAGAAAATTGAGACATCCCGAAGTGTCGTTATCTCATAGGACATTAGTTTTTAACAAATGTTGTCATTTGTCAAGTGATTGATCTTTTTAATTTCTAAAATGAAACTTGCACATCAATCGGTGATCTCTAGTATGAGCATTCTCACTTTTAAACGTAGTAACTATTATTCCCTCTTTTGTTCGTATTTTTACACTTAAGATTCTATTGGGTGCTATTAGCACTTAATGTTAAATAATCTTTGCGAGCTGCGTTCGTAAACCTTGTTGGGACTTGGCGTCGGCAATAAGTCCACATACGGAGAGGGCGTTAATGCTATTTATAGGTAATGTTTTATTTTGCTGCAATAGAAGAGACTGTAAGATAACCAATGCTTATTTAATGGCATGAGCTCGACGGCGGAAGTGTAACTGCGGTATGCTAGTTTGAAATGAGCTAAACATGGTTATTCGTTCCGAGCTAGAATTCAAGCTTGTTCGAAATTGCAGAATAATCAGGATACCAAAATGGCGACAGGAGTTTAAGGTAAAAATTATGTTGGCAGTTTCCCAAAGCTTTAAAGTTTTTTTTCCTTATATTTTATCGGGGCAGCTAAATAATTATTGACATCGCCTTGAAAACCAGTTTACGAAGCAGTCGACGTTTAAAAATCAGATTATGTTTGTTATTACTTTATCGATTTGCCTTTTAGGCAGCCTTGGACCGGAACAGAATGAAAACGCAAAGAATCTCCTTCAAGCCAAGCTTTCCTCCGTGTGAATTTCGCTTCTTTCCGATCGTGTACTTCCATGTTTTCTGCTGGGTCTTTTTTACCGCTTTCTATGCAATGTCTGCAGCAGGGATACCGCTTTTCAAATGACCAACTACAGCTTCAACGTTTTAACAACTTTACGTAAATCTCTCTTGCAATTTTCGTAAAAGTAAAACTTTTATCCTGTCATTCAAAATCGTTGCCTGCGTATCAAAAATACAGCAACTGTTTGCAGGCGAGTAGGATATTACAATGCAAAACAACTTTCCTTGTAAAATGCGCAGCTTTTTTATTTTTCTAATCCAATGTCATCAGGCTGAAATGAGAGTGAGGGAAACTTTGATCAAAGAGTACTATCTTTTCTCTTTGCTTTTTGCCTGAATACGCTTGCCGAACAGGACAATAAAACAAAAAACAAGAGAAGTACCGTACACATATCCGTAAAGGAAGTTGGAGTAACACTCGCAAACCAGACGACAGTCTGCAAAAATGTTAGCCAAAAAAGTATGCATCTTTTACCAAGATGCAGGCAACGATTATTGGTATAATGCGGGAAAGGTGGTAATGTTTTCTATGTGACCTATTTATCAAATTTTACTAGACTGTCACTTATTGGCGTTGAATGGAACGGGAAAGAAGGGCTCAACATATCAAAAATGCCTATTAAGAATTGGCAGCTTATCGGTTTTGTATCATTTAGTAAGTTGTCAGACATTAAGCGAATCTAACGACCCTAACGTTCCGCTAAGTTAGAAGTTATAAAATTTCGAATATAACCTCATATTGAATTTTCAATATACCTTTGTGATGCTCGTTTATGGGTTTCTGAAATTAAACGAAACAAACTCTGGAAAGAGATACGTGAAATAACAACTTAGTTCGGTGCTTTCGACACGACATTGTCCTGGCTTCAGCGACGAGCATTGTCTCGCTGAAGACTCTGCAATAAGTTACGATTTTTTTTATTAATAAGCAACGGCTTTTTGTCTTCCATTCCGCTCGAATAGTAGAAGCATCCTATATTCAAGTAGAAGGACCAATTTCGTTAAAGGCGCGATGCATGAATCGAGTTTCTTTATGCTTTTAAAAGTATAATTAGCTTTACATTTTTTCAGCATTTCCACTCCGCAAAGTGAAAATGCAAGCTGATCTTTACGTTAGGTGCATCTACCGGGACAGAACAAGCTTATAGTTTATTTCCAAATTCCACTATCGCAGCATTGTCTGCTTCTGGTACAGTACGCTTAATTGTTCCTCATTAATTCCATGCGAGACATGTTTTTAGGATAAAAGGTCTCAAGCTGCAGCTGCGCGTAATTATATGTCTGCTAATACGTCATCACTAAAACGGCCTGCTTGCTTCAAGCTGAGCGGTATATACTCTGCTGGTGGAAATGCAGTTTCGTTGGAAACTCTGTTCATCCGTTTGTCTTTCGATTGGAAAATGATCGAATGAGCAGCGCGAAATCTGTATTTACTATTGTATGCTCGTCACTTCGATTTGCGCCACGAGTTTTCAAAGCATTTCCCAGCTTGAATAACTCTTTGATTATTATGGTATTGGACGTGCTAGAACGCACTTTCAGCGGTAAGTACATTTCATTTCGGTTTTTTTGGCTGTACAAAACACGACTGAGATGGGCTGCCCAACTCCCTCAGATTCTTTTCGTGCTTTTGTAGCTCTCGCTGGAACGTGCGTAACTGCTTTGTCTGCCTAAGGTCGGGTGAAGCATAAGACAAACGACGCGTTTTTTCCATTAATATTTTTTTATCCTGAGGCAATCTACATTGTTCTTGTTGACAAACAACCCAAAAATGATTGATCAAATTTTGGTTTAAGCAGTTGAAGACTGGCTGAACGATTGGCGGGAATAACTTTTCGACTCACTATTAAATCAGTCAGTTTTTTAAGTTGCGCGAGCGTTGTTGCTCCAACTCGAGGTATTTATTCGTAAAGATATGAACTAGTAATAGGTTAACCGTAGCGGAGAAGAACCGAGCAGTTGTTGCTTCCTTTACTTTTTATTTCCACGCAATTGCGGCAATACTTTTTTCCAGGAACTATTTTAACTTTACTTCGCGCGGCAAGATAATTCATGTACGCGACCTTCGATTTCCTATAAGAATTCATCCTTTTGTTGACGCAGTAAGATGCTAAACGCGGCAGAATGATCGAATTAAAGCACGTAAACATGTTTAATGACGTTTTTATAAGCTTCATAGTAGATCTTCAGATTCACGGGTTTGGCCTGTTGGATGTATCTGTAAGTAAACTTCAAAATGCCCTACCAACGGATGGATGAGCAAATTGTGAGAGAAAATACAGAACAATTTGTATACCATACGTTTCGGAACTGCTCGTGTTCCGTCGTCAGCAGTGTTGGGGAGAAGGTGTTTATTCGGTAAGGGGTTTATATAGCGCATGGGTACAATGGGTGTTTGATTAGTTGGGTAGGGCGCAGCATTGCAATTTATTAATCAGCGCAGCCCATACTTCACTAACCTCCACGCCATTGTCGCGATTGATAGTGGAGTTGCTCTGGATGTACAGAGCTTCCTTAATACGCCTAAGATGTAATAAGTTTTCGTGGCATATGATCTTCGGGTGCGGGTCGAGTGTGCACCGAGATGCGTGCTCAACGATCACTGAGGCACTTATCGCGTTCTCCATGGCTTTTCGAGGGTCCGTTGTCGGTGGACGCCCTCGGCCGGTGGCCTGTATCCCATTGAGTCTTCGTTCGGCGTTCTTGTATGTCAACACATTCTTCATGTGTTGGCCGAATCTCTTAAGTAAAGTGTTGCCCGTTTCTCCTATGTAGGAGGCGTTGCAACCACACTTTATTTGGTAAATGACACCGGGTCTGCTGTCAAAAGGAACCTTGATCTTGTCATTTCTCACAATCGAACGAAAATTACATGAACTTTTAAATCTCACGTTGAAATTTAAGGAGCGCCCCAGTCTCCTGATTCGTTCACTTAAACCACTGTAGTAGGGAAGGAGCAGCACCGGGCGTTGTTGGTTATCAGGCGGGGACGGTGATGAAGGTTTATTTTGTTGGCACTGTTTAATAATGGAATTGATGAATTTACTGGGGTATCCGTTACTGCATAGTGTGTTATAAATGTGTCTTAATTCTGTATTTAAATATTCAGGGTCACAAACCGTTAGGGCCCTGTCAACCATCCCTTTAACTATACCTCTTTTAACTGAAATAGGGTGATGAGAAGAAAAGTTTAGGTGCCGGTCCGAGTGGGTGGGTTTCCTATAAACTGTTGTTTTTAACTTATTCCCTTGTTTAATGACTAAGACATCTAGAAAAGGGAGTTTACAATTATTTTCCTTCTCAATGGTTAGCGTTATCTGGTTGGGGAAGAGACTATTCAGGTGTTCCAAGAGAGTTTCTTCACTGCCTGATTTTATGATGGCAAAGATGTCGTCTACATATCTTTTGAAAAGGATAGGAGGGGCACAGTCTTGCAGAGTGCTGAAGGCTTTTTCTTCGAGATGTTCCATGAAGATCTCCGCAAGTATGGGGGAGAGTGGACTGCCCATAGGCGCACCGTCCTTTTGTGAGAAGAAACTATCCTGGAATCTGAAGTAGTTGCCCTCGCGCATGCAGAACGACACTAATTTAACTATGTGGGTGGGGTTTAATTTCGTCCTCTGCAAGATGGTGTCATCTGCATCTAACAGAGTTTGAAGCAAGTTGATGGTATATTTTATGGGAACGCTTGTGAAAAGGTCTTTTACATCGTAACTGACCATGATGTCACCGGGCTGCATTTTTATGTCTTTTAGTGTGGAACAAAATTCTTTACAATTTTTAACATTGGACTCGCGTTTACCGGTTAGGGGTTGGATTATAGTTTTTAGATATGAACAAAGTCTTGAGGTGACACTATTAATGCTGGAGACAACTGGTCTTAGAGGGACCCCTGGTTTATGGATGTTGGGAAGGCCGTAAAGTTCAGGGTTTTTATAAGCTTATTAATTATACATTCGTATCGAGTATGTATGGGTACCTTGTTTTTTCTTTGTACGGCTAACGTTAACAGGTGCTACGCTGTTCCGCAGGCAGATTCCTATTAGGAAAAAGCTTTCTCCTTACGCGTAAAGAAAAATTAACCTTTGCTTGTCGGCACCGCATTACTGACGGCCCATCGAGAATTTCATTGCCCCGTTTTCCTGTTAAAGAGCTGTAAGGCGCGAACTATTATTATCAACATTTAGCTTGCTTTGATAAGTAAGATTAAAACGTTTTATAGTGAGGGTAAAGCTTTTACATCAAGATTTTACCTACGTTGTCGCTTATCGCTATGGAAGAGTGAAATCGATCGACTGATCGGCAACGTATCGATTCCATCCCTGCCGACGTTTACAGTATCAGCGAGGATGAAAACATTTGTGCGATTGCGCGTTGGTGGACAGGATTGAAACTTCTGAATACTAGCCAAAATCCTCGTCCTTTTATTGAATCACTTTTTTCACCTGTGAGGTTAGCTGTTCAATTTAGCTGAAACTTCTTTCTTGATGAAGTTTTGCGCTTTCAGGCAGCTTTGCTGCGCTCACCATTGGACGATAGTTAACTTTTCCTCACCAGTTGCAGACACTTCGAAATGCCGTGCTCAAAAACATGTTGTTTTTAGTGGCTTGTGCTTAGCTTCCGCTGGCATTGTGGTTTTTTACTCATTTAATAACTAAAATTCCTCTTGTCAGGCCAACTGACCTTCTCGTTATATATTTCTACCGACTGATTTTGATCCTTTAAAGTATGGTTAAGTAGCATTCAGTTTTGACCATTGGAAATTAGAGAAGAACCGCGCAGGCTGATATTGCAGACAAGACGAGCAAAACGGTAGTTTTCCTAAGGATGACTATTATTTTATTTTTGGTTGATACGAGCGCTTCAATGAATCAAATGACATCTGCCGGAATTTCTTTGTTGGACGTTAGCAAAAATGCAATTGATACTATTCTAAAACATCGGGCTCGCGACCAGAACACTCGCGGTATTGATCGCTACATGTTGCTTACTTTCGAAGACAGTCCTCACAATGTGAAAGCTGGTTGGAAGGAAAGTCAAACTGTTTTCATGGACGAGTTGAGAACCCTAAGTGCTAGTGGGTTCACTAAGCTAGGCTCTGCGCTTAGTAACGCTTTCCATTTGCTCAACATTAATCGGCTCCAATCGGGCATAGACAATTTCGGTCATGGTCGATATCCCCACTGGTTGGAACCGGCAGTGGTAATTGTTTTTACAGACGGCAATGCTATTACAAGTTCAAATGGAATCACCGACGAGCTTGACGTTCCAAGATCGTCAGCTATGGGCAGCGAATTGATCAGTGAACCCTTTCGATGGGATCAACGAATTTTTGCTATTGTCCTACGCATGTCGGCCGATTTGGCGCCAAATCAGCAAGAAACTCCTGGCATCATTGAACCGGACGGTAGTCCCATTGATGCTATGTGCGACGCGACCGGCGGTCGTTCCTATCGCATCACCAGCATGAGGATGCTAAATCAGTGCTTGGAATCGTTGGTATTGAAGCTACAAACTGGCGTTGTCTTATGCTTTGAGAAATTTGGCAACGATGTCGTTCCCTCGGAGCAATCGTTGGATTGTTCACTAGATGGCGAAGACAGCGATGTGCAGGTAGAATTGTCCAATGAGGAAGAGTTGAAGTCTCCCGATTCGTCATGCAGCTCAACTGTGTCTTGGCATAAAACTCGAAAAATGATTTACGTTCCAAGGATCAGTCCTCGAGGTTACGCTGTCAGTCATTGGCCAATTCCGGAGAATTTTTGGCCCGATCCTATGATGACTTCTCTTCCCACGCGAACCGCTGTACCTGTTGTCAAGTTCAGTTGTCGCTTTCAAGAACCAGATCTGCTTACCGACTTTCCCTTTGACAAGTACGAGTTGGAGCCTTCCCCTTTGACTAAGTACATTTTGGATTTGAAAAAGCCAAAACATTGTTGGCATACGTTCTTACCCGGTAGCAGCCGTTACAGCGATCTTGGATGCCCTTTTGGCTTCCTCAAAGCGTCCTGGTCACTTTGCACCGTCAGTCTGTTTGTATTGCCCTATGATTTTCCAACGCTTTTCTCCTTGATCGAGGAATTGCGAAAGAAGCTAAGCGGCAAGCCGACAGCGCAATGGTGCTTACGCTTTGAAGAGTATGTAAATAGCATCCCACCTTATTATATGCAACCATTGAAGAATGCTATGCAAAGAATTGGATTTGTTCGATTGGTTCCGGAAGTTCCGGAGAACTTCCTCAATGTCAGTGTTCTGGTTTATCTGAGCAACGTGAAGGGCAGAGCCAAGGAAGAGTTCCAACAACTGTGCGCGTCCGTGGGACAAAATGGAAAGGAAACCTTGGAAAGTAATATATTGAATATTGAAGCCCCATCGTTACCCGCGGAGAAGGAGAATGACGATCAAGCATCAGTGTCAGCCTTGGAACTTACCGACGATCAAGACGACCTTACTTTATGCCTGGACTCCGACGATAGCCAACCCACGGCAAGGGAAAACGAATTCACTTATCCGGATACAAGTGTTCGAGTGATTCCGAGAAACCAGCTGATGCATTTGATCCAGCAATTACGTCTTTCCTTGGGTCATCCAAGCGTATACGATTCTATAATGCTGCCGGCAGCAGCGGATTCTCCTACGGTCGTAGAGGATCAAAATGCTGTACCCGTTGCTTCAATGGGAAACTATCAGGAACACTTGAAACGCGTTGCTCCCCCACTGAGAGATATTGAACCGGCGCCGGCTCGTCAGCAAGCGTTTGGAAATCCTTTCAAAGTGGACAAACGTATGCTCGTTGACGAGACGGACATTGGCAGCAATTTCCAAGTGAACGGAACGGCTAACGACAAAATTGCTCTTCGTAAAGATCTATCTCCGTCGCCTCCGGCCAGTCCATCATCGTCGGATAGCATTCGAAAGCGCGGGCCGCTGCCTGAAGATTATAACTTTCTGTTACGTCGTCAGGAAGCGTCGTTTGGTTTGCCCGTTTTACAACAATTGCCTTTGGAAGGCTATTGTCCGAATTGTCAATGCTACATGTGCTCGTGCGTTTCCAGCCCGTGCGATATGATTAGCAGTAAGGAGATTGACCTAACGTACGAACCAACGGACGATTACTTTGACGAAAAAGATGTGGGTGAACTAAAGGTGAACGAAGAATTTGATGAGGAGCGGGAAGCGGAGGAAGAAGAAGAAGTAAAAGAAGAAATGCATTACAATATGGCTGATGAATATCCTCATGAACCTTATGGGGAGATGGTTTTTGGGTTGGAAGAAAGCGAGCCTGAAAACGACCTTACAAGTGAACCTTCTTCAATGTCAAATTTAGAGTACGACATTTCGGAACCGTCATTAGACGATTTGACCTTTGAGGACGAGGAGGAACTGACGGAGGGAGAATATCCATCCTTTCGTTCCTCCGATATATCGAACAGTATGTACCTTATACGAAAGCATCTTTCCATGTTAATTCGTCGACCCGGTAGGGACTATTCGCTTATTTTTGATCTAATAAGAGGCGAAGAAGATGTAACGCTTCGTAGGGATATTGTTTGTTGGGCAGTTCAGGAGGCGGAAAGGTTTAAGCGAAGAAATCTTTCTAACGCTTTGAAAACTTGCATCTCCCTTTAAGTTTTCTATTGCAATACCGTTTTTCTACCTCCGATGGAAGAGTTGTTTGAGCTTTCACCAAAAATCAAAAAAGAAGTGTTCAGCATGCCGGAAACGGCTAACATTGTTCTTTTTGTTTTTTTACTGGTTTATACCGTTCTTTGATTCGTGGGCGTTGTTTACAATTTGTGCTCTCCTTTTACTGCAAAAAATGACCACACAGATCTCTCCTGTTGCTTCTTCTATTTGTACTTTTTTGGCAAGTGGTACATTGCCTTGAATTGAATTCGTTTCGAGCATATTTTGTTCACTATTGCGCACCTTTGATTGCTGTAATACATTTTGGTTGCTTTGCAGCCACAAGACGAAGCATGAATTCTTGCTTATTCCTTTTTTCAGCGTCTCTACGCTTACCATGCTCGCGCATTTCTTTCCTTCAGCATCTTTCGCGTAGTTGACTCAAAAAGAGTGAAATCAATGCTTTGTTTGTTGGCGGGAAACGTTTTGAAATTAAATTTTCCGTGCGCCTAATTTAGCATAGGTTTATTGCACGAACAAAAACAATTGTACACGGGAAGTACTGCCCATTTATGGTTTTAGCCCTGCTCAACCCCCTTTTTCGGCAAGCAAAGCAGGGAAAGCAGCGTAATTGATCAGGTGACAGAGTGACAATGTCATTTATAGTTGAAGATCAAGCAAGTGAGGTAGTACTGGTTTCGGCAGAAAAGGGACAACCAATATACGCGCCGTAAAATAAAACTTTTGTGTTTTGTTTTTTTATTTCACTTTTGTTATTCTTCCTTGTAGGAAAATTGCTTTGCTGTCTACTGGTTTAAGATGACGACCTTTTAAACTCGAAATGGAGGACGCTTAAAAGCAAAGCTGCTGCTGAGCGATTGACCATTTTCAAAAAGCGGTTTGCTCGTTCATTGATCTACTTTTCATACGTGTCGGTGACTTGGCAATTGAAGTTCCATTATCGCTCAAAAGTTTAAAAGTTGCGGATACACGGTTTTCTCTCTTATAGTCCAATACAGTTCTAATATCTGTCGGCTTGAAGAACGCTAACTGAAGTTATTCATATTTTCAAATATGCTTTGTTGGTAAGTCGAAAACGGTTTCTCTCTGCATGAGGCAACGATTGAATTAGTTTTTGAAATGAAGCCGAGAACACTGCCTCTTCCTTTCTGTTTATATATTTTGCTCTTCAGGTCAGTAGAACGAATCATTTAGAGATATGATATCGAAATACTTAGGAATATGTATTTGATGATAGTCGGTTGGCTGGGTCAAATGATCCCCGTTCATACCGTATTTTTTAGTTACATGTTACTTTCTTACGCTATCAAAATTCATTGCGCAAAACAAATTTTTACGAGGAAGGACTGCGGTCGAGCTTCGGCTAAAGATCATCGTAGCTAAGGTGCATAAATGGTCCGAAAGCTGCGAGGTGTCCTGTTGGGCTCTGTAGTCTTTATTACTAGTTTGTAGGCGACGGAAAACTTATTTAACAATTTTTGCCTGTTTTATGCAATATCATTTTGCGCTTATTTTAAAGTTACAAAAAACTTCAATTTTGATTTGCAACCAGTTTTTTGTACTCACTGTTGCGGCATTCAATCGAACATAACGTAAGTTTTCCGGCCCGCTTTCTTTTTCGGAAAAGCAAACGTAGGCCGCTGAAGTTGCGATAGTCGCCTTAGCTTTCAAGCTGCATTGTTGCAGCGTTTATTTTCATTCTAACTCTACGACGCAGCTAACTTGAATTGGACGTTGCGGAAAGTTTTTCCTTTCCGACACAACGTTGTTAAACGTGGTGGATTAGGAGGAAAACAAACACGACCAAACTGGCCATCGTTTGCAAAACTGCTTGAAACGATTCTTTTCAAACGTACCAATGCCTTAGGTGCTTTTTACAGCTAAATTCGCGTACGACTATTTGTTTTATCCATGGCCGTAAGTGTAACAAGACAACAAATGATACTGAGCAAATTTTTTTCTTCGAAATGCCCAATTGCGTTTGGCGTTTCGGCGGGACGACTGGTAAAACAGGGCGGTATTGTTTTCGCGTTTGTAAGTGATGAGCACGTGTGCTTTTCACAAAATTTCGGGAAAAACCAGTTTATCGTCAAGCGCCCATTGTTGAGCTAGTAAATGAATCCGCGTTGTCGAATATTACTTTATAAGGCGAAGGTTTTCGCTTGCCCAATGGTAGAAATTTAGAAATCAATCCTTTCAGGTCTCCTCAAATTCCTGCAGGCTTTGACAGAAGTAAAATCGATTCGTCTACATAGGCCTTATAGCGTATTGTTGCGTCGGTCGATGGATGGACGGCCTGTAAGCGTATCAGGTTTGCATCCAGTAAGATCCGGCGCAGCTATTTCTGTACTGGTAATTGTTCCTCCACATTTCTCCATTCACTTTACTAATACAAAAGCAATGCTACGTAGCAGGTGCTGAATTATCCAGTTGAATCATTTTTTAGAATTTTTTTTACGGTTTCCAAGTTACTAGCTGTTTATAGAATTTTTATTAACATAATGCTATCACTTTTATTATATGTGCCTTGAAGTCGAGGCAACGTGTACAATTTGAAGTAGTCCCGTAGTATAGGATTTTGTCTCTTAGATGGCCCACCGTCTAAGAAATGCAGGTTCCTTTCCGGCAAACATGCCCTTAACTTGTTGTACCTTTACTGTAGAGTATGGCAATCAACCTATTTCAGTCTTACGCAAATCTAAGCCAAGACGTGAGCCTTTTGTTTAGGCTTAGGCTTAGGCTAGGGCAGGACAAGATGGCCGGCAAACTTACAGTATGACGGTAGGGCGTGTGGGATACAAGGCCCTTCGTATCGTCATACATTTCGTTACTAAAGGTTAAAGGAAAGGCGGAATTGTTGACCTGAAATTCCGACCCTTCTGATAAAAACATTTTTCTGCTTCAAGCGTAAGACTGCACTTTGTAGAGATGCGCGCACAGTCACTGCTGCCAAACAGTCAGGTAGTGCTCGTTTAACGAAAGCATTACTTGTAAACACTGTTTTGAGGCTGCTTTTCGCTTTTAGTATGAACTTAACTGATGTGATCATTGATAACACGGTTTTCTATCGGTAGATTTAATGGTACGCCCCCAGCTGCGTACGATACGTTGGAATGAAGCATGAAAGTACTGGAGTACACCGGGTTTGCGTCAAAGCTGATTGACGGAAGCATAACTGAACTGCTTGCTTTTGTCTTTATCGAAAAGAATGCTTACCCCTTTGTTTATCATTAACATTGGGAGTGCCAGCGAACGACCTATACGATAAGTTGGTTGCGAAATTGCTGTCCATCTTCCCGACAAGAATAGGCTTAGTTTTCATTCATACTTTTCCCTTGTATGACAGTTTGCTGTTGATTTATTTCTTAAGCATAAAAAGTCTCAAGTAGTCCTTCGTCCTTAGCGGAAAAACGTCTTCGTGTTGATAACTTCCCTAAGAAAGCTAATATACATTAGTACGAATAATAGTTTGTCATATATAGAACGGTAGCAACTGATTTGCATCTTTAAAGTATGCCTACGGACTTCCTTCATGCATTACTACGAATCTTTTTACGTAGAAGAATTCTTTTCATTCTGTTCATAAATGCATTTGCTGCTTTTGATCATCTGGCCTTACCTTTTTATTATTCACAAAAATTTGTCTATGAATAAAGGTTCGTTCCTACGGTCAGGCTGTATTCTACGACGAGAAAGGGGGACTTCTTCGAGTTTCTGTGCTCCATTGATGTCAATTTACTTGTCCGACGGACCGAGAAATGGTTCAATCCTTTTGGTTGTTGATTCATGGCCGTACGCAAACTATTTTGTATATTTGACGCGGTAAGTGACCCAGCAAGGTAACAGTTGGTAGATATGGATGGCTTCGCAAAAGGCTTCGTATTTTTCGCTTCGATTAAGGTGGCGGCGGCGGCAGCGTAAATGATGCCGATCTGATTGCGCAACCTGTCGTGGCATGATACATTTGTCAGAGTAGGGCGTCCGCACGTCCACTTTCCACAGGTGGTCAAACGGTCGCTCGACATTGCAAACAATGTAAGAAGCTCTTATATTGATTGTTTTTGTACCTATTGCGATAAGGTGTTCCAGATAACGATGCGCGTGATCACTTGGACGCGGCGCGTTGGCACCAAAGTGATCGTAATGAGTTTGTTTGACCGCAACGACAAAGGGTCGCTTTCTTGTGTCACTTGATTCGAAAAATTCAGCATCAGTGATTAAAAAAATAAGAAAAAAAAGATGGAGACTATTCAGACCAGTCGCTTCATCTCAACTGAACCAACAATATTATTTTGCGGACAGCGCTCTTAATGTTCTATTTTAAATCATTGACCGTGTTGGGTTCATACGTAAACAAAAAATGCCTTATCCCCTACCTGCGCGACACCGCACTAAAAACCCATTCAGTTTTATTACCAAGTGCGCACATTTCAAAAAACGTAACGTAGACAAGTACAATCAAACGTTTTTAGATCTCGTTTCGCTGTAAGTTGTTGAAGAGCGTCCAACTTAGGTGCAGGAGAAGTACGAATAAAAATCGACAATACTTATTCTCCTTTGGCTTACTATGCTGAGCTGTGCTACTCACTTCGTTTGGTGAACTTCCCCCATTGAAATGTGATAGCATCAATAGCTCACTTGGTCATCGTCCAGTTCAGTTAGCTGCTCTGCTCTTTCTCTCTGTGCGTATGTATGGTTTAGCACGTGTTCTTTTGTTACCGCCATTATGACTGAATGTTTGCATTTTGTAACCGAAATGATTTGGCGCTCTTTGGGTGAGCAGTCATCGATTTCCGTGCAAGAAGCGAGAATGACAAGTAGAGGAAGTCATGCCAAAGCAATGGCCTATAATTTATCAGTTGTCATTGTCGAAGCCGGCTACGTGTGCGTGAGTTTTTTCCGTACATTTCCATAACAGTTATGCAAATTGCGTCTCTCGCAGATGACCTGTACGAAAGTGCTTTTGCAGAAGGTTTAAGCTATTGCTAAGCATTTGTCATCTTCTTCAATGTCAGCCAACCACGCGCTACTAACTCAGGGCTTATATAGTTGTTATTATTGCCTTGATGGGGTAAACGTTGTTTCTTTTGGTTGCAATGAGCAATTACATCTTCAACTATTCGAAATGCATTGTTCAGCGAAGAGGCACACTTCTTCCATTCCATTCGGAAACAGTTGGCCACTGCTGGTTGCTTTTACGTTTTAAAGCGGTGCCAACTGTTTTTACGATAGCATTTTTCGTCGAGCAGTGCTGAGCATTTGCGCCGTATTCGTTGCAGCTAATTTTAAGCTTAACACCCCAATCGATGCGGCGTATGTTTGTTCAAGTTTAAGGGACAAGCAAAAAAGCAATTGCAATTTGCCGCCGCCGTTCGTCCGAGTAAATATTCGGAGGGAAGCTTGTTCGTGGGTGTAGCTTTCCTCTTATTTCGACACTGAATGAGCCTGTAAAATGCTCTTGCCAACCGGAATTAAGCCGTGCAATGATGCCCGGATCAATTTGCAATTGCCATTTGACTCTAACAGTGACGCTTTGCTTAGACGTTACCTAAACGTCCCGCATCGGATGTCCAATTTCGTCAAGTGATCTTTTCTTGTTTGGCCCTCCAAAATTACAGGTATTCTCACAAAAAGACATTGTTCTAGGCATTGACGCGTTACGATGATTTGCATATTCAGATACACGTCAACAGTGGGTTTTCGGTAAAATCAAAGAGTTTATGCTCATTGGCTTCATGTTAGCAATCATTGGTAACTGCTACTCCCGCTTAAGCGTAGTCGCTTTTGCTGGAATCGTCGTTTTGGCAAATATTGCTTCGTTTTCTGAGCAGCGAATGCTTACAGATAAATACATCGCGCAATACGCGTAGAGTCCTTTCTTCTGATCCGTACGCACAGGATTCTACTTACTGCGTGAATATATAGTTTACGTGGCTTTATTATGCGCATGGAACTTGCCTTTTCAGTTCTTTTGTTCACAGCATTCATTGTTTGACTTGTCTCTTCTGAAGACGAAAGAGAGACATACAAGGTAGGATAAGGACGGTGTCCTTGGTCTGACGGTGTGGTATGCTGACCTAGTCTCTATAACCTATTGATGAAGAAAGGTCTTAAGAGCGCTATCCGTTATGGGCTCATTTCTCACGGGCCATAAATTGTTGTAAACCATGGCCTCGAGTTTAGTCGACCATTGTCCGGCTCGTATAAGGACTATGCTGAGTTTATTATCGTTTAATTCGAAAGAAGTGTCTCCCTGCCGAGTCATCTCCTCGAATGTTCGTGGGAAAAAGGGTACGCTTGGATTGCTTTCAGAGAACTTTGTTGGGCAATCGAGGGCGCAAAGCCGAGCGCACCCAGTTTTCTGCCGGACAAAGAACTTCCGTAGCGTTTTATTTCGTCATACCAGCTATGCACGTTCTTTCTTACCGACGAAAACTGGTCGAGTCTAAGCGCTGCACACATCAAACGTAGCAGCGTGACTTCATCCTAGTGATCGGAGGGCTTTTTCGCAGCGGTGAGCACCAGCAATGGAAACTTCATATTCAGCATATTGGGTTGACACGATTGCTCGCTATGGTAAAAAGCCTTAGCATGGAAGCATAAGGACAGACGCTGTGCCGTTTTAAGCGGACGTTCAGCTTTGTGCATTTGAACTAGCTTGTGCAAAAAGATGCCCTTTTTTCATGGACAGTTTTAAGGATCAGATTTTTACTCTCCACTTTATCGCCTTTTTTATGTGCTCCGAGTGCTTGATGAGTCTCACTACAAATTTTAGCTGCGAGCAAGCGCAGCAAAGAAAAATGTTACTTTATTTTAGCACCTATCATCTGGACGAGGATGGTTTGCGGTATATCATTACGTGCATCCATTAGTTCTTTGGTCAGATCGGCTCGCAGGTGTGAAATCAGGTTAGTCCTATTAGCGACGGAGATCGTGCCATGGTCGTAGAGAAAGAGCTGCGGTCCTACGGCACCCCACTTGCCGTGACCGTGTTGCTTGCTTAGCCAAGGGCACCTTTTTGTTCGGCCAAGAGGAAATGACGACGCTATTGTTGCTTTATTACTATTAAAAACTGCCAAGGGCATTCTCGATCAAAACTCTTCTTGGATCCATTGAGTGCCGCTGTTTTAACCTGGCGAACTTGCACGAACGACAATAATGACATCAGTTTAAATAATTAATTTCTATAATCCCTTT
This sequence comes from Trichuris trichiura, assembly GCA_037903355.1. Classification (NCBI taxonomy): domain Eukaryota; kingdom Metazoa; phylum Nematoda; class Enoplea; order Trichinellida; family Trichuridae; genus Trichuris; species Trichuris trichiura. The sequence goes on from JBAJFE010000060.1 coordinate 615,976, forward strand.
CCAAGGCTTTTAGCTGAACTTGTACAGACCGAGGTTCATCTCTGGATGAAGAGAAAAAGTCTGAGCTCGCTGCACCAGCGAGGGCAACCGTAGGCATGTTCACCTTCAGCTCATTTCCAGGAAGCGAAGACGAAAGGGCTACTAAATACTAAGGGCTATTGTTGCCGCGGGGCCAGCGAAAGTGACCGACCAGTACGCGAACCAACTGTCCTTTGGTTCTCTTCCGGATGACCTCTTTGTCCGCGTTAGTCCGGTCTTCATTTTTGCGAACAATAAGCTCTATTTTGGCCGGTAGGCGCCGGGACAAGCCGCGTACAATGGATTAGGTCGCGCCAGTTGGTGCCCTGTCGGATTGCAAAGGGCGCCAGCGTTGTGACCGCGTGGCGCTGGCTATGTGGGGGTTGGCAATTTTTTTCCCTCCGAGCGTTTTGTACGCCGGCGCTGACGAAGCGCTTAGATGCGTTGGGTGGTCTTGAAAAGTGCGCAACGCAGCGGCGACGGAATGTTGTATGGTTAAACAAAAATTTTGACGCAACGATTGACTCACGGTTACCCGCTCAGCGAGCGACCGAACATTTTAATGGGACGGTTCGGCTGATAGGCCCAATTTTCGCAAAAACCGTTTCTATCACCGATGGTCGTCGTCGGTAGGTCTATTTTTTAAGTTTCCTCAGCGTTCAGCCGCTTTTCCGTCCATTCTTTTGTTGCTGCGATAGGACGACAAATAGAGGGCGCTGTCGGCAGCCAACAGTCCGTCTTTGGTCTATCGCGGAGGTCAAGTGCCATTGGAGACGGCCTTTGTCCGTCGTGCCTGCCATTTTTGGCCAATCACGCATCCGTTGTTTGTCCAAGGAGGGTCTTCTACCTTGAGCAAAGGCAAACACCGAAAGCATCATCGCGCAGGAGTTCGCAGGTAGGCACGTATACGTTTATTCTCCCATTTTGCCTGATCCACCGGACATAAGTAAAAGTGAACAACCTGTTCCCTTTTCGTTCACCTTTATTTGATCAAATGGCGGTACATCCTCTTTTCCAATGAGTCATAAGATGGCCATTTGCCGCTAGCGTTCAACTTCGTATCTGTTTGCAGTCAGTGCGCTGCTTGATAGCTTGTCACCGTTGGTCGAAGCAGCACCTCATCAAGGCGCGCCATAACTTAAGCTAATGGTGGGACCAAAAATGATGACTCATTGGCGAACAAGCACTTTCTCTGCCAATGCAGTTGTTCTGCAGTGTCTGTAGGCGATGGCGTCAATCAAGAAAGGCTGTTTTTGTCAATCAACCGTCGCTGTCGGACAGAAGGATCCCTTTTATCCGGCCATAAGTACACGCATGAAAAAGAGTCACTATCACTTAGCAAACGGACGAAGAAGACGAATACTTGCTCCGCTACGTGTCATAATAGGTTGCTGCTCAAGCTGTCGTCGTCGTCGTCGTCGACATGAGCCACGTTGTCCCAAATGGCATTTAGTTGCCGTCATCAACCGGGCGCGCTGCTGCTGACACGGTTGACTTAATGCAAGCGCAGTCGGCTGCTTCAAAAGGTTGAGACTTTGTTACACAATAGGGACAGGCTTAGGTTGCCTTCGGATCCTATTTCACCTTGGTTAAATGGCACTGTCACTTTTAAGATGACTGCCCGCGTGTGAACCATTCCATCAGGCGACCTCGAGCAGCCCGAATTGCACTCATAGCTTTACCGACTAATAGAGCCGGTTTTTTTGCCAATTGACGCAGTTGGAAAGTTGTTCACTTTTGGGCCCCTCTTTATTCCATTAGCTGTTTGTTTGCCAACATTGGAACATCGCAAAACGAGTTCATTCCTTGAGGCGGACCTTTTGGCGCTGCAGGTCACCAAGACTAGCTACGCTGGTTGGCCACTTGAAGCGGCGCTTTGACGGATGTTGGTTTTACGAAAAGTCGTTAGTCAATGTGGTGCCGTACTTGTTTTTCTCCGCAACTGCTCGTTAGGCCAACCGGTTTCTTGTCAACCGCTCCCCATCCGAAGCGTCCTCGGCCACCTACTGGGAGGTCCACTGTGCTCCTACAAGGCGCCAAGCGAAGTACCGTACCAGATGGCGCAGTATGTTATCATCTCATGTGATTTTTGTGTCGACATAAGAAGAATAGTTGTCGTTTTTTTCTTTTCTGTTACTTTCCGAGTAGTCAATAAGGGAGAGAGGACTGTTGGCGTACGAACAAGATGACCATTATTTGGTCAAAGACGAGTTGCAAACAAGGGGACCCGATTGGGGAAGTAAGCCTTAAGTAGGTCTGGCAGTTCGACTATAGGCTTAACGGCTGCGCTGTTGCTCGGCGTGGGGAGACCAGTTTCTCGTCCATTGCCAACATGCACTTGGATAACAGGTGCACAGGACGTGTCATGAACGGGCCGTCAGCGCCATTGCTCCATCGCGCTGCTAGTAAATCCATCTTTCGAGCGAATGGCCTAACGTTGAATAGTTGCCTTCCATACGGCATATCTTGTTCAAACATTGCTGCTAATCTTGCAGCGTGGAAACTCGTCTTAAAGCCTTAGATTCAGCGTCAGCGCCAAGTCGATTCTCTTCTAACAGCTGTATATAATATCCCTTATCGGTGTGGCGTTGTTTTTCTTGGCCTCTTTTAGTGGCATTTTACAAGACTAATGATTGTGTATTGCTTGGCAGTGGGTATTCTTAGTTTTTTTAAACCGCAAATGTCATGACGTCATCAGAGTTGCTGTGGAGCGACGGCTGTCAGCCATTGATCGGCGCTCATCGCTGAGCACCGTAAACTGTTGGGTGACATTTCGTGACTCCCTTATCGTGTTAGTTCTTTTAGAGTGCATCAAGGTCAATAGAAGCACAGTGGATGGCGACCGCGGACAGCAAGTCCGTGGTCCCATCGGACCCAATGTTCGCTATCCATTGCCCTCGACTGATCGACGACATTTGTGCCGAACTGGTGATCAATGGTTCGCTTGCCTTTACGGGTATTGTTAACATTTTATGTACGGCCGGTTGCCCTCAGCATGGCAGATTTGTTTAGGCGCCCGGTTGGACAACGGCGCCGAATCGGTGGTCGAAGTACGTTTGTCTCGGCTAGACCGACCGACTGGAGAAGAGCCGGTCGTTTTGGCCGGACGTGTAGCCAAAGCGATGGCCTATTTTTATCGTTTGCAAAAGTAAGCTATCCTTTGCTTGACCAACCAACACTGCCCGCCTGCGCGCCACAATTATTGTTTTTCCTTTGTTTGTTCTTGTCATTGCATCCGCTAGGGCTTCTCGACCGCTATGCACACATTTGTTTGTCCTCCGGTTCGACGTCCCTTGTGGATTAACGCCATGTGGATTTTTCTAGCCGTGCTTACCGACACCTCCGTTCGTCATGCCAATTTTACCGTATGCTTGTTTAGGTCCATATGGAAATCGCAGATGACTTGCGTTTTTGTCGTCCGATGCGATCGGGCCACTAGCGCAGCGTGGTTGATACTTCAAACCGCCGTACTCCTTTTCAAGGTAAGAACGACGGCTTGACGCTTAACGCATCTTCTTTAAACAACTCAAATTGCGCAATATCATAGTGTGCGTGCTTTTCTTAGTTGATGAGAGTAAGAAAAATTGGTCACGCACTGCCTTGAAGAAGAAGAAAAAGGCATTTTACGCGTAGATATTTAAACCTATTCGTATGCAAATTAGTTTACTAATGGATTCTTCGGCAAGCATATTAGGTCCAATAGATTCATTTAGTCGAATAGGCGCTAGTCGGGAATACTTTTGTGAAATCATCAATTGCGCAGCGCGATGAAGTTAAAAGTGGCGCGCGTTCTCGAACGGAGAACCGGATAATGACGTCATTGTAGTAGTAGTTGTTCGCAGCGCGCGCTTCTGCCAACCGCTGTCGGCTGCGTTTGGCCTTCGGCGCTATTTGTCAAATTGGAAAAAGTATTTTTATAAACGTTCTGCCATTGCTTCTTGAGCATCCGGCCTTTTTTTGTATTGGCTCCGGCAGGCGCCGTAAAGAATCGTCAACTGATACAATCTGGTTTGGGCACCATGCTGGGCAGAGGTGCCTTCGTAGCGCATGTTGCTGCCAATATGTGCCTTTGGCGTTGAAACTTCAAAATCTTTTCTTCCGCTTGGCAGCACGACCGTTGTCGTCAATGAAATAGGCGCTTCTTCGTCGAACGTATGGTCTTCTAGACGAGCGACTATAATAGGCGGAAGTGAGTTCGCAGATGGCGCATCAATGACACCGCTGCATTTGATAGGAGTAAGCGACAGCTACGGTTAAAATAGGAGACACTTAAGCGCATTAAAGATGCGTCGCCGTAGGTTGCTGCGAAGGAGGTTGTTTTTTCCAATTCAATAACATCTGCTCAAAAGCGCTATTCACGCTCATATCTACTTGAGACGTACGGTATGTTTTAGTCATTTTTGTTCATTGATCTCTGTTCGTTTCCCACCATTGAGCAGCAAATCAAAATCCGTAAGCCTTGAAGGGAAAAGCTTTCTTTTTTATTTCCTCTTAAACATTTGCAAGGATAAACGTACGTGCTTTTCAAGAAAGGTTGTGCTTGTCGGAGATTTGTTTATGCCTTGCTTAAGGCAGTTGCCGTTCCACGTATAAAACCTATGGCAGCAAAAAGAACTTGTATTTTCGCAAGTGTTTGCTCGCTTCCAATCTCTGCTACTATACATTTGCATTTGCTACGCTTGAAAGTTTTATCAGGCGGAATTATTGGAAATACCTATCGTAACTGTTCGATTAATCCGCCTGCGTGGCATAAGAAAAAGTGTAACTTGTCTAGTCAGCTCTTGCGGAAGTTTACAATAGAATTGGCACGTTCTATCGCGCCAACGCTACGAGACTTTTTCGTTTTCTCGTAGCGCGTTAATTGTACGCAAATGAAATGCGCAGTGTTCAAACGACTCGTTGTACGCGCTGCTATGGTGTACCTTTTTTTTTATCGAAATGCAAAAGGCGCGCAGAAGTCCGACCTAAATTAGTAATGCTATCGATAGGACAACGAACGCTAACTTGACTGAAATATAAAGTATAGTCAGGCACTATTACGTTTTTCAGTGTATGTTGCATCGACGCTGATGCTCACCTGGCTATAAAGACGATCGTTGTCAACAGACAAAGCACGAATGTTCCTCGTAAACTGTAATGGCGAACTGCCAAACAAGCGCTTCGCTTCCCGGGCTAATGATGAATAATTAAGAATAACCAAAAATGCCAAAAAGTCAACGTTATATTTACTTATTAGTTGGGGATGTTTTAAAATAATAACATTTTTGCTGTTGCATTGCTAAGGGATGAATTGGGTCGAATTTTCCCGGGAGGTTTAAAGTTGATGGACGCTTTGCTTTGGTTGTTCTTGGAAAAAAGTGATCTTATTCCGGTTTCTTCTAATAGCACATTTATTCTGCAAGAGCAGAGTCACGTCAACAGATATTGTTTGTCTTGTATTGATGAATGAAAATGCCAGCCATTAAGCAGGCCAATGCATTCACTTTTGCATGTGTCCTACCCTTGGCTGAGTGTTTGAGAGAATTGCATACCGCAACTTTTCCCAGAGTGATGAATCAATTACTCCTTCGCCGCGGCTTTGAATAAAGTTATTTTTAAAAAACTTAAGTGTTAATGCAATAGCTTAAAATATCAACGCCAAATATAGCATCCGACTTTTTAAGAACTGCTGCAAGTGAATGAGCTGCATTTTCCTGACAGCGTTGGGCCTACTGCGTATGTTACGCCTCGTCTTTTCCGTAGTTTTAATGGCAGCTTTAATTTGTACGTATAACGAGAAAGCGTATTTCATTATTGAGAACTTTAGAAATATGGAGCGATTTTAGTTGAAAAGCTTTTGATAACTCCATATCGATCCATACAGTGGCATTCGTGCTTCCTTTGTTCCTTGTAGATTATTAACCTACGTCTTCCGATTGTTTTTTCCACCATATTGCGGCCGTCTGTCTTACGACGAAGCATACTGAACACTGCGTATCGTAGGTTAGTTTTTTAAGCGCGTTAATCCGCAAATCGATTGTTTGCTTGCCAACCATTGTTGTCATATGTAGTATGCAGTATCGAGCATGTTTACAGTCTCGTTGCGTGAAAAGATGAGTAATGCTGAACGAATCACATATGTTTACCTAGTCGAGTAACAAACCGTTTAAAACAGTGAACATTAAAAGCTTTTCCACTGGTATTTTGCGCTAGAATGGGCATGTTCAATGGATATGTGCCCAAATCTAACATTCAGCTCGTCGCAAAGTGGCTGTGTCAAATTTGATTGTTTACCGTGAATTCGACCTTGATTACTAGTTTTGTTTGTTAACTACGCTCCTAAGCGGGCCGCTGAAAATTGAAATTTTTTTTACCCACATACAATAGGGAGAAAGCGGAATATAGTAAGCAATTTTTGTTCCGCTCAATTTTACGTTACGTGCAGAGGTCGCTCCTCCTTCCTTGAAGAAAAAGTGAGTTTATATTTAACATCGTTTCGTCAACCTTGAGTTTTTCCACAATGGTTCGTTGGCTTTTCCCCTCTTAAGGAATAAGTCGGGAGGAAGTCAATTTCGAGAGAAAGCTCTCTTAAGGCTGAACTCGAATGTGTGGTCTGTCTTTGAGATGTTTGATTGCAGCGATATGTCAACTCGTCCGTTTTCACAGAAAGTTTAGTTAGCGTGCTGAGAACCGAGTTGCATTGAGGGTGCTTTGCCAGTTTTCTCTTTTGTCGACTATTCAGAAGGATCAATGTCAAGTCTGAATGGGTATACCTAGTCTGAAGAAGGTCCAGTAAGCTTGTTTATACAGACAATGAGCAAGCAAGGCATTTTGCCATTGTTCATGGCTAGCTTGTTTGTTGGCCTTGTTTCAGATGTTTTCGTACCGGATCGTCGTGCGTCCAAGGTCACCGCAATCGGTGAACTTATGGCGTTTATAGTCCATTTATAACCTATATTGGTCATGTGCCTGCGCCATATCCATTTTTAATTACGGCTTTTCCCCTTTAAGCGTTACTACGCGAGGACGGCACCTTGGAGGCTCCTGTTTGTCGAGAACGACCTGTTGCCATCGGAAAATTTTGTCATCCCTCCAAAAGGAGACGATTCGCGCGAAGGCTATCGACCATTGGTAGGCCATGTTCATTGCTTATTGTTAACGCAGACCGCTGCTTTGACTGGTAGGTGTCAACGATCACCGTCGAGGAACTACTTTACCGAGTGGACGCCGAACAGATGACAAACGAGTTTGGCGGTACCCTGAGCTTCAATGGAGCCGACTGGGTGCGATTCAGACAGGTAACTGCCTACGATGTGTCATTCTTCCGCTTGAATAGCGCATTGCGCAGGTTGGCGCGTAAATTTACTGCTCCAGCTGTTGCTCCTCATTTATATTTGCCTTTCGCCGGCAACTGACAGCAAGTTAGTCAATTGGACTTTCTTTTTCAGAAATTAGAACCGCTTTTGATGGGCTGTCGAATGGCCGCGAAAAATTATATTCTTCTCCTGCAAATGTTAAAGAACGTTGAGCAGAAATATAAGGGTGAACAGGCGTGGCTTTCCTCCTCTTCTTCGCTTGTCGAGGATACAACTCGGTAAGACGGCGACCGCCTCGTAACTACGTTTACTTCTGCACGTGCCAACTTTTGTTCCCTACTGCAGACTTGAGTCTTCGCTGGATCAACTTGAAAATGGACCATGCGTTCCTCAAGTTTTAGCTGACGGGGATCGCATCATCCAGGAATTGGAAAGTCACTTCGAATCGCTCGTCAACGTCAACAGCTACAAGTGATGATAAGTTTTTAAATTTGCATAACGATCAATTTTTTCGTTCAAGGGATTCGCTGAGGCAAGTAGTTGCTTTGAACGACGAACTAAAGAGAGTAAGAAGCACTCTAAGGACGAAGGTCGATTCGTGCACCGGAGAGCTGCGCATCGTCATTCAGCTGAAGGGTTCCTGTGCCGAATTGGAGGAGGTGACTTTCTAGTTGCTTTTCCGCTAAGCCTAATAGCTAAAAGCTGTTTGCAGCTATCCGTATGGTTGGCGTTTGTTGAATCTACCCTGAAGGAACGGTTTTCCATAAGAAAAGCAGAGACAGTTGAAGCTTCTTTACTCGAGCAACAGTTCAGAAGTTACTGCGCCTCCTTTGTTAATCCAAAGTTCGACGAATTGGACAACGCTTGCAAGAGATGCGAAGAAGTGTTGGCCGATTCAAGCCCTTCTATCATTGGTGATAATGATGATAATGACGGCCGTTGTCGTGTCCAACAGCAGTTGAATGAATTGGCGTCAAAATATAAAAACGTTCGAAGTCTGTTGGATAAAATCGGTGATGATCTGGAATGTGCTGCCAGCTGCGAACGGCTGCTTTGTCAGGTATGGATAAACTTTTCCCATTGGCTATTTAGCCGGTCAAAGTTTTCCTCTCATTCCTCTTTGAGGGCAACTTCTCGCCTTCAACTAATTTGCATATATGCAGCAAGATTTCAGTCGAACGAGAGAGGCTACTCTCAACTAGGTTCCATTTTAAGCTATTAAGTTCACTAATTCTCTTGAAACGTTTTACTCCCCAATATGATGACTAACATTGCAACTTTTCAAGTGCGGCGTACTTAATCTCACTACTATCGCTAAGGAGTATGGATAATACGTTTGGAGATAAGCTATCAGCATTTGCTCATATCGTATCGATTTAAACATTTAGCTTTCAGTAAAGGCCTGTGCGTTTTTATAACGATAAATAGTTTTGGATATCCATAATATTAAGCAGTTTGTCGAAAAAGGCTCTCTGAAGCATTCCGGTACCATTTTGAGCTCAGTAAACGTATATTGTATTGCTGTTAATTTTTATAAGGTTGTACTTGACGTTCCGGCTCCAAAACATCCCTTTCTGTGTAACGTCAATACATTGTTGTCGATATGTACTAGATAAATTAGCGTTATTGCTAAGCGAAAGAAATTTTTAATCGTTTTTTCAGTTAGCTGTAACGATACGCAGATTTTTTGCCCATTCATTTTGCTTTCACTCCTCGAAAGCCTTATGTCAAGTTTAATGATTTTCATGTTAGCAAACAACGCCTATTGTACCTCTTTATTTCAAACGGTATGATTGAACCTGCTTATCTTTTCCTGCGACTTCACGCAGGCGATTGAACAGGAAAAAATGGAAATGCTGTGAATACTTAGCAATAAGTTCACCATTTTAAGTCGTCTAATATCTGCGCAAAATTTTAATTTGCTCTGCCAACGATAATAGTATTGTTGTTGTCGGGTTGCTTGTCCAAAGAATCAAATGTTCACCTATGTTTTTTGCAAAGCATTAGAACAAGCCCTTAATGGTGTTCATATTAGACGTCTGCGTTCGCTATGCGATAAGCATTCTAGGCTAGACGTCGTTAGCGTTAGTTTTGGCGCGAAATTTGCAAAATTCCTTTTTATAAAATACTTTTTGGTTGCCTTTTGCCGCATCTAGAGAAATGTAACTTTAGCTCATAGTCAGAACATGCTCTTAAATGCTAGCAACGATGGTTTGCAAAGCAGCAAAACTGTGTGAAACCTCAAATAAATTAGTGATCCAAACTGGCTCTTCTTCAAGTTCGTAATGGAACAAGTCGCATTCCATTAAGAAGTTGAAGAGTTGTGACGTTTTACTTGCTGATGGTTTTAATATTGACCTAGTAGTCACCCGCTCCTTGTTGCTGTGGTATGCAGCTTGTCTTGTTTATTCTTTATTTATGGTTTTGTTTCGATAAATAATTCTTAAGCATTAGTGCAGAAGCGAGAAATGATGTTTCATTCGATGCTCACCGCGCAAGAACAGTCCTGTGAGTTCTTCGGCAGCTTGGTAACTGCTGCCCACGTGTGCTTCACCACTTTCTTGTCAATCAAAGATTCATCTTACGTGGCCATTCTTATTATATGAATATAAACAGCTTTATCAAACGTTGCTTTGTAACATGGATGATATTGTTTGCTGGCAAGCGATAGCGACAGGTAATAAAATGTTGAGAAAGTTGTTATTTTTAGGTGTGCGACTGGATTGTGATTGGCTTTCAGTTCGCCAATCGGTTGGCTCAACAGATGCCTCTATTCGCAGCTTCCGCGGAAGCAAGGAACAACGCGGAGAAGCAGCTATACTTGCTGAACGCTTTTTTGGTTAAATATCCTATGGCGGCCCAAAGACAAATTAGTCAAATGGACTTCTGCGCCTCGAAAGTAGGATGCGAACGTCTGAAAGAGAAAACTTTGGTAAACGATTACGCTTTGAGCACATTTTGTTGCGTCGTTGGAAACTGTCCTTTTTAAGATGGTTAAGTCGAAACGGGCCGAAGTGCTCAGGGCTTTGGAGAGTTTGAAGCTTCGCCTCGAAAGAATGTTGGAAGAATCTAGAAGAACTTCGGTGCCTTCCTTTCTTTCCTCTTTGGAAGGTGTCGCCGAGGACGATTACGAAGAACCATTGCATCGGGCCGTCGTTAGGCGACCAATGGACAACGGTGAATCGGCCGTTGTACAAGATTACCGTCGCCATTCATACGCGGGTGGAAATTTGCATAAGATGTTATTTCAGCTGCCAAACGGTACGTTTGAAGCCATTTGCAGGCACGTTTCGCTATAATTGTTTACTTCAGGCCAACCAATTGCCTTCCATCCGTCCGAGACGAGCATTGAGGAAGCGAATATGAAAGTGGAAGCAGAGCCGACCTACGACGAGCTTTCTACAACTATGGACAGTATTGCCGATCGAGTACGCCTCCTGCTCATCATAGTGTGCACCTTTATTAGAAGGATTTTGCGGCAGGTGGCGTCCTCAGTGTCCTTTGACACCTCAGCACAAAGGCTGAATGATCGCTCCAGATATGGCAAAGGATCGAGCAGCAGAAACAGCGTTTTTTCTAGCCTTGCCGAAGGCTGGCTCAAGTCCAAATTCAAGCGAGTGACCATTGGTCGCAGCAAGTCGATTCAATCAAGCCGTCATAGAAGCTTAGAAAATTTATCCAGGTAGACGTTAGATTATTTATCAATGCGATATGAACGAGTGATATTTCTCATTGTCGGCTATACTGCAGTTATAGTATCAACGAGGTGGTGACGACAACGCCACGTACTCCTGCGGACAACGGATCGGCTTTGGTGGTTCCCCGATTTGCCAGCTGCTCAAAACCCAGAATGGAACCATTGTGCGTCGATATGTCTATGATTGTATCAAATTGCTGCTCATCGGACGATCGCTTGCAACAAATGGTGGTCAAAGAACTTATAGAAACGGAAAGGAGCTACGTTGCTAGTTTGAAATACGTCATCGAAGTAAGCAAGCAATCTTCGCCAGTGGAAGCTTCAGTTGCTTTTTCTCTTTTTGCATTTCTAGCACTACATACCAGAGATGCTAAGAGCGGATCTTCCAAGCCAGCTGCTAGGCCAGAGAAGCGTCATATTTGGAAATATTGAAAAGATATACGAATTCCATGTCACTGAATTCCTTCCGGATCTTCTTGGCCATTGTACTGAGAATGTCAAGCGAGTCGGTAAGGCCGCCAGGGGTATCACATTTGGCTGTGGGGCTTTCATTTATTCATTTTAGGAGTCGCCGTAGCCAAGCGCTTCTTGCAACATCAGGGCAAGTTTGGTTTGTACGCCTTATACAACAAAAACAAGCCTAAATCGGATGCTCTGATGAGCGATTGCGGAAGCGTCTTCTTTCAGGTTCTTCCCCATATGGCGGCAATACATTTCCATTCGCCTCAGGTTGCTTTGCATTTCAGCCTAGACAGTTGGTGCTGCTGGACAAACTCGATTTATCTTCTTATCTGCTGAAACCGGTTCAGCGAATGGGCAAATACGTGCTAATGCTGGACCAGTTGATCAAAGGTTGCGCTGCGGATGACGATGAACAGGTCAACCTGCTTCAGCAAGCCAAGGAAATGGTCATTTTCCAACTACGACACGGCAACGATCTTCTGGCAATGGATTCTATACGCGGTTGTGACGTAAGCAAACCAACTTGCAACACAGACAGCGATCGTGTTGACTTTTTCTTTTCCGTTCAGCTCAATTTGAAAGAGCAAGGCAATTTGCTAAGGCAGGATGAATTCGTAGTTTTCAAAGGTCGGGTAGGCCATAAGTGCGTCCGTCGGGTATTTCTGTTCGAAAATTTGGTTCTGTTTGCCAAACCAAGGAAAGCGAAGAACAACAGCTTTCCTGTTGACATTTTTGATTATAAGCAAAGCATAAAAACTACCGACGTTGGTATAACCCAAGAAGTGGCTGAGGCACCGCTGAAATTTGAGCTTTGGTTCCGTCGACGTACCTCCAGCGATGTATTCGTCATACAGGCGAATAGTCTGGAGCAGAAGCAGGCTTGGGTTATGGATATATCGCAGCTATTGTGGAAACAAGCAATTTTCAACCGAGGTAATGCCAACAAATGTCTCATGCCCTTAAATGGGCATTATGAATTGAAATTTTAGAAAGTCGTTTGGCCGAAATGTCCTCAATGGGAGTATTAGCGACCAATTGCTTTGAATTGAATTCAGTGAATAGAATAGAGGATCGAGCAGTAATCTTTACCCGCGACACAAAACTTCGCAGCACACTTTCATCGGCTGGCGTAAAATGTGAACGTCAAGTTGTGGAGCGTAGGCCGCGATCGTGGATGTCCGTGGCGAGCAGCTCCAGTTCGAATTGGAGTTCAATCAGCGGAAGCACAACTTCCTATTGTACACCGGATAGTTTTCCTCAGTCGAGCGGTAAATGAGTAATCCATTGTCCCCATGTGTCATTAGCTAATGGGCTTATTTTAGAAAGTGGAATTTGCACTGACTTGGCCACATTGGACGAATGTCCGGATGATAGTTATGCCAATTCTTGGGTAAACGACGAGGATTTGGAAGCCTCCTGTTGTCAAACAAAACAACATGAGATGACGCAGGAAACGGTTGCATGTCCTGAGACTGCCATCCCTATAGTAAATCGTCCACCAATGGAGCCGGCTGTTTAAACTATGGCGGTCCGACTGACCGTTTTTTATTAGCACACGGTGTGAACTTCTAAAACAAGTTGAAGATCACCGCATGCCTTGTGTATAGGATTGGGTTCTTCGTTCCACTCTTTCGACATGCCAGTAAGGCCCTCGTTAACCTTTGACCATTAGCAAAAGCTTTAACATCATGCATAATGTTTCACGTGTCACTATTGACCATCGTGGCTTGCACAGGTGTCCCAGCAGCTCGCACGGCATGGCGCCACCCAGCGACAACGTCTTACTACTTCTGGCTAAAGAACTTTCTAATCCTCTGCTTCTCCTTCAACTTATTTTATCCAAAACTTGTTTTATAGTTGCTAATAAATATTTTATCCAAACATATACGTACTGGTTATCCTTTCTTTGGTCTTTGTTTTTTCTTTGCAAACACGCATAAGTTCGTGGGATGATTGTTTAACATTGAAAAGTATATTTTTTGCGGCAGTTGCTTTTTAAAGCTATGTAACATTGTAGGCAAATATTTTTTTAAGGAAATAAAAACCTCTGTGAAAAACAGTACGGATTGAGTTTTTGCGTCGGAATTCACGATAGATATATGTTTAGTAAGGCTTTTACCTCGACTCGGTAGCTACGGAGAGTCGTCATTACCCTGTCAATGATGGACAATAACGTAGAAATTGATGAGACCTTACGAGCCGGTTAGGCAGACTTAAGTATTTCAAATTACTGTAAGGTTGCCAGGTAACATACATACGGTAACTAACGTACCTGAGCACACAACTCTATTGATTTTTTTGTTGCTGTGCATAGAAGACTTGAAAATTGACCAGCTTCAAGCTTATCGTAAGAGCATATGCAAAAGTGTAGACAAATGAAACTTGAATTGAAACTATGTCGCAACCATGTCCATCAATGTCAGCGAAGACTGCGAATCTTAATACCGCCGCAAAAAAAGGACGTCGCTTTATGTTCCTGCTGGGCATCAAAAGTCCTCTGTAAATCATTTTGGCTATTTTTACAATGTTTACTACAAACCATTTTGTTCGCCAGTCTTACCGCTTTTCTGTACCTTTTAATACATATAGAACACTTGCTTCTGCACGGAGACGGCAACTCAGAATTTAAAAAGCAAAAATTTAAATATGCAAATCTGATGAAGTACACTAGACGTCTTCTAGCGGAAGGGTGCTGCACAAATCAATTGAACTGCTCTCAGCTTCTTTAGCCAACGCGTCGCGACGAGTGCAACGGCTGCAAGCTCTGTTATTTTGCATACAAGCTTTGTGGTACACCCAACAGCAGGTTGGACACTGAAATAAAAAATACATTCAATGCATTTCGTTCAAAAAGAAACCAAACAAGGAGTTGTCTACCCGGTACGTTGTGGTCAACTGGAAGGGATAGATCACTTCCGGCTGATTGCAAACTTCGCATATGAATCCCTTCTGAGCACAAAGGCGGCAATTGAATACGTGATCAATACCAAATTCCAAAACTGGCAACAACCTCTTCTGCAGCTTACCAGTTGAAACGAGTTGCAAGTCCTAAAATTAAAAAAGACATAAAAGGTTTCGCTGACACAAAAACCAAAACGAAGAAACGTATTATTCATACTGTTAGAGAGTAGAGGTCAACTTCACGAAACAGATAGTCTTTTGGCCATAGGCGCTTATTCAATTCATCCGCAACTGTCCGTCGGCAAGTGAGCAAATAGGCGGCCACATGGTTCATTTGCAACCTGAGGTTCTTCACAAACAACCATATTACACACAATGCAAAAAATAAAGCACCGAAACAATCAAACTATTATACTTTAGCTTTACAAGACGACAACAAAAAAGACATTATTAAAGTGACAAAATCATTTGTAAGAGACTAAGTAGAGATGTACCCTCATTTCCGATAACGCCTTTGACAATGCATAGATTTCGGGATTTAAACTGTTCAGGTTGAACAGCGGTCGGTCGGCAATGCTGCTCAAGAAACATTTGCTCGCTCTACAAACTGAAAAAGCACAAAAATAGCAAAACGAAAAATTGCTCCCACCGTATATACCTTTTCCAGGCGACAAGTCCCAATTAAAAATTACTTTGGCGGGAATTAAAAACTCATCATCGACGTGGCAAGCCGAACAGTAATAGTGACCATCAAAGTGGCATACTTTGTACGGTTCGTTTTCAAAGCCAATACGTCTTGCGCAACTGTTACACTGCTCGTTTTGGCAATCAAGGCCTGTTTCAACGGCAAATTGACTTAGGTAGGGAAACTGCCAACTTTCCTTTAAAGCACGACCATTAAGAAGGAAAAAATGCAAAAGATAGGTACGGATTCGTCGGTTTTGAAGACAAAAACCGCGTCCGGAGGAATTTCTCTGCCCAAACTTAGTCGACCATGCTTCAAGATGTGGTCATCTTCGTTTCCGAAAGAAAATTCGTGCTCTTCATTTTGAAATGGTTTACAACCGGCTGTGTCGAAGATTCCACCATCGCCAAGAAAGTCCAGCGAGATTCCTTCCGTAGGGATTAGTACATTGGCAGTAACTTTGCACGTTTCGACTAAGGCAAGTGTTTTGCTAGCAGGCGCTCTCGACTGACGACAATAATGAGCTACGGAAATACTGACAGCTTCGCCTTCGTCCTCTTTCAAATCCGACGAGTTAACAAAATTCCTTTCTCCAATGGGAGACGAATAAGAAACGTTAGGTGTAGGCGACTCCTCATCGGCCAACGGGAACACATCTTGATCAGATGGCTTAACAAATTTTGAGTCCACCTTATCGTCTTGACATTCGCTTGAAGCAACCATTATATTGGTAGAATCATTATGTATTGATGACGTAGCACGTTGAGTCAATTCTTTAGGAACCAAAGCTTCGATGCACTGTTCTAATGGCTTGAAAATTTTGTTTATACCTTTACCAATGGAGTAACTGCAAAAGAAAAGTTTGTTCGAAGCAAAACCGCCAAACGTAGCACTGCTACCCAGAAATGCTGATCGGGGGTGACGCTTCGTTGACCAAACGCGTACTAGGTGCAATGCTGGACATTTCCGAGATGTCGTACGCTTCCTCCATTGCGCAGCTGAGATCTATGGAACTTCCATTCAAGCTGCCTTGGTCAACGGAACCCTCATTGCCCGAGCCGCTGGACAATCGCTGTCGAACAATCGTCATTGACGTTGGCTGCTTTGTATCCAAATATCCGGCAAGACGTAAAGGCGAAGGTGTCCACATGTTCAAAAAGTTGCTGTTCAGTGGAAATGTAAACTTGAATTTCGCCAAAGCGCGCAAGTAGTGCGAAACGGCGGTCACCAACTCCGAGTCGCATAGCAGAGCTCTGTCCGTGTAATAATGCCTAAATGGAACAAAAATGTTCTGGGAAAAGTGGGGACACTTACAAACTTGAATTAGTAAATAAAACGAGTTTACGCAATCCTATCTTAAATTTTTACTATTCTAATTCCGACACTTTGAAAATGAAACATGCAAATCATTTTTGGTACAGTAAGCTACCTATTCTACTCTGGAAAAATGTTTCATTCACGCTTTGGTAACGAAAAAACAATCTTCAAAGGTAGATATTGTATTAACCTAATGAACTTATTAACCACTAAAATTTTATTGCAGTAAATGCACAAAGATGTATTGATAAGCTATAGAATAAATTGAATTGCACAAATAACTGATTGCTTTATAGTACCTAACCATGCGCTTCTGGGATGTCACAATTGTCAAGTAATTTTCGACGACACCATCGATCAGAGCTAGACGAATCAACACCTAATAAAGCAAACCAATAATAGTAAATGGAACTTGAAAGTATGCAAATACTTACCCGAGCCCGACCTACGTCGGATTTGATTTGATTCAGATTTTTCACTTGAGCAATTACGTTGCGATGCAGATGTTTCGAAATGAAGGGCCAAAAGTTCTAAAAGCTCGATATTCTTAAAGCTTTAGGAACAATCGAATTGATTCTACAAAGAAAAGCTGCACGCCGAAACAGTACTACCGCTAATCATGCCGGAGAGCTCTGACTGTGAGCTGAAGGGTTTTTAAACGTTTTTGATAATTTTACAGCTGCCCACACGCAAATGCATTGTGATAAAGGAAAGAAAGCTGAAGAACAAAAACGATGGATCGCCAGTTCAAATAAAAAATTTGCAAATTGAAAAATGTTTTGAATTTTCACTTCGCATGCTCGTTACACTAATATCCCAAAATGTTTCGAAAGACAGAATGTCTTTTAACAGGCTTAAATAGTTTCGTACTAGATCTTCAGATTCACGGGTTTGGCCTGTTGGATGTATCTGTAAGTAAACTTCAAAATGCCCTACTAACAGATGGATGAGCAAATTGTAAGAGAAAATACAGAACAATTTGTATACCGTACGTTTCGGAACTGCTCTTGTTCCGTCGTCAGCAGTGTTGGGGAGAAGGTGTTTATTCGGTAAGGGGTTTATATAGCGCATGGGAACAATGGGTGTTTGATTAGTTGGATAGGGCGCAACATTGGAATTTATTAATCAGCGCAGCCCATACTTCACTAACCGCCACACCATTGTCGCGATTGATAGTGGAGTTGCTCTGGATGTAAGATTATTTGCCGCGAGACCCTATTACATCTTAGGCGTATTAAGGAGGCTCTGTACATCCAGAGCAACTCCACTATAATCGCGACAATGGCGTGGAGGTTAGTGAAGTATGGGCTGCGCCGATTAATAAATTCCAATGCTGCGCCCTACCCAACTAATCAAACACCCATTGTACCCATGCGCTATATAAACCCCTTACCGAATAAACACCTTCTCCCCAACACTGTTGACGACGGAACACGAGCAGTTCCGAAACGTACGGTATACAAATTGTTCTGTATTTTCTCTTACAATTTGCTCATCCATTCGTTGGTAGGGCACTTTGAAGTTTACTTACAGATACACCCAACAGGCCAAACCCGTGAATCCGAAGATCTACTATGAAATATCCCAAAATTTTAAATTAAAGACAAAATTCAGCGTTTTAATAATATAAATTAAGATTTAGCTTTTAATTTTTAATTATGAAAGACTACAATGACGGTTACACATAAGTATGCTATAAAGTCTTCACTATTCAAAGATTTCGAATGTATACCACTGTAGGGATGGTACCTGAAAATCAATTGGTCTTCCATTATCCGGAATTTTCATTACAAGTATACAGTGAAACCTCCCTAATCCGAACGCGTCGGGGCGGGGGTAGTTCGGATTATAGAAGAATTCGGATTATGGAGGAGGCTCACAGTAGGCCACAGAAAAGCAGGTAATGCAATTTTAGATGCATTTTATTGGTGTCTACAGCGTGATGTCAGTCTCTGCAAGCGGTGAATAACTTAACGAAGACGGCGAAGTCTGTCTGATTCGGGAAAACGATTGACCAGCGGAAACGTGTTTCTTATATGGTGTGGACGCTGTACCGCAAAGCGGCATGCGAAATAGTTCCCGTGAACCTATTTTCCCATATTCGTAATTGCTGGCCAGTTCTGTTGAATCGAAAAAAGATTAAGTTAGTTCCCGATTATTGTGCGATTTCTAGGCCATTTTAACCTTTGTTTCCTGGGTTGCGCGACGGTATCCATCCTTCTTTCTACCTGTGTAATATAAGTCCAAGAAGTCTAAATTTATTTTTTGTAGTCAGTTAATAGTGTCTGCTTCAACAGGCTTTGACTTTCGCTAGCGGCTAAGTCACGAACGCTTTTTAAGCATAAAAGGCGCTGTCCATCGCATTCTTCCTGTTCTTCGGCCGGTCACTCCCCTCTTCAATGCTTTGATGATCTCAGCCTTCTTCTCTATCGTGAGCGTAATGTGCTCCATTTTATATGTTTGGACAACTGCACAACCGTAGAACACACCAGAACACAGTGATAATGACTCCCGTATTGCTCTCCTTAAATACGGTCTCTTCTCGTATAATGCCGTGGTAGTCCTACTTTCAGATAAGTGG
Source organism: Trichuris trichiura (assembly GCA_037903355.1). NCBI lineage: Eukaryota > Metazoa > Nematoda > Enoplea > Trichinellida > Trichuridae > Trichuris > Trichuris trichiura. The sequence goes on from JBAJFE010000060.1 coordinate 634,932, forward strand.
TAGCCATACCTTCACATAACACGATTCTATTTTTGTCCATATCCTGCAATTAGATTGACGGTCCTTCCGCAGCCTATTGATATACATATGACAAGCTATATCCGATGTCAATATTGACCGCTATGTTGCATATTTCCGCTTATTTGTGGAAGCCTATGTCACGAGGTGAATTGTTGTAGCCAACCTATTGGTCCAGGTTGGCTCTCCAAAGCCGTGGCTGGACTGTGCCTATGTTAGCATATACCGGAAGGACCATTGGCTAGTTGTTTGCTGCCCATATAGCCTTTTCCGCCAAATGACTGTGCGTTTCGCACAAGTAGCCTAATTATCTTTATGGTGTACTGTCGTTCTATTGTTCTCTTCCACGAATTTGGATTAGAGAGGGATTCGGATTAGGGAGGTTTCACTGTAGTTCAGATAACGAGGTTTCGCTACACTAAAATGCGTATATTTAGGAAAGTTGCCCGTTGTCATCAATTCAGGGCCAATCATGATATTTCAACGCAACAGTCTTTGCAAACGTCAACAACAACTTTTGCTGAGGAATATGCACAGTTTTCATACGAACTTCATCGCACAAGCGCAACAGCCGATTGCAAACTTGAATAGGCCTGGAAACTGCTCTACTTAATTGTAAGCCCATATCTAACCTCTTCTTGCATAACTGACGCTTGAAGTGTTATAATAAAAAAGTCAACGAAAACAAGATGATAATTATGAAAATTACTAAGAAAGTGACAGATTGGTACATTCAACAAACGTTTAAAAATCTAAACAGTCGTCAATGTGCGAACCGCTCGCTCGTCTGCGACTGATTTATGCAAAATGGTAAATGAATTTTTAAAAGTTGCCCAACCAAAGCGGAATAAATAGACAGTGGATCCAATGGATTAAACCAGACCAACAGCGGCGTACGGAATCGCTGCAACGTGGAAGCTGTTTTCGAAAACAGGTTGCCATTTCTCTCATCATCAATTACTCGGTGAAAACTTGGATTAAAAAGAAAACTGGAAAATAATGAAACAATATTGCAACACATTAGGCAGCAATCAAAATGGAAAACTAACGAACTTAATCGAAGAAGACCATAAAATTTTAAACTGGCGTTACGATGTAAGTTCTAAACTTGACATACAATATTAATAATAGATTCTAGAGAAAAATCCAAAGGTAACCTGTATTGGCTTGTTCATTCATGAAACGTTACGACCGCAAACATATTTGATCACTGGTTCAACTCACATTAGCAAATATGGTAAATTTTAATGGCCCTTGCGCATTATACCGATTTCATTGCAATGTTAGTGCGCTAACGTTAAGTAATCGCTCAACATTATGATGCACAGCTTAAAGAAAGAAAATACTAGCAGCTCGTATACAATTCCTACTCTTTAGACAGCTTTCCTTAACGGAATGGGAGCGACGAGGTTAGCAAGGTGAATTCCATCGTCGCTATCTCCTACTACCAAACGAATGGACAAAAAAATAACTGAAATAAGACGACTCACCGGTTCGGGATATTTTGCGTGAACATTTCGTTTCACATACTTTTCTCTTAAGCCTTGAATGAATAGAGCTTCGATAACGCAGCATATCTGATTTTGAATATCTCTTAAGTGCGCTGATTAGCCAAGAGAAATGCGAAGAAAAAATAAGCGAAAGTACCCGCTTAGACAATCGGCTTCCAGCTCGGGCCGCTTTTCGCGAAAAGCCGTTTTCACCGTAGTGCATATTTCGTTAAATAAAATACGCTTCACTTCCATAACGGATAGCCGTCGGTTAAAAATCCATGGATATTAAGCACTCGTACGAAAAAGACTTAACCGATGGCGCGCAAATTCTTCTCTTGATGCTTCAACTCGTCGAGACGTTATTCGCGTACTGTAAAATTGCCGAAGTGCAATCAAGGTCGAAAGCGTTCTGTAGCATTTTCCTTTTCTTAAGGTGGCATAAACACCGCGTTTGCTACGCATCGTCCGCAGCTAGTATTAGTGGAAAATATTGAATTGAAATGACCAGTTTCGCGTATTCGCATTGTGACTAATTTTTGTACATTCATTTTAGCTGCCAAAGACCGGTTTATTTTGCTTTGCAAGTCCATGGAAGGGAACTTATTGTCTGACAGCGACGAGACATCGTGCTCAACGGATGAAGAACCTTTTTTTTTGAGTGTACAAAGAGCTCGGTTCAGAGGTGGTTTCGGCTGTGACAAAATTAGACAAAAGATTTGGCGACTTTTATGTGATTTCAACTCACCTGTTGATGAATTGTCCGAGGAGCAGTTATGCAAACCAAGCTTACACGACGTCACTAATCATCCGGAATTCCAGCAAGTTCAAGCAGACGTCCGGCGTACGTTGCTTCGTTTTCCACCCAATACAACCGACTTGGAGCGCCAGGAGCTATTAGATGCTCTGACACCATTGATCATAAGAATACTGATTGCCTATCCTCAAGCAAGATACTATCAGGGTTTCCACGATATATGCCTAACGGTGCTTCTTGCTGTGGGACCAGATGATGCATTGTTTGTCAGCTACTACCTAGCGAAGACATTTTTTTATCGTTTTCTGGAGATGCCAATGGAATCTGCCCGCAAGTATTTGAACCGCATTTACATGATTGTTGCCAATGTAGATTGGGAACTGTATTACCACTTAGTGTCGTACGAAGTTCCGAACATCTTTGCGCTGAGCTGGATTATTACATGGTTTTCGCACGATTTGGAACACTACGACTCAGTTACGCGATTGTTTGACTTTTTCATGACCGCCGATGAAGATATGCCATTGTACGTAGCCGCCGCCATGGTGTTGTCATCCCGAAAAGAAGTACTTAGCTTATCAGATTCAGCGGAGATATTTAGGACCCTTTTGTATTTGCCAAAATCCGTCGAGTTGGAACCATCTATCGAGAAGGCAATGGACCTTTACGATGACTATCCTCCGGAAAGCTTAAGCTTTCCTAAGCGAGGAAGCTTGTTACGTTTTGTTTGTAGTAGCGCGAAAAGTATGCGTCTTTTATGGTTTGCCATTGGAGCATCGACTGCTGCAGCTATTTTTTACTTTATGACTCGTCCCGACCAGATATAAAGTTCTTTAGATGTTTTAAATTTCCGAAGGGTAATTGACCTGTGCACATACCGCTAATACGTCAAACTGTTAACAGTTACGGTCGGTAAAATATTTTGACATTTTTGCGTACTAAAAACTGCAAAGAAAGAAAAACGCTTAGCGTAGGAAAGTGTTCAAAAAATGCAGCGCTTAGAAACTGTAAAACTCGGGAACGCCGAAGAAGTTTCAATGGGACATAATGCTCACGTGGTATTTCCATTTTTCAATACAGTAAGCTTGGAAATGGTCTAAGTTGCTCTTCTAAGCGAAAGAAGTTCAGCTTACACAAAGTTCATTCCTAAATAAAATAAAGAAATGTGCCAGGAATATCTTTGCCTTATTTTCCGGATAACAAAGTCGTCAAACGCGGGCCCGCCTGTCAGCACAACGATCCTGCCCTTTTTGCGCTTAAAGCAAAGTGGCGGCATCCCCCGGTTCAAAATCGTTCAAAATTAGATCCAGTTCTTATTCTTGATAGGACAGCTTCAAATTTTTTCGAATACAAATTCTCATAGGTAAGAATTTGAATTAACAAAAAAGCAAAAAAAGTCTTTTAATTTAAAATTCCATTTTATGACTTCTTTTTTCGCGCAACGCCAACAGTAGCTGCTCAATAGCGCTTTGTTAACAAGCATTACAATCGGACATTTTGGCGGTTGACGAGTACTTGTAAATTCGAACTTGCTTGTCATTTATCGTACCGCTTTTACGGGAATTTTCGTTGGCGGCCTTAGGGCAGATTTTATGGCGAATTCACCGACAGTTTTCTAGCATTTACTATAGTAGACTTTTAAAATAGTTTATAGCATTACTATATTTTTATTCGACTTACCGACTCGTTTATCCGCGCCCGCTGGCTCGATACATCCTCCGACGATAACGCGAACTGACTTGTTCTGGGCTACAATTCGCCGCATGACAAATAATATAGATAGGAACGGCTTGTATAGATTCTCAAAACGCTCCCACTGCCTCTCAGAAGGCCCGTTTTCTGCGCCCATTTATCCTCCGGGAAGCTACCTCTTTCCCGCTTATAGGAATTTAATCTGAGAGTATATTCAATTATATTGGAGACGTTACGTTGCACCTACAGGTATAATGCATTCGTTTATTTTTAGCGCTTATTGCTCATATATGGCTCATTTGTTAGAACGTGCCGAAGCAATATCGTCACTGCCGTCTCACCACTGCGAAGGGAAACAATTGGTATATAATTTGCGATGGGCCGGAGTAAAGTAGCCATTGCTATTTGATTTAATGTTTTAGCTGGGATGCAGTCCACCTTGCGCGACCAAAGAAAAAAATATGCATCCTTCAGACAATGTACAAGTGGATGATGCTGTTAGTACGTCCTCCTTTTCGATGGAAGTCTGCCCAAACAGTTCAGCAGATCCATTACAGTCCTCTGCCGTAAGAAACTTGTTTTATTTTTTCTTTCTCATTTCCTAAGTATCTTTTCAGCAGCAAAACTATCCGGAGGAAACGTATAACCGGTAAAATAATCTTTCGCCTATTGAAAAGAGGATGTTTTGTAGCGGGCTGAAGTTTCATGGTTTGTTAGATCCTCTACGGCTTTTCTCGTTCTTGTCTGCGTTGTACTTATGCTAACTTCTCCTCCATCTCACTGACGACGGAACTAGAGCGTTCCAAAAACTTTGAAAATTAAAGTTGAATGTATTGATCCTGTACAATTTTTTCCTAATAATCGCTCATCCACCCGTTGGTAGAGCAATTGTTTCGTTTAAATTACAGATACCAACGCAGACAAGAACGGGAAAAGCCGTAGAAGGTCTAACAAACCACTTTCGCCTATTTTAGAAATAGTTGTTTTTCGAAAGACAGGATGTCTTTTTAACAGGCTTGAATAGTTTCATAGTAGATCTTCAGATTCAGGGGTTTGGCCTGTTGGATGTATCTGTAAGTAAACTTCAAAATGCCCTACCAACGGATGGATGAGCAAATTGTTAGAGAAATTACAGAACAATATGTATACCGTACGTTTCGGAACTGCTCTTGTTCCGTCGTCAGCAGTGTTGGGGAGAAGGTGTTTATTCGGTAAGGGGTTTATATAGCGCATGGGTACAATGGGTGTTTGATTAGTTGGATAGGACGCAACATTGGAATTTATTAATCGGCGCAGCCCATACTTCACTAACCTCCACGCCATTGTCGCGACTGATAGTGGAGTTGCTCTGTATGTACAGAGCCTCCTTAATACGCCTAAGATGTAATAAGTTTTCGTGGCATATGATCTTCGGGTGCGGGTCGAGTGTGCACCGAGATGCGTGCTCAACGATCACTGAGGCACTTATCGCGTTCTCCATGGCTTTTCGAGGGTCCGTTGTCGGTGGACGCCCTCGGCCGGTGGCCTGTATCCCATTGAGTCTTCGTTCGGCGTTCTTGTATGTCAACACATTCTTCATGTGTTGGCCGAATCTCTTAAGTAAAGTGTTGCCCGTTTCTCCTATGTAGGAGGCGTTGCAACCACACTTTATTTGGTAAATGACATCGGGTCTGCTGTCAAAAGGAACCTTGATCTTGTCATTTCTCACAATCGAACGAAGATTACATGAACTTTTAAATCTCACGTTGAAATTTAAGGAGCGCCCCAGTCTCCTGATTCGTTCACTTAAACCACTGTAGTAGGGAAGGAGCAGCACCGGGCGTTGTTGGTTATCAGGCGGGGACGGTGATGAAGGTTTATTTTGTTGGCACTGTTTAATAATGGAATTGATGAATTTACTGGGGTATCCGTTACTGCATAATGTGTTATAAATGTGTCTTAATTCTGTATTTAAATATTCGGGGTCACAAACCGTTAGGGCCCTGTCAACCATCCCTTTAACTATACCTCTTTTAACTGAAATAGGGTGATGAGAAGAAAAGTTTAGGTGCCGGTCCGAGTGGGTGAGGTTTCCTATAAACTGTTGTTTTTAACTTATTCCCTTGTTTAATGACTAAGACATCTAGAAAAGGGAGTTTACAATTATTTTCCTTGTTCGGGTCTTATCGGTCGGGCCTTGTTTTATGGGACGGTAAACGGGGTTGCTGAGGAGCTCATTTATCTTTTGTGTGTAGATGTTCCTATCCAGTATAACAACCGTATTACCTTTGTCAGCCTTCGTAATCACAATGTCCGTTCTAGATTTTAGACTTTTAATGAACCCCCGTTCTGAACTGCTTAGGTTTGGGGTTGGACGATTGTTGTTGTTGTTGCGCAATACTAGGCTGGAGATGTGACCTTTAATTTCTTTAGCCACTTTAGGATCAGTTTGCGCGAGACCGTACTCTGTGGAGGCAATTATATCTAAAATCGGGGGGTTCTTAGGAGTGGAACGAAATTTAAACTTTTGCCTAAAACTGTTTTCTCATTGTTGTTTAGAACAAGGGAGCTGAGGTTAACGATAGTTTTATCTATGTTATTGAGTGAAGATGATGGACGCGCTTGCTTATTGTTGGACCTACGGAACTCCCAGGAGCGGGAACAGTATAGAGATTGGAACTTTTTGTCTAGAAGGGCTGTTTGATTTATTTTTATTAGGGAACTAGTATTTTTAATGTGGAATCTCAGTTGGACGAGAAGGTCCGGTCTTAGAGAGTCAGAAAGGAAAGTTGAGGAGCTGTTGGAAACATACATTAAGCGTGCTATTGATTTCCTATGGTCCCTGATGGTGGACCTCAACAGGAAAAAACCGGTGGATTTTAATAAATTACTCGTTCGTTGAATAAAGTTGTTTTTCTTGATTTTAGCCCTCCAAGTCGCATTCGTCGTCATGCGGATAGTTTGCAGCGGTCTCTTTTCACGATGAAGGAAAAGGAAAAGCAAAACCGCTTTTTGCTCTTGTCAAAACTGGCAGCATTGGAACAGATGGAAAACAATCTATTTTTGCTAACGAATCGGCAGAAGCAACTGGAGGATTTTGTGGCCGCCGAAAGGGCGCTTTTAACTTCAGGAAATGAGCATGCGGCAACTACATCCGTACGATTGAGGTTCTCTTATTTTTCGGTCGTATCTTTTATTTATAGGAAAGCCCAGTTGTTTCCAAATCAGGCAAACGAAACTGCGTTAAGGCCTTGTATGTCTGAAGTTATGGCGTTTTATGAAAAATATAACAGAATGTTATGTTCAGGGAAAAAGTTAAAGTCGATTTATCAAAACTGCAGCTTCGCATAGTGCAAGCGAATGCAAGTATAGCTGTTATGAAGTCAAAGCTAGAAATGAACAAATCGTCGATCCAATTGAACGAGGAACGCCTACAAGCTGTTCAGGAGGCCATCAGGGCCAAAGAAGACACCTTACAATGCAAAATGGAAGCGAAACAAAAAGCGTTTAAAGCTAAAAAAGACAAAGAAGAAGAAAAGCGACCACAATCGCAAAAACTGCTTTCGAACACTTCAAGGACGGTTGTCTTCGGTAACGGAGCGGATGAGCAGGAACAGGTTTGGCATTCATTCCATTGCGTTAGCGGACAATTCAGTTTTTTTGGAGAGGGACACCAACTCTGATTACGCTAAAAATAGCCAAGATAAGTTTTATTGAAATGCGCTCCAAAATGTACAGTACACTAGTTGAATGCAGGTAATAAATTGAAAACATTGAAGTTTCTGTCGATCCCGTGGCTATGTTTAAGCTAAAAATGGTCTCCTGTTTGGCCACTTCTATTGCAGGCAGTGGATAGTTCCCTCGTAGTTTCTATTTGTCAAGCAAGAGTTCATTTTCGGCTTAAGCTTAAAGGGCGTAATCAGCAGAATATTGTGAACTACAAAATTTTAAATTCTTCATAGTTGTTTTACCTGCATTACAGTTGCCTTACTGTACATTTCGGAGCACGTTTTGACGTGGCCTGCATTCTTTTTTCTTCATTAACATTCCATTAATATGTTTGCACACCTTTTGTCATTTTTAAATAATAAATTTAAAAAAAGCAATCCATTGCTGTTTTGCTATAATAAAATGCAGGTAACAGACGAAAACATTTGACGAAACGTGCACTTTTGTAGTTTGCTTTGTTTTTTCTTTAGGCTGCAGAGAAACCGTCGCCTTTTGAGCTATTGCGAACGGAAGGTATTTCGGAAACAATTTCTTCAAACAACTCAGCGGAGGAGCAACTAATAAATGCCATAGTTGAGCAGGCATATTGACCAAAGCTTACTTGTTCACTGCGATCAATTAGTTCCTTTAAGGACGGTTCGGCTGACCATCTGTACTATTGCCAACTGTATGACGCTTCCGTCCAGTTGAAAAATACATTACCCCACGTTCAAGATATCCTATGCAAATCATCGTATGAACAAGTGGTGTCGCCTGCTTGTCAATTCTATGTTATCAAGCTGGCATCTTTGAATGAAAAGTGTTATGCTTTTTCTGTTATCGACACCGGTGATGACGAACTGACCTATACTGACGTAGGAGAGAACATTTTCCTTGTTTACGTTTCCTTTACCTATTTTGCAGGAATTGTATAACGCTGAAACGCTTACGGAGTTGCTTACGGTAAAGCAATCTATTTTCATGTTCAATTGTACGCCATTCCACTCGTACTCTGTTACAGGATAAAGAAGAGAAATCGGATGAATCAGACGATGCTTACAATTCCTTGTCGAACTATTACACAAACGATTTATTGCCAGCTACTGATACTTCTGGTTGCAAGAAGCCTATTGGACTGCAGCTGATTGGTATATGCTTCGATTTGGAGCATAGTTGTCATGATCATCCAATGTACGATATGCTGATGAATATGCAGGTAAGAAGAAACTAGACGAAATAATCTACGCATGCAGGGAATAACCAAATTTATACTTCGTATGCGGAATCAAAATAAGAGCCGATAAAATGGAGAGCTTTCGGGATTTTTTGTGTCCATCCCGAAAGTCATGTATTTTTCATCATTTTTACTTTTTAATTTTCTATTCCCGCTCTACGCTGTAGCCACAAGGAGAAGCGTGACCTATTAGCATGTTTTTTGCATTCTTTTTCGTTGGTGGGTGGAATACTCTTTGCGCAGAGTTTGTAGCAGCGTAGGTTAACAAGTTGTTGCATATTTTGAATAACTATACTCGACTTGTTAACCTATCAGACCGCTTTCCGTATATAGGTATAAGTTTTGAATATTTAAGGCTGAAAGAATGGAAGTTCCCGAAGTTCAGGCAAAAGTGGAAGTTCAGAAAAAGTTATCAGTGCCGAAAGAGTCAATTTCGGCTATACTTAATGAACAAACTGCAAAGAAATCTATACAGACATTACAAGCGTTTGGCTTTGAGGCGACCTCATCTCATACTATTCCGAATGAGCGAAAACGGCCTCTTTCATAGCTGTACGCGTTCGCCTATTAATATTGCAATTTTAGCCGCGTTTTAGTCACGCCTATTTACCGACAAAACATTTCTGTATTAAGAAGCGTACATTTGCTTAATGGGTTATTTCCTTTTACCCTTTTATTCTTTACTGCATTCGCTTTTCTAACTTTTAATTTCACAGTTGGTCTTTCCGCATAATTCCGACTACTGCCGAATTTCGAAACGTTAAACATATTATTGTTACTTATTATTAAAGTTTGATAGGCTTAATAGTTGTTCAATGCTTTCAATTTAATTCTGCATTATTTGTTATGTTTTTTATTTTGAGAAGTTTCTTGTCGACTTTTCCTTCTGTATAACTTATTTACGTTGCTTCAATTTCCACTGTCCGCTCTTTTAATATTGCGAACATATAATGGCATTGTGCTCTGCAGAATGTCTTGTTGAAAAGCCTACTTGTAGAAAGTTAGCGTTTTATTCTTCTTTAATTATCGACTACAGTTCATTCTCTGTTTTGTGTGCTGCTGTAGAATAACAGAGATATTTTTGGATAGTTTTATCCAGTCATAAAGATAGCAGAAGCGTTTGACGAAGTAACATGTAAATAGTGTTAGTCCAAGTTATGCAAATTTTTGTCGAATGATTATATCTGCAAAATGCAACTGTCGTTGCTTTCCTTTTCTGTTCCATCGGTAGTTTTTAAGATGTTTTACTGCGCACAAAAAACGTGAAAAAGGAGAGACTATTTGTCTTTTTAAACAGACGTCCAATAGGTACTGTAGGTGGAACTGAAATCAAGTTCTATTAATTCAAGTAACAGCAGATAACCTAAATTAAAATAACTGCCGATCTAAGGCTTAAGCTTCGGCAGACTATAGTTACCGGGAACAGTAAGATTTGATTTTAGGCCTATCCTTAAGTTGCTTGCGGTTACTTGGATTAACAGAACTTGATTGTGGCCCTACTTACAGTACCCACCGGGTGTAAAATGTCTAAAAAGGTTAATGAGGGAACTTCCACGACTCTGAAGATAAAAGTTTTAAATTATTTATGAAAGGGTATATCGAGAAACGATATTGCATGAAATTATCGTGCTGAACCCAACTAGTTTGTTATTATGTGCGTCGAAAGGTTGTGAGTCAAACTCTCTGCGTCAAGATGTTGCAACTGATAGCTCCTAAGCTTGCAGTGCATTTTGCTGCAGCAGTTGCTGAAGAAAGCTAGCCAATTTATTTGCGGTATAACTGTCAACAGGCGGTAAAATGGCAAAGGTAAAAAATGATATTTCATCTGGGTGATCTGCGTTCATGGAAAAATGAGCGTCTCTTTACCACCCCTTGAGCAATTTTAGAAACAATATAGGCATGACAAATGCTCCATTATTACTTCGTACAATTCTTTCACGTCGGAAAGACGGGAATGCTGCATGGACTGCTGCATTGAATTTTGATCATATCCAACTTTAGAATTCCGTTATTACATGTATTCTGAAATCTGCTGGACCAACATTTGCGGAAGGCAGATTGTGATCCTTAGACGATTTGGGAAACATTGGGTTAATCACTTCGCAATCGTCGGGAACAGAAGAACCGAGGGGAATGTAGAACTCCACGTCACATTCGCCTGAACGTATTTGGACAAAAATAACAACAGCTCACGCATATTAATGGTCAACTCACAAAAAGGCGGCAACGGCTTCAGAAAGCAAGCGACAGCGGATATGGAATGGAACACACGTTGTACTTGTTTCTCCCAATTGCCGCGCCTGAAAACAGTGGCTAAAAACAAAGTACACAGGACTGTCACACAAACAGCTTGGCATAATTTGCGCGTGATACAACAAACTCCCATCGTTCAACAACCGCGCAGGAGGGAATTGAACAGATTACAAGACAAATTTTTTTAATTTGCTTGCTAGAAACGCGTTCTAAAAATTTCGCTATAATCGCTTAAAGCGGCAGCCAAAATTTATTTACCTTGAAATGCATCCACAACGCGATTTAAAAAGTGTTCAAAAGAATCGGTAGTATTCACCATTAGCGGCAATCCAAATCGAACCACGCGGGTGAACACATGGGCCGGATAGAGTTGACGTTGGTAAACAATCGTGTTGATTGCGAAATCTAAAGTAACGCAAACGATCGCAAGAAAAAACGAACACTGTTCAACGCACATAAAAAGTTACCAGCCGATTGGTCGTTTATAAAGTCAATGTTAACAACATTTGAGCTTCGACATAGGGAAATGTCCATTGTTAGCTGCAAGAATTAAATGCGACGATAATTTTTCGCCAAAGGTCTTTTTTAAAACGCGACGTAAGGATTTCACGTTAACACAATACAAATCATAAATATGACATTTCAATGGAACAATATCTGCTGTTTAATTGCAGTTACCGTATTTCAACTTGCTGATGAGTTTTCAAGTACTTAGACCGGCAGTTAAACATTGCCTTAGAAAAGACAAATTTATCTCAACGGTAAGCGAAATTAAATCTGTTCATTTTACGCAATGGAAGGTTTTGGACGCTATCTTTGCTCTACTGTCAAGCGCGATATGTGCGGGAAATTGCATTTGCGGCTGTTGGAGCTGAACGTGACTTGACATTCGGTAGCGGGTACACAGACTTAACATTACATTTTTACGGACCGAGAAAAATTACTTCCCACCGTAACGAACGAGTAAGCTAAGCTATTTTGTTTTAATACAGTTGGACGGTTTGGGTTCAATGGGGTAAACTGCTAATTTTCAGGCTTAATACGTTCGTTCATTCCGCGTAAGCAAAAATGGTCGACCTTGGTTGACTGGACAGTTAATCCTACACATTACGGGAAACGGTTTCATGGTTAACTTTGCTTTCTTAATGGGAACGGGAAGTATGGTGTCATTGTTAGTCGAATATGCATTATAAAGGCAAGGTCGCCCATTAGCAATTAAGATTTGCGCATGCCTGACTTACAATACAGTATCGCAAGTGCCGCAATGGCATCCGATGAATGAATGACCTTCGGTATGCAATTTCTACAGCGAAAACTTCAGCATGTCTTTACACCCGCATTATTCACTTCAAAAATCGGTTCCATTCGCTGCGAACATACAGTAAGTGGAAAATATGACTGCGGTATGCCGCTACATTTTCCCAGGGCCGTTGGCAATCCTGTAACAAAGGTGCGAATCGAGTTACGATCTTGGATGGACAAAAGCGATTGTTAACGGACTTAAACACTATGTTAAAGCATCAAGGTTATTGTATCAATCGTAGAAGCGGCGCTACCCGACTATAACAGAATGTCAAAGTATTAAACATATTTGCCAAACAAGATCTGATTTGCATTTTACAAACGAAAGCCAGCTAGTAATAATAATTAGGAGCTAAGTACAGTAACTCAAACTTATAAAGCTCATTTTCAGCTACGTAATAGTTCTAGCAAATCCATAAATCAGGACATTTTAATCTCAATCAGTTTAGCAGAAATAAGAGTTACTTAAGTTGTCAAAACACGAGCCATGTCTCTCAACCGTCCCATCGTCGTATTGTAAGCCCGCCGGCTATCCCGTTATTTCCTTATGTAACCCAAAGCTTTAAAATAAAATTTAAAGCTAGGTAAGGGCACAAACAGATGGCTAGCATGCTCGCTAGTAAAGGCAGGTTGGGATCACGGAAATGTTCGTCCAAAGGGAACCTGCATTTTTCATACTGTATGTCGCCTAAGGGACAATTCCGCAAAATGTGATAAACTTCTGTCGTATCAAATGAGATTTACGCATCGCAAAGCACACAAGTCACCGCCATAGTCAGTTTGTTTGGGGACGCTTTTTGACTGTTATATTAGCTTAAACAAAAAATATAATCCATAACAGATTTCTCCACTTTCTTCACCATCTGAATGTTGCATTGAAACTCATAATTTTAAAAAAACGGAGTAGATGAAATTAGCCTTAAAGCTACTTTGCATAAAACAGTTTTGCATAGAATTCATTAGAATAGGCTAAACAAATTAAGCGGTCGTACAAGCACGATAAAAAATATTAAATATAAAACTTTAATTCCAATTTACCGAACATTTTAATCGAAAATTTCAGTACTGACCTGGTTATTCAACATATCATGAAGCCTTAAACGGGTAGCAATTATCGCTATTGGAAGACGTACTTCGATGATCGCGAAAGAGCCGGTGACGGACGTTAAAATCTTACAACGACGTTCGGAAATTTCATCCCATACGCATATCCAACGGCATGATGATACGTGAAAACGAAGCTCGCAGAAATGGGAGACAATATTGCCTGCAAACACTTTTCAGCGTACTGTTGCAGTGAGAGCATTCAAATAGAGCAGATACTGAGCTTCTAATTCCAGTTAGCGCTTCCCTCCACGCATTATTGATGCCAAAGAACAGAGCAGTCAAAAGATTCGGAATGAACGTCGACATTCAAATATTCAACTGAGTTGTGATGCACACGAAATCGCTTTGTCATCAGTCTGCTTCAAAAAGGCGCAGGCGCCATCGAGGAAAAATGCAAAACCATCGGAAATTATAAATGACAACTATAGACTACGAGTGAGTCATTTAATTTCCACGCAAAGTCGACTTGAAGATCGTTGCCGTTATTGGGCGTAAACTTCAATGCGTAACAACGTCTTTGAGTAATCCGCGTTCGTACAAAACAAAATCGTCAGTCAGCTTCTTTCAAAAACTGAAATCTCGTCAAGGCACGCGCAACGCTTCACCGAGTAATAACAGTTGAACATAAAACTGTCAGAGGCATATTAAGGATATTTTAAGGATACGGCTTCCACCATTGCTCCGCAGACGCGGCGTGGTCATGACGAAGTGTCTGCCCTATGGAACGAGGCATCGAGTGAGCAAAGGCAACAAAAGTTTCAACTTCCCGATCTGTGGTGCCACCGCTCGGAACATTCTCTCCATCACCAATACAAGGTGACATTGCCAACTCTCTTAGGCTTTCGCCTGACGCTTGCGATGGGTCGCTAAGCGATCGTAATTTCGGATATGTCAAAGCAGCCGTACGCCAACGATGGTCCTGCATTTTTCTCTTCGATCTCCGATAAGCAATAAATACAAGCAGAATGGACGCTATGGCCAGCAGACCAAATACGACGCCCACGGCGATGAAAAGTGTCTCCAAAAGAAATTGAGTGGACGACTGTTTACTCTGATCGACGTCCCTAGGACGTCCCATCTCCTTAATTAGCGTCCTCAGACGAGGTGACGGCGTCGCTAGCGGCAACGGCACACTAGAAAACATACTGGTCGTCACCTGCTCAGGTACATCGGCATGTAAACGGAGAAAACGCTCCGACGGCTTCTTAATTGCGGGCATGAATTCGACCACAACAGACTTTTCAGCTGGTCGGCTACTGATGCTAGAGGCAACAGCAGGCGGAACCGTCGGTTCAAGGAATGGTGCCATCATTACTGGCCTTCTTCGTATAGACGGTTGCTCAAAGGCTACACCAACAGGCACTTCGATCACTTTAGCTGCTCTGGTTGCATTTGTAATGTTTGGGAACATCCTGACTGTTGCGTCATCAGATACTGGCTTCTGCTGCTGCTGCTGCGTTATTTTGGATATTGCAGGTTCGGCTGTTGTTCTAGGGGTCGAAGCTCGATTTTCGAGGATGTGCAGCAAGGATACCAGCTGCCCTATGCTTTCTTTGGTCATTGAATCGGCCGAAGTGGTAGGCGACACGTTTTCGCCGTGTTTAATCAAGCGGAGGGGTCCCGCGGTTTCCAACAACTGGTCCAACTTGGTTTTGTCATCTCCAGCAACCGAATCAAAGTTAGGATGACTCTTCAACTTTTGGAGAACCACTTTCAAAGAGTCGGACAGCTTGGACAGCATATCGGTCATTGACGAATGGACCACTTGGTTCAATATGTCATCAATGATTAAGGAGGCGTTCTCTGTGCGAGCCGATATAGCTTGGTCGAATGTTGTAGGTGACTGGGTCAACGGCATTTTCTTCACAGATTCCGGAATGACTCGTCGGTCCGTTGTGATGGTTAAATTACCTTGGGTATAATTGTTGCTCAATGAAGAATTTGTCAAAACGTAGACCGGTTCGGAAGACTTTTGTAGTACAAAGGACCATCCAAGGGCAGCGGTAAGCTGCGCATAGCCGATAAAGAGCAATACGGAGGCCATACGTAAATGACGCTTGGCGCTCAGTGAGCCAAGCGAAGAGTTGCTGCGGGACGACGAGCCCGTCTGAGCAGCTAAACAAATAAAGTCACAGTGTTGCCACATGGCGCGCAGCTGTCTTGGAAAGACAATGTCCATACGGTAAACAGCGAGCGGACGTTTAGGTGGGTGCTCAGCGACGATCCCACGGGAACTGTGTCGTCCTGTTGTACGCGCTGCTGACCTTAAGCTGTGACAATGAGCCCGCAAAGGGTTGGTCACGGCCACAGCGCATCAACGGAACTTGTTCGCTACCGGTCCATCCCACAACTGCCAAATGGATCAATGGAAAATTGGTGGTTTTTTACCAGCTATTATATTATCTATGACAGGCAGCGTCCAGTTCCATTGAATACCATTTGTGGAGAACGTACGACCAGTTCGGTCAAGTGTCCACTCCGATGATGTTCAATCGGCTTAGACTCAACCTTAATGCTCCTCTACGATACGTAGAGAATGCGACCAAAGAGCATCCGCCGTCAACGACGAAAGGACGGAAATAGTTCACCTTATACCGGTGGAGATGAACCCACGCCAATAAATAGGGTTCAAAGGTTCAATAGATTGCTTGAACTGCCACTTGTGAGCAGTGAGCAGAGGTAGGGCGAACGAGAGCTGCAATCTGGATTATATGATACACTTATTGTTCAGCTTTTTTTCACAACTTTACTCACCTGAATGGTCTTGATGCAATCGCAAGCTTGGCCAGCTGACGGTGAACACTTCGTACTAATTAGCTCAAATTAAAACCCCAAATACGGAGAGGCGATAAAAAGCCTGCAGGCCGCTATTGGAGCCCCGTTACCCGCAGAGATTAGCAAAAGAGCGTCTGTACAAATTAGCACCACTTTAACACAGGTGTTCCTGTCAGCAGGTTACGACAATGGGGGACATAGAACTTTCCCAATTTTTGTCACACACCTACGAGAAAACTTCGCCGCCAAGCGATTACGCCAATAGACTTGAGTAGGCAACGCAGATTACTGGCGAAAAATTAGTTTTGAAAAAACCCGCTTGAAATGTAAAATTCTTTTAAAACGCGTCGTTCGAAAAGAATGGCGGGAAAAGCAAGGGAAAATACCGTAATTAATGTACAAATAGAAGCGCTTTTGACAAGTTGGCGCGCTTGGAAAAAAGACTGCTCGCATGCAAATGTTCGAGAGTCTTCCGTAAGTTGTGATCGGGTTATTCGCAACTCGAAATGGAAATATGCAAATTGCGGCTTCGTGAAATGTCGTAAAAAATGGGGGCAATACAACGCTTCGTCAAACAGTGGACATTCGCTTCGTAAGTAAAGCTTCGGGAGAAGTACAAAAGCAAGTTACAATGCAGCGTGTGACTATGACAAGAGGGCGAATTCCAGAAATGGAAAAACCTAGAACGGACTGACTTATTGGACGCAAAGCAAAGCAGGTCCCTGGCAAGATGATTAATTCGATGCGGCTCCTATCTTTTTGTTTTGTACACATATTGCAAGGTCTAAAATTTGCATAATTACGAATTCACTACGATGATTACTTCGAACAACCGACTAGCAATCATCACAAGTCGTCGAATATGCCAGCCGGTGGTGACTGCGGGGTTCCATACGATTGTCGCCATCGATCATTTGAGTCAAAAATATTCCGACGAACAGTTTCCTCTTGGTCCAATATACTTCGACGGTCATTGTAAAATATACGCGATTGGTCGGGTACGCTTTCCCGGTCGGCTTAATAAGGGCAAAGAGAAATATGAACATTGAAAAAGGAACCAATCAAACAGAGCGTACCGTTTGATTCCTGCTTCGAACCTGAGTAACGATCGGCCAATTTACTTCTCCAAAATTGGTCTCGAGATTCGCGATTCAACTCTCTTTGCGCTTGGTTTCGCTCTGCAACATTGCAACATTTCGCCGAATAGCACAACGTGTTAATGTCTCGACAAACCAGCCAAAACTAACGCTTTGCCGCTGACCACAAAATCGGCGGTGATATCGTCATTTTCCATAAACTGCTCGAAACCAATGAAATGAAGTAAGCGGGTTCCAAGACGAAAGTATGTGCACATGCACAGTAAAATAATAGCCATTGGAAAGTATATGTTGAAAGAACCGGCTATTGCTTCAATCACATCCAAATGACCCATAATCTGAAAGTTAAACATAATTATAGCATTCTAAGGTTAATTGATGCCCATATAGCAAAAACAAGCAAAACAAAAGTCGAAAGTCGCGAGACAAAAATCTCTATTGCGATAAGAAACGTACAGCAGCTAATGGTTGCATCGCGTTGAAGTTATGAATACGCTAATTGAACTAATAACTTACAGCCGTATAGGCAGTCTCCGTCTCGAGCATTAAATCTTTGGTCACATGCGCGTCCATGTGAATAAGTCCCAAAAAGTTTAAGCACATAGGTGGCGTCAAGCGACAAAACAATCTAAAATTTAAATATTCAGAAGTTCTTCAAAGAAGGATTGCTCATTGCGCACATCGCGCTGAATAGCAAACTGTTTTCGTCCGTATGATGATGCGAGTCCAAATGGTAGTAACGATAGACCTTCAGCCGAAAGACGGTATAATATGCGCAAAGGCATAAATACATTATGGTTATTATGGAAAATACCTAAAAATAGCGACTAGAAAACTTTGTAATACGTTATTGCATCTTCCCACCTCTATGAAAACGTAGTCCTGATTGACAGCAGCCAAATGAACAAATAAAGCTGCCAAGGAAAGAGGAGGATGTAGGCTGAAGAACGTTGATTCAGACCATACGATGAACCCGGTCATTATGCACATGAAAATAGCAATGGCACGTAGAACGTAACGTCTTAACTTGCACTCCCAATACCACCCTACACATATATGCGTCATTAAACAAAAAATAATATAGGCAATAACGTACTAATACGAGGACTGCAAAGCAAAGCAGAAAAACTTCGATCAACAACAACGCTGGACATGACTAGTTCTCTTTGAGGGTTCTTTTCGCTTTCGAAAATATCCTCTCGGCGAAGAGCGGATGCCATCAATGCATCCCATTGGGCAACAGACCTATTGTAGTCTTGCAACGACCTAATCGATCGTTTATGCAAATTGGCCAAACTCTTAATATCTGCACCAGCATAATCAGCACCCGAAACTTCAAAGTCGGATGATTTCATCAATTTAGTAACGATCGTTTCGGGAAACTAAGAAATATAAATAAACAAAATTAACTACAACATAGATTAAGGCTGAATACCTTTTGCAGGATGACCTTAACGAGCGGTCCACGCTCTGGACAATTTCTCAAAGCCGCATGAGCGGCTGTCGTATCCCTGTAAGCTTCCTTAACCGCTTCTTCGGCATCGTTCTTTTCAATGGACAATTTTCCAAGGCGGAAATAGGCTTTGCGCAAGCTGAAGCCGTCCAAGCTACTCAACCAGACGTTTCTTGGAACTTCAACAAGACCATAGCCAAGCAGAAGAACAAGCCAAAACATTCCCCACGTATTACTGGCTGCTATACATATAGTCTTTAGATTTTCTCTGAACAACAATCAGCAAAATAGAAACAATCTAACGCGGCAACCAACTTACCCGCTTGGAATATGACCAGAGATCGTAGCGTAAATCAGCAGAAACGTAAAAACGATAAGGTAGGTGCCATAGTACGCAGCATTGTTGATTAATGCGCGCTTCAACTTACCAACTGGCGTAAACTCGCCCGCGTTCGAATAAGACTGCATCAATGGTAGGACAATCCTACAAAATTCCGAAAAGCATCAAAGCGCAAAGACTTGGAAAGCAAAAATAAGTTACTTGCGCTATTGCAAGAATTAAAGATGTTTAAATAACGAACCTGCATTCAAAAAATTGAGCTACCGTATTTCCCGCCAGGTTTTAAAATTAAAAATGCTCAGGTAAGCTAGCATCACGAGCTTTATTTTTTGGTCCCAAGCGAAAGAAGCATAGAACGAAATTTTTTTCTTTAATATGTCCAACGAATATATTTCTCGTCAAGCGAAATTTTGAAAAAAAAGATGTACGCACCATGTTAACAGTTGGGATGTCCAATAGACGACGCGCCATAGCACGGGAAGAGCATTTCCAAACATATACGAACTTGGTGGATGACACGGATTGGCCTGATGCGTTTTATTCAACGTTGAGTTATAATGGATTACACAAAGGCGATGGAACGTCTAAACGGATAAGAAGTGCACTGTAAGCGAACATTTGATAACTTTTCTATCTACTAATCAGTTTAATTTTATTCTTTTTATCTCCAGTCGATTTAGTAGGTGCAGACGTACACATGAAAAAGCAAACCGCAGTTTTAGCAAAGCGTTAAGCTGCGTTGCCTACAAAATCAGTATTGACATTACTGCCCGTTTCAAGATGGGCAAAACGTTTCAGAAAGTTGCGTCATATTGCAAAATGCTGCCCTGATAACGCTGTTGACGATAAGAAAAAAATACTTAAAAAGTTTAAATTAGTTTCGATCATCGCTCCAGTTAATAACTGTTTAAAGTAGTTTCGACGCCCGACTATATTTAAGGCAGTACTGCAGCAAGATGGAACACGAAGAAATTATTTCTTAACGCATAATCATTGCAGACGCAGCGACGGCGAACCTAACAGACACAAGTCCGGTAAGCAATTCTAATGTATATAAAATAAGCCAACTATGGCAAATGGGCTCATTATAACTAAATTTAAAAGATGAATTATTACTAATAGAAAGCAAGAACAAATGACAGTTTTGCAGACAGTTCATGTCGGTTGATTAAAGTTAATATTACCACTTGGAAAAAATATTTACGAATAGAAGGGATAAATACTTTATAAAACGATACCAACCCAAACATGCTGCCTCCGCGTTAAAGAAAATCCCAATTCTTCAAAACAGTCCATTTGGGTATCATCTGGGAGTAATCTCGAAGAATAATGTTCGCCCTTCTCAAAAAGCCAAAATATTTCATGCGACGTAAACTTACGGATAAAACTGGCATTAACTCTTTTCAGCTTTCTTCATCAATTAAAATTCCGATCGTTTCGTAATTGGAAAAGTTAAAAACGGGTCACTCAACAATGTGTCTTGGAATTTGGTTTACAGCTGACGAAGATTGCAAAACTATTAACTTTTACATCGATTAAGTCGAACAACAATGTATAAATAATCAACGCAAACCTATTAACCCTCCATTGCCAAGGAAATGGATTAGCTGGCACTAACAGTTCAAAGGATAGCAAGTACTTATCGATCACTTACTATCAGAGCAAATTACTCACACTTAATGAAGGCGTTACCATTTCCCAGCAAAAGCTCAAAATTAACGCTAGGCAGCGCGTAGATAATCATAAAGAAATAGCCAATAAAAAGTTGACAAGTATAGTTTAAACATATGCAGTTTTCTTACCAGAACAACATCCAGCGGCAGCAGGAAAACAATGACGAAAGCGAAGTACCAAGCAACAATTGTTGACAAAGAGACAACAACATGCTGACGCTTCCAGTCGCCATATTGATGCAATACCATTAGCACAATCACAAAAACAATTAACAATTCAAGAACCAACGATGTTACTCCCATGGTTAATGTCCAATGCGTACACGGCAGACCGTGAAGTGCTGGAGCAAATTTATTCTGCCAATACGAAGAACAACAAAACCGGGAAACAAAAGCTTTAATACAATGAACAAACCATTACCAGTATACATACAGTAGAAGGACGCGCAGGTGTGTTTCGCATAAATCTGCAACTCTTTGATACAAACATTGTTTCAACGATCCCTTTTGTTGTGTTGATGAAGATAGGGATAATATGATTGCCGCAGGTACTCTTTTTGAACATTTAAGAACTATCTATTACGTGCTCTTCCTATTCTTTCGATGCGTCTTACTTAACCATTGAATTTCTGCTTTTGTTCAATACGAGAGTACGGTAAGATTATTTTCCTTATTGGTCAAAAGGACGGAAAGGGAAAGGTTACATTTTTAACTTGCAAAGCGTAAGCTTCAACATTTCAATTGTCATTCTACGTTATGGCCTTTACCTTCTGAGTGGCTGTGTTGTGTTCAGCGTCAAAGCAAAGCTCGGCTAGCCTATTAGTACACTAAAAATCACTTAAAATCTCTCATTGACTTACTTTAAAACGAGCGGGCATCCAGTAAACAGCTTTCGAAAGTTTGAAGCAGTCTGCTGTTCGCTAAAGGGCGAAATAAGCTTTAAGCCACTCCAAGCAAGGACATGGCGCAGAAAACTCATTTCGCGCATGTATGCTGCTTCCGTAAGGCAACAATTTCATTGATTTTGTCGGCTAAGAACAGCTTTTCTTCAGTGACGTTGCTCTTATCGTTTTTATGGTTTCTTAAATACAGTGTGCTCTTTAATAACTTTAATTGTAGGCGGCAAGCGTGAAAGGACGCTTAAACGCTATTGGGGTTCTTATCAGCTTTGAACCATAACCACCAAATGCAGGCAATGAATTGAACTTTCGATCGATGAAATAGACTGTAAACTATTCTTCAGAATTATTGATGATTAACGGATCACGTAGTTTACCATTTTTTAAGGGAACGCTACGAAGAAGTTTATCAGCAGAATATGGTTTCCAGTGCCGTTAAACAATGCGACTTGGATGGGTATTTTCGTCTACTTCCTTCACCTCGACTCAATAGGCTCAAATCACCCGTGTCCATGCACAAATACGGAATTTTGCCAAGCGTACGGTTTCCACTTTTAAAATCTCCGGTAACTTCTGCATATAAACTAAACACTTAAGCGTATATGTGTCCATATATTGCAGATTCCTTTTACATTCCTATACGCGGTTTTGCTCATGGCCGTTTGGGCAGTGAGGCAAAGCTGTTACTAATTTTAAACTCTTTGATATTGCACAGATTTTCCTTCTTGAAGGCATTTTTATTTATTGAAACGTTGTAGAACTCCTCCGGCCCAGTTTTCATTGCATTCATGAATGAAAGTTTGACCTTACGGCGTGGTAAGTCAAGTTGGTATATTTTTTAAAAAGCGACTAAGACTCTTAATTTGGTTATTTATTGTTTTAAGATAAAAAGCTCCACTGAAAATGACTCCAGTTTTTTGCATACTTTAAAGTGTAAGTTAAACTAAGAGAGTTGGTGCCAGGTAGCTCGGTGGATACATGGTTTTAAGTTAGCTGCATCGAAAACTTATCCAGCTCCGGTAAAGCCGCACGTATTTGATTACATTTCACGGCTATAATCCACTTTTAACATGGACAGTAAATCATTAGATAAGGGGATACGGATGGAAGAAATTACCGAAGGTTCCATAATGATGAATGAGAAGAAAGTTGAATTACTGTATCCCCAATATACGAAACTTAGAAAAATAGTTTTGTGGACTAATTGCGTCTCCTTCTTTATCAGTGCATCGCTTTTTGTAAGAACGGGCATTGCTCTTTCCGAAAAACAAGATTTTTTCAAAATGATGGAAATGTACACGGGCTGGAGAATGTGGCGACACCTGCTGCCCCCTGTCAACGAGGTAAGCTTTATTTTGTTCTTAATATGCTGTGGACCATACCTTTCTTCCTAGTTTTGCGTCAACGCATTCCAAAACTTTATTTCTTCTGCGAATCAGCCACACTAGACTACGTTTTGTCCGTGTAAACGCCATAAAAATCGCAGCGCAATAGAGTTGTTGAATGGTACGGTTTTCCAAAAAATTGCTATGATCTTTTTAGGCACTTTCATTCGTTTATACGATGGCTATCATTTGGTTCACAGCTGTAGTAATTTGCTTTAGCGGCCTGGATGGTGCTTTGTTCACTGAACTCTCTTCCGTAGAGAGATACCTTCGCCTAACGTCCACTATATTTTTTGTCTTTGGACTCGACATTCTTGCTTCCACTTTGCACAGCAGAGTGGGATTCCGAAAAACAAGAGCAATGCTATTCCAGGTAGATAAAATGACTAATGTAGCAAACTTTGCCCAACACTTTAAAATTACAGAACTTAGAACAGTAGAATATTAAAGTTGCTTCCATGAGACTCTTTTATTAAAACCACACTGCCGAAGTGTATTGTTTATTCAAAATTTATAGGACGTATATAGTGACCATGCAATCTGTAATTTGCATAAATTATTGGTCGCTTAAAACTGTGGATATATTTTGTTGCAGGCTTACGCTGAACAACACTATGCTGTATCAAGTTTTAGCTGGATTTTTACTTCGGTCATAGATAATCTGCAAGCTTCATGTCATTGCTGTGGCTATGCAATGGGAAAATCAGTGATCATAAAATATCGTGCGCAACATGCTGTCATATTTTGGTCCGAGACGACCAATTGGGGGCTCAAGCAAGCGTTTGATATTAAGTACAACGATTCGGCATTAGTTGAGCTGGTTCCAAGAAGCTGTTGCAAAACCCCTGAGGACGAGAACTGCAACATCGGCAAGTATTACGATAGGTGAGAAGTATGCTTATGATTTTTTTGCTCTAAACTTTATGAAGCAATTAAACAATAAATTTAAGTTAATCCAGCATTAGTGAACATTCTTTTGTGAGGCATAGTGTTTTTGTTTTCACATTGTTCATCAGCACAAAAGGAATCCAAAAAGTAACTTATTAGTAAAATTATATACATCTGATAAAGGCGACAATTTTGTGACCTAGACACACAAGTATTTGTCTACTAATAATTTAATTTTAAAAATTGTCCATACATTGTAGGGTGAATTGGTCTATTGCGATGGACAACAAGTGGTCAGACAAAATTTACGTGAAAAGTTGTAACAGATGTACTGACTATTACAACATTTTTTTTGCTCCAGGATGTTATTTTAGTTTCTTTATTATCATTCTCATAACGATAATAATTTCTGCTTTATGCTTCTTGTCGGTGTACATGCTTAAGTGTATAGAATCAACGCCAAATCTTGACGTAGCCGATTGACTATTGGACTCGGAAATGGATGAGTCTGAAATTCTAGTTGAGCACGCCAACCTCTTGCTGTTGGCGGGAATGGTTTAAGTTTCCTGCTCAGGCAACTTGTATTCCTTGACCACAGTGAATACGCATACTTCCGGAATGGTTTCCCGGTGACCAAACGGCAAAAAAAGAGACTATGCTACGTATAGTTTCTTGGAACGTGAACGTTTTTGACTTGTGTTTACGCCTTTGTAGGCTTTATGGTTACTCAAATTTTTAAAAATTAAAGTCAACTTCACTACATGCTTTTTCCGTCAGCTAGCAAAGTTTAAACGCAGCCTTGAATTTATTCGCTCAGCTAACTTGTGATAATAATGCAGCCGAAAGCTATGCCGAATGAAGCAAACAACTTTTGAGCTTTTATTCAATTGCTGATCAAAAAGTGCGTCCTTTATTTTTTTAAAATTCGAGAGGAAAAAACACCTAATATTCGTACGCCTGGCGTGGTTTAGGGTTTCCTTTCGTTAAACTTCCGTTGCGTACTTGGAGGCAACTAAAATCAAGTTCTGTTCGTTCAGATAAGCGCGCAGCCTGCGTAGAAGCTTAAAAATCAAAACTCGTTGGTTCTAGTAATCACAGACATTTTAAACTTAAACTTGAAATCAGCATTTATTTTAGTTAGGCTTGCATTAACGGAACTGCGACGATTTGAGCTAAAGGAACATGAGTTTAGTTCTGCGTACAGTACGTTAAAATCCTTCGAGGTTTAACATGAACAAGTTACATTCCTGTCGTAGTTTGACTTTTCGTTGTCAGAGCTACCCATTTAAATGGTAATAATAAGATAAAAAAATAATAACAGGAACATGTGGAGTCTTTTCTCTTAGCTACTCAGGGTCTGAGAAATGCAGGTTCCTTTTCGGAGAGCATGACGTCAGCCTGTTGTGCCCTTACTAGATCGCATGCCGGTTATTTTGTTTTGTCTTTACTTAAGTCTAAATCAAAACATAATCCCTAGATTTAAGCATAAGCTTAGCTAGGAGCAGATAAAACGGACGGCAAACTTACAGTAAGACAGTGGGGCGGCTTAGCGATAGGATCCGTAGGTGAACGCGAATAAAAGTAAAACTATGTCCATTTAGATCGTAGCACAGTTTAGCACAGTGTTTCTCAACGTGGGCCCTGGGAGACTTTAGGAGGGCCCTGGAGGACAATGCGGCAGGACGTTGTCCCAATCAACGGTGGGCCCTGACAAGGACTAGGGGGCCCTGGCAAAGGCTAGGAGGCCCTGGGGCAAAAAAGGTTGAGAAACTATGCCACAGACCTTCTCCTGTGTTGCCACTCGCAAATGCTAACTTCTTATCCGCGCAGCTCAACTGGCAATGGCATATTCTTAGATCATTCTTCGAGGCAACGCGTAGTTAGTAGCTTTTCTTTGCGCCCTTCTGCTACGAATTTTCAGAAAAGTTGGTTAATTTCATCCTCCATTCTACTTGGTTCCGACGAATTCCAGGTCTACAGCTCAGCAACCGCAACAGTATCTCCCTGCTGTTCCGCGTTTGGCCATTCACAGTTTTTGCGTTCCGTGAGGAAAAGCGCAAGCGGTGGCGCACACGACACGACGTCAGTCGATACTTGTCTAAGTTTTCACCAATTTCGCCCACTCTCGTATGCACTCATGATCTCCACAATTTCCGCTAGCGGTGGCTGACGTTCCCTCGTCAGCAGACAACGGATATTTGCTCAGTCTAAGCACCATGCTAGAAGAAAGGCGCAAGTGGTAGCCCGCCTCCTCCGCTGACCACCAACCAGTTTTCATCACCGGTGATAATGTCGTCCACTCGTCCTGCTCTGGGCGACTTCCACTTCTTGGGCTAGCCAAGGATAGCCTTCTCTCATTAGCCTACAAGATGGGCCCGCCAGATAAGAAGAAATAAACCTGTTACGAAGAAGGCCACTACGATGCACATGTAATGGACCATTTGTGCCAGATGGTGCGCAGTTGGATCAATTATATGATGTTGGCTGGGCAAGCAAGAGTATGTAATGAAGGAGCAACTGACGGAAGGCACGTTGTTGTCGTCATTGTCGATAGACGAACGGTTGACTTATCGAGAGACGAATAAGCTTTCTTTTGTTTTACACGTGAATGTGCAAAATGTACGAATCGGTAACTGCACCTCTGAAAACTCATCTCTTCAGTAGAGAAAGTGCAATACTCCTGTCTCGCTTTTCACGAAACTGGGCACTTTTGTGCTCTTCGTTATCAATTTCGTAAATTTCTTGTTCCTTCCTCAGGGTGAAGGTTATCGGCTACGGGCTGCCTAGCTTCTTTCGGTGCGCAACTATCGCGAAAGATTTCATTTCTTTCCTTCCAAGCTAAAACCGGACAAGCATTGGCCGTTGAAACCACCGGGGACGACTTAAGAGCAAATTTTTGCGAGCGTGGTCCACATCCGTTTGCGCACTATTTCCAGCCTTTGACCGCCGGAGAGGTAACGTTGTCTCGCCATCTTTCAAGCGCTGATGGTTGATTCTTGTCTCTATTGCAGAGAAATGTCGCTGGCGCAGAATCGCTTCCTCCGTCCTGCGAGCAATTCTGCTCCAATTATGACCAGGCTGGTCCACCTGTGTTTCCATAGACCGGTGTTTCTCAACGTGGGCCCTGGGGCCCCTCTGGGAGCCCCTGAGAGGTTTTGGGGGAGCCCTGGGAGACTTTAGGAGGGCCCTGGAAGCCAGTGGGGCCCTAGGGCAAAAAAGGTTGAGAAACTATGGTTTAGCACATAGTTTCTCAACCTTGTTTGCCCCAGAGCCCCCCTGGCTTTTGTCAGGGCCCCCCTAATCCTTGTCAGGGCCCATCGTTGACTGGGACAACGTCCTGCCGCATTGTCCTCCAGGGCCCTCCTAAAGTCTCCCAGGGCCCACGTTGAGAAACACTGGTTTAGCATAATGCATTGCATTACTGCTATTCTCATGAGTAATGCGATCAATATTTAAGCGGTATCACTTTTGTTCGATTAAAGCTTCGTTAGCTATGATCAGCCTGCTTCGTGAAAATTACTTGACGAATTTCATCAGTGAATTGGTTAAGTTTATGGAAGCTGGCTTAGAAACGACGAAACAAGTCTGTCCTTCTGTACGTTTCTGCAACTGTAGAAACGTTTTGTTTGCAGATAGAAATAGGGTATAATTTATTTTTAATTCATTGCAACAACGTGTCGAGACTGTTTAGCAACGCTAATTTCTATCGGCAGTTAAAGCCTTAGTAATGCCCTCATAGAAAGACGCTACTTGCGGAATCAACCTGCGTTTTAACACACATGAGAATTTTTAAAATTTTTGTCGGCCCTTTTGGATGCGTCCTCTTCTGTCATTGGCGAATCGGACGGTGTGTAAGCCAAGATTACGGATCATCACCGTCGGTGCTATCGTGTCGCTTTTCAACATTTGATTATAACAGTTATCTTCCTATTCTAATTTAAAACATTTCTTAAGCGCTGATGCGTCTTTCATATGGCTTATTGTAAGCCAAAGAACTAAACAGTGCGGCAGGTCTAGATAGGTGTACTTGCAAATCAAGGTTATTGTAATCACGGTCCGCCTTTTTCAGCTTTAATAAATCGGCATTTTGTGAAAGTGATTTGTTATCATAATTTTCCGTAGTGAAACATTTGCTTGCATTTCCTGTGTTTAGTATATAAACAAAAGAAGCAGTTGTTAATGTTTTAAGCCATATGATTTTCTATACCCACCAGCATTGGCGAACCGTATGAAATTATTATGACTTTTTCTTGGCGAGCTGTTCTCAGGTTTTGCCGTTAATTTTCGTAATATGAATTTGCAACTTAGGGAGCTGACTGGGTCGTATAAAACAGCTGTAAGCACTGAGAAGCCGCCCATTTTTCGCTGTTACTAGCGTGGACACTTTAGCCATTAATTTTTCTGTTTGAAAACGTTTTGTGGCGCGCAACTCTAAGAGGAAAATTAAAATCGTATTTATTCTCCTCGTTAGTCGTGTTTTGAATATTTTCTTTTCGCGTCTCGCCAAAATAACTTTGAGCTCCAGTGCTCGTCCGTGCTTGCAAAAGCTGTTACAACATCTGCTTTACATTTTATACCTATTTCAGAAGGAAGATTTTATCTTCGGAATGGCGCTGTCTTTGTATCCACCATAAACCATTCCACCAAGTAGCGCGAATCGCGCGAACAGGTAACTAGTGAATTAGCATAAGAACTGTCAATCAAAGTAATAAAGGCGAGCTAGCCCTTAGTACATGCACTTTCTTGGTTGTTTAAAGATAATTATGGTGATGCATCATTTGATAAGAATTTATAAGCGGCAAAATAGCTGAAATAAATTGCGTCAGCCGCTAGTGACGAAAGGAAAAAATCAGTTGTGATTGTGAGGTTAGGACAGTTGTTCTTATTCTTCCGAATCAACTATGGAAGTAAAGTCACTTTTTTTGCAAAACAAACTCTTATATTCCGTTTTGAAAATTTTAGATAACGCAGAGAACAGATATGGCTAGAAAACGTAAAAGAGAATTAAGCTGGTGAATAGCGTTGCATCTGAATTGGAGTCTGCTTCATGTCTGGAATGCGTGGTTAAGAATTACATCTCGTATGCATTGTCTTGTGCTCGCGAAATTTTAAAGTAGCAAGTCGCTGATTCAGGTGGTCTGCATCAAATCGTTGAGTAAGTACATACCTTTTCGTCCTTGCATCATTGTCTTTTTTGTTTGAAGAAACTGCCCTAATCAAATCTAGAAAGTTGTTAATCCAATTCCGTTACCGTAACATAAATCACCAGAGACTAATTAGGTTGTTATCTTGTGTTAACTCTCGAGCTGTAAACAGTTTTCAGGTTGTTTGTTATCTTTTTTTCTCGATTCACTCGTTTCTTCCAGAGTATCCTCTGTATGAGAATAGAAACTAAGTTAGTAAACGTAATTTTACGGAACATAACACAATAGTTTAATTCCACTGTTGTTAGGATCAATTTTTGTCCTGTTAAGCTTTCGGTAGGTTGCTCGCCCCGTCGTCAGCACATTGCAACGATTATGAGCAGTTGGTCGGGTCGGTATAGTGAATGGCATTTTAAAGCGATAAAAATATAAATCAGTGCAAACGGAAGCTTACATTAGTTTGGCATACT
The DNA here is from genome assembly GCA_037903355.1 of Trichuris trichiura. NCBI lineage: Eukaryota > Metazoa > Nematoda > Enoplea > Trichinellida > Trichuridae > Trichuris > Trichuris trichiura. The sequence goes on from JBAJFE010000060.1 coordinate 664,596, forward strand.
ACAGAAAACGTACATATTGAAAGTAAAAGAGTAAGGAAACAGAAAGATGATCAACTGAGATTGAGTAACAATAGTGATAATGCTTTTCTAGGTCTAAATGAAGTCCATTTTAAACAGGACAGATTGGTCTTAACAAAGCAGGACTAAGCGTGTATTAATTATTCCAAATTCTGGAAATGTGAAAGCAATAATTAATTTTAATGCATGCCGGTTTGGATGTCAACTGAAAGTGGTCTTGCACGCTTTACTTTAAGTCTTTGCGTAACGTGAAGGCTCAGAACGTGCTAATTAAGGGAAGGCGGCAGATCAGCACACATAGTAACTAGAGCATTGCAAAGTGCGCGTTTATAATGTCTAAGCAAGTATAGGCTATCTGTCTTATACAGTTTTTTCAGTGATGCAGCAACGAAGTCGAAAAAATGGAAGACCTATTGGCTAATTTGAAAAATAAATATCAAAGTTGCCTATGACCTTATGCGCGGTTTCTCAATAGGACACTGTAATCCGATAGGCATAGTTTGTTTTCCCTTTGTATTTATACAGTTATGTTTTATAAAGGTAATATTTAAATATTTCAAAAAGCTCGCCATCCTTTGACGAGTAATGGTAAAGCCTGAAGTCCCGTCTGCCGTACGGAACTCATTTGAAATTGAACTCGAGCGATGCTGCCGTAATTTTACGGCGAATAATTGGTGACATTTTGTATCATAGCTGATCTGCGGTTCACTGCTTTGACCTATTTGGTGTTTCTGTAAGGAAACTTCAAAATGCCCTACCAACAAATGGATGAGCAAATTGTTAGAGAATAATACAAGGCACTCAGTCTTCCGTAACATTTTGTATTGCAAAATTGAGACTTTAATTTGGGCGAATGCTGACGGAATAACCGTGTGGCAGTAAGCGCTTAACGCTCTCTCTTTAGGCTTTTGTAAAAACGTTAAATTTGTAGGCTTCGTAAAATATTAAAAACATACTATCAGGTCAAGCAACACCAAATTTATTGATTGGGTAATGCAGGTTTTGTTTCCTTCGAGGGCTAAGTTCTTCGACTACCTTGGTCGTTCTTTTGTCCAACGGAATGCCGTGAAAAATATTTGCATATCCTCTTCAAGAATGAGCAGCCGTGTAATTGTGCTTATCACGAAAGGTTTATTTTCGTATTGTTACTTCTTGTTTGTTGAATATTGTGGACAAAAAGAGAAGCTAGCAAAGCGTGCGCTGTTAGTGACGTTAGCGTTAGCTTGTTTTCAAAATTTTGCTTCTACTTCACCTGCAGCGAAGAGTATCTTATTATGCAAAGAAAGTCGAATCGTAAAAAGTGATGTTTACTTTTAGCCGAGTTGACTTGCGTATTTTTAGGGAAACTCTTCGGAGAGTTTTCTTTAAATCGTTCATTCTTTTGCCACGCAACATCTTGCGTGTTGTCAACAAAAATCGTTGGCAAAGACGTCATATACTTTATTTTAGTTTTCTCGCCTAACAGGCGCTACTGACTAACAAGAGCATCATTTATGTTGAAGTTTAGTTAATGGTTTGCAAGCTGCTCTTCGTACGTAGTAGCATTAGCGTCTGTGTGACATTGTTGCATTGCTACATGCAATTTACTTCTGACTTGAAATTACCGTTAACTCTTTGCTCTGCACGCTAAATGACAAAGCTCATTGGAAGTTCCTTTCGTCTTATGTCCAAATTAGGGCGCATACATCTCACACTATTGTTAATCGTCTTGTTATTTTTTAAAATTATTACTTTAAAATCAAAATGCAAAATTATTGATTTTTCGTATTTTTACATAGTGCTATATGAATCCAGTAATTAATTATTCTCGCTGCAGTTTTGGCTGATACTTTGCAAATAGGAGCGTATTTTTTAAGCGCGCATAGCTGCGAATTTTTTCTGCTGACTTGCGAAGGCATTCGTTATTTACTTTCTTTTTAAAAAGCTATCTCTAATTGCATGTGTTGCCATCGAGAAAACAGAATTCATTACTTGCTCACCATAGCTATGTAAAGAATGTTGGCACTTGAAAGTGAACATAATTCTTTACACGTACGAAGGAAGCGGTTAAACGAGACCGCGGTGGAACATGCACGTTTCATTTTTTTGAACTGCCAAGTTGTTCTTTGCCAATGCCATTTAAGGAACAGTTGCCGCGAATGCCGCTGCGAACTTGCGCTGCTCGCTCATTACTTCATTCGGGCAGATGGTCAGGACTTTTGGAGGCTTTTAGGAAAGGACGGAGGAGGATGACGGCATTTCGAAAATTTTCTAGCCTTTATTTGCTAAGCAAAGCTTTGTGCGAGCCTGCGCGCTTCAGCCAAACTCCAAACTTTTTGAATGCTTTTAGTGAGTATCCTTTTAGGTCGCCGCTTGAACTCTTGTTACTTATGAATCTGCGAACTGCTGAAAGTATTCCGCTTTATCTCTGAACACTCCGAACGAAAGCGTTGTGACTTTTTTGTTGCTAGCTATATCGCTAGACGTTTTAAGCTTCGTCTGTTCGTTTGGGTTAGCGTATATTCGTGCAGATGGGTTTGCCGTATTTCGCACATGTCTCCGCAAGCGGACCAGAAAAGCGCCGTTTGTTTTTCAACTTTTCAGCTTCAGCAGATAGGCTGAGTCGGAGCATTTTTAAAGGGGGAAATTAAATGGCGGTTGACAAGTCGTGCTGGCTCAATCTTTCGTTGAGTTACAAAAACTGCTTCAGCGGATCTGATCCACGTTTTTTTCGCAGAATAAGTGTCTGCCACCGTACTTACTGAGCGATCAACCAACTCGACCAATGCACACCAGGTGTTACGCTGATTGTGGCAGTCTTTTTCGGAGATTATTTAAATGTCCCTTTCGTAATCTTTCGCTTTTGCCAACATGTCTACTTCGCGGGCTTCGTTTCCTCTGTTGAATCGTAGTCTCTTCTACAATTCGTTCCGCTTTAAGAAGATTAACTAAAAAAAAGTCTTTTTGAAGCAACTGTTGAGTCATCGTAGTCTTCTGCTCGTAGCGCTGCCAGATGGCACTGATTCCAGCATATCATAATGTAGTGATGGATGTGACTGGAATTCAGAAATGGTCATAAGAAGTTTTCTCACCAGTTCGTACTTGAACAGTTGTCTGCTTTTAAGCTGATTATGATGTTTACTGTGCATACAATGAGCAATTTTTGCAAAAAGCCTACTTTGCGTGCTGCGTGTTATCGTTTCGAAAGTCGGCATTAGATGTGCAAGTTAGAATACTTTGTCCAACAGAAGTCTGAAAAGCTTAATATGTTTCAGGGTGACTTTTTCATTGGAAAAGAGCCTTTTGCAGCTTCCAAGTTTCCTCGAGCTAACGGGACAGAAGCAGCAAGATAGCAACAACCTATATTAAATATCTTGTTTGCTCATCTCTGTTACGGCGCGTTTAATATGAAACACTAGGCGTCCACTAGAGGCTATGCTCCAGTTGGAAAAAAGAGATGCGTCTGCGCTTTGCATCAGTGGCTTGTAGGCCTGCTCCGACAACATTCATGCTCTCAACGTCAAAAGTTTCCTCGAGCCAACTGCTTATCAAGATGTTCCGTGTTTGCTCACCCGACTGCCATTACGGCAGCAGAGGATAAGAAAATTACGCTTTCTCCAATAGATTGGTCTTCCTCCGCCTATCTTGCTAGCAAAGCTGGCCCTTTTTCACCAATTCATTATTGTTGTACCATCGAGCACGTATACAATTTGCGCGTTTAGTTAAAATAACTTGTAACATGTTAAGAGGCGGACAGACATGCTTTCTCGACCTACTAATGCGCGTATAAGGCTGCTTCTTTCCTTTAATAAGGCACGGATAGGCGGGTATCTCTTCTAGTGTTCGCGAGCGTTAGGCAACAACGTGGCGTTCATCTGGAATTCATCCTTTAATGGGGGCGAGTTGGTACCTTTATTTTCCGCTGACTCACATGAATGTGCCTTTCTGACGGAAACGTCACCCAGCTGCTTTGTCGGCCGTGATAAATAAAATCAGGTGGGACCAGCTGGCAGTAGGTCCGTCCTTGCGCTAAGTCGTCCATCCCTTGTTAGAGTGACGACCAGTTGGAACGGATAAAACGGCTGTTGCAATTGAAAGAGCCTACTTTTCAGATTCAAAATGAACAAAATCGTCCGAAATTGGACGGAGGCTGTTCCCAGTTTTGCACGTATAATTTGAAGCAAACTTTAGTATCCGGCCGCGCACCGGAAGAATCATACGCTTCGTTTGCGGAGCGTCATAAATTTCCGTTTGAAAAAAAGGCGCTCGCCTTCGCTGGCGCTCCACTGCTCTTGTGCGGTTTGAAAAAGGTGATAAGCTTTCCAACTGGACGGCGGAACGTCTTGGACGAATTAGTCATCATTCAACCTGACTGTGTTGACGTTGGCTATCGGTTGTAACGGTGACTGTTGGCAGGGCAAATACAGACCATTGCAGCCGGGATGACTTGCATCATCCTTGCCAGCATGGTTGGCAAAAATTTGCGAAACAGTTTTTTCCTTTAAAATAAAGACGTCTTATGCGATGAACCTTAAACGCATTGACAATTGGCGTTGCATTTTCTGTTTACCAGGCAAAAATGACACTGGCTGATTGCTCTAATTTTCCTTAGCAAGAATTGTTGTTTGCCATTTGGAATATTTGGGGGGCGCTATTGGCGCAGCAATTTTCCCGTCCTTTAGCGAAGGGCAGAAAAAGGGTCTCCTCGCACTTTCACCGAAACTTGTTTTGCGGTTTGAAGTCGGGGAATGTTCGGATGGCATCCGCCAATGTTGTTGGAATAGTTTGGAAGGAATTTTGGTTGCTTTTTTTTCTAAATAGCGAAATTCAGTATTGACAAAGCAGAAGTTTCGTCGAGTCGAAAGCAAAGCTGCTCAGGGTCGGAAAAGAAGCTGAAAGAACGATTTCAGTTTAGCCGGAGCTAGAGCGCGCGCGTAACTGCTTCGAGGACGACAACGAAGGCATTTATCAAGAGTAGCAGCTGCCTGCCGGCTGGTTTGACGGAACCTATCAAGTCGAGCCACACGGAAAGAACATGACGGCCGGTTTCCGAAACTCGTCCGCCGCTGGGCAAACATGCAGCCTTCTTGTTTTGCATACTCATAACTCAGAATTTCTCTCCTTCTAGCTGTTGCCAAACGCGAGTGCCTTGGCCGACAAGGCACTTGTGGACAGGGGGTACCCGTTGACGCGCGCCCAGTCAAGCTTGTCCGCAACTGGCATTCCTTGTTGGCTAGACGGCAAATCTTCCTTTTCATAACAGTAGACTTTAAGAGCAATGCAGCTCGCGTAAACAACGAGTCAATCAAGGAACGGGTCGTATAGATTGTAGCCAAAGGAAAGGGGCATCTTCAATTTTTCAGTCCAGTCGCTCGCGTGTATGCATTGCAGTTGTTTTTTGTGTAGTCATTTTTAAACTTTGCCGGCTGTGACACCCAGGGTGGCCAATCTGTTTACTACTTTTCCACTTGTCGGCTATTGGTTGACTGAGGAGCGCGGCGCGTTGTTTTGTATTGCGGTGCCACAGTTTTCCCAACGATTGCAGCGCCCTCAGTGTTACTTGAGTCGCCTGCATCGGGCTGCCGTAGCGCAGTCGTCACCGTTGTCGGCCGTGAGCAGCTCTTACATTCGTTCGGCCTACTGCCTGAACACTGCCTGAATTTGTCCACGCTGCCAAATGTGCATAATTTTTCTATTTGGAAAGGCTCTAGTCTTCCAGTTGCTGTTGCTCTCCTATGGCGAGTCGACCGACTATCGCTACTCGTCAGTGTCTTCAGGTGAGGAGATCAATTTGCAGATCGTCTCTCCCTTTGACAGCAGCTTCAATTGACCAAACTATTCGTTGCTGCTAGGCATCTTTTGATCCCTGAAAACAAGCACCTAACTGGCAGTCAATTCCCATGTAATAAAATGATGCGCGTCAACTATGACGTCATTGCAGTACGTAATACGAGACCCCTTGGGCTCTGCTTCCTCTTAAAAGTTGCTTGTAAAGAAAAAGTCAAATTTTAAGAGCTAACAATACTATTAAGTCTGCTGTGTATCAATTTTACAAAACTTACCACATTTGTGCGGTAGATGGATTGTAAGCATATTCGCGTAAGTCTTCCTAGAGCCCACTGACCCCGTATCACAAGGTTTCTATGCTGTTTTCTACATTGTTAGGATACGTATGCTGCCATTAGTTGGCTGACTTGGCGTTACGTTATTATTTTATGCATTGTGTTTTTGCGGCAACGCGGATTAACCAAGGAGGTAACTTTAGCGCGCGCGTTGGTTCTTTCCCGTTAAATTGCATGCGCGCTGATGCTGAACCGCCCAATGATGAAAATGATCCCCGTTTGGACCATCGCTTAGGACTGATCATGAGACATGGAACCTCTGCTTTTGAGTGCAGTTGCGAGAGCCGTTGCTGATAAAACGCCTACTATAATTTGTCGCGCCCAACCGAGTTGTAAGCTCGGCTGCCTACTAGTGGCCAATCGTAGACGAGTAGGCGAGACTGCTTCAAGCTGTTCCCAGTTCGTTCACCTACGCCTGTCGGTCCATGCGCAATAGGCACTTTGAATAATAAAAAAAAGTAGTCGGCTGTTTGATTGATGTTCGTGGAAAAGCGTCCAGCTGAGAACGACCAGACATGTCACGCCTGTTTTTGGTCGCCTAATCACCAAGCGGTCGTTTGAATTTGCATAAGTTCAATATGCAAAAGAAGAAAAGTATTTTTGCCAGTAGCCAACCAAGCGTATGCATTTAACGAAAGCTCGTTAGCATCGCGCTGCGACAATGAGGGTGGGTTTAATATCTTTCTTTATTGTGGACAATGGGCATTTGAAAATTTTTAGTCCGTAATATGGTTGCATCGTCCGAAAAGTTTTGATTTGTTTTTTTCCTGCACCGACGTTTATCGTGATTGGTATTTCATTTAAAAATTAGGCTGAACCAACATCTAACGTCGTCATCATTATTCTTTCACCCGCATGACCAGCAGAACTGTGACTGACGCTCATATGGTTGACGAACTTACTAATTGCTTTCATTTCTCACGCGTTCTTTTGATTCTGTACGAAATCAAAAATGGGACCGTGAAGTGTTAAACGGGTCAAGGATGCTCTTCTATCTTAGGCGACCCTCCGCTTGACTGTTGGCTTCTTTTGGAGCCATTTGCTGGAGCAAGCACCGTATGTGCACTTCTGAAAACGTTGACGGTATAGTTGAGTCGGAAGATTGTTTCGCTGTCTTGTCAGCCCATTTTGGGGTGGCAAGATGTTTTGCATTAATTTTACTTCGCCACGCGACAGCGTTTGTCAGCGTCCTACAAAGTATAGCGGTCGGCTTACTTTTACGCATCAACTGCCGCTGTACGCAGGTGTCAACATTATTGTAAAAGGACATCCCGAAAATTACTACACCAGATTAACCCATGCGCTTCATAGTTTGTCTATGCGAAATGTCTCTTAGCCTTATTCCGATGGGCGACAGGTGTCTATCCGTCACGTGGCGTCGTTCGGAAATTCGTACCCTTTTTTGTCCTTGTTATCTATTGACCGGAAGTAGTGCAAGGCTTCTGCTTTCTTCCGCCACGAAGAGACTGGCAAAGTTCCTTCATTCCGGCTACATTCCTTTTATAGTTATTTTTAACTAACTTGGCTAGTTCATTGCAGTCTGCCGCACCGCTTTCATTTGTAAATAATTAATCATATCAAGAAGTCAGTTTGAACTTACGTGATATTTGGAGTTCAGATTTTTCAGCTGGATGTCACTTGGTACCACTTGGCTCGAAAGTAGTCGAGGCCGGATGTTCCTACGTGACGTCATTAATGTGTGTATGTGCGCGCTAGCGCACAGATTCCCAATGAAGAATCAGTCGTCTTAGCATGTGCATGACTAATTAGGTTTTCTCTTCCTTTCAGACAATCAGCTACCGGATGTAAACTTTGTGGGAGCTGCCGACTATGGGAATGACAGTAAGTGCAAATGGCAATTGCTCTTATAAATTGCGCATGTGCCACTTATTGGCATCGCCGGTATTGCCCCAATGCCGCGGGCTCTATGAGCTGCCGTAACGACTCTATTTAAAGTTTCGGCAGATTGCTTTAATATAATTTGTTGGATAATTGCTTTTGGCATCTGCTGTTTGTTAAACGCTTCGGGTAACGCTTTGCGCTTATGCTGCATAAGGCTGCGATTTATATAGCTCACGTCCTCATGGCAGCGAAACAAATTCTTAATGAAGCCAATGCTAAAAGCGATTTAAACGAAGGCTGCATTATTATTTCTAATGATTAACATCCATAGTTGGAAAATTGACTTTTAAGTCAAGTTTTTCAACAACTGCTGCATGGTATACGCAATGCGAGCACGTTGATGGGTGAATGCGCGTTATTTATAGTACGCGAAACTTGTTCGCGGTTTAAAATAGCGATTTTTCGGGATTCGATTGCTGTATTTCTTCTTTTTCAGCTTTTGCATTACTTTTCGTTTGTTTTTTGGGCTTGTCGGTGCAGCATCTGCAGATTTGGGCCATTTGTTAACGCTAACCATTACCGCTTTTCAAATGAGCCTTTTAAAAATACAGTGCTGATTACGAGCTGGAAGAAAGCCAGGTAACTCACGCTTTAAAAATTAACATACTGCCATGCTTGGGTTCAAAATGAATGGATTGAAATGGTAAGGCGAATACGCACGGCTTTAACTTGGAGCTCCGTCTCTGCCTGCTTCTGCCTTTTTTGTGGGAAACAATTTACCTAATATGGTAATAAAGCATATAAAAATTTTGTAGGAAATTCAGATCAATTCATCGAAGTATATCCGGACGTGCAAACAGTCAGACAAGGTGGCAGGGTAGTGTTTGAATGTCGCCCTCACAACATCAATCAGCGCATTCGTATGAACTGGCGGCGACTGGACGGAATGCTGCCGCCAAAGGCCATAATTCAAGATGGCCGCCTTATCATCCCCGATGTAATGCCTCAAGATTCCGGCGTCTACCTATGCAAAGCAAGTAGCTACTTTACTCCAAAAGAAGCCGAGGGTCGACTCGAAGTTCAAAGCGGTACTGCGTTTTGTTGATCGCTGCCGCGCCGCCTCTCTTCTTCATGTTGTGTCCATTCCGTAGATAGTAACGGCGACGGAGGAGTTAGAGAACAAATTGGAGTCGGCCGTTGCCTGGACGGAGAAGCAACTTGCCAGAACGGAGAATGTGTCAAACGAGAGTACGTATGCGATGGACAACGCGACTGTCGAGATGGCTCAGACGAGTTTAACTGCCGTACGTTTTTTGAAATGTTGACATTATCTACGAAATGTACAGAGTGCGTACGTACCTTACAGTTGGCCAAATTTCAGAGAACAGCCCAGCTTTTTTCCTAATAATTCGTAGTTGTCCCATCAGAGTGGGCTTGTACCTACATCAATTTTTCATGAAGTGCTGAGTTTGAAAAGCCTTTTTAATGGTTAGAAACGTTGAAAGCTCCGTTTCTTGAACATCCCGAATTTCGCGAGGTAATAATTGTCCCGATTTTCAGCGGCACCGCAGGCTTGCGAGCCGAATGAATTCCAGTGCAACAACCGAAACTGCGTGCAGAAGATGTGGTTGTGCGACGGTGACGATGACTGTGGCGATGGAAGTGATGAGCAGAACTGCGGTATTGAAATTATTTGCATAAATCAAATGTAAACATTCCAATATTTCTGCATACCACGCTGCAGGTGTACGTCAACCCGGGGAAGCTTGTGCACCCTATGAATTCCAGTGCAAAACGCAAATGCAATGCGTTCCAGCCAGTTTTCAATGTGACGGTCAGAACGATTGCGTCGACGGTTCCGACGAAATTGGTTGCAGTACGCATTCCATACTATTTCGTGATTCCTTTCTTTTACGCGCTGACTGGTTAAGCACCACCGGTTTGCGTTGAGCCGCCACAAAGAGAAATCTCTGTTCGCTGTGGTAATACCGTTCAGATGTCGTGCAGAGCCGTAGGTGTTCCGGTGCCATACATAAATTGGCGATTGAATTGGGGACCCACCTGCGGACCTCCGAGATGTACACAATCAACCGACCAAGGTCTTGGAAAGCTGACTATCCGCAACGCCAGGTGATATTCCTATTCATCCATTTATAGTCAGTTTTATTTATTTTTTAAAAACTAACTGTTATTGGTTAAGATGACGAAAGCATGACTTTTTATCACTGCGAAGCTTTTAAATTTTAAATGGTTTCAAGGCGACATAAGTACAGCGCATATGTAAGTTTGATTAAGCCAGTATATGAATACTTAATTGTAGCTAATTCTGCTCATGCCGGTGTGCTCGATCGGCTTAACGAAGTAGGCAATTGCCGCCTTAAATTACATTTTAGGACAATATTTTCATTAATAAGAAATTAAGCGTATATGTTTCAAAGAACTTTAACCTCAGCGCGAGAACATTGTTTTAACACAAATTCATTGCATATTTAAGCATGGCTGCTTGCTCATCTATTTTTTACTTATTATTTAAAATTTTTCCTCACCGTTTAAGAGGTCCACATCTTCTCTTTAAATTATAAGTGAATTTATGCGTGATATATACTAAATAGAACTGTACGAAAGTGGCAACTCGATTTTGTCTTCCTAACATAAAACTGTGTTTATTTGCTTGTTTTGTGTTTCTTCATTAGGCGTGACTGAGAGTAAAGTTTACATCATATGAACTTAAAGAGAAAATGTCTGTTTTGTAGTGAAATTGATCAAGGTGCGTACACCTGCGAGGCAATCAATAGTAAAGGAAGAATTTTGGCTACACCGGATGCAATTCTTACGGTCACTTGTCCTGGAGTCGCAGGCTGTAGTTCAGCTGGCTCCGTCGGACCTGACAGAAGAACCGGTGGCTGCCAGTGCAAGGTAAAATCTTTGCATTTTATGGGCCGCTAAAGTTTTTATGAATGTAACCACGCAATAGCGTAATAATCGTCGCAGTTGATTACTACCATAGAATTTATGACGAATAAGTGGCAATGGTTCTTGGCTTATCTTTTATCGTTGGCCTACTATTAATATCTGTCAATTATTTAGTCCATTATGTTTCGTATTATCATATGCCTTCTATTAATAGTCGCCGACTGTTTCAGTACTTTAAATTTGTTTATTGCGATTTATTTATTTTTTCCTCGAATGTGGGAGGTCGCTATTGGTTTTGCAACTGGCGTTTGCATTTTAAGCACTTTACAACGGGTCCAAACTGTGATCGGTGCACAACGGACGCGTTTTATTTAAGTCCCAGAAACCCGCACGGTTGCATTCAATGCTTTTGTTCTGGAGTTACCATGAACTGCGGAAGCACGACGTGGCATCGAACTCAGGTTTGTTAGTAGCTGCTTTGAGCTTTCTTCTTGAAAATGCAACTCTTGCAGGAACGTTTGACTTTCACTTCCGATCCGCAAGGAATTGCTTTGTGCGATTTCGCGGAAAGAAGGAAGGATACGTCTCCACGCGTCACCATGCAGCCTTACGGTTATGTAACGTCGACCGAACGATTTCCGGAAGCGATGTATTGGTGCTTGCCTTCCAGAATGCTCGGCAACAAGGTGAGCTTTGTTGCAGTTTTATCCCGTGCCAAAAAAAATGAATTGGCATTTTTCAACTGTAGCTAACCGCCTACGGTGGATCATTGAAATTCAAATTGCGATTCCGATGCAGCAGTCCAACGTTCGATCAGCCTTTGGTCGTTTTGAAAGGGAACGAAATTACATTGGTTGCTCGATCCCAAACTCCGCTGTATCCCAATCAGGACAACTCCGTCAGCATTGACATATTCGAGGTAATGTTCGCAATCGATTCTTAACCAATGGCACTGCATACCTTTTTTGGTAAACTATACTGCTTTGTTGTTTGTTGAACTACCGTTGGGTCATAGGTAGAAGTCAACGTTGATTTTGTACACCGTAAAGACGTTTTGAAAGGATGAGAAATTGTTTACACTTTGTACAGCTAAGTATGGTTCGAAAGTTTTATTAATAGTAGTACGTTTACAGGCATGTTCAACTTGACTGTAGGATGAGGCACGATGTATCCTAAGTTCAACTATTCCTTGTGGCTTTAATTGTATTCAATAAGGCTGAACTGGTCAAGTGAACCCTTTTCACACGGATATTTCTTCCTCGACAAAATCTCCACAGCAAGTTGCGAATGCTTAAGTCTACTGTTGAAACGGGCAGAGAAAACGCAATGTATTAACAAGAAGCAACTATATCAGAATTTAATAATAAGCCTGTGGGATTGTAGCGTTTTCGTCAAACGGTAATGGTTGTAGTCTTTTCCTGTCGAGGTAATTCTGACCGGGCAAGTTCGAACGGCCGGCTGGTAACTCACGTGTTATCTTCTCAGTCTTTAGCACTTATTAATAACTTTTAAATTTGTAATTAAATGTCATATTGCAGACCTCATTTCAACGCGAAGATGGACAACCATCGACTAGAGAACACCTACTGATGACATTGGCAAATTTGGATGCTTTGATGATCAGGGCTAGTCATTGCTCGGACCAGACGGAGACAAGGTTTAAGCTTGATCTTTCTTATCTGTGTTTGTTTGTTTGTTCCAGCAGTTTTTAATTTCGTCTCCTTTAAGACTTTTAAAATGAAATAATTTATTTTGAATGCTAGAATATACCACCGTCGTAGACGTTAATAACCGAGTAATTTCTTTTCAGCTTAGGTGATGTATCTCTTGACATCGCTGTCGATCGAGACACGCAACAAGAAATTGCTTACGAGGTGGAACAATGCCAGTGTCCTCCTGGTTATCAAGGCTTGTCTTGCGAGGTAAAGTTTTTCTTTGCTCTTCCACTTTCTAATCGCGCATTTATAAACGTTTATCTCAGGAATGTGCTCCAGGTTACGAACGAAGCGGTGGTGGTTTGTATCTTGGTCTTTGCGAGCCTGCTAGAAGGCTGCCACCGTCGCCTGCTTCACCGCCGCCCTCACCGCCGCATCCGCAGCCACCGGTGAGCGAAGTCAACTGTGATCGGGATGGTTCCCTTACTTCCATTCCGGATCCCCGGACAAGACAATGTCATTGCAAAGCGTTAACAACTGGAACATTGTGCAGCCAGTGTGCTCCGCATAGCTTCCACTTGAGTCAGCATAATCCTGACGGATGCATTAAATGCTTTTGCTTCGGAGTATCCCAGGAGTGCGATTCGTCAAACCTCTATCGAGCCGAAGTAAGCATTTGCCAACGAAAAGAAGCGGGCAAGAATAGCTAATCCGCCTGTGAAACTTTGAGGTCAGACTTGTGGCTGAGCTAAATCAGTTTGCTGCCGACAGATTGGAGGTGAAATCGTCAGATCTGGAAAACCCATACTTGGCGCCATCCGGTTTTGAACTAGACGGGGGCGAAGCGCTCACCTACCGACGATTCTATGGGACTCCGCCTGGTCGGGCGCTGTACGTTGAATTGCCTAGAGAGTTTCTTGGCAACAAGGCAAGGCGCCAGTTTAAAAACTACAATATGATTAAGTTGATTTTCAGGTGACCAGCTATGGTGGGTATTTGAGAATCAAATTCAACTACAGAGGTTACGGTGCCGACGACTACAGCCCGCTGGTCATCTTACGGGTGAATAATTCAGTCATAGATGATTTGCAAGTGTAAAGATTTTTATTCAGGGCAATGAAATTTCCTTGATGCACGATATGAGAGCGCCACTTGCTCCCAATGAAGACCATGAATTGTCGGTTCCATTTTACGAAGTGAGTTCGTGCGAATGCTGTCTTTTGGCTGGCGATTGATAAGAGCATGCTTGATTTTAGAATCACTGGAAGCGAGAAGGCCAACAGACGGCAAGCAGAGAAGACTTGATGAAGTCCCTGGCAGATATCAACAGCCTACTGATCAAACTAACATTCAAAGAGCAGATGGAAAGCATACGGTAAAATTCTATATTGATGATGGTTTGTCTGTTAACATAATTCTTATTTCAGTATTAACGAGATCACTATGGATTATGCCGTTGACCGACCCGGGCGGCAACGCGCTTTGGAAGTAGAACAATGTCGATGTCCACCAGAATATATGGGAACATCCTGTGAGGTATTGAGTTTGCATTGTAACAGCAGCTCATAAATAAGAGTTACGTACCATAGGAATGTGCGCCAGGTTACACAAAAATACCTTACCTTGGAATTTGCCAACGTTGCAACTGCCATGGGCATTCGGATCGCTGCGATTCCAAGACTGGAATCTGTTTCGTAAGTTTAGTTATGCCGCTTGTTGTATTACGAAGTATTGGGAGGGTCGAGCTTCCTTACTCCACGCGCTTAAGCTTTTGCAATCTTTTCAAGTTTTGCCTTTTTAAGCGAAGACTCAATCAAATAGCTGATGAACGTTGTTTTTGCTCTTGTACGCCATAGAGATGACCATTTGCTAAGTCTTACCTAATAGGAACAGTTTTGTTGAACGCACGTACTGCGTTCACTGGTAAAGAGCATAAAGCTCTTGTGAAAATCGCCACTGATAACGTAAGACCATTTAAGTTCAGTTCTTGCTTTTCTTTTTACTTGTTCTTTTACTATTGTGTATGCCATTAATGCTTAGACGTTTTTCAAAGGTAAGTATTGAGACGTAATATTTTGATGCTGTCCACTGCCCTGACCTAAGCCTATGCCAAAATATGAGCTTTATGTTTTGGCTTAGGCTTAGGCATGAGGAGAACAGTGCTGCTAAACTTAAAGTGTAACTTTTGGGCGCATGACGGCCAAAATGCTGTTTTGGTCGATGAAGAAGTGCTTGCTGAGCAGTGCTGTGAGGTTGTCGAACATGCACATCAAGAAAAGTCAACGGTGGAATAGAAGGGACGGGTGACTAATGACCCCAAACAATACGCATTACCATTTTTATGTTAAGCATTCATGCGTCGGCGGAAAGAAAGCTATTCAAATATCACTCTTAGCTACAACTGATGAATAAAGGTCGTATATATGTGAAGGTAGATAAAGTATGTAGCCTTTATCCACGAGTTTTGATGGCAGTCTGATTTGTTAATATTTACCAAATTAGCTGAATTCATATTTTTAAAATTAACCTCCAATATTTCTTCCCTTTTCGTAAATGGCTGAAAGCAACGCGTGTCAGTTGATTAAGTGTTACATGCTTAAGCGTTGGCTTATTGTTTCTCTTTTCCAGGGGCTGTTACGGTTTTTAGCGTGTCAAGATTTAAGGGATATTCGCTTCTAGGATTGTCAGCACAATACCGACGGGGATCAATGCGAAAGATGTCTTCCAGATTTCGTTGGAGATGCAAGACAGGGTACACCCTATGATTGTACTTATCGTGCCACTCAGGCACCATGCCAGTGTTATAATCATAGTCCAAGAGGATGCGATTCCTATGGCAGATGTTTGGTAAGCATAAATTGATACTTTTTATTTTTGAATTCGCTTGAACTGAAATTTTGCATATCTATTCTCTCTGTTGTAGAGATGCGAGCACAATACCGAAGGGACCAACTGTGAACGTTGCAAGGCCGGCTTCTACGGAGACGCTACGGCTGGAACACCGTTCGACTGCAAGCCATGTCCTTGCCCGTAACAGTGTCTGCTCGACTGATATATTTTTACGCATTGTTTACTTGCAGCGGTGCGCGGGAATGTTTCGTTGATTCGGACGGACATTTTACATGCAGAGGATGTCCTGCCGGATTCACTGGAAGAATGTGTCAAGAGTGGGCGCATGCCAACTGTACGAATGGTTTGTAAGTTTGCAAAGCTTTTTGTTTTTAGGTGCGCTCCCGGTTACGCCAAGGACCCATCTGAACCTCATCGTTGCAAACCTATCGGTAGGCATTATAAGTTCGAAACGGTATACGGTGGAGCAAATATGAAGTACTACTATAAGTGATTCGTGCTGGTGGCGACCTGCGCACTGCTTTAACCATTCTACTTACACTTGCGTGTGTATGCGTGTGTGTTTGTGTGTGTGCCGAAGGTATCATGTGTAAAAGTCATGCGTTTTCTCTTTTTTGCTTGGGTGAACAAGTCGCCTCGTGAGCTACTTTTATTATGCATACGGTGAATTTGCAGTGCTTCGTTTATTTCGCTTTTGCCGCCGCAATTTGCGACTAGTAATCGCCGGTTATCTATGCTTGGCGCCGTGCCGGACTCGTCCGGTTTGCTGCCCTGCTTTGTAGAATAGTGACAGTTTTTTTCGTTGCCTAACCACGCGACCACTGCGCGCACGGTTTTGGTCACCACATTTACTGTATTTATTCGGCTAGACAGAGCCGCAGTAAATTCACCAATGGTATATGTTTGTTTGGCTTCGCTTTTTTGTGTGCGTATGCAGCCTCGTCTACGAATACTTTGCACCTAACGGCACTCACTCCCAACCGACTCTCTGACTGTGAACAGTGTAATTCAGCTGACGAGACCGTTTGCTTCGGATGCCGGATCATTGCTAAGTTTAACTTTAACTAATTTATGCTTATTTTTATTTCCTTTAGGAGCACTTCGCGTGGTTGTCCAACCACCAAAGCGGGTACAAATTGAAGAAGGAACGACCGCTGTTTTTCGCTGCAGTGTTGAAGGAGATGAATCCGTAAAAAAAGGAGTATTTAGTTGAGTTTTTTTGACTCTTTATTTTTCGATCCCAGGAACCGTACTCGTTGGCTTGGTCTCGAGTAGATCACCCAAGCTTGCCTGTTAATTCAATCGACAGGGCTGGCGTTTTGACTCTATATAGCTTATCAGTGGCGGATAGTGGTTCCTACCAGTGTACAGCTACCACACCTACCCAGGAGGCAAGAGATTTTGCTGAACTGGAGGTTGTTAGGAGTAAGAGCTTTTTCTATAGTTGAGCTTTTTGTGCGTTGATTCTTTTGGCCTTAGGAGCTCAGGGACAGCGTCCAACAGCTCATGTGGAACCAGCGCAACAGACTATCCGCCAAGGTGAACCGTTCCAGATTCGCTGCTCGGCCGAAGGGTCGCCTAAGCCGGAAATAACCTGGGAAAGGGAGGATGGTACGTTGCCTCCCGAGGTTGAGCTTTTCGAAGGCGTTATGGTTATTCGGCAAACGATGAAGCATCACGAAGGGACTTACTATTGCGTAGCCAAGAACCCAGCTGGCAAGGATCGAGCGCCATCTGTAATTTTCGTGGAAGAAGGTTTGGAAGTTCGCTCTTCGGTCTAACTCTGGCGTACTAATAACAAATCTTATAGCTGGTGGTCAGAGACCGCAGGTCAGAGTTGATCCTCCGGAATTACAAAGGAGAGTTGGCGAGGCAGCGCAGTTCCGTTGTTATGCTGGTGAGTCACCGGATATTCAATACGAATGGAAGTCCCCCAGCGGACCGTTGCGCCCTGGCATCGAACATACCGACGGCATTCTGCTTATAAGGAGTTGTGCTCAGGACGACACTGGCATCTATCAGTGCACCGCGCGCAATCGTTTTGGTGAAGATAGTGGTCAAGTTAGGCTAACCGTTGAAGGAGGTATGCAAACTGCTTAGAGATTGAAGTAAGCTTTTACTGGAAATTCCAGGTGGAGA
Source organism: Trichuris trichiura (assembly GCA_037903355.1). Taxonomy (NCBI): domain Eukaryota; kingdom Metazoa; phylum Nematoda; class Enoplea; order Trichinellida; family Trichuridae; genus Trichuris; species Trichuris trichiura. Next base: position 682,114 of record JBAJFE010000060.1, read on the forward strand.
TGGGCCCAAGCCTCTGGCTACTCCGTCGGTTCAAACGGTAAGGGTTGGTGAACCTGCCGAGTTTTCTTGCTATTCCCCGGGCGATCCTCCACCTGTGGTAACCTGGGGTTCCTCGATTCCTGCGGGTCCCTTGCGACCGGGTATACAGCAAGATCATGGTCGCATTTACATATCGAGTGCCAGGAAATCTGACGAAGGTACCTACTATTGCACTGCCTCGAATCAATTTGGTACCGAATCTGTTCCGGTCACTCTGTACGTTGAGGAAGGTATGGTAATTTTCTACCGTGACATTTCGGAAGACTAGCACGTATGCTTTCGCAGGAGGTCAAGGTCCGACTGCTCAAATCAAGCCTACTGATCGCTGGGAAGGTCAACTGGGAGAACAGTTTGAATTTCAATGCGTTTCAACCGGTTCTCCAGAACCCCAAATTTCTTGGATACGCCAAGACGAGTCCCCAATGGGTGATTACGTGCAGGCAAGTACCTTTGTTAACAAATGTATTAATCAATAAATACATTCTTTATGAAAAGAATTCTCTCTTCCGTGTCTAGGAAAAGGACGTTTCCTTAAGCGTATAATGTAGGCAGTTTTTCTGCATGTATCAGGCATTCTCGATCAGTTAGCACTCAAGAAATTGCGAAACGAGCTTGTCTTTCATACAGCGTATTTCATCTTAGGAGCTGCCCGATGGCAAACTGCGATTCGAGCGTCTTGAAGAGTCGGATGTAGGTGAATACATTTGCACGGCAACGAATATTCACGGTACCGCCTCGGCAACGGCAACGGTTGGGCTTTCCGGTACGTCGCTTTATAAGTTTTCAATGTTCATTAGTACGTACAACTTGAGAACGTTTGTTTGAAAAGCTGCAACTACGAATCATATAGTAAGCAGATACCTGTTTCTTTTCCTCTAAGTTCGAATGTTCAAATCCTTCATGTGATGGATTGACGACTTTTTGCCTGCCAAAGTTGTTAGTGTTTTGTATTTCTTTCCGCAGTTCTCTTTTAGCAAAAATTGCTAAACTTTCGTAAACACGCGGGGATATTTATCTTAGCTTGGTTTGACAGGCTAACGTTTGTTCTACCGACGCAAACGCGTGCGTGAGTTGCATTATATTTACTTATAAAGTAGCTTCATTAGGAAGAACTGAATGCACTAATCGTTCCTCATATCCGTTAACAAACAATTTTGACGTTTGCATTACAAGCAACAACAATTTTCCACTTTTGATGTTATTCTTTTTTTATTCATGACCATAGCGCTTATTTCCGTTCGTGATCTTTTTCCGCTCTTCGTAATGGCGGCTTAATTTTGCTTTCTTGACCATTTTGGCGATTGTAAAAAACATAGGCTTGCTATCCTTGGCTGCAAGGATAGTCATCGTACTGCCGATAGTAAGGTTTGCTGAAGAAAGGAAAAGAATTTTTTACACTGTCTCAGTAAACTGACTTCTGTTATTGTCTTAAAATGGATTGTTGCAGAGCGATTAACGGTTAAGATCATTCCTAATGTGCCCGAGTTGGAAGTGATTGAAGGACAGCCTTTGTCGCTGGAGTGCGTGGCCGACGGAACACCAAAACCAACAGTCGAGTGGGTGTTCGATATGGGCCCAAGTCGCGGTGATGTACCGGAAGGATATAAGCCAGCCAAAACTGAAGGGCGCTTCATTCGACATGGTAAAACCACCTTAGCCACGTGCACGCAAAGTGCATAAAGTCAATCCCTATTGATTATGTACAGATTCCGTCTCTCCGGCTAATGAAGGTACCTACAAATGTCGCGCAAGTAACCAGTTTCAGACCAAAGAAGCTGCAGTGAAAGTGAGAGGTAAGCACTGGTCTTTTCTGTTGTCAGTCACAAGTGGCCCTCAATTTGTACCTTCAACAAAAACAGTGTTGCACTAGTTGTGCATACTGAAATTTAAATAATGACATTTTGCTTACTCTAGTGGTTGCTCTTTTTTTTCAGTCGTTTCTCGACCCAAACGGCAAGTAGTCATTGTTGGCGGCTCGGAACGCTTAGTTGAACTTGGAGATGATCTCGAAATGAGCTGCATTCTTCCTAACCCAACCGAAAAAGACATCCTATGGTGGACACGAGTGGATGGCAACTTGACAGAACGACACGAGGAAGCATCGGTTGGAGTGCTAAGAATTGTTGGCTTCCAATCGGAAGATGCCGGAGAGTACGAATGCCAATCATACGACATGAAGACAAATCAAAAAGTCAGTTCGAGTCGTATAAGGCTGGTCGAAGCAGGCGCAGATCCATCGCTCAATGTTCTGTACGTCGACGGTCCTGAAATTAAGGTTATAAAGGCTGGCGCAAATATGCAACTCGATTGCACCACAATGGGTAACTGCGATGCGTTTAAATCTTTTTTCTTATTGATTAAGCTGTGGTAATTATAGCTGACAAATACGACGTACAATCCGAATTGAAGTGGTTCTTCCTGGAAAAAGATCAAAAGGAGGTTGAAACTCGAGGCATTGTCGACGATGGTATATTGACCATTCGAAATATGACTATGGCGGATAGTGGCACCTACAAGTGCGTTCGATTTATTGATGGTGAAAGAGACGGGGAATTTCTAAACGTTGTATTGGTTTCCAATCGAGACAGCGGTTAGTGAGAAGCTTCGTTTTTTTCTTTCCTTGTAAACTTTGTGGTTTTTTCAGATCCAGTAGAAGTCACTGGCCGAGCAGGTACCGACATTGAACTTCACTGCCCATTATACATAGTCTCAGGCATGTCGATCATGTGGTCTAGAAAAGACGATGTTATTTCCGACAGTGCCATTCCTGAAGGCGATGTTCTTGTGTATGTTGACAATGGATTCAAACCCTCATTGTTGCGGCATTCTCACAAGTCAATTTTAGTATCCTGGATTTCCAGAAGCACAAAGAGGGAATCTACTTCTGCGAGGCCACCGTTGGAAATGCAGTTGCTGTTGGCGCCCTCAAACTAACTGTGACTGGTATATGTTATCGACTGTATGTTTTCAGTCAGCCAGTATAACCGTATTTTAATTTTAAGAAGCGAACGCCGTTCAGCTGTTGATCGACGTCCAGCCGGAACATGTTCGTATTGGAGAACAAGTGACATTTAGGTGTCTAGTTGACGGTGACCCTGACGCTAATGTGCGCTGGGAAAAGCGAGGAGGACAACTGCCCGCTACGGCGACGGTATGTATCATTTAGCTACTGCTTCACATACCCAATTTACATATTCAATATATATATATACGGTCTGATGTTGCTAATGATTAAAACTTATTTCAGATATTTGCCAATACATTGACGCTAAGGAATGTGGTGGACGAAGATGGTGGTATATATCGTTGCGTCGCGTCAACGAAGGCGGGAATAATGACCACCGACGCTGTGTTGCACGTCGGAAGTAAAGTTTTAACTACAACATTTAGGCGGTATCTCCGAGCTAAGATGGCTTAGCGGAATTGCATGATTTCACAGCTACACAAAGCACCACTCGTTGTTGTTCTCTTTGTTTTCGCTCATACTGGAAAATCGCGGTTTTTTAAGTTTTATGAGATCCGCGTTTTGCTCGTTTCATTGCCGTTGCGATGCATACCACAATTTTTTACGGTGAACTGACCATTAGTGTACCACTGCCATTTGATGTTGTTTGGTAGCTTAATTAGTTCAGGTTAGCTTAAAATGGTCTACTGCCTTTTGCAAGAAATCCATACCACCGGTGAATTGATCGGTCCTTGCATTCACTGATTACGTACATGCCTACTCAAACGTGTTCCTTCTGGTTATGGGCAACGAAATTCTCTTCGAACACTGCTGCTGCTGCTGGTTAATGTGTCAACAGTAAATATTTTAGTTTGACTGCACTTGGCGTTGTTCTCTCCCACATGGCATGATTTTAACACAACACTGGTTGTGGTTTAAGTTTTTTTTATATCATCACTTTCGCACACTGTTGCAGGGGAAACACGACTGAATTAACTGCCCTACTTGTCAACCTGACGTTCACCTTCTTTTGTCATACTTAATGCCATTAATAGGGTCGCGTGAAAGTGAATTAGGAACCATAAATATATTTCAGCACGCGACATGCATAAAGCGCCTAATGGTAGACTGGCAAAGGAGGAGAAAATTGAAGTTGCCATAATTGGACTTGCAGTATGTGTTGCCTTTACGTCAAGCAAGCGGTCAACAATTTGTATCAATTTGCTTTTTTTTCTAACTTAGAAAAAGCTCGCCTGTCCTGGACGTCCTTCGAAGGCGACGTCCGGCACAATTACTTGGTCGAAAGCTGGAGACCAAATTCCTTCAGAACATGAACAACTTGGAGGCGTGTTGACAATTCTCAAATTCAAAGAATCGGATGCCGGCTTGTACACCTGTACCGTGCGGACAGCAAACGGATATACTGCTGCATTCAATATAACAGTATTAGCCGAAGGTTAATTAATTTGCTGTTATTTACTTTGTGGTTGCCTGCATATATATATATATATATATATGGATAAAATCATAAGTCTTTGTTTGCAGAACTCGTGCCAAAATTCGCCGACGATACCTATGTGCGCCTTCCTCGACTACCCAGAAATGCTTATCGAGCATTTGACGTTCAGATGTCTTTCAAACCGGCTAAGCAAAACGGTATGTGCATCGTATATCTTAAGTTGGCCTGTCATTTGCCAACCGCTCCTTTTTTGGTAAGGTTTGATGTTCTACACGGAAAAAGAGCAAGGTGAAGACGAAGGCGACTTTTTTGCCTTTGGTTTAGAGGAAGGCAAATTGGTTCTACGCTTTGACCTTGGAGACGGAGTCACAGAGCTCTCTTCCTCCCATTCTTTAGCGCTTAACAAATGGCACAAAATATTCGTTAAGCGCGAATTCAACAAAGGTGAGATTATCTGTATGTGTTAAAAGAGCACTTGGCTGCTCGATAAGATATTATAACGCTGTAGATTCATCATTCCTAGTCATAGTTCTAGTGAAAGCTCGAAACTGACGACTATAGCCTGTTCAGTTAATTCTCTAAGGCTTTTTGAGCGCTCTGGAATAGCAAAAGTGCAACGTTCATCTTTCAGGTCTTATTTCTATTGTTGGAGAACAGCAGCGCCAACGTTACTCCAATGGAATAGAAACCGGCCTCGCAATAGGCGATCACGTTTACATTGGCGGAGTTCCAGACTTTTCAGCCATATCTCCGAACTGCGGCTTCAAACAAGGGTTCACTGGCAAGTTCGGTTTTCAGCATCCGTTTATCTTTTGCGCGTTTAGAGGAGTGTTTATTTAAATATTGAAGTTTTCCCATTACATTTTTCTGATGGGTTACGCGTTTGGCAGTTTTTTATTCTCACCGCTAACTTCGTTCGATTCCGACAAGCTTTATATCTAGCTAAACGCTAATGGATTATGTAATGTTTACTAGTATGCTTGAATTACTGAGCTCATCTGTACTTTGCTGCAGGCATTATATCTTCTATACAAATAAGTGGTAAGCCTGTAAGCATTGGAGAATCGCATACGGGTCTTCGTGGAATCGAGCAAGCGGACAGCTGCGTTGTACACGCATGTTTAAATGATGCTAAATGTTTTCCCGCCGCCGCCGATTTTGGCTATAAGTGCGAATGTAAGCCCAGGTACGTCGGCGCCTATTGCGAACGAAAGATCCAATGCAATGGAGGTAAGTCCATTTCTCACCGCGTTACTTGCATCCAGTGCTGCGTTCGTATCAAAATTTGCTTATTCTTTACGCGTGCTATGTTTAACTCTGTTAAAACTAACATTTGAACCTGAAATATTGCCATCTTAAGCATGTGGAAATTTGCATAATTTTCCACATCCAAGTATTCCTTACAAAGCTTTCGTTGTGCAAGCGTTTGCGGTGAACTTAATTTAAAAATGTTTTATGTCTATTCTGCACAGTGGTTTACGTAAATGATACACAATACGTATAATTTGCATAATCGCTTGCTTTGTTAATTTAAATAATTTGTTCCAGTTGCCTGTGAATCTGGCGGCATGTGCGCCAGCGCGAGCGGACCCTTTGGCGCCTGTTTGTGCCCGGCCAATCGAACTGGAGCTTATTGCGAAAAAGGTGAGCGCCTAATATTATTTGCTTTCTAAGCTGTCAAAGTTGCTCTGTCAGACACGTATGTGCACGGCACCCCTCGCTTCGGTAGGGGCTCCTTCGTAGCTTTGCCAAAGGCGGAAAATATGGCGCGAAACTTGCAGGTAAAATGGAGCTGCCGCTGCGCCTGTTTTGGTCGCCTCATATTTGAAAAATTTTTAGATTAGTCTTAGCATAAAGCCGTTAGGCGTTCACGATGCTGTTTTGTTCTACGCTGCCAGCGATTTGCGCGGCACGGGAGATTACGTAGGTTTGGTAATTAGCGAGAAAAGCGTCGAACTGCGTTATGACAACGGTCTAGGTGATGTCGTTTTTAAAGCGAATCAAATTTTAAAAGTACTCTTTTTGTTGCAGGTTCATACAGGGGCCAAAGTTCAGTAGAGCTTCAGAGGAACGAATGGTATGATATTAAGGTCGAGCGGCGAGGCAAAGTCTTCACATTAATTGTAAATGGAATACCAACCCTCCTTGAAACATACGGTGACGATGGTGGCCTAAGTCTGTTCACTGATGTCTTCATCGGAGGAGTATATCCTGACATGTACACAGCTGCTGGTTTTGGAGTTAAACGATCGTTCACCGGTTGCATGGAAGACACAGTAGGTGCATACGGTGATACCTTTTAACACATCTGAGCATGTCATAAAGTTGTTTATTCAACGTGACGATGAAAACTATCGAAGCTACATAAAAAATACTAAATCTTTATTGTATGAAATAGTGTTCTTGAGGAGTCTCAGTAGTTGCGTCTCAACGCAATTTAAAGCTTTTCTCAATCGTTACATGGGTTGTTTTTCCCTAATCGGGATTTTCTAAATCTGTAATTTCGTCGAGCTATGACGTGACATCACGGCGGAAAATTCCGAGTACGTCGCGCGACTGTTTTAGATTGTTGCGTCACTTTCATGAAATTTTCAAGATGAAGACTGTAGTTAGTTAAACAGTTAGCTTTGGAGGAAAATTTAGTTTGTGAAATGCTTCCTCATTCTTAAAAGGATCCGTCTAGTAATTATTAAATTATTAAGAATGCATTATTGATTCGCCTACTTGCTACGCTTACAATGTAGGTACTAAACAAATGAACTTCGTTTGTAAACGCTGATACATTGCTGATGCGTAAAAAGTAGGAATATACAGTTTCTCTGGTTTCTGTACTGCTTTTTCTTCTTGATTTTAGTTTCATGAGTACATACGTATATATAGATAGTTTCTTCTTATGGAAATTTGTTTCGCGTTGGCGGCTGACAGAAGGGGCGTTCCGTATACGCCCTGTATAGTTTTGAAGCCAAAGCTTTTTGGTACGGGAGCAGGTGTTTTTATGTTTCGATTCTTTCTTCTTACGGAAATTTGTCCCAAAGTGTCTGGCGGCTGAAAGAAGGGGTGTTGCTTGTACACCCTGTACAGTTTTGAAGATGTAGGTTTTTGGCACGGGAACAGGTGTTTTCATGTTTCGATTCGGAAACAATCGAAACAAGAAAACACCTGTTCCCGTGCCAAAAAGCTATCCGTATGTATGTATCTTTTTCTCAAAGGTATTCATCAATGATCAAAAGTACCGATTGATCGCCGACTCCATTAGCAGCGGCAATATTACGTCATGTCAAGGGGATGCTGATGACGAACTTTGTGAAACGCGACCCGACGGTACTGTGGTGTGTACGTGTCCCCCAGGCTTTACAGGTGATTAGAAGAATTTTTATGGCCGACAGTTTGTACTACGTGCGTATTATTAGGAAAACGGTGCGAAATACGGCAACCAACTGACTGCGTGGAAAACTTGTGTGGTGCACACGGTGTATGCCTCTCTATGAATGGTGACTATCGGTGCAGATGCTTTGTCGGATACACCGGAGACCACTGTGAGCATTGTAAGTGCACCACTATGTCGCTTTCCTTTCCATTTATCACGCAGCAATGAACTCAGTTGGCACATGCGTGGTGCAAGCCGCAAGACCGTTCATTCTTGTTTGCTTGTGTTGTTAGAGGTTTTCTTCGTTGGAATAACTTCATTTCACCGTTGCTCCTTTGCAGCTCATTTTGATTAGTATACTTTTTTAGTAGCTCCAGTGGACCAGCATGCCTACTTTAATGGCGAGAGCTATATTGAGTTTCCAAGAGCAATTTTACCGCATGCAAGTTCAGAGGATATTGAGCAAATAGAGTTGAAGTTCAAGACTACAAAATCGGATGGACTTATTCTTTGGCATGGTCGTTATCCTAAAAGTTTTGGTTCCGATTCCGACTACTTATCGCTGTCGGTGGTTGACGGATTTTTAGAGTTTAGGTAAGAGCGAGTGTGCCATCCTCAGTTACTCTTTTCTGCGGCAATTTGTTTCAGTTACGAACTTGGAGGGGGACCGTTGCACATTGTTTCCAGTTCCACAGTGAATGACGGTTTGGAACATTTCGTAAAGCTGACCAGGTTTGTTTCCATTTTTTTGTTCTTCATCGACGAAAGTTTTTCCGTTAAAGGAAAGGCAGGCACGGTGAAATGGAACTCGACGACTTGGAGCCTGAAAGCGGAATGTCCGATGGTATTTTAGCCATTCTTAACGCGGAAGGAAATGTGTTCTTGGGTGCGTTGCGTCTTCTCGTTCAGTGTGAATAAAATGATCTTTACAAAAATTATTTAGGCGGCGTACCCAATGCTCCAGTGGCAACGGATGGTCGCTTCAATCAAAATTTCGTTGGTTGCATTTCGGATGTCAGATTCGACGGAAATCCTGTCAATTTTCTGGAAGACTCCCTTGGCGGATACGACGTTGTTCCTTGCGGGAATCAAATGCTTCGTTAGTCTATTCGCCACTCGCGCTTGCTGTGCTCAACATTTTTTCCTAGCCTTCCCTGTTTCGGCGCAACAACGCCGAGTTTCAATACTGCCATTTACTGCTGCTATTAATAACAATTACGGAAGGAATTTTTCAGTGATACGCTGTCAGCCAAACTTAACTTTCACATTTTGAAACTATCTTTCCGTAATTGAATCTTGGGCACAACATGTACTGTCAAGAAATGACGGACAAAGAAAAACGCCATTGAACAGAAAACTAAAGTGGCGTTAGTTAAGATAGGTACACGTGGCTCCTACAACGGAGTACGCCTCTCACAGATACGTTATTAAGCACAACAAACCAATACAATGCCGAAAACCAAATTGGACGATTTCAAAAAAAATTTAACCTATCTGACGGGGAGATGGCGATTCCGGGCACTATAGATCTTTGGGTTGGGCCCTTTGCACCCTACCATTGTCACCCCTTACTTGGCTTACGAATCGGGCATCTTATTAACTTTGTAGCATAACTGAACACACTTTAACTGTATCAGACTGCAGTTAGGCAATCAATAGATGGCAGATTTGAATAAGTTAATGTATACAGAATGACTTCTACGTGAACGTATAGTTTGCCTTACGGTAACATTCAGCTATTCGCTTCTTTTAGGTTGTAGCGCTTAGGTTTACTAGTTGGTTCTCTGTAGTTAGAATGGTACAAAATCAGCAGCTAGTCAATAGCAATTCTGCGGATCAAGAATTGGTCACTATTCGGAAAATGTTGCACTTTTTGCATTCATTGAACCGAAAGCGTCGTGCTAGATTAGCCTATTTTGCATCGCAAAGACGAGTTGACGTTATAGTAGAGCCTCAGGAATCCCGCAAAAAGTCTTTACCAGCAGAGATATTTGCTCAGATTTTTCAACATCTTCCCAAGTTAACATGGATGACTTTGAGCACGGTCGATTCCTCCTTTCGTGCTGGAATAATTTATTCTCTAAGGTGAGTTACGTTGCTCTTGCGTTTCAATTGTATATTCAAAATCCCGTAACGCATTCCTTCTTGTGGATTGCTTTGCAGTTGTCTGAAAACTCTTGAGCTCTCCGAGTTCATAAATCCATTGTTTGTGATCGAAGGTGAAGATGCGGTAATGTTTTTGCTGAGAAATGGACTGATCGTACGGAATTTGACGATTTGTTCAACCGTTCTACCTGTTATTCGAAAGAGGTCTGTGGAGCTCATTGTCCGCATGCAGGAACTTAAGAAGGTAATTGAAGCTTGGGTATTTAGTACGGTAATTTGATTTGCTGCTTTTCAGCTTGACATCAGCAATTGCTTCATCAGCCGAAGCGATTTTTGCGACTTGATCCAAGGCCTTCCGCAATTGGAAGATCTTTCTATGCGGAATACAAAATTCCTTGACAAAGATCTTGATTTCAAAAATCATATCTTTACATACCTTACCATTGACGCAATGAATACGCGGGGCGTTTACTACCCACTCACTTTGCATTCAAAAGTTGATGACTACATTGTCAACCAGCTGGTTTCATTGAAGAAACTGAAAAAGGTGCACTTACAGTTTTATCGCATATATACAGTAAAACCCCCCATAAGTTGACCACCCAACGGACTGGGGAAAACTGGTCAACATAGGGGGTGGTCAACATATAGGAAGTGGGTATAAGTGGTTCGGCCAAAGTGCGGACAAGTCAACTGGCGGAAATTCGATCGACTTAGGGAGGTGGTCACCATATAGGAGTGGTCAACTTCGGGGGTTTTACTGTATATATCCCTTCAATTATTCGGTTGATGCCTGTTTTAAAACTTAAAGCTAAAATTACGTCAATATATGTACAGAAAAAATTGGCAACGCATAATTGCATACGTTTCTTGAAGTTAGAATGCCTAGTGATGAATAACCTTGAATGCCTTTTCAGTTGGACATAAGCGCCTGCAGCATTGAAGACGACATACTTGGGCATCTGCTTCACGGCCTCCCACTGTTAGAAAAACTTTCAATCAATGGTTAGTCTCCTACTTTCAGTTGTAATTTTATGACATGTCCAATAAGCTCAGACCCTGATGTTGGAGAGAGATGGTCATTCGTACTTGTTTCCGAAGGTTTGTCGAAGTTAACCAATTTGAAATCCCTTAGCATTTGCGAAAATAAAAGAATGTTTGGCGAGTATATGCTGAAGATGCATCTTGAAACTTTGACGCAAGTAAGAACTTCATATGCTAATTCGTAAATATTACGCAACGAGCTCACATCTTGTACTGGCTAATTGAAATTCATGTTTGTAGGCGTGCACTGTAATGCTATTGTTTACCTCTTTTACATAGGACCAATGGTTGACTTGTCTCTTTTTAGTTGTGACCCTTTATAGCTTTCCTTGTTAAATTGGAATGTATGCACAAGCTCTACGATTGAGAAAATCTTCAAGAAGTGTACGTCTCTCGTCGAACTTCATTTGAAAGTCAAGTCTGTCTCGTACGATAGTAACTTGCGTTTACCTTCCACAAGGCTTGTCACAGATCATCTTCCACATCCTGAGTTGTTGAAAACTCTGTCATTGTACAATGTATGTGCTGACAGTGACTGGACACTTTTCTTTTCTCGTTGTACTGAATTGAACGAACTGACGGTTGAGCCATTCCCGTCTCAGGCAGATCACTTTGGTTATCACGTTATCTTTCGAAGAAACTTCCCAATGAATTTACTCGAAGTTTCACCAGAGTTGTACACGCCTTTAAAGGAGGAAATCTACTTCTACTCACAGAATCCATTACAACATTTTACCATTTGCGAAATTAAACCATTGGCTTTTCCGTATGAAATGGACCCATACATAAGTGGACCAACGGAACTTTATTTGAATCACGTGAACAACATGCTGTCTTCGCTGATCGAATTGAAGAAGGTACGGGTATTAAGACTGGTCTGGAAGGGAATCAACATAAACCCGTTAGTTTCCATTCCCGACGAAATACTATGCAACTTAGACGTTTTAGATTTGTGGCTTGGATCCGGTATTATACTAAATAGAACGGTAGTATTGATTGAATTGCTTTGCGGTCGTTTCCAGGGAAATGTATAGTATCAACGAATCCCGTTGGCCTTCTAAATAGCTCGCATTATCGTTTACTTTATTGCAATATCCACATTGGTGCTTTTGCAATGGGGAATTGGAAAAAAATTTAGCAGTTCATTCTTTCTGCAACATGTTTGGTGCTTTTATTTTGAATTACTTTTTTCTCCAAAAACTATTAAATCTTTGGCGCTGAAAACCGATCCCAAAAATTCTGTTTATAATGTGCATAACGAAACGATTGTATTTTGTAAAGAACATAGACGTTAATTCGCCGATTGCTTGTATTTTCAATGTGATCAATTGATGATACTGACAGTTGGGAACGCTGTTACCGCTTCGAAGAGGGGTTGCACGAAATCTGTTAGACTCAAACTATGCTCGAAGGCAGGGCATTGCGTCAATTCATAATGAAAGTGAAACATAAGTTATCATGCAAAATTCGCAGTCTTCTGAGTTCTCATTTGAAACATACGGGATATGATACTTTGCACCATTTCCTTTTTGCTATTCTAAAAATTCAAATAAAACTAAACGTGCTTCAGCGGGACAGTAAGAACGTTATACTTCGCGCCGAATTCATAAAACAAAACGAGCTACAGTGCAAGAACAGGATAGATAGGTACATATCGTACAGTATCTTTTTTTGATACTTAAGTAACAAGGGCGATCGCGCCCGCTACAATGCAACCTCTGATTTTTCCCCTGTTTCTTAAACATACAAATGGGATTTTTTTTAGAGACAACCGTACTTTGTCTGTCTAATTTTCCAAAGTGAAATGTCCGTTAAGCTTCCCAGAGCCCAAGACATAACATATGGGATGCTGTTCAGCATTTAGCCACCACCTGTTGAATTAATGTCCATTTCATTTCCTTCAATTGCGAACAATCGACTGTACGGCGCTATAGTTAGTTTCTGGGCATGCTGGGAGAAGCTTACCATGTCTTTGGAACACAGATGATCTGCTGCGGTCATGGGCGTTTTACTGCTGCAGCTCTGAAAGAACTGCAGTGCATCGTTGCTATATAAATGCTCTGCCAATCGTATGGCACTTATTTCGTTTAAATTATCCGTCGATTTGGCGGCGCTGTTTTGCCGCGGCGAACCGTACAGTTTCCCATTGGTTAGATTAGCCCAGTGTTTCTCAACGTGAGCCCCGGGCCCCCCTGGGGGCCCCTGAGAGACCTTAGGAGGGCCCTGGAAGCCAGTAGGGCCCTAGAGGATAATGCGGCAGGACGTTGTCCCAATTAACGGTGGGCTCTGACAAGGACTAGGGGGGCCCTGGGGCAAAAAAGGTTGAGAAACTATGCCACAAATCTTCTCCTGTGTTGCCACTCGCAAATGCTAATTTCTTCTCCGTGCGGCTCAACTGGCAATGGCATATTCTTATATCATTCTTCGAGGCAACGCGTAGTTAGTGGCTTTTCTTTGCGCCCTTCTGCTACGAATTTTCAGAAAAGTTGGTTAATTTCATCTTCCATTCTACTTGGTTCCGACGACTTCCAGGTCTACAGCTCAGCAACCGCAACAGTATCTCCCTGCTGTTCCGCGTTTGGCCATTCACAGTTTTTGCGTTCCATGAGGAAAAGCGCAAGCGGTGGCACACACGACACGACGTCAGTCGATACTTGTTTAAATTTTCACCAATTTCGTCCACTCTCGTATGCACTACAAACGATCTCTACAATTGCCACTAGCGGTGGCTGACGTTTTCTCGTCAGCAGACAACGGATAATTCTTCAGTCTAAGCACCATGCTAGAAGAAAGGCGCAAGTGGTAGCTCGCCTCCTCCGCCGACCACCAACCAGTTTTCATCACCAGTGATAATGTCGTCCACTCGTCCTGCTCTGGGCGACTTCCACGTTTTCAGCTAGCCAAGGATAGCCTTCTCTCATTAGTCTACAAGCTGGGCCCGCCAGATAAGAAGAAATAAACCTGTTACAAAGAAGGCCACTACGATGCACATGTAATGATCCATTTGTGTCAGATGGTGCGCAGTTGGATCAATTATATGATGTTGGCTGGGCAAGCAAGAGTATGTAATGAAGGAGCAGCTGACTGAAGGCACGTCGTTGTCGTCATTGTCGATAGACGAACGGTTGACTTATCGAGAGACGAATAAACTTTCTTTTGTTTTACACGTGAATGTGCAAAATGTACGAATCGGTAACTGCACCTCTGAAAATTCATCTCTTCAGTAGAGAAAGTGCAATACTCCTGCCTCGCTTTTCACGAAACTGGGCACTTTTGTGCTCTTCGTTATCAATTTCGTAAATTTCTTGTTCCTTCCTCAGGGCGAAGGTTATCAGCTACGGGCCGCCTAGCTTCTTTCGGTGCGTAACTATCGCGAACGATTTCATTTCTTTCCTTCCAAGCTAAAACCGGACAAGCATTGGTCGTTGAAACCACCGGGGACGACTTAAGAGCAAATTTTTGCGAGCGTGGTCCACATCCGTTTGCGCATTATTTCCAGCCTTTGACCGCCGGAGAGGTAACGTTGTCTCGTCATCTTTCAAGCGCTGATGGTTGATTCTTGTCTCTATTGCAGAGAAATGTCGCTGGCGCAGAATCGCTTCCTCCGTCCTGCGAGCAATTCTGCTCCAATTATGACCAGGCTGGTCCACCTGTGTTTCCATTTAGCCATTGTCAGGATGCGGTCCAGACGCTAACGAAAAGCGGTAATTCCTAGCTACCAGAGGACATGAAAGACCCTTGAAAGCTTTCTGGCGTGGGCGTGCTAATTACGACTATTCGCTTTAGTATATCGCTGTATATTTGTCTGTTTTGTCCGCATGCTTAACTGTTTGGTGTTCATTAATAAATTATAAGTTTGTACCTGTTTTTTCCTGCCGTATGCGCCTACTACGTTGACCTAGGAGCATTATTGTACGGGATGCGTTTACTGTCACGCCAAAAACGAATAACCCAGCGGATATGTAGGAAAAAGCGAGAGGCTTAGCATCCAGGGAAAGGGTGATGACAATGGCTGGGTTAAGCAACGTCATCCCACCAGTTTGATTCGACCACGGTTATCATGACTTATATGGGCCAGCTGGACCTTTGGCAGCACTTTTGCACCTCTCAGTTAAGCAACGGTAACTTTATCGTACTCGGTATTATGCAATGATTGCAAATGTTCTCCCGTACGGAACGGAAATACAGTGAAACCTTAACCTGTCTCTAACCTGGAATTGTGGAAGAGAACAATAGAACGACCGTATACATTAAAGATAATTGGGCTACCTGGGTGAAACGGACAGTCACCTGGTGGCAACGGGTATAGGGGCAGTAAAAACCCTGCCAACGGTCCTTTCGGTATAGGTTAGCATGGAGGCAGATTAGCTACGGCTCTAACAAGCCAATCTCGACTAATAAGTTTACTGCAGCAAGGCACCTCTAAGCCTAGCTTTCCTTAAAAAAACAAAAATGTGGATAAAAGTCCTGGTGTTTTTCAGTCATATAAAACTGCAATCTGTTCTTATATAACGCTGGTCTGTCGTTTTCCTTAATCAAACGGATTTTGCTACGCTCGCAAGCTAACTATCTGCTTGCAGAGACTGATATCCTGCCAGGACGCCAGGAATCCACATCTAAGTTTGTATTACCTGCTTTTCGGCAACCTACTGTAAACTTCTTCCATAAACCGGATTTTTACGTTATCCCGACCACCCTCCGCCCCGAGGCGTCCGGATTAAAACGGTTTCATTGTATGGAAGAATTAAACTGTTTATATAGATTTTAATTTATGGTTATTTCGACTATTTTAAAATACTTTCTAGTTGTATAGAACAAAAGAAATTTATGCTGGAGCTGTCGGTTTTTGCTGCAACTTGTCTTCGGTGAAAGACAAAAGTCTGTTTGACGCCATAACAAACTGATGATAATAGTGAACTGTAAGCGTCAAAACGTGCTGCGTCGAATAGCTCGCGTACGCACCGCGTTTCGACGCAACTGGCAAAATACGTTCCGTTGATTAAGTCGCGAATAAATCATCCCACTGGGTTGCTTAACTTTTTGGTAGCGCCATTATGCCTATTTATCGAATAATGGCTACTCATTTCTTTGTTTGAACGCGAGGCGTTAGCTTTACGTTCAGGCTTACACTTAGGCATTCAGATGAAGGTTGTATCTTTTCTTTGGAATTCAAAAATAATAACCTAAAAGTGGTCAAATCAATCAGCTAAGACTGTCGTCAAACCGACGGAAAATCAACAACAACTCTGCATCAAAACGGGGCGTCAAGCGAAGCATCAGAGCCGCGAGTTTTCATGTACTTACGAATACTTTTATTAATAATCCAATAAAGCTGAAATGCACCGACGCATCCCATTAAAGCTATTGAACCAGGGGCGAAACGATTCGGCGCGTCTTTTGAATTTCAAAAAAACGCTTTAATATTTTGAACCTCTCGTAATTAGTACTGCTTTATTTTCCAGCAGTCGTTGATGAAATAAAACTTTAAATTGAGATAGTTTTTCTGATCTTACAGTTTACGGACAACAGATTTTCCGCGACTCTTCTTCAATGGGAAAGCGTTTTAACAAGTCAACATTTTCAGCACACAGCTTTTTGTAAAAGCGTACGCTTGAAATATCCTTCGTTATTTGATGAACAAGAGTTGCTCATTTCATGAATGCATTACTCATACTTTCGGGATCGAATTTGTCTCCTCTTCAGCGTCACTTGCCAATTGGCAGCTGACTTTAGAAAGATTAATAGACATTGAACACGGGGTGTTTCTTAACGGGGCAATGGATTTTCATCTCTACTTCATACGGTATGTATTCTTGCCCGTTGATGGGTTCTGAAATTAAACCGAAGCAAATGCCCTAACAACGGATGGATGAGCAATTATTAAGGAAAAATACAGAACAAGTACTTAAACACTTAAACAGTACTTAAACAGTTCAGACCATTACTACCATCGCTGACGACGGGACAAGGTTAGTCCCGAAAGCTCCGAACTGTTTAAGTACTTGTTCTGTATTTTTCCTTAATAATTGCTCATCCATCCGTTGGTAGGGCATTTGCTTCGGTTTAATTTCAGAACCCATCAACGGGCAAGAATACATACCGTATGAAGTAGAGATGAGGATTAATAGACAGTAAAACTAACAATGCATTGTTTATTTTCATACTCTCACTGTGCAGCAGCCAAACTGTTAACAGTGCGGCAAGCAAAAGGGGCAGCAACAAGAAAAAACGATGAGCGAAAGCCGGCTTCGGGAATACTGATGCAATCAATTTCAACAACGCATTCCATCAATGGTTAGTGCTAATCGTTCCAACGGAAACGACCGCACAGACGTTCAATCAGCGTTGTTATATTGCTCACTGGAGTATCAAATCCAAACCAGAGGTCTAGCACTTCTATATTGCGCAGCACTGCGTCAGGAATGGCATCTAACAGGTCAACATTAAGCTTCTTCCATATTAATCTCAACACACGCAGACTACCCAATTTGTACAATGAATATAGCATATTTCTAAGATTACTCGAATAATCGGGAAGAGCAGGCATAGTGAATGTGTCAGAGACGGATAAATTCACTTCATACGGATTGTAGAGCGGCTGTATTTCGCATATAACAAATGAAGCCAGCAAAGGTGACATGTTTCTATTCCATTTAGTGAACATCTTGAACAATCGTGGAGGTACTTTCAATAAATTGTAACCGGTGCTTCTTTTGAAAACCACATGAACATCAAGAAAGTCTGCCTCAGAAAGCATTGGCTCGATTGTCAGTTCTCTCAAGCAGTAACAACGGGTGAAAAATGATGTCCAGTTACTGTCAGCCTGCATATTATACAAAGCTAGAACGCGGAGGTGTTCCGGATGCGGTAGATAATCAGTAATAAGCGTTGTAGAACCAAAGTATGGTTCACTGCCGTCTGGAGGGCGATATCCCAGTTTAAAACGGAGTTCATGAAGAAAAATGCATTTTTCCATAATATGTTTCACGGAACTGTCTGACGCATTCCAGTTCATTAAAGTCAACTAAACAGATCAAATAGTAGCCATACTTAACCAACAGGGAAAAGAGTTGAAATACAGTTACAATGATTAGCTTTGACCAGCCAGCATAAGCTAATTTTGAAGGATGAACAGATCATATTACATTTTATGAGTGTTTGCATAGAAAAGTGAGAGCATCTTACCGTCTTTAAGTTGTCCAAACGTCTACTGAGCTCGCTCAAGCCATTGTTATTAAGATCCTGCATAATAGTCAACGCTCCTTGCTCCCGTACCTGTCCTCCAAGTTCACGTTCCAATCTTTGTACAGTTCTTGGGTCTGCAGTTCTCAGAAATGTCATAATGTTACAAATCAAAAGATAAAACTAACCTTCAATCAATATTACTTCCAGTTTAGGAAGCTCAAACAGTATGCGGTAGAGGATACTGTTTTCGACCACGCAACCGCGAAGGTCCAGCTTAAAAATGTGTTCGGAATTATTTATTGGTGAATTCGCTACTTCGCTGATGATAGAATGCCAGCTTAGGCTACGTAACATTTATATAAAGTATTTTTTGAAAAAAATAAAGTAATACCTTCCTAAGATTTTTCCACGAAATCAGTTTTCCGACGACGCGATCACTGATTTCTTGGAAAGAAGAGTAAGATGTACTGTAATCGTCAAGAGCTGTGGCAATAAAGGTAAGGTAAGCCACTGCTCTTGATTCCCGGCGATTTTTAAAGTCAATGTCGCGATAAGTGAACTTGGTATTTCGCAGACACAGTTCCTCTATCTGAGGAAGTCTTTTCGTCAGTTTTCGCAAAGCCCAAGAAGAGATAAAGCAATTGTTCATGTCCAGCTGAAATACGTTAAACTTAGAGAATCAAAGCTTTTTCGATCGTGCAAACGTAAATTAAGCGATGAACCAATACCTTCTTAAGTTTTTTTAATTGACAAATTTTTTCAACGACTGAACTTCGAAGAACGCGAAGAACCGTTCCAGGAACTGTGAGTTCTTGAACGTTCACTAGGTTGCTTAATATGAGAGTCACCGGCTTTTCTGCTTCGATTGCGAACATGGCGGGAAGAAACTCCGCCATATCAACTCTTGTCAAAGTCCTACAAAGTAATTCCAAACAATAGCAATTCGCAATGCAATGCAAAATACCAAAGATGGGAAAGAAATCTGTAAAAACTAAAACTTACCTGAAACGTTTTGTTATTTCGGCACGGAAAAAAGAATTCACCGAACGCAAGGATAGCCATGCCGACTTGTCGATGCGCTTGATTATTTCGTCCAGAACTTCTAATGGCATTGATTGAATGTAGGGACAGGGCGGTTCCTCTATGCGCAAGCTTCGTCTTTGGCGCCGGCGTGCAGCACGGCGTTCGTCTTTCCAAGCATCGTAGCACATTTCAAAAATATCCCAAGAAGTTCTTATGCTCCTATATGAGCAACCTGTTCTGCCAACTTCGTGGTGACTCATGCTTCTTTGGCACTTGGTAAGGCAGTTACGCGTAACAATCGCAACCTAAAGAGATAAACTGCGAAACAGCACACGCCCAAGATTCACGGAAGTTTAGCGTAATTGATAAGAAAAAACTGGACACCCCTACAGTTTTCAGTTTATAGATAAGGCCATTGCTTATTCATGGAAATTCACCGAGCTCTCGGCACTCTCCTAATCCTGCCTTTGCGTACGTACACGCGCGGACGACGCAACTAGGAGCAATTCGAAAGGCAAATGAACTACCATAATCAAAAAGTGGTCCTACTGCTAACAAAAAACAATGAAAACACCCCTAAACGTGAAAACACACCCTAATTTCAAAGTAACCTGGGCAATATCGTATGAAATGAAATAAAAGCACTCAGGTTCAAGGTAGGCTGTAGGCGCTAACTAATCATGAAATCATTTCCGCCATAAACGGTGATTCGACTGCGCTTTTGCTAACATAAAGTGCTAAAAAAATTTTTCAGTCTAGCATAATTTGTTTTTCTAAATGTTTTTATAAAACTACTTATTTGTCAGTGAAAGGATGAAGCAACTGTTAGTTTTTGAAAAGAATATTTAAAAAATTATTGCAAGTGTTACGTTTAGCTTACTTTTCATGCGCTGCTTCGTGAGCAGTTGACTTTTTCAAAGCTAAACCTACAGTAATTAAGAGAAATCAGATGTTTCGTAAAAATACAGTAGAACCCCCATAAGTTGACCACCCAAGGGACCAGGAAAACTGGTCAACATAGGGTGTGGTCAACATATTAAAACTGTGGGTATAACTGGCTCGGCTGTATAGATTAGCATCTGTATGCGTTTTATTCTATTGCAGAGCATCAATTAGAGGTCTATTAAACGGTGAGATGCATAAAAATAACATTGTAAAATTCTTGAAAATACGTTGCTTCATAACGGGCTGTTGTTTCATGGTTGTAAGGTCATCTACGGTTTGAACAGGAAAAGAATAAAGTCTTAAGAAAACGAAAAAACCGTCAAAGGTTTGACATTAATAATGTATTGTCTATTAAAAACGACGTCTCAGAGAAATGTTCCACGATAACCAGATATATCCGTTAGCAGATGTGACTGATGTGTATTAGAATGAACGAGCGAGCCAATGGTCATATGTCTACTGATTAGAAGTTCACTGTTCGAAGTATCTTGCACTCCCTGAATTCTTGCCTAGTAAGCAATCGTCAGTTGGTTTTTCTATAATCTAGAAATTTGATTTTTATGCCAGTGACTTTTCGAAGGCCATTAGATTTTATAATCAGTGGACAAGTAATGGGGCATTCATCTCAAGGGTTGAGACAGCGGTAAGCTACGTTTAGGCTGCGTATGTCTGTAGAGCTATACGAAGTACTACAAACAAAAGGTTTACGCGCGCTTTGATTAACTTTTACGGGATTTTTTAAATCAGTGGTTCCCAACCTTTTCTGCGCCAGGGCGCCCTTTCGAAACGCACATCTCCTCAGGGCCCCCTCCCGTTCTTGCGTGGTTGTGCTCTTCTCTTTTCCCGCCCTAGGTTCTTTCGCGTTTATTAGAGTACCTGTGACACGCAGTTTACCGAAGATTTCAACAATGAATTTTGCTGTTGTCTTTTCGATCTGGTGAAAACCGGACAACGAACTTTTAATCTGCATTTTAAAACTCTTCAATTTAAAAGTTCGATTTTTGCACTGGTCTGTGCCATATGGAAAAGGCAGTAACGAATCTAAATCTAATTCTTGACACGTGTGCAGTGTTTTTCAGTCGCGTGGTCTAAGTATTTCAGACGACCTGTAACTGCTCTTCTTTGCCGAGTGAATGAACGTAGGTCAAAAAGGTTCCTTAGTCATATGGAATTGGTCGAAACTTCTTCCACGCTCAGTTGCCAAACTTTCATCTTGAAAATGGGTTTGTGTGACAAAAGTTTCCTGTTAAGATTTATTGGATTTGTAGTCAAGATTTTTAAAGACTAACTCACATGAAGATGGAACGTCTTTATACGGTCTAGCAGTTTTATCATAAGAAAAAAGAGTCGTTTATTCCCATTGTAAGTCAAAGAAGGTAAGAGCATACAAACGATAGGAGCTTTCGGAACTCAACTGGTTCCGTCGTCAGCAACAGGGTACAAGGCCTGTCGCTAACGATGAAACTAGATAAGTGCTCCCTTTCGCCCAGGGCTTGTGTCCTATCGCTGACGACGGATCCAGTTGGGTTGTGAAAGCCCTGATCGTTTGGGTACTGCTGCGTTCTCTTATTTACAACGGGAGTAAACCGCTCTTTTTCTCTTGTGACTAACTGGCACTTAACTCTTCAGTCGCAGTGTATGAAAATGGTTTGTTAGAAACTTCAACGCGCTTTTACCGCACACGGTCAAATTCTACGTCTGTTTTTTGTTGTACTTGTCGCCTTGTTAACAACAACAGTGTTATGCGTTGATCATGCTGGACGTCGGTTCTCCGAACTCCGTATTATTGCATTCAAGTTTACTGTTTGACTTTAACAAGTAGGAAAAGCTGGCTATGTTGGCAAATCAGTGTGGTGGCTGAAGCTGGTGCCCTAATACAAATTTTTCCACGTCAGGTTCAATATTCGTTAGCAGCAATCTTAAGTCTCCACGCTCTGCTATTTGTAGCCTGTTCCTTTTTTTAACCAAAAGATCTGTTGCGGCACTGAACCCACGTTCAACCAAATAAGAGGAAGGAAACGGCACGAGGTACTTTTTAACGATCTTCCATAATTCAGGGTAAAGTGTCGCAATTTGATGCTGCAACCAGAAATGACTGTAGCCACTCTTAAACTTAGGCTTCAGTTCTTCATTGGCTTGCAACTCAATCAGCTCTTCTTGCAAAAATGTCTCTGCTTCGTTAGCGTTTGAATATGGAACCAAAATCCAGGCTGGTATTCTCATTTTCACAACCGGGAACCCCCAAGGGCCCCCTTAGCATTCAGGACCCCGTTGGGAATGACTGTTTTAAATAGACGCTCGAACAGTACTGTAGCTGTAATTAAAATCAAGTTCGACTGCAGCTTGAATAAAATCAGCTGCTCATTTGACGTTTAAGCGTAGGTTATCTGCGGTTAATGAGACAAGCAAAACTTTATTTTAGTTTTCCATGCAGTAATCTTAGAGTGTCTAATAGAAAAGATCATTTTCCGAGAGAAAACATGGTCGCGTGTAAATATAAGACAGTGACATTTATCTACAATTTTATTATCTTTGTCTTACGGTAGGCAAAAGTTTTTTCTTTAAATTTTTTTAGCTCTTGCACACTGAGCGCTCTGCCCCATTAATGTGAAGTATGGAAAGCCTGAATTGAAATCTATCTGTATGCCTGAACCAGCGTTAGTTGACTGCGTGTAAAATAAATTCAATTTTAGTATCCATGCTGTGTTTTGCACGTTATTTTGTTTATTATTATTTTTAAATACGAAAAACGTAGTCGTAACGCAAGCTACTACCCTGCACTTTAAACCTGTACATCGCTAAAGCTAGGTTTACATTCTTTCCCCGCTTTAGCGTGGACATCGGATGTCTTTTTCCTTTAGCTAGTTTTTATCTGCTATTCGCCCTGGCAGGTTTGTTTTTAATCCATATTTGCGGGTCCAAGAGAAAAAGTACAGTATAACGTTTGAAGTGCAAGTAATGACCAAAGAATAATGTGTACGTGGCTTAACTTAATTGGAACAAATCAGAGCGTGTTGTTGTTTAGTGTATGGTTGGTTTTAAAGTTAAATTCCAAGTCTATGATGCGTTTCATTTTTGTCAGCAATTTTGTAGTTGTTAATGCATTGCCTACTCTTTGGAAGAACCGTGGTGCATATTTGAAAACGGGTAATATGCTATTAAGTTTAAACTGTAACGTGTCTAGAATCTTATGAAGCGCAGGAGCGGCGCAGAGAGGCGTGCATTGTTGATATTGGGTGGGCGCTGTCGAATTTAGCTTGCTATCTATCGTTCTATTGGACCATTGTTGTAGTCATGTGATAAAATGTTAATCGATAGCTGCAGTGGCCTCGTCCTTTCGTTGCATTTAGTGCACCTGATGCGATAGAATAAATCAAAGGCTATTATGAGCGAGAGTAAAGTTAGAAGACTATAGTTTTGTAATGCCCGGTTGTTGCGTAACCGTTGCGCTATAGTGCGCAATGTGTGCTTGATTGATCAACACTGATATCTCGCGATTCATTTTCGTTCCAATCACTACGCTTTCATGCGATTTAATTTAGACTTCGTTTCGCAACTTCTAAGTACATACGTCAAACTTACACTCAATGGGACACTTGGTACTCTTTGTGGTTGCATTGTTCAATTTGAAATCAGCTTCGTCAGAGCTTTTTCAAAGCAGTGATCCATGTTTTTGCCACTCGCTAGGCGAGCTACACAGTTGCGAATGTACTGAAAAGTCGGTTGACGTCTTCAACAATGTCCACATTCACGGACTGCTCACTAAATTGCTAAAGAAGGATTGTCTTCGTTATTATAAGGTATTTGAACATTCATTAGCTATTTATTTCCAAACTGTGTCTGATAAGACTGACATGGAGAAAGACTGCCCCTTTTGGCAGTCAAATCGCTATTGCACTTCACGAGAATGTGGTATAGAGAATTGTGATGACGAGGTGCCTATCGCTTTTAAATATACAAAATATCAGGTATGCTTCTCTCTTCGACAATTTTTTCTTTACCTTCACTTGTCGTAGGTCCAAGATGCATATCGTTCTTCTCGATGCGATGAGAGCAACGAAATTGATCCGTTGGATAAAACTATAACGGCTGGCCAACGGAGGAAGTTGGAAAAATGGACAGAGCACGATGAGCGGTTGGACGTTTACTGCGACGTGGAGGGTATTCCTTCTTTTGTACCTACACGACTAACTGGATTTCTGACATTTAATATAGTACAGACGAATCGTCCGAGAAGTTGCATTACGTTGATTTGGTAAGAAACCCTGAGCGTTACACGGGATATAAGGGCAACAGCGCTCAACGAGTTTGGAAGTGTATATACGAGGAAAATTGTTTCAAGTACGAGTTGTTTAATGCAGCCTATAGTTTCTTTGACTTGGGCTCTTTTTAGGCCAGATCCAAAGTTCGACAAGGAATACCTTATTTATCCAAACATACGAGGTAAGTATTCCTCCATTACAAGTGTTCGTAAGGCTTTAACCGCTAAAAAGGTAAAAACGAACATTTGTTTCTGTTCCAGCGAATTTTCAAAGCTTAATTCTGCGTAGGTCACTTGAAAGGATAGAAGGGATTATCTGCAAGAATTATACTGTTGTATACCTTGGAAAATATTATTTCTGAAAGTATAAGCGGATGGGACTTTGCATTCCAAAGGCCGTAACTCATGATTCTAAACAAAAAGTTATCCCAGTCGACCCTATGCCTCTCCTTTTTTCTGTTAAATATGCAAATGACCAAGTATCCCTTCCAAGCAGCATCGTTAGCGCATTTTCATTGCAGGAATGTGCAGCGAGAAGCGTATGTTTTACCGAATCATCAGCGGTTTGCATACGAGCATTTCCATATCCATTGCAGCAAACAGCTACAAGCCGGGTAGGCCAACATGCAGCTATTTTGCATTTCCTTGTTGTCTGAATATTGTAAATGCCAATTTCCGTTAACATCTTAAGCTTCAAGCAGTGCCTTCTGTTGTCACAGCGATTAACGTACGTGCATCTGTGGGTTTATTTTTAAAAATTCTTATAGCACCCGGTGGAATGGGTGAAGGCGAATGGTTTCGCAATGTTGACATGTTCAAGTATCGATTTGATCCAAAATACACGAACAACGAAGGCCCGGAAAGACTTAAGAATCTCTATTTTGTCTTCTTGCTCGAAATGAGAGCATTGCAAAAGATTTCCCCGTATCTGCACCATACACTATTCTACACTGGTAATGACGAGGAGGACATGGACACAATGGATGATATTAAACGTCTAGTCGATAAGATTGACGCTTTTGGAAGTACCTTCAGTGAATCGAAGCTTTTTCGAGTAATTTTGGCGCATTGGTTACCGCTAAAAAAAATGATTATTGTTTGCAGGGTACGGGATTGAAGACGAGAATATTGAAGGAGGAATTTCGTCTTCATTTCTTGAACATTTCTCGCATAATGGATTGCGTTGACTGCGACAAGTGTCGTCTATGGGGAAAGTTGCAAACTCACGGCATTGGAACTGCTTTAAAAATTTTATTTGCCGATCTTCCAAGTGCACAGTCAGGCACCAGTCCGAAGAAGAGATTCCAATTGCAGAGGAACGACGTAGTAGCGTTGTTCAATTCGATAGGCCGTTTTTCTTCAAGCATTAGAGAAGTTGCGGAGTTTCAAAAGCTCTTACAATCCTCTTGACGGGTTGGCTGGAGTATGAACGCTGCTCAGCCAAAAGTGCAATACTACTAATGCCTGGCGTGAAACCAAAGCAGCGTCCCTTGTTGTTGACATTCCTTGTTCTCGGTGCAATTGACTTCCCTTGCAGCAAAGCTACGTTTAAAACGCAAATCATTACCGAAAGCAGTATAAATAACATTTAACACGTTGTACGTAAAAGATTTTGCACTAAACAAAAAGTAAATAATGTAACACTTTAACGTTAAACAGCGACACGTCACGCACGTTGGCGAGCAAGCGAAAGTTCAAGTTTCAGTTCAACATTCTCTCTTAAAACTCTGTCGTAGATTTTCCCTCTTTCCTTCAACTTTTCAACGTCCTTAAGTAAAGCAAAGAAGCTCTGCTGAACAAAGGTTTCATTGCGCTGTCTTACCACTAAGGCGTCGTTTCCTGTTAGAGCCGGTTTTATCTTCTTTCGATATACTTCCAATTCGAATTTCAAATCGTCTATTTCTTCCAGCAGCTCGAAGTTCGTTATCCTTCAAAAAAATAAATGTCATTTGCACAACAGGATGTGTACGTATTTGTGCGTAAGCTTACTTCAGATTTTGGAAAACATTATTTTCCCTGAAACTATCGCAACGAAGTGCGGCATCTAAAGCTTCAACCTAAAAAAATAATAGCTGTATGCCTCAGTGCGTTACAGCGAGAGAAAACGCACAAAGGATTTAAAAATGTCTACTTACAGCAAGTAAATGGGACGTCTCTCTTAGTCTACTGAATTGTTTAATGTCTTTTTATGAATACAAAACAGTGTTAAGTCGTCTATAACTTCTCCACGCTAATTCTATTTTTCTTACTTGTCTGCTAACCTAACCTGCTGATAAGGTTTAAAAAAAGATATTTAAATATAGCGCTGATTGCCATCGATGAGTAACAAATACGGTCAGCTGATGGGTGACTCATTCTGACGAAGTAGGTACAACTGAATTAGATTGACAGAAAAAAACAAAACAAACACAAAGGAAAGAGCGCGCGTTTTTACCAGGTGAAAAAGAAAAGAAGACCTAAGCGAAAATGGGATACACACCTTGCGATTCAAACGATCATTTTCAATTTTCAATTTATGACATTTTTCGACTTCTTTTTTAAACATATCTTGCAGCATGTTAAATCTGCTTCTCTACAAAGCACATACGTTCAAGGGCTAAAACCTTTGTTGTTCCATTCTTTACCTGGCTTTTCTCGTCTTTCAAAACTTTTAATACGTCCTGCTTATCATGTATACTGTCACTTGCCTTTTGCCACGCACCCGTTGAAGGCAAAGACTGGTTTGCCTTGTAATATTCTATATCTTTGTAAGCTTCTTCCAACTCAGTCTGCGCGTTCTTAAGCCTCTTTCGCAAAATGTTGTTTTCTCTGATCAATTTGTTTATCGGCGAAGAACTGTCTTTCATGAAGAACCAAGGTTGAAAGATTTCCCGCTGAGTCGAAAAGCTAAACTGATTCTGAAAAAAGTAGCCGATGCAAGAAAAAAAGACAGCGTCAGGGTGGCTGTTTTCCCACCTTTAGTTCATCGTTGTCAGCGCAATTCGTTACCGTAAATTTTTGCTTTGTGTAATTCCAGCCGCGTTCATTTTTTCCTCGCTCATCTTTGAACTGCATCTGAGCAGTCGCGAGTTCGTCTGTTACGCCGTCGCGAGCGGACCGATCTTTGAGCACCTGAAAATCTCTACTTTTCCAAAATTAACTTAACCTAACCACGAGTATACTGTAGTTGAGGCTTGCAGCTTTTTCTCCAACTGGCGCGCTCTATCTTCACTTTCGCGCAACAGCTTCTCCAAAAACTTTTGTTTATCCAAATGCTGCTCCTCCGCTTTATTTTTTGATTGAATAACCCTGAAAAGTTCTCTGACTTTGTTTTCCAATGCCTCTACAGTCTTTTCAGCTTCTTCAGCAGTTGCCCTAATTAAAGTCACTTGAGACTGGGTCTTTTGCTTCCGAGTAGACATTGCGCCGTCAACGGGCGATGTACCGCTCGTGAGCTCATCCTGCAATCATAGAAACTAACAGTGACGACGCGTAAAAACATGAACCTGTGCCTTCAGATGAGGCTTGGCAACCTCCTGCAACGAACTAACTACTTCCGCATTTTTGCTTGACTCCATAAAATTGATGTGTTGTTCCAGCCTACAAGAAAAAGTAGAATTTTAAACCAAGTCTCAAAAACCCAACCGAAAAATATCAACGCTATTTTGCTTGCCATTGTAGGGCTTACGCGAAGGAATATAATGGTTATTCTGAGGTCATCCCATTTGAAAAAAGAAACAAATTCGTAGCCAACATACCGTATAATGCGGCTTCGAAGGCGCTCTTCCGTTTTCTTCAGTTTAGATATTTCCTGCACCTTACTGGCAAGTTTTACTTTTCCATTCTCGTACAATGTTTGCCATTTCTTGTACTCGGTCCATTTTCCAAATTCTCCAAACTTCTTAATAATACAAAACTGCTTAACACGAACTGTGCACAGTGCTTCACTCACTTCGCGATCTTCGGAGTCAACAGCAGCCATATGGCTAACCTTTTCAGTCTTCTTATCGGTCGCAACAAGCGACTATGAAAAAAGCTTAAATTCTAAAACCATAAAAAGAATAATAGCTGAACCTTTATTGGAGAACCCTTAAGAATATCCGTCTCTGATTTCAGTCGCTTATTTTCGGCAGATAAAGATGACAACTCTCGTGTAACTTGGGCCAATCGAATTTCTTTCAATGCTTAAATCAAAGCTATTAAAAATGCTAATAAGTGGACGCTTTCAACGGTACGTATGTCAGACCGACTTATTGCAGTCTCATTAACGTCGATGCTTATGAAATATAACTTATGCTAATTGGACAACCTAAATGAACGCAAAAATCGCGTATAACGAAGGCGTTCAAGAACAACGTAAGAAGTAAGACATAATAAGTAAAAGGTGCTCAAAGATATTTTAAACAAAACTAAGTTTGCCAGTTTAGTTGCACTGATAGCTTACCCAACTTTCGCTTGACGCTTTCTAGTTCCGACTTTGCCGCGTCATCTGACGTTATCTCACCGGCTTGCCGATTGTCTTCAGTTTCCTGAACAATTGGAGATATTAAGCTTGCATTCTTGTAAAGGCGAAAATGACAACATCAAACAAGCAGTAAACTTACTGAAGAAGGCTTCAGTCGTTCTTTCATCTCCGGGCCGTAAGTTTTTTGAGCAACGGCCGTTTTCATAAACTCTTCTTTCAATTTTGCCAAAGCTTTAAGCAACTTCTAAAACAAAACTTCAAACAGTATAACCTAGTAGAAAGAACGGCGATTACTCGATTGTCAAGTTGAAGTTGCCTGTTCGCCTGCTTTACTCTTTCCCAGTCAAGTTTCAGCTTCAGGTGCATTTCCAAAGGTACTGTTTCAACTCTGGTTGGAGGCAATGGCGATTGACCTTGCACCACTTTAGAAGATGAATCCTCGTCAGCAAAAGAAAGCTGCTCGCTGAAGCTGCCGGCTTGGTTAGACCGACTTTCCTCCTCCATGCTACCATGATCAGACAAATGACCAGATTCAACACTTTCAGGTTCCTATCAACATGCGCGCGTATTAAGACTACAAGAATATTGTCCAAATTTGAATATGCTAATTGGCTATACGCTATTTTTCCATGCAAGCCAGCTCAGTTGCCACCAGAAGGTGGACAGATCAGTACAGCAATAATTGGGAAGGGAATTCAAACACGACGACGTATACCTCATATTTTGCCTCATCCAAAGCCTCCGATTCATTTTCGCCTTCTTCCGAAACCACAGACGCAGTTGACAATCTGCAATAAGGCAGTGCACTAATAATTGCCATTAATAGAAGATGAGAAGTTACGGTTCTTCTTGCTTCGTTTCGCGTTCGCTTCTTGAGCTCTGCCAACGCTCGACTGATTCCTTTAACTCTGCTATTTCTTTGTCTTTCAATTTTATAGCTTCTTCCAGCTCGACTACGCGTTTTTTCTAAGTTCAAACAATTGTCGGTGGTCACAGGTGCAAGGAAAGAAAGTTCAAGTATTACATATTTCTCAATCTTCTGCTCCAACAACTCCAAGTGTTCCCGCGGGCTCTTCTGTTTCTCTTTTAGCTTTTTGGCAGGTGCATCAGCTTTTCCGCTTTCAACATCGTCCGGAGGCTTCAAAATAATCTTGTACTGCGCTCGCAGAAAAGCAACCTCCTCTTCAAGCGCTTGTATTCTTTTGCCGCATGAGTCGAACCTGTCCTCTCTTTCAGAAATTTTTTCCTACAAAAAATTAGTCAGTAACTGATCTATTAATTGATCGAATCGTTTACCTGTAGTAAAGGCGCAATAGTATCAACGAACGATTCTCTAAAAATATGGTGGTCGCCTACGTCAAGCTTTACTTCCTGAGGAGAAGTGACGGAAATTGGTTTCGCCACGGCTTGTTCATCCCTGCGACTCGTCGAACTCAACTTATCTTTGATGAATAACTTTAAGCGATCAATCTCCTAAAGCATTTATATCACTGTTTAGTGGAGCTGTAAAATTCAACTTACTTCATCTAGCCAATCAGCTTCTTTGTTAATAACAGCTTCTACTTTGTCTTCTATTTTCGGGCTACTTGTTCTTCTCAGAATGTCGTATTCCTGCACAGCGTGTCTAATATCGGCATCGAGCATTGTCTGAATAAGAAATCCATTACTAGGCCAATGTCTAATGATCTAGACATCCAAATTTATCAACAAGATAAGTAAGGAAAAAGGTCATCTGCTCAGAGTCAACGACAGGAAAATCAGGTAGGTTTAGTCACAGCGCATCCTGTAGGCGGTTTAAGCGAATTTGAATTCGCTTTTACAAATGGAAAACATACCGCTTCCAATGAATTAGCATCCGAAGACAATTTGCAAATGTTTTCCTTCAGCTTGCGTATCAAACTGCGATTCGACTCGTCCTAAATTGGAAGGCGAATATTTCAAGACAAACTTAACGCGGCAAATGACGTGGTCACCTCGTTTTGTAATCGTTTCACCAATCTGTCCAGCTTGGAATTCTCCACCTTTAGCCGTTCCACTTTATCTGACATGGCGATCAATTGGTCGCGTTGCTCTTCGTTTTCAATAGATGAAATCAGCTTCTCCAGTACCTCTTCGCGAATGGCCAAAGCGTCAGCTCGGTCGTTAACCTCAGCAGACTTTGCATCGACCTAAAATTTCTTCTCAAATATACCATGGGAAAATTGGGTAACTACTCGCCTCTTTCGACTTCTGAATAAGTTTTTTCTGTTCGCAGAGCAACTTATTACCGATCGCGTGAAATTTCTCAGCCATTTTCAGTGGCACGCATTCTCGAAGATTCTTCTTCAGTTCCTACAAAAACAACAGCCGCATTTCATCGCCCTTAATTGGAAGCGCGCTTCTGTACATTTATCTGTTCAATTAATGTGTTCTCCCTCTCTTGAAAATTGGACTTTGCTTTTTTCACTTGTCTCAAGTTCTCCTCCATTGCCTGTTTCATATTTTTCATTTTTTCTTCCAAGCACAGCGCCTCTTTAATTTTGTTATCTTTGTCTATTCCGGACAGCTTCAGGGAGACAATCTCGCAGTGCAATTGACCTGAAGACAATTCTTAGATCAGAGAATGCGTCTGCTGATCGTGAGACGTTGCCTATTTGCATATTGCGATCAGTTTTGCACATCAAATCATTCAACGCGCAACGCAGCTGTTCTATCTCAACTGCTTGTTGAATTCTTATCGTTTCCAGTTCCTTTCTTTCATCAAACATAATTTCCTCCATGTTATCTTCTTCCTGCAATAATCATTCGATAAAAAATTTTCAGAAAACCATTTGCTCTCAGGGCAAGCTAGTACGCCGCTTTGAAAAACAATCAAAGTCAAAGAACTTACAGGTTCATCAGGTTCGTTTGCGTAATCTGAATCCTGCTGCTCATACGGATAGCGATGGCTAATGATAGACCAACTTTCTAAACGGAAATATGAAAAATACTGACTTTCTTGCCAGCAAAAAATTCATTAGATTAATAAAATCATGGAATCAGCTCCTGCTGAAAAATACACACAGGGCTTGCCCGCCAATTCTTTTACACGTTTAAGGCTTAAAAGAAGACATAGAACAAAGGCTGCATTAAGCCAAGGAGTGAATACAATGCCCTTACGCTTTTATAAGCGACTTCAGGTAGACCGTTAGGAATCTGGGGTTAAAGAAAAAAGCATTTTTTGGCGTCTATTAAAGAGCTCCAACTTTACAGAACTTTAACAAGAAAAAATCAACACCCCAAAGTTATTTCGAAATCCTAATACAATAAGCGTTATGGCGACATGCTAAAAAAAGTTTACCTGTGAAATGGTCTTCGGAGATTTCGTCAATTCCCACTGGTTCTTCTTTGGCCTTATGTGCTTCTATGTTCTCCTGCAAACATAACGTACAATATTCAGATAGCTAGTCGGTCTGTACTTCATAAATAAGCACTGCAGAAGATCGCACGATCAAGGGTTTGCTAAACTTGGAATACTTAGGAAGTGTACCATCATAGTTGGATACAACGCAAGCAGGCGTTGTTCTTATTCATATTTTATAATTTTATAATTTCTAACTCCAAAGGACATTTAAAACGGTGCTGTGCAGTTCTCTTAGGATGAAAAGCGATCACTCTTAAGGTGATTATAGACACGATTAACTTTCGCAACATTTCTACTTGGTTTCCTCCAATTATAAAAGAAATGAAGAACAATAGGTAAAAGTGTTACCGGTTCCAAGCCAGCGACCGCTGACTGTGTCTCACTGAGCAAACCATTTGCATATTTTTGGAACAGTTCTTTATATCGAGTTTCCAATTGTTGAAACTCGGCTGCCGGAACGCTGGCATCCAGTTTTCGCCTTAGCGAAGCAATTTTGTAAATTGAAACCTTTTGTCGCTTCTCAAAAAAGGCCGTCTTCTTCGACAAAGCAGAGCGCAGTTCATTGGCATCAGCTTTTAATTTGGCACGCACCTATAAGGCAACACAATTCCACTGATAGCATCTCGCATGCGCGCTTACATCATTTGCATCTTTTAAAGACCGTTCGGACAGAAGCAGACGGCGCTTCAAACAAACGTTCTCCAAACGAATAAGTATCTGCTGACGAACCACTTCGACAATTCTTCGCTTTATCAGGTCTTCATCACCTTTGCTTAGCAGCTCAACCAAACGCTTAAATAATGGGACAATTGACGAGTCGAATATGAAGAAGAAAGATTACTTCAAGTTCAGTAACTTTGACACCGCCCATCTCTATTTCAGTACGCTGACTGTCGATTGTTCCATTCAGAACAATGCGTTGCTTCTCCATTGCCTCCTTGCATTGCGTTAGTTCCTCACACTTCAAAATGTGTTGGCGATTCAGGGATCCCAACTTTTGTTTAGCTATCGTTAACGCGCAGTTAAGCTTCTCCAATTGTTTCTTCTTTCCTTCAACTTCCTAGAAGAAAAAGCGTTAAGGCAAAACCTTCCTTACATGGAAGAAGCGGTAGAAACCTTAACAAGTTTCCGCATGCATTCATCCAATTGTACAATTGAAGGTATGTCCGCTTGTACATCGGAAATTGTAGAATCTACCGTCTCCATTTCCTCAACAGCTCCCTCTTCTGTCTGCGCCTAGACAGGATTTAATTTTCAAAATTTACCAATAGAAACCATTTGAAAGCTTTGTTTAAGTTGGCGAGTTTGCATTCGCAGTCTTAAAATCACGACGTACAGGGGTAGGAAGTGAGCATTAGAATTTTAGCAAGTGTATTCCATATATCACAGTCCTACGACCTAAGCTGTGCATTTACCTGAAGACCATAAATGCAATGTGTCAAGCGCGGAAGCGCCGTAATTTGTCAAAAGGAATTAAATAGTCTCATTGCTAATACTTATTCCTTACATCACCCAATAGACATTTTTAAAGAATGAATCGATCACCATAATATCGTCTTGTTTTGGTTCTTCGACTTCAGGAACCAAGGCAGGAACAGCTCCCCTCGCGTCCATGATATCTTCACTGGCAACAACATCCTGAAAAGGAAAGATAACAGATTCAGTAAATTGCACGCAGATGGGAACTTGTGAAAGGCATTGAAAAGATTCAAGCAGTAACATTTACTGTTTAATGTATGTAAAGTTTTTGCCTGAAAAACCTTTTAATAAGAAAAAGTACCTTTGAAACGTCGTCCTCCGCTATTTCAGCCGAAGTGAGAAATAATGGCTCTTGCGTAGGCAATCTAGAATTACTTAACTAATTCATGGTAGGCGAAACTTCCAACAACGCCAACCGTTCTTCGTGTATCTCCGGCGAAGGGGTCTCCTCTTTGGGTGATACGATTCGTTCCGCCTGATCGATCTGAGTATTTTGAGCAATGCTTGAAACTTCAGTGGCGTCCTTAAAAGCTTGTGCAGTCGTCTTGAACTCTACACTAAGGGGCGGCCTTTTCTCTAGCTTTAACTTCTCTCTGAACGCATTATTTTCCTCCAACAATTCGGACAGGTTAAGTTCAACCAAATTGCAGTGCTGTATAAGCTCATAAAGCTGTCTGAAGACGACGAGAAGCTTAAAAAACGGTCATCCACTAACAGCGTGCATAATTACTCATTTCGAATGGTCAAACGTTTTTTCAACAAATATATCTCGCTAACGGCCTCTTCAAGACCGTATTCTCCCTACAAAAAAACATTTGAATTTCCGTTTCGTTACCTATAAAATAAAGGCAAAAATGTACCTCTTCAAACTGACGCATTCTGCTCAAGAGGTCAGCAAGCTGACGTTCCTTTTCCATTCGAGCCATTTCACTTTCCTTTTGGCTTTGACACAAACGTCGGATTTCCATTTGAGCCGCGCTAAGCTGTCGGCGCAAGTCGACGATCGTAACTTGATTTTCTTCAAGCAAATGTTTTTTGGTACTTACGAATTTTAAAAATGTCCTCTTTCAGGCATTACCCGAACGGAGCTCGGCATTCAAACCCTCTATCAATGATGCATTGGATTCCATTTCTTTGGTCGCCTCTTTCAGTGCATTTTTCAAACATTCAATCTGCTCTTCTCGTTCCAGCAAAACCTAACGGAAATCAGTGATCAAACATTTGTTACGCAGAAGGACGCAGCCAAACCTTTTGCAAAGTGGATACGCTCGCAAACTCGCCACCACCTGATTTGTAATGGCTAATGTCGACTTCTTGCGCTGCTATCTTAGCCTTGCATTCATTCAATTCTTCATCCTTGTGATCCAGACGTTGCTTTAAATTAAAACATTTGAAGAGAAGTAGAGAGGATGCAAGTTACCTTCCATTCATCAATCTTTTCGTCGACGATACTCATCACGTGGTC
Organism: Trichuris trichiura; assembly: GCA_037903355.1. NCBI lineage: Eukaryota > Metazoa > Nematoda > Enoplea > Trichinellida > Trichuridae > Trichuris > Trichuris trichiura. The sequence continues at coordinate 717,257 of JBAJFE010000060.1, forward strand.
ATCAGCCTTTTGAATCACTGATGCGTCACTATTGTTAATCTAGACTTAAACTCGTAAAATAAAGTACAGAAAATTTTTCGACTCACTTGATCTCGCAATTCATTGTTCTCTGCTTGCAAGCTGTCCACTAACTTTCCCAATTGGTCATTAGTCGTCTGAAACAAAGAATCTTAAATGAGCTTGCGGCTAGCAATGCGTATTCAACAAGTTTTCTGTCTTTCGATTGAAGTCACAATCGCTGGTTAGCACGAGCTAAATTTCAGCAAAAGTAATCGCCAGTAGTCACGCGGTACCGCCTAGCATAGAAGAAAAGAATTTACAAAGACACTGGGAATTTTAAAATTGACCAAACAAGGACTGAGAAGTAGAAATTTAATACAGGAACAGAAGCAACAATGATATCACCACCTTGCTAGCGACTGCTGAACTAAAATCGCGAATGAATGACAGCTAATGCTACCTTCAGCTGCAAGCATTCGTCCGCTGCCAATTCCATTTGAGCAACTGATTCTTGAAGACTATCCTTTAGCTCCTTAATTTGCCTCTGATAAATGTCGTTCGTTTCCGTAAGGGCCTAAAGGTCACTCGTGAATACTGCAAAACCGCCGCGGTGATCAACTTGCATTCAACTCTTCCAACATCTTAAGCACTTCCTGATTTTGGTTGCGTATTTTGAGTTGCAGCTCATTCAGTTCCAACCTCCTTGCAAGGACGTCTACATCCTCCTGACTTTCCAGCTGACGTTGGGTGTCTCTCAAATTGGCTAACAATTCGTTACGCTGGAAGAAAAGAACTTTCAATGAGCGCACCCTGAAATTAGCAATAAAAACATTATATAAATAAAGCGTCGATTTAGATTTGACTCTTAAGCGAAGAGACGCTAAGCAAACGCATTACGATTACCTCTTGGCTGAGGGACTGCACTTCTTTCTCGTACTGTTCGATCTTTGCGTTGTTCTTTAATGAAATATAAATTAAAATGGAGCCATAGGGAAATGACCAACCTTCGTAGCAGCTTCTTTGTCGCTGACCATTTCAGAATGTAATTCATCATACTCTAATGCCAGCTGTTGATTTTGTTCTCGTAATTCCTGTAGTTCTTCCTTTAAAACGAACGTGCTTTTCTCGCAGTCCGAGTAAGCAGCCTAAATTGGAAGCTGGGATACACTCATTGCGCCCATTGGTCACCTACAAGCGAGGCAGCCAACTTTTCTTTTAAATTGCTATTTTCTATTGTCAGTCGTTGCTCTCTGGTATTGTTAACATTTGTTTTCTGGCCCGTCAGATGCTCCAATTCGTCCAAGGCAATTTCCGCCTGAGCAGCTTTGACCTAAACAAGCTAAAAGGGAAATAAATGCACCAACTAGGAAAAGCTCACCTCAAGTAGCACCTTCGACAAATAAAACAAAGCCTTCAGCCGTACTGGGTCCTGTTCGCTATCGACGTTCGCCTGCTCGGGTGCGATGCAAATGAAAGCATTTAACTTTAAAAGTTTTAATAAGTGTACCGATACGACGATGGGAACCCACGATTCCACGTCAGCTTCATCAAAATTATCATAATCCAAATTTTGCAGCTCATTCCATTTTGAAAAACCCATCCTATGGACAGATGTTGTGGCTTACGCACGTACGCAACAACGTTTCGTCTATACAGCTGTATCCCTACGTGTTACCTAGCAACGGTTAAGCTTGCAACAAATAAAGATAAATCAATTTTAACATCGGAAGCCTTAACGCCGAACCTTATACGCATTCGCCGAGAGCATTTTCCCTTCTGATGACCGTGGAAAAGTACTACTATCAATAATGTACTGCAACGTTGAGCTGATTTTCGTCACGTAAGACGAATACATTGAAAATGAGGTAATCTTTAAGCAGACGCGTTTGCTCCCACATGAAACAACTCCGACCTTGACTAACACCCGCTTCCGCTGTGCTATAACTATCCGTTTATTTTTAAAAGGCCTAAAAATGCGCTATCTTCAAGGATGACATGATAAAGTATCTCCAGCTAGGGCGCGATGCACCCACATCTGTCCCTAAAACACTGAGGCCGCTTTTGACGAAGAAAACAAGGCAATAGAAGATGAGCAACGTTTAATTCAATTGATCTTTACATCGCTACTTCATAACAAGCGCAAAAACCGCCTAAATCGTAGGGCTTTCGATTCCTGCCAACAACCGTAGTATACAGATCGCTTCACTTTAAGTTTTTGCTGGATTTTCTCCATTCTTCCCGAAGATTAGAAAGAAATCGGTTTCCAATTGCTTTAATACCAGACAGGCTAGATTGAATTGTTCCAACGGAACCTTTTCTTTGAAGCAACGCTTTGGAACGCTCCGTAACTAAAACTGTTCGTAATGAATACAATCTACAAAGTGAAAACTGAAGGTAAAGAAAGTACTAGAAAACAACACACGTTGAATTTAAAAACCGTTAAAATGGAAGTCCAAAATTGGTAATTTCAATTATACCTTTCATTTGTACTGTCAAGTAAATGTAGGCTGTTAGCCTGGCTAGTTGACGCACTGGTCTTGAATCTGCTATCTAAGACAAAAGAAATTAACGCATAGACAAATCCTAGCACACTCGTAAGTACTTGAATTGTACTGCATTTTATTTAAGAACTTTTAAACCACCTACACGCGCTTCAAACCATCAGAAATAGTCAGTATTTATTGCGCAAAGCCTAAATCTGGAATAGGACTGCACGCAACAACAGACAAATTAAGCAACAAGCAGAATGCTTATTTTTCTACGACATTTTAAAGGCGAATTGGCCGAATAATATTTCAATGGAATCCTGCATTTGCAAGGCAAAATTTACCTTCCTTACGATCTCTTCATTGTTCAAGAGCTGGAACAGAAGGCGGCGTAAAACCATTATTACCTACAGTGAGACAAATATAAGGTCTTGCATCATCTGCTGAACTGCGAGAAAATCTCAAGCAGTTTCAGTGCTCTTACTTAAGCGAGCAGGCGGTAACATTATGCTAAACATGCAAAACACTACTAACGGCAAACAAAAACGCATTAGCGTCTGGCTGTTTTTATTATTGCGCTACGACTGCAAAAGCCATCTGTGCTAGAAGGATGAAATTTTTTCGCCTAAAGCAATTAGGAAACCGTGCGCGCTTTCATGTTTGCCAAAGCAGGAAATACCGATTTAAAGGAAGCCCACTAAGGTGGCATGGCGTCTTTATTTACAACTCAAAGCAACGCTTTAAAATTGTATTATTCGAAATAAAAAAATTGTAAACTAGTGACTTAGAATAGGAAACATCATGCTTACTAAACTGTAGAGAAACTCGACGTTACCTGAAAATTGTAAATATAATAACCTAAAGATCAATCAAGTGGTCCTACCGTCTGAGACAAAATAATGCATCTTGCCCAAAATTTGTTGCTACGCAGTGCGCGTGATTCATTATAAAACGCGTAATCAGTTAAATCCATTCGTGGGTCGATATAAACAAATAGGCAGATTTGCAATGCCAAACAATTATCAAAGTAGTTTTTTTTCCAATGAGACAAGCAGAGTTTGCAATTCGAGGAGAAAAAGCAGAACGAAACTCAAGCACCAGTTGTCATGTAATATCATAACATTAATAAATTATACTGAAGGCTTCAGTTTTGTTAAAAAATTTAACTAAGCCTGAAGGGCTTCCTTACGCATTTTGCAGTGGTAAGTTGGTGGAACGTATTCGTGTCCCTATTGAAATGGAAAATGTCTTCCACTCTTTGCGCCCTGTGTTTTGATAAATTTTCCGATCGAGGTTCGAAGCCAGATTTTGAAGCAGAGCCATTATTTCGAAAGTTCAACAGAACTGAACGACACGAAGGATGGTGCCTCTTTCGACATCTCCTTGGTTCAATATTTTAAGCGTTATTCATTTCTAAGTTCCCTTTAGGCCCAAAATGGGCCAGCCTGTTTGAAACATTTAACGCTTTCGCGCATAGAGAAAACTCTCCATTTATGGTCAGTTTTAAGATTAATCTCCGTTCCAAGTTAGATGATACTACGGCAGTAGTCTTTCACGAAACAGTTTCAGTAAATGATTCCCTACAAATGTTAATCTATTCCACACAAGAACTTGTATGGTAAGCAAATGGCGGGCTTAAACCTACGGGACGTAAGGAATTTATAAGTGCTTTATTCGGCAAAGAAAACGAACAAAAAACAAGCTCTACTCCAGTTTAGCTTCCTTGGAGCTCAGCCATCGACTAGTATCCATGTTCACATTGTTGTAGCAGTAACCTAAAGAGAGCAGTACAGCGGCAGGCATTTTGAATTTTGGTAATGTTTCTCCCCAGAAAATCCTATCCACAAGTACACCGCCAAAAAGCGAGCCACCAATAAAGTAAAAGTTCGAATAGAATCCAAGCACGACCAATATCAGTTGTAGCACAGCAACAATCCTCCGGAATGCTCTATCCGATATATTTTTTTCCCGCCACTTCTTTACGGATTCGATTGCATAAATGTATTTGGCTACATTCTCAACCAACATTTCGACAACATTCAGCGCAACCCAGATTACGCAATTGTGCCGGAAGCCGTGCCACACGAGTACAAAGAAAAAACTGAGGAAAAGTCCGGCCAACTTACGCCCAGTGCTGAATGTTGGCCGAGCAATCGCCAAAAAAATGTACTCCTTAAAAAAGTCGTACAAGCCACGATCGAAGTAGCGCCAAACGTCGGAAAACACTGTCACTCTAGTTATGCAAATCGGCAGTGCCGGAGGTATCATATTGTCCAGTTTCGCGAAAAAGGCGGGAAAACCAAAAATTACTACGTACTTTAAATGGAAAAATTGACCAATCATTAGGCCCAAACTTGACAACGTATCCAGCGGAATTTTTTCGAGCAAATCGCGATCCGCTATAGCCGCTTCGAAGTACATATAATGCAACATCAACTCGATAAAGCTGTACCAGAACGCTATTCGGACGCCAAACCATATAGTAGCTAACCAATTACGTTTTCTCGTATGAATACTTTCCATTTGAGCTTGAAACTTCGGATAGATGACTATAAGGCTTAGTTGATAGGGAAAATAGTACAAATACCATAACATATCTACGAAATCTTTCATAAAAGGACGTGGGCCATGCTTTGCTGATGAGTCTATGACGTAAATGCAGTAGCTGATGGAATGAATCATCTTGTAGCCTATGAAGCTAACAGTTTTGAATAAATCACTATCTGGAATCTCAACGTATCCTTCAACAACAGCAAACAGCAATGCAAGTACAATATACCAAAGAATTAGCTTTGAATGCAGATGTCTAGCAGCAAGAAGCATAACAGTGGATAGCATAAATGTAACGGCAACAATTGAAGGTGAGAACAGCTGAAAACAAGCGAAAAACCAGTAGAACATCATCACTGCCTGCCAAACATAGGTTCTAAGGAAATTTCGGCAGCAGTTAAAAAGCACAAAATGGATGCAATAGAATATGGCCGCTTGCTTCACCCACATGGACCAATAGTACCATTCATAGTTGTTTATATCTTTTCTTCTTTTTCCAAGCCACCATAATTGGCTGGTGCTAAAGGCGCCAGCTTTGCTGTTCGCTAACAGTTGGGAAGAGCTCAGCTCGAACACTTTGTACCAAGCGTATATTATGGCACATATGAGTATGACCGCGTAAGTACCTGATTCCGTTAAGGGGAGTGAAGGATAAGCAAAGAGAATTCGTTTCTTTCTTTCAACTTGAACACTGGCTTCTTGATCCGGTTTGTGCCATTTCTTTCTTTGCATAATTGCTGTGTGCATAAATATTGCTCTGTGAATTACGACAGTGACGGAGAATGGATACGCCTAAGACAAATTGACAGTCCGCAGTGCAATGTAGCACTTCTCGGCAACTGGCACGGAAAGCGACCTATGCCAATGTTCTCATTACGTGTTAACTGACTGAGCGATTTGGGTTCGTATGAGGACGCAGCTTAGCAGAAAATCAAAAAAGGTCATACAACCGGTAACCAGCGCAATGTCGACGACAATCTCTTCGGCTGGAAAAGAGGGCATCGCGTGCATTGTTCGTTTCGTCTTTTACTGACACTCGGCTGGTCTGTCCAGTAGCGCTCATGGAATTTTGTCATTTTCTCCCGTTAAAAATTACTTGCACGCAAAAGTGAACGCATAATTTCAACATATAACCTCAATAAAAACAAATGCATCTTCTTATTGGACCAATACTTGACAAGCTAAGGCATCACTAAATGAAGCGCTTGCAAAATGTTGTCGCTGTCCAAAGAAATAATACTAATAACTAGATGTCCTGATTTGCTGATCACTTGTAACTCAGTGCACTTTTGAAAGTCGCAGCCAACCATTAATTTTGAAAGAACCGAAAGCTTTAAGGATTCGTGAAGCGTTTCCGCCGTTCACATGGCCGAACACCATTGGACAACTGAGTCGTAATGACAGGTTGACTTTAAGCGGCCGTCGTTTTGACGCGGCCAGATGATTAGACTTGGTGCGAATACGCTTTACGAACCAAACTTTAAGCTAACTTCCATCACTTGCTTCACCTGGTCTCCACTGCATTAATACTTTTAGCTCAATATTTGTTAAAGGAGTATGAAGCGTATTGTGAAGTCACTGCTGTGACTACATTGATCCGTCTCTTCTGATGATTTCGTCTGTAACTATAAGCGCATGTTGCCTTGCTTTACAACTTTCTAAGTGTCGCATACCATAGCGGCAAAACTTCGCATTCCGGTTTGGCAAACTGCAACAAGTGCTCGTGGTGAGCCTAACTTCTCTCTAATTTGTTGAAGCACTGTGAAGTCGTCTTCCATTTGAACAAAGCGGCAGAGACGTTTAATTGCTCACTTTGTGAAAGAATTCAATGGAGTTCAGACGTTTTTGGAATTCGAGTCGTTCCTTTACTGTTGCGTCTGGCGAGCATTCTCTTTCTCTGAGCTTGCAATTGAAACCACCATCATGATAACATCTTTTCTAACCAAACATTAAGTCATACACAATTGAAAATCACGTCCGTCTGACGAGCGTTTAAATGACACGTCCTTAAAGACTCCATTCTAAGCTACAGTTGACTGAAGATCCCATATTCAGAATCCAAGTTGAAAGTGCTGACTTTCATAGACTGCTAATAGATTGTGGGCGCTTGAACATTCCATCCCTTTTGATCACCCTCCACTCAATAAAGGCGGGAAAAAACAATATCAGCTTTGGCGCTAAGACACTGTCAGCAATTATCAGGAACACATTATCTCAGTAAAATACGCGAAACTTCGTGGAACGCATTTTCGCGAACCATAAACGTTATCGTGAGTCACTATTCATACTGGCGCCAAAAAAGCATTGTCTTACCTAACAAACGAGGAACTATTGGTAACATAACCCAAGAAGGGACTCAGCAACCGTCAACGATTATTGGCTCATTTTTGAACCCACTTGCGTATATATCGAGACGTGCTTGATTTAGCAGAGGGATTCTTTCTCTTGCAGACGATACATTATCAATGCCTGACGCATACGTATGTAGTACTACTAAAGAAGTAGAAACGGGACGCTTACAGATGTCTGCGTAGACGATATCCTCTTCCTCTGCAGCTGCGGCAATCGTTTTTCCCCTACGCGTCGAATGCACAGTGAAATATTGAATACGAAATCGAATAAACTTACCACGGATCTACTACAGCGCTGTAACCGTAGGCAACAGTTTTCGCGGCTTCGTTTCTCGCTGGTGAACACATGGCTACATAACTAAGCGTATCAACGGCTCGACTACGGCTTAACAGCATCCAATGGAGGTTACCCGTTGTCACACTAAACGCGCTGGGGTATACTAACAGTTGGCATCCTAAAAAGGAAGAAAATTATAGGCACAAATGCGTTCTGTGATCGTACGAGCAATGCAACCATTTTTATCAACGGTAAAGCACGTTCTGAGCACGATACGCACTACGACTATTTCTACCAATAAGCAAGGAATGGGATGACCAAGTATTAAGTCACCTTTATTGGCATATGCCAATGCTAGCTGTGGGAATCGGACGTCGTAACATATACCAAGACCGATGTTGGCGAACTCTGAAAATTATGTATTCTTATAAAAGCACAACTGAGGCACAGCTGTCACCCGTCCTGAATATCACCGGCTCTCCTCCGGGAGTGATAACGTCAGATTCTTTGTATACAATTTTTCCAGGAATATTAATGTCGAACAGATGCATCTGAAAATTGGCTTCGACGCCTTTTGAATAATGGAGTTTCAACTGTGTTGCATACTTTACGGTACCTACCCACCATACAGCCTTGGCGGTTGTACAGCGGGCATGAATTGTAGAACTTTCCATTCTCTATTTCAGGTATGGTTCCTTAACAGTTGAATACCGTTTTAGCAAACAAGAAGCGGCGGCAAAATAGAGAGACCGTTTGGAACTTTTTAAAAGATATTCGCCTTAGCAAATGCGCAACACTCAGCGTTGAAGAACTATGTCTCATCTGCGTGAACTGACGAGAAGCAAGTGAAGCTGTGCCTAATGTCTACAACAAACACAGGTACTAAAAATGACGAACAGGCGAATAAATTATCTTCGTCTAGTGACTGCGGCTTAAAGGCGCATGCCAGTTTTAAAAACAAAAGTTTAAAGCAATAAGAAGACCTAATTCGAAAGGAAGGTAAAGTTATTCAAACAAAAAACAATAATTTCGTTTCTTGGAGATACACTTGGAAGAAATGACCTCTTTTTGCACACTTTTAAGAAAATGCAACATTTGAATAGCTGAGCTCTCTTACCGCCAATAATGTAAACATCATGTTTTTTCGCAAGCGACGATAGCAACTCGTGCGTTCGACCACTGCCATCCAAAGCCTCGGCATTGTCGCGAACGAATTCGTTTCCGAATGGGATATTGAAGGATTCCTGAAGAAAAATTTGTCTTCGCCTTAAATGGTTTATTGCGCTTCGAAGCTTACCGGAAGAATGATCACTTTTGCGCCAGTCGAAGCAGCCTTCGCTACTAGCCGTTCTGCGCGGCATAGATTTGCATCCTTTTCCGCAGTAACCAGCATTTGAACTAATGCTATTTTGAATTCCATGTATATACTTCTCACTGCTGAAACAATTGCAGGTGTGATTTTCACTTCTGAATATTAATTCAGGCACGCAAAGAAACGAAAACAAGGCCGCGTAATCAACGAAAATTGTACATTTTTTAAAGGTTTTCTTTGTTTCAATGTTACCCGCCCGGTACAACTCATACTTTCGTTGAAATCATTCGGCCAAACGGCTAGAACGCATTTCAATTTCGCGCTACCAAATCAGTGCACCTTACTCGTACATAAAAATCATGACAGCGGCGTAAACACGTTTGATTTCGTGCAGGCTCCGCTTTACGAAAAGTTGGACGTTGGAACGGACAGTCCGAAAAGATAGAGCCGCCGAAACTGTGCAGGCGAAGCAATGAGTTTGTCTAAATGTCATAGGGGATGTGGAAAATACCTTGAATATCAAAGCAAGGCAGAAATCGAACTAATGATTAAGCTCATTAATTGGGTTCTGTGTATTTTTAAAAAAATTAAACCATTGACGATGGTTTGCTGGTAAGGAAGAAGCTCCAGCTTCTTTTGGCTCCCTGGAAAGAGAACTAAAACTTTGAATGGGTGGCAGCGAAAAACTACTTCCAGCGTTACAAGTGGTTTCATCAAGAATGCTTCATGCCAAGTGAAAGGAGACCAACGCAGCAATTCATATGAAACATTAACTGGAATTCCCAGGCTAACACGACATACAGAGAGAGGCTTAAACCCTGAACGAGTTACTATTTGTAACTGTAGTAAACAATGATTCGTTCAAGTCAGAAGCATCAAACGAAACGGCATCTATTGAATAAACCTGCTGTTGCAGCTTTTCATTTCAGGAGACTCATTTGAGGAAAACGGAGTCTATTCAGTACATTATTGGTCAACCGAAACGCATTTTATTGAGTCTATCTGCCTATCATTTGAGATATGGTAGCGGAATCCGTAAGAACCGTCTTTTTTCAGTTTTACAAAGAAATGCATGCAGGCAGAGCAAAGCCAGCAAGTTTTTGAGCTACTTTAAAATCTGGAATGAGAATATTGTTAATTAGCGTGTATTTATCACGAAAAAAGAAAAAGTACCTGCGAATGCGGTTGTGTTACTGTAGTTAGCCCTTTTGTCTTGTTGACGTTGGCGTGTTGTGGATTCTGGGCGTTTCTGCTGCACATTGGCGACTCTTTCTTTCGTCAGGATGAAGACAGCTGTTCGGTCATCCGCCTGCTGCTTGCCTACGGAGATGTGGCAACAAAGTGTCGCCAGGGTACTGCTCGTCCGGTCGTTC